>OZ000464.1:14800000-16000000 GCA_963922655.1 Cardamine chenopodiifolia | reverse complement strand
AGTCCTCTTCATGATGAACGTAGCTCTCACAGAACTGTAAAGTAGTCAGAAAACAAATTGAAACATAGTATGCAAAAGGCGCAAACACACAAGGGTTCTTGGTTATGTAAGGGAAAAAAAACATGAATCTAACCTTATCAAATTTACCAACAAATTTCGAATCGGCCTCATCATCTACCTGGTAAATTGATCATCACAATGTTCAACAACTTCTGCAAGCTTCAAACTTAGCAAAGTAGTATTTCAAAAAAGAAATTGTATGCAAATGTCTCAACCCTTAATACTTATAAAACCAAAGAATATCACAAGCGTCATCAGTAAACTAGCTTAAAGCCTAATTAGTTAAACTCTACACCTACCTTAAGCATGTCTAACAATTTGATATAGATACAGATGTTGCTGGTCTCATGAAAATTCTCCACATCTTGTTTTTATACTCTGTAAAGGCAAGAATCTTCCAATGCAGCAAGTTATGATCCAGAGATATAATATACCTTAAAAGTTAAAAATAGTTTTAGCTTCTTCATTTAATTTACGGCTGTGGGCCAAATCAACCTCCATAGCACGGGCGTTGAAGGGTTTTTGCTCCTGAAAAACAGACACGAAGGATGCAAAAACCCAGCTTATAAAATATGGTTAGCAGCAGAAAAATTTTTTAAAAAAAGAGAGATTTTTCGAGTATTTACGAATAAACTGATACCTCTGGTGACATTTTCTTCCACACATTGAAACATATTCTGCTTGCATCCACCAAGTTCCCAACGTAATTTCCCCTAAAATCCTCTCTAGAGAAACAAAAATAGTTACCAGAGAGTTAAAACACTCACTACTCAGATTTCACTTTCAACTATAATTTTTCCCACGATTTTTGTATCAGACCACCAACAACCAGCAAAAGGCTCCATCCAACATTTCACTTAAAAGAAAAGACATTGACCTTATGAGTTAACATAATCATTCCCCTTTTTAGACCTAAGATTTAAAATCCTGACACCAACTCAAAATTCTACTTTTCACTTTCATCTAAAAATCCAAGACATCCACTAAATATTTAACATTGCGTGACAGAGTAAGAGTCTTATGTTACTGTACAAGAAGAAGACGAATGGTGATCTGGGTTCATCTTCAAAGCTTCCAATTGGTTTCGAGATATTATCGATTTTGCCACTCGAAATGTACTTGAATTCTTCACTTCTCTTCTTTTCTCTCTGCACTCGTGCATGTCAAACAAAGCAATCGCGATCATAACGCCACATTCTTCACTACAAATAAAGCACAAAACAGAGTATCACGAATCTAGATGAACACTTTGGGAAAACTGAATCAACGAATCCTAAAATTCAAAAGAGAAATACCATTTCTGATAAGCGCTACCGTCAGCGGCACGACGAACTGCTTGAACAAGCTAGTAGTAATTCTTTGTGGGTCAAGACCAAAGATGTCACAACTTCGATTCTCGTTAAAAAAAAGTTGGTCTGAATCCTGCACTTCCTATTTATTAAAAAAAAAAAAAAAAAGTTATAACTTTCCGTATCTTACTGTATTCTGTGCACGAGAGCTAAGCATCGGATCGCTTACGTGTCAATTAGCGCATTGTAGCATTCGTTAATTTACTGCTAAGGTGCGCTGAACAAATAACGCGCGGGACACAATTGGCGCGTACTAAAACAGAGGTAGTCTCCCGCTTCCATAGATTAGTTATTTATGATAACCAATAGAATATAGACACGTAATCACTGATTGAAAATGCGAATAAAAATTTCATAAAGGGAAATCATAGCTAATTTCATTAGATTTTAATGCGAAGATACACACTTCAAAGGAATGGGAAAACAAAGATTTAAAAGGATCTTCGATTTTTTTCCGGGGAAGATCAAAATCTTCTTCTCACCAACTCAAATAACATAAAGCAAAACCCAATACGAAAAAGACACGTGTAGTTGAATCAGTTGGTCCTTCACCAAACCTTCCGGATCTCACCACTACTACCGGTCAGGGGACTAATATCACCCATTTTTATCATCACCACCGCAAAATCGGAGCTAAAGCTCGACGGTTTGTTGCTGTATCCACGGACTATGGAGTCAGTGGAGCCGCCGTTGAAGAGCTCTTGGTCGGAATGGAGAAGACCTCTTTGAGTCATGAGATTCTTGAAGTAGTTGTTGTCGAAAGAAGCCGCCGTGGTGACATCGAGTGGAGCTAGATTTCCGTCGGCTCTAGGGCAAGTTCGTTGACGTGTGGTGGCGAGTGCGGCGTTGATGTTTGTCTCGTTGTAGATTCTCCTTCGGAAGGTCGTGCAACGGGATTGCCCGATCGTGTGCGCGCCTGAAAAAATACAAATATAGTGATTGGTTTAATAATTGACTTAATTATTTGCTGATTAAGGAAGTATCAGTCAATTGTTTTGTCGGTGTCGAGTAACAGTAATCTATGTGATTACGTAACTTTGACAAATAAACAGAAAAGCCGGTGGTGCGTTACAAAAATGTGTTGAAAAAATAATCACAAAGAAACTAGAACTTAAAGAGTCAACAAAATCAATTTATTTTATTTTATGTCCAATCTGTCTGACTCTTAGTCCTTCGAATATTTAATTTGGTGATTTTTTTCATTTAAAAAAAAAACAAATTAGTAAAAGCAATCGCAGATTAACAATAGAATTTTCTTCTCACCAAGTTTTAGCAATGTATATATCAATCAGTAACCGATATAAAATTGCAATCGGCCTTAATTAATTAATCTATAAAACAAATAGTTGCTTATATGATTAAAAAAAATGGGTTAAGAAGAGAAATTAAACGGACCGGAGAGAGCAACCATATCTCTGGTGGAGAGTCCAACGGCACTAAAACTACTGATGAGTTGGCTCAGAGTAGAAGTTGGCGCCGGAATGTTGCTATTCGCCACCGCTTGACTCGCCGTTCTCGCATCTCTTCTTCCTACTTTCACATTCCAGTTTGGCCCTCCAAGCTTCAACGAGAACAAAGACGATTATACCAGAAGATGCACTAGGAAGAGCAGTGACTTTCTTAAAGAACTTCATTATACCAGAAGGAAGAGTATCCATTGAACCAAGCATGCTGTATGTGTTAACAGCATTCTCAACATCTGCGTCGTTGTAACAAAACGTAATCCGAGAAAACCCTTCATTCAATTTCGGAAGTTCCTTACTTTGAAGCATCCTATTCACAACAGCTGCAGCTCTTCCGCCCTCTTCATGACCGGTTCTTTTGGCTGATCTAGATATACAAACCTGAGCAGTAAGCTCCCGAGCGACTGCATGGACTTCAACTCCAGAACCACCAAGCTTAATAAACTCCAAGCGCTGCTCCCTTTCCTATCAAAACGCTATTGCCTTCCTTAAGGGAATCTATTGTCATCTTTAGACACTGAGCTTTGTTTCCAGCTTTGCCATTGTTAATAACGTTGGTTTGCCGCTTCCTGGCGGACCAATCAGAAGCACCACTATCTGCTTGAAGTGATGAAGCTCTCTAAGTGCACCTTCTCCCCATTCATACATAGAGATTCTAGTTCAATCCGGGGTTTGGTTCGAATTTTTCAGTTTTACAGAAATATTAAACAACGTAAAATCAGATCTACTAATACACTACTTCTCTTTCTCTATCGTGGCTTCTTTCTTCATGATTTATTTGTTTGGCTTGCGATATCTTCTTATGAAATCACCGGAACTCGTTGGAGCTCGCATTTGATCAAATGATTAATGATCAAATGATTTATTTGTTTTGGGATTAATGATCAAATGTAAGATACTAAGATTGTTATTTGAGCCCAAAAAAATGCTAGGACAAATAAATATAGAAAGTGGGTAGTATATTATTTCTTCTAAAAAGAATAAACAAAAGAAATTAAACAATAATGGCTCCTTTGTCTTTGTCTTAACCAAAAATTGCAAGCTCTAGTTTGTTGAATGGGAAAATCGATCGTAAGTACGGTCAGATTCGCCATAAAACTCTCTTGCGAGAATCCAAGCAGATCCCACAGACCCACTCCTCGAAACAAAGTCTTCGTCAAGAAGACGAGAGAGACACAGGTCGATTACTCTTATTTGGTTAAGCTGGAGAAGGAGGGATCGCACTCGGGTTCGGATCCTAATCGGGTTCCGCTTGCTCAGGTCGTTGAAGATTGCGTGAGACGCTGGTTTCAGGATACGCTCAAGGAGGCCAAATCCGGCGACGTTGGTATGCAGGTTTTGGTTGGCCAGATGTATTGCAGCGGCTATGGAATCCCTGAAGACGAGCACAAGGTTCATTTGTTTCCACAAATACCCGATTCAATTTTTGTGGGTTTATGTTGTTTTATTGCAATTCTCAGCAATTTCTTCATTCTTGGTGGCTAATTTGTCTATTAGAGTTGATATAAAGATTTGGGTTTTAATCTCCCTATGTACATTGTATTAGGGTTTGCTGTGATTAGAAGATGGCTTCTTTGCGATTGTGGTTCTTGAAATGCATGTATAGGCTCTGTTTTGAAGATGAAAATGTGTGTTTCTGATTAAGAATTCTATTTGTGTGTGATTTTGATTCGTAAAGGGTCGTGCTTGGATTAACAAAGCTTCAAGAGCTCGATCATCAGCTTGGCAAGTGAGCGATAAGCCTCCAGGTAATATATATAAAGACTTGTTTTCATCTCTAATTGAATCTTCAGTATCTGTTTACTGTGTCTTTATTTTATTTGGGTTGTTTCTAATTCAGGTTATAATGCAAGCGATTCAGATTCCAATGACAAGAAAGATTGATTACCTGTTGAATGTTTGTATCCAGGAATTGCGAAATGACTTTGATTTTTTAGTTTCTCACTCCTTTGTTTAATCGACTTGCTATATTCAAATTTGAAGCTTTTGTATCATCCCAATGGTCAGAAATGGATCAAGTTTATACCACGCAGTGAAGTTATTTCACTGTGGCTGAAATCACTTCTTTGTCTCCGTAAGTAGAATCAGAGTTAATTTTCTTTTTTGCAAAGAATCAATTAGAGCATTTGATATTTCTTCCCCCAAGGAATCTACACTCTTGTTTTTAGGATCTATGTGCAATTGATTTATGGGTCTGAATGGAATGAAAAAGGTAAATTTACACGGAAACAAAGGTTTGCAGAATTTTACTTTCCAAGATTCACATAAGATTCTATCAAAAATAAAAAAACGTAAGCATGGATCCATGTTTTGAACACTGTTATTTATTTACCATTAAGTTATGTATTTTTGGGAAAATGATTTCATCTTTCTTACGAAAACAAACTGTCTAAAAGGCAGATATATCATTCATTTAACAAATAAATTTGATACTCCTTGGTCCTTACTCTTGGTCTGAAAAAGGTCCCTTGGAAAACATGAGATAAAAAGCAAAAAACACATTCATCACAACCAAAATTACATGACTCTTTTGATATTAAAATTGGATATTTTGCGTTTGAGATATCTACTACATTTGATCGCCATTTGTAATTTACATGACCTCACTAGTTAAAAATACATAAGTTTTATACGAGCCGCACTGCCTTTAACTCGTGGTAATAAACTGGTTTGATCGTGAATCGTGATAATCTGAATTAGGGCTGTACAAAAATAACCGAACTCGAACTTCCGATCTAAACTCGGTTCGAAAATTTTTACCTGAATTCGAATCAAAAAATTCGAAAAGATCCGTAAAATTCTAAAAAATCCCGATAAACCCAAAAATATTCCGTAAAATTCTGAAAAACCTGAATCCAATCAAAACCCAATTTTTTTGAGTATTTATAGGATTTTTATATCTGAAACTCGAATCTGACAAGACCCAAACTAAACCCGACTCAAAATTTTAAAATTATTTTATTCGAAAATAAATACATAAACTCGTCATATCCGAAGTCGATTGGATTTTATCCAAAACTCCAATGCCTAACCCGAATAGAAGAAAAAAAAAAAGCATGGTTGTAAATTTGGCAAACCCTTGAATCGGGTGTAACTAAATAGCCAATAGCAATAGGTACGTCTGACATTCAGGGCTTGAAATTTGAATATGCTAATATAAAAGTCCTTTTCAGTCTTTCGGAAAAAGAGATTGAATAAGGTAATGTATAAAACGAACGGTTGTAGAAAATGAAGGAAAAGAAAATTACTTAAGATCCTACTATCAAACGCGGCAAGCTAAAATCACTTTCTCGTGAGTGGAGGACAGTGAGACTTTTTTTATTAACAAATTTTCCATCCTTTACGCAAAGCATCCCATTCTCTTTTTGTCGTTTTATAACATTAAATCATATATTTATATGTTGTTCACCTTCTAGTTTCTCCACAACTAATCCTTTTTACACATACTCTGTTTTTTTCTCTGCCTCTGTACGCGAAGAAGCGAGTTACCAAGGAATTAAGTGGAACAAAGTCGTTTTCTCCACTAGAGTTTCCGTGATGGCTAATGTAAGTGGGATCTTGTACACTAGTTTGCTTTATTTCATCTAGCTTTTCTGATTGCACTTGCACCATTAGTAAGCAAATTAAGATTGTTGCAACTAGATTGTAGTAAGAATTCAAAATAACCAAAATGACAGAAGATTCTCGATCGCCAGGTTGTGGAGCTGAAAGTGAATTTGCATTGCGACGAATGTATCAGAAAAATACTGAAAGCCATTAAGAAAATAGAAGGTAACAGTTGTCTAATCTTTCTCCTAAAATCAAGTATACCTTGTACTATTATTGTTATTATGGTTAAGAAATAATAATGCATGATGAAAATTACAGACATAGAGACATACGATGTGGACACACAGCTCAACAAAGTGATTGTCACAGGGAATGTAACAGAGGAACAGGTGATTAGGGTTCTTCAAAAGGTGAGGAAAGCTGCTGTTAAATGGGACCAAGACAATCAAACCCTCTTTGCGAACTAGAGTTTTTGTACTTTCGTCGGTTTGGTAGTTCCTTAACAATTAATTAGGTCTATAAGTATGCAAGCTCAAATTTTGCCATCGTTCTTATGCATTTCTTACAGAATTCGTAAGGACTTGGAATGCAGAATAATAAAATGAAATTTAGACTAAATCGTCCGTCACCATTTGCATTCTGGATATAGAGATCAAACCTTCTGAGTGTTGTTATTCATCAAATCCAAAAATTTATTCAATAAAAAGAAAAAGCAAGGAAGCAAATTTTCCGCTTCTATTTTGAGTGAACAATAACAAACAATATCTTGGCCACACTTTGGAGAATGAGAAATGAAGAAAGAATTAAATTCATGGCGAATCAGGATTACTCCATGCTTAGAACCTGTGCTCCAGCTTCTCTTGTTCTCTGTAGTATTGAGCATACCTGCGTTCATTTGCAAGAAAGGAAAAAAAAACATTTTTAAAATTGGAAACAAGAACAATGAGTGAAAGACAAAATAAAATGAGTGCAAACGTTACAATATGTACATGATACAAGCAAAGGTTTTTTCAGAATAGTCATAGATAGTATACTGAAAACGATCATGGATAATTTCTATGAGATTATTGATAACCAAAGATATAAAGCAACTAAGCACACTTGCATCCCTTTAAACCAATATCTAAGTTCCACGAACAATTTTGGTTCATCCTATAAATTCATCTGTTTTAAGAAAAAGAGCTAAACACTTGATTTAAAAATCAGAACTCAGACGTAACAAAAATGTTTTTTTGTATATTGAACCTAATGCTATTATCATCAACCATCCCTATTTGGGGAATCCTTGCTTTATAGGTTCTATCAAATTTGAACCTTGGTTTCCTAGAGTACTTGTTCGATGGCACGAATCAATAACCCTAAAACCAATTGTGTCGTCATATCCCATAAAACCAAAGCCCAATAGAAATTACGCATATTGCCTAACAATCAGATTTAAGAACATCGCAATCATCAGATCGAAAATTTCCACACGATCTATCCACCAAATTGGATCGCTAAATGACTAGATAGGAGGAAAGAGAGAGAGAGAGAGAGCGTACGAGTAGGTTCCGATAACGGGAGCGAGGAGGAGAATAGTGCTAATCCAATTCTCAGAGACCTTGTGGTGGATCTTCTCGGGCAGATCCTTCCAGAGACCTGTCATGATCTTCTGCTGAAATGGCGACAACGCGTAAACCACCGCCTTCAATTTCACCGGCTGCTTTCCCATCTTTGTCTTCTTTCTCGATCAGTCTGCTCTCCGAGAAGACCTTTCAAGCCGGCTATATCACTCATAAAACGCGCCGTTTAAAGTATAAATTCCTCTCGATAAATATTTCTATTTACGCAGGCTTTTAAGTTCAAACCCAGGTGACCCCACTGGATTGTAGATGGGCCTTATCTTTACAGATATCGATTTAGTACACGTGGACGGTGGAGATGTTGCATTGGTGCTTACACCACATCCTGACACGAGTTGCTTCAGAAGACATCAATCAACCGTAAATCATACGCGCCTTCTTTGCTCCCCACGCGCAGCCGTGTGATGGCTAATCCTCCTACGTTACCGATCTCAGAGCATCCCGATGGTTCCCAATCTCAACAAACCGTCGCTACATCGCTGATTCGCACATTCCTCTCTCGTCTCTCGGCGTCGATCCGCCAAAGCCTATCGCAGCGACGGCCGTGGTTAGAGCTCGTAGATCGGAGCGCGATTTCTCGGCCAGATTCTCTATCCGATGCATATTCTCGGATCCGGAGGAATATCCCTTACTTCAAGGTAAACTACGTGACGATCGTCTCCTTGGTGCTCGCGCTCTCGCTCCTCTCCCATCCTTTTTCTCTCCTCGTTCTCTTATGCCTCTTCGGCGCCTGGATCTTCCTCTACCTTTTCCGTCAGTCCGATCAGCCGCTGGTCATTATAGGCCGTACATTCTCAGATCGCGAGACGCTTGGAATTTTGATCATATTGACATTCGTCGTCGTCTTCTTGACCAGCGTCGGATCTTTGTTGACCTCTGGTTTGATGATTGGTTTCGGAATCGTATGCTTACACGGCGCTCTTAGAGTTCCGGAGGATCTTTTCTTGGACGATCAGGAACCTGCCAACACCGGATTATTGTCTTTCCTCAGCGGAGCCGCCACATCCGCCGCAGTTGCCGCAGCCTCAGCTCCTGTGTCAGCTCGTGGGGGGTAACTAAGCAATTTCTATGATTGCTTATCGTTTTTTCCTGAAAATGAATTGAGGGAAATATAGATTTGATCTTGTTGGTTATGAATTAAGATTCTGATAATTTTGACCTACATTTGTTGGACATGATTCAAACATGTAATCGATTCAACAATTCTCTCATGACTCTCTCTTCGCTCTTTTGCTTGTGACATGATTCAAAGATTATCGAATGTCGATATCTATTAGCTTTGAGTTGAGACTACTGTGCTTTGGAATAGGATCAAAACATTATTAGAGTGGGTGGATGTTGGGAACTAAGGGTTTTCTTACGAACCTTGTTTTTACTATAAACAAAAACATTGGTGATTCAAGTGGTTTTCTGAGATTCGTAATTAAATTTCGATTAAGTTAATTTCAGCTCAGGTTATATATATCTCAAATAGGTTCGACAAACGAATTAACTGACATCAGAATGTTTCTCCTTCAAGTTACGATTCTTAAGTGTCCGACCAAAAATGTCAGTGTCACACCGGCTATTTTCACCAATCTTGTGTAAAGACATTGTTTTCGTTATGGAAAATGACAATATCGACATAAAGGAGTCACGTAACACACAAGTTTATCGTGAATGCTAGTTAAAATGCGTAATGAAAGATGCGAATTACTGACAGTTAGTTTTTTTTGTTTGAACGTTCTACTCTAATAGAGTGCATATGCTACGTTTGTTAAGACAAAAAACAAAAGAAATCATTAGATTATTAAGACTATAGTGATCCATTCATCCGTGTATCTGAATATGGCATTTGAGTTCAATGTTCAATTTTGACATTAGCATCCAGTTGTTGTTCATTTTCGAAAATCAATTTTAGAGTTAAGATCTCAAATACTGATTCAAATTTATTTATTAAAAGAAATCTAAGTTTTTTTGTAATATTAAAAAATAAAAATGAATGTACGTATATATATTATCAATATGCAATAACCAACGAATTTTCTTATAAATAATTAATATTGTTAAGTTATCGAGTCATTCGCCTACAACAATATAAAAATTATTTATCCCGTTTTAGAGTTTGGAATGGGAGATGTGATAAACTAAATGATAATCTGGTTATACACAATTAAATGATTATATACATGTGACCTTACTGATATTTTTATTTGGTGACAGATAAACTTGGGATTTAAGGAAGAAGCTTGAGACACGATCACTAGACGTGATATGAAATGACTCGACTTCAATTCAACTAAACTTTGTTCAAATTATGCTAAGTGTTCGGTGCAACTACTTACCTCAACTAAGTCTTTGCTCCCTTTCGATGTCTCAAGTTCTCTTCTCCATTTCAGAGGGGGTAAAAAAAATTAGGTAACTCTTTTTCAATTTTTAAAACTAATGTCGTGGAATACCAAGTTTGCAAAACATGAATACGCAATATATAAAGTATTCATAAAACTAATTATGTTTCCATGGGTTAACGTTTTAAAATATACATACTGTTTTTTTGTATCTAAAACTAACTTTAGATGGATACTAGATACTAACATCCAGATATTTATTTGGCACTCTATTCATTTGGAGGTTAGGTGTTTAATCTAATTTCTAAACTTACATCATATTTTTGGAAAATGTTATCATGATCCTATGTCAATAAACATATTTTAACATTATATTTATGCCAACGCTTTTGAGGTTGATTAACTCTTAAAATAGAAGAAAACTAAACCAATGTTTTCCATTAGACGTGTGAAAGGAAGCCAAAAACATAGCCAACGAACTGATAAAGACACTTAGACATGTTGGTGACCGGTAATTTTAATTTTCTTTTGAATAATCACCACCTAATTCTTCCCAAACCCTTCTCTCATATCTCTCTCATAAATTAATTGTTAAATACATCAGATTACCTTTTTTTAATTTTAAACAACTCCAAAAATTATCACAAAAAAATAAATCGAAAGGTTATAAAATGATTTGTAATAAGGGTTTCGAGTATGTTTTTGGGTCACGATGTATCAATTTTTTCTTTGTTAAACGCGTTATATCAAATTATTAAGCATTTCTTTTGTCTGTATATGATAAAAATGAATTACAGGCATGGAGTGAGGCAGATAAGAACTGGATGGGCAGATGGGCCTGAATTCGTGACCCAATGCCCGATCCGACCCGGAAAGACTACACGTACCGTTTTACTATCCAAGGCCAAGAAGGGACATTGTGGTGGCACACTCAGAGCTCCTGGCTACGAGCCACCGTCTACGGCGCACTCATCATCCACCCAATCCCTGGTTCCTCTTTTCCTTTCCCTAAACCGGACCGCCAAACCCCCCTAGTGCTTGGTATACACCATACCGGAATATTTTTCCCTACTTGACCTACAAATTTAATCAAAAATTTTAATCCAATTATCAAGAAAAGATTTAGAAAAAATCGAGATATTGATTGGCTACTTTTTTAATCAGGGGAATGGTGGAATGCAAATCCGGTAGATGTAATTAACCAAGCGCATCGAACCGGAGCTGCTCCAAATATAGCCGACGCTTTTACCATCAATGGTCAACCGGGTGATCTCTATGATTGCTCAACCAAAGGTAAACAAAAACAAACCATATAATATAACTTTTTTTTTGTCGGCTATAATATGACTTACGTTAATAAAGTATTTGATATATTAAATTTTTTGAAATATTTTGTTAATGCAGAGACTGTTGTAGTACCGATAAATTCAGGGGAAACAAGTCTCCTACGAGTGATAAACGCAGCTTTAAACCAACCGCTATTTTTTACGGTGGCTAACCACAAGCTCACTGTGGTTGGAGCCGACGCTTCTTACCTCAAACCATTCACCACAAAGGTCCTAATGTTAGGTCCGGGCCAAACCACGGATGTACTTCTAACCGCCGACCAACCGCCCAAACGCTATTACATAGCAGCAAGAGCATACCAAAGCGCCCAAAACGCACCGTTCGATAACACCACAACTACAGCTATTCTCCAATACAAGAAAACGAAAACAACTTCTCGACCAATCATGCCGTTTTTACCTGCCTACAACGACACCAACACCGTGACGTCATTCTCCAGGAAGTTCAAATCTCTCCGTAACGTCGTCGTACCAAAAAACAATCGATGATGATTTGTTCTTCACCATCGGTTTAGGTCTTGATAATTGTCCCAAGAGATTCCCTAAAAGCCGGTGCCAAGGCTTAAACGGAACCCGGTTTACCGCCTCGATGAACAACGTTTCGTTTGTTCAACTGTCGAATTTCTTGCTCTTGCAAGCACATTCAAATGGAATGCCCGGCGTTTTCACTACGGATTTTCCAGCTAAACCGCTGGTTAAATTTGATTATACCGGAAATAACATAAAGCAGGGCTCTGTTTCAGCCGGTTAAGGGTACTAAACTGTATAAACTCAAGTATGGATCGAGAGTTCAAGTTGTTTTACAGGATACCAACATTGTTAAGTCGGAGAATCATCCTATTCATCTTCACGGTTACGATTTCTACATAGTTGGTGAAGCGTTTGGTAACTTTAATCCCAAGAAAGATAGTTCTAAGTTTAACCTTGTTGATCCTCCACTTAGGAACACTGTTGCTGTTCCTGTTAATGGATGGGCTGTTATCAGATTCGTTGCGGATAATCCTGGTAATTAACAAAAATTCCATTCTTGAACATTTGTATTAATAATTACATTTGATTTGGGAAAATAATGTTTATGTTTTGGTGATGAAACAGGGGTTTTGTTGATGCATTGTCACTTAGATGTTCATATCAAGTGGGGTCTGCTTATGGCGTTCTTGGTTGATAATGGTGTCGGAGTATTGGAGACTCTTGAAGCTCCTCACGATCTACCTGTTTGCTAGTTTCAATAGACGAATATTCAGATTTTGGTATTGTATTGGGTTATATCTACTCGTGGAAGATAAATGTCGTTTATTGATGTATCTGCTCAACATGTCGACCATATTGTTTCTGTCTTACCAATTGCTGGAGTTATAAGAAAATTCAATAATTATTGGAAAGAATATTAATTTTGGGCACAATGCTATTTGCCTTCATAAAAAAACAGCTTAATGATCCGACCATTAATGGGCCTTTTCAGCTTAATCGGTTTCATGAGACGAAATAACAGATGTCATGTGCAACGAAAGAATGGACCTTGAAATAGCTTGAAATATCCATAACGAGCGATGGAAGCCCATAGACTTATATTAATATTACGTATGCAAATGCGTAGTCTTACGTTGGCGATGGCGTTAGAGACACGTAGTCGATGAAGTGGCCACGGTATCAAAATGACACATGAGGCACATCACACGCAAAGGCTAATGCTGCTAGGTACTTACAACTTGCAACCATATTATATGGTTTATGGACCCATCCTCTCTGGTCGAAGTATAGCCACCCAAGTTTGAGCTTCACCAATTGACACGTCTCTAGTAAGATAATAGTTAATGGTTAGTGACTTTTTGATTGACAAATGAAATAATACTAAATTATCTGAATCCGCTAGGATATCCGGATCCGAAAAACGAATTTAAGATATTTAAATTTTTTGGAAATTTGGTCAATTTTTAATATATTATAAATATTTTTCTCATTCAGATATCTAAGTAAAATGAATTTGAATCCAAATACTTAAAAACTTTAAAACATATATTGTGAATATATGTATTCGATTTTATTTTTTTTATCGAATATATTTTTTTTTTGAGTATCAGTTTTTTTTTTGATATTTTTTAAAAAGAAACTTTAAATACGTTGATATTATTAACTATTAGCACATTTTTTATGTGTAGACTGGAACCGTTGATTTTTAGGAAAAACCTTGAGGAGTTTTATTTTTTTTTGAGTGTAAAAAACTTGGAGTATCTTTTAAAGGAGTTAACCATCATAGATAAAAAAAAATTCATTAAAAAGTTAATGGATACGGAAGATAGTTGTAAAAACTCGAAAATGCAACAGAGAACTGTTAATAACAAAATCAATTGAAAAAAATGCTGACTACAGCATCAAATTATCCATCTAATATTTAGAGGACAGTGTTGTTCCTTGTAATGTTAATACAAATTTAACACCGAAATTTTTAGAAAATAGGTTTATAACCGAGAAAATTCGAGAAAGAGCAGAGTCAAGTACCGAGGAGAGCAGATGCGAAAATATTCTGGTGTTGTCCCTGTTTAATAAAAAAATTAAAGATATTTCAAAAATTTTTATTAATATTAAAATAATGCAGTTCGATTCTTATCTATTTAACTCTTTTAAAAAAATTTGGGTTTAAAGTTTACTTTTCCGTATTAACAGCGCGTTTCGGGTGGTTCGAGAATCGGGACACTCGTCAATTGGAGACGACGTCAATACTCTTATTCAATCAAAAACTGACACGTCACGTGTATCTCGCGCAGATAAAATTAAAATAATATTAGAATTATCCAGAGAAGGCTATATATATTCCTTGATACTTGTCTTCCTTAAGATATTTTGATTCCTGTAAAGCTGTCTGATAAAAAGCGAAAAAGCTACACAGAAGAAGAAGAAAAGGATAAGCGCACGTTCATCAAACACGAAACCGATTTATCTCGGAACAAGATTTTGATCAAAAATCGAGTTCTGAAATCGCGTCTCCAATAGGTACGTTGAGTTCTGGATTGTTTCCAAACTTATGATCGATTTCTTTTTGATTTTTTTCCTTATTTGGTTTCGAAGATGCCTTTGTTTGAGGTTAATTGGTTATTCTAGTGTTTCTAATTTGTTTTTTTCAGAATTTTTCCTTTTAGCTCTGTAAATTTGGAAACTTTTAGGTGTTTCTTAATTTAGGTTTTCGATTTCTCACTACTGGGAAGCTTAAATTGGTAGGAGATTGTATAGTAGGAACTTTGATACCCTGACCTATGTATAAAGTTCGTCTTGTGTCTTTGCTTTCTTGTCCACTTCTTCATCTAGTGCTCTGATATGAAAGTGTTGCCCGTTTCTTCAGATTGTTTAGTTCCTGAGGAAAAGATGGCAGTTTATGATCATAGTGGAGACATAAATAAAATCCAACTCGATTCATCGGAAAAAAGGAAATCGAGGAGTAGACGTGATGGTAGTACTGTGGCCGAGAGGTTAAAGAGATGGAAAGAGTACAATGAGAATGTTGAAGAAGCTTCCACCAAGAAAAGAAAAATACCTGCAAAAGGTTCAAAGAAGGGTTGTATGAAAGGCAAAGGAGGACCAGAGAATAGTCGATGTAGTTTTAGAGGAGTTAGGCAAAGGATTTGGGGTAAATGGGTTGCTGAGATTAGAGAGCCCAATCGAGGTAGTAGGCTTTGGCTTGGTACTTTCCCTACTGCTGAAGAAGCTGCCTCTGCTTATGATGAGGCAGCTAGAGCTATGTATGGTCCTTTGGCTCGTCTTAATTTCCCTCGGTCTGATGGGTCTGATGTCACAAGTACATCGACTCAGTCTGAGGTGTGTACGGTCGAGACTCCTTTTGGTGTACATGTGAAAACAGAGGATGCAGATTGCGTATCCAAACCCTCTTTCGGTGAAGCTAAGCCGATGTATCGACTGGAGGAAGCTAAGCCGATGTATCGACTGGAGAATGGTGCGGAAGGGATGAAGAAATATGTGAAGGAGGATAAAGATTGGCCAAGGGAGTTCGAAGAGAGCTACTTGAACGATATTCTGAAAGAGAAAGAGAAACAGAAGGAGCAAGAGATTGTAGAAACCAGTAAGCAACAGCCGGATTCGGACTCTGTGGCAGACTATGGTTGGTCCAATGATCAGAGTAACTGGGACTTTTCAGACTGGTTTGATGTTGATGAGCTAATAGGTGAAATAAATGGCGACTTGTTTACAGGCTTGAACCAGGACCTGTATCCGGGAAACAATGTTGCCAACGGATTATCCAAGCCCGAGGGAGAACAACGTGGGTTCGATCCGCTGCAAAGCCTTTACTCTGGTTATGGTCTACCTCCGCTTCAGCTTGAGGCACAGGATGGTCATGAGTTCTTTGACTTGAGTTACTTGGATCTGTTGAACTGAGACAATGGGATGTAGTTTGAAGAAGCCTTTTCGACTTGTTATTTGCCCTAATCCCACCATGACTGTTGATTCTCTATTTGAATTTTAGTGATATAGAGAACCTCAGAAGACACTGATATCTACCATCTCTTCTAAACGGTGAACTGTATATATCGAGAAACTGATACGAGATAAAACTTTAGTTTGTTATTCTGCTTCTCTTGGTTCTTTAATTTTTTGTTTTGTTTTGTTTTGTTTTGTTTATGTGATATTATTACAAGAAGAAGATACAAATCGTTTGTTCTTTTGTTTTTTTTTCTTATGTGACTATTACAAGAAGTATACACATCGTGAAGCTATATGGGCTTTGATAAGCCGTATTGGGCCTATTAGTGTCAATCTTTCCCAAGATCTCTCAATCGTCCTCTCATTTTTCACGTTCACGTTGAGAAGTTAATTAACCCAATGGGCCTTTTATGGGTTTGATATTTTTCTTAGTTGAATTTGTTACAGATGTTAATTTTCTAATTGGTGTTTGGAGGTGGATAAATATGAAAATCTTCGTTAAAATGGCTGCATTACCACAAAGTGTTTTGCAGATATTTTGAGATAATTATAAGAAAATAACACGCATCCTATTAAAAGAGCAAAGGGTTAACAGGATACAGCCAAACTGGTCAGTGAAGTTTGTTGTAGCTATTATCTGAAAGAGAAGTTTCTCAGACAGCCTCTTCTTTTGAAACTTTCATAGGAATAATAATGAGAAATCAAATCATTTAGAAGACACGTAAGAAAACTGGTTAATAATTGACAACTACACTCACATATGTATTATAGAATTATATGTCGATTATTATTATCCAACTGTTTCAAGACTTTTTTTTACTAATTCATGGTTTGGTTCCTCGTATATTAACCAAGTCTAAAATTGTCCAATGGTTCTATCTTTTTTGGTCAAAAGTTTAAAACAAATTTATACTCATAGGTAACTGTGGGATGACAAATTTATATCAATTATTCATATATATAATTAACTCCCACCCTACATATACACAAATTGACATCGTCTGTTAGAAAAATAGTAATTGCATGCCTATACAATTCAAGTATATATACATGAAACTTAAGGTAAAGTATCATACCCATGTGGCTAATATATCTAAAGAAAAAAATTACAAAGTCGCGATGCAACAATTAGGAACCACACTTTATAAGAAGATTTTTAAAATATAAACAATTATATGAAATGTTATTGGTTTTTAGTGTTTTTAAATAAAATTATTAAATATACAATAGTAATCACAAAATTAATATAATTAAATTAAAAAATAAAAAAAATTAAATAATTAATAGTTTGCAAAAAAGTAAACACGTTTTCTCTCTCTTATTAATTATAGATGAGAACTACATTTTTTTTTTTAAATTGTTAACCAATTGCAAAATAAAGAATTGATATCTATATCATAAATAGAAGATTTCTTTAAGATTTAAAATTTGGATTATCCTATCATTTTTATTTGATCTTATTTTTGATTTGATTTGAATTGTCATATAATACATATAAGTAATAAAAATCTAATTTTTTATATATGTTGCAATTCAATAATTTTAAAACAAACATATATTACTCAATGAAAAAAATGTGTGTTTAACATCCTACATCAACTAAATTTGTTTGATAATGGTTCATAGTTATATTATAAGAAAGATAAAATGATTTTAAATCCGAATGAGGAAAAAAGTTGACTTAACGACTTAACACGCATCCAAATTTAAAATTTTTATCCTATTTAATCCACTTTTTTAGTTGAACTTATAGTTTTACCAAATATAATAAATTTATAAATATTTAATTTTTTAAAAATTTCAAATATTAAAAACATTCATACCTTATAAAAATAAAATATAAATTATATAAAAATTTTAAACTATTATTAATATATAAGGTATATAAAAGGTTTAAAATATTATGAATATTTAATTTTATATATTATTAATATTTAAGCTTTATAAAATTTTAAAATTTTATTAATATTTAAACTATACCAACAATTAAAACATTTAAATAATATTTATATGAGTATTTTACTTGATTAAAATGTATTTAACTGAATATATATCATTGTTTTTATGATTGTTTATTATTATTATATATATATATATCACTCATATTATATAACACAATTGAATCAAGTATAAAATCTATCAAAGTATTCTTAAGGGCCGGGAGGAAAAATTCGTCCCGAAATGAATCACATTGTATACAAAATATTGTAAAATAATAGATAAAGAATTAAACCATCCATTATAAATTATATTTTAATACTACTTCACTTCGACAACTAAAATTATACTTTTAGATTAAATATCACATAAATATTTACAAATATTATCTACGTATTGTACGTTTATATAAATTTGTAAGAAAGAAAAATAAAATTTTATATGTATATAAGTTGATGTACTAAATTTTATCAGTTTTTTAAATAATTTATTTTAAACAACCATATATTATGGTTACTCTACTCGACGAAGGACATCTTCAAACTCCATTTTACAGTAAAATCTTCTCCAGCCCTATTCAATTTCTAACTCTAAAATGGAGATATCTAAGTTTTATTTTATATTTAACACTCTTAATCAAACCGTTACATAATTTTTTACAATCAAATTATGTTCTAAGCTAAAATTTTAATTTAGTTTGTGTAGCTTATACATTTTGAATATCGGACAAAAAATATCGGATATGGGACAAGAACATGTAATTTGGCTAATAAAAACATTATCCAAACTATTTTTGATAAAATACCGAACGAAAATTTTGGGCAGAAGAACAAAATCGAAAAATTTGGATAGATAAATTCAATTATCAAACTTTCACTAATTTGTGAAGGGTCAACTTCATGATGGGTATTTTGGGTATTTAAAAATATTAGAGAATTATTTTAAAATAAGAAAATTAGATAAGTTCTAAAAGATTTGTAAAATTTTTTTTTTTAAAATTTACATAAAAAAAAGACATACGTGTATTTGATTCTAATCCTTTACCTAATCTTTATCTACTGGATTAAAATTTCAAATTTCAAATATATAATTGTTTAAAAAGAATGTTTTAAAAGAGACATGTTTTCCGTCCTGAAATTAATAAACTTAAATTTATTTACCAAAATATATATATTTATTTAAAAGCATAGCCTCGTACGTAAGTTGATGTTAGATCTTAGTATATTATTAAAATGGCAACAAGAACAAAAGAATGGAGTAAACGAAAAATAAGAAAAAAGGAGTTTGCAAGTGCCACTTACATCGCCGGCGTAAGCTCTTCGATTAGGTCTCACCTTCCTCGTTTCCTCCCACTTTCTCTTACCATATATCCAACATATACATACAACGTCTATGACAAACCCATCAACATCTGTGCATGCACGTGTGCTCATGCATGTATGTAGTTCTAAGTTTTAACTTATCCATGGCCCCCATGGCCATGCCTCTCTTTAGTTATGATTAACACAATCAATTAAGGACACCCCATTTCACAAGCCCGTTATAGTCCCGTGATATTACCCTACGGTCTGATTTTTTGTAAATGCTCTATTTGAATATCTAGTGTGATTTCCAAATATTTTCTAATCATCACGATTTTATTTTGAAATACATTTTTCAAAATTACGACTGTTTTTTGTTATATAAAGCATTTTATACATTATTTTTTATTCAGATTATTATAATTTGACTCTTTAATATATATTATCTTAAAGTCCCTGTTTAGCGCAAATGTAATATTGTGCATGTTATTTCTCATAACTTTTATCTTAGTAACATCAACATCAAAATATGTATATAAGTATAATTTCACAACAACAGTAAATACTTTTTAAATATAATTTGAAAGTTTAGGTCCAAAAACCTATACATCTCTTAGAACCGGAACTATATTTTATAAAAAAATTTACAGGAATTAAACTCGTGTCTTCTTAAACTAGCATGTGAACAAATGATATATTTTACTATAACTAATTATTTTTATTATTAATTCATAACAAATGATTCATATCTAGTTAAACCATGTAGATTCGATAATATAAGAGATGTATTGAACTAGAGATTTGAGATAATTTGAATTTAATTGAAGTTTGAGAGAATTTGGTTGAATTTTGATGAATTATGAAATTTGTTATTAAATTTTTTAAATTTTCACATAAAACCATGAGATTTTGATCTTTATATTTTTAATTAAAAATCTCTTGAAATCCCATATAAATTTTCAAATCTAATTCTTAAAACATTTTCAATAATAGTAGATTTGATTTTAAAACATCAATTCAATAATACTAATTTTTAGAAAAATATTTTAAAATTTATATTTTAATAACATTAAATTTATTATTTAATTTTAAATCTTTTCAAATACTCAATTCAATACACCTCTAAATTTGTTAATATGGATAATGAGGAATCTATAGAATGTAATTTATTTGGTATATAAAAGAAAGTGAAGCAGCCCGTCTGAGGAAAAAAATCATGGGACATAAGATGGGTACCATGCATGGCCACATATACACACATACCTGCGTCTATATGTATACACACATAACAGCGTCTATATATATATACACACACAACTGCGTCTATATACATACGAACACAGAGCCTTCACATCCCCAGCTATCTCTATCTATCTATCTATCTACAAAATATACTAAAAATAATCACAATATGTTCATATCATATTGTTATTATTATAAAATAAAAGATGATCATACTTTTTAAATTTCTAAAACAAACCAACTTGACAACCGACAGCGAACAAGATCAAAAAGCTCTCTTCTTTTCTTATCAAACTTCTCTCGCAATATATACGAATCCATATAATTTCTCATCATTTTCCTCCCAAACCAAATCAGAGATTCCGGAGAGACAAGAAAGAGAAAGAGAAATGAGGTCATCGGTGCAACTCCATCACGGCTCGGACGCCACAAACGGCTTCCACACGCTACAGCCTCACGATCAAACCGATTGTCTGATCAGGCGAGTGTGCCTCACGCGCGGTATGCACGTCCCGGAGCATGTGGCGATGCACCACACGCACGACGTCGGTCCGGGCCAGTGCTGCTCTTCGGTGGTGCAGATGATCCACGCGCCACCGGAGTCTGTGTGGGCTCTCGTGCGCCGTTTCGATAACCCGAAGGTTTACAAGAACTTCATCAGACAGTGCCATATCGTCCAAGGCGATGGACTCCACGCCGGTGATCTCCGGGAGGTCATGGTGGTCTCCGGGCTCCCGGCGGTGTCGAGCACAGAGAGGCTTGAGATCTTGGACGAGGAGCGTCTCGTTATAAGCTTTAGTGTCGTGGGCGGGGACCACAGGCTCAAGAACTACCGATCGGTGACGACACTGCACTCGGCGGACGACGAAGGGACCGTCGTGGTGGAGTCTTACATCGTCGATGTGCCGCCGGGAAATACGGAGGAGGAAACTCTAAGCTTCGTCGATACTATCGTCCGGTGCAACCTCCAGTCTCTGGCTAGAAGTACCAGTCGGCAATAATCTCATCATTTTAATATTGCAATTATGTATCTATATTTTTTTTCTATTTCCTTTGGATGTTCCTTCGATCATCACAAGGAAGGACATTTCGAGTACCTATTTTTTTCTTTTTAAATAGATATTTTGGTTTAGAAAGAATTGGAATTAAATGGGGATTTCTTTGGGAGATTTATGTTGGGAATATCGAAATATCGTTGGAGGGATGATTCACAAAAAGATGGATTCGGAGGGTTGTACATAATAACATTGAATCTGTTTGATGAACTAACTCCTTTGTTGTTTTGTACGTGGAGTCGTAATTTGTTACTTGTGTTTAATTTCTTGTGTTCCTTCAATGTACTTAACCGTTTTGGTGGTTTGTAAATGAATTTTGAATTCATTGCATCAGTATTGTTAAAGATTAGACTTAATGATCATATTACTATACAAATTTTTGTTGGTCCTTGTGTCCAATATGTGTAAGCGGATATTCTGAACAAGGAATCAATTAGGATCAAGCCGATGATCAATATGTATAACACAGAGTTAAATTAAGTTCATATTATTTATTATTTTCCAGCTTTTTGGCTTTTAAGAATTAAAATTTCTTGTATCATCTATTCAAGTTTTATTTTGACTCTTCAACACTAGAAAAATCAATTTTACTAATATACATTCCGTTTCAATAGAAAACAAGCATCATAGTAACAATTTATTATAGGTATATATATGTATGTATATTTAAGATTTAAACAATCGCAAAGGAAAATTATAGAGCAGGGAATTGAATTTAAACCTGATTAGCATGTGCATTTACAGAAGTTAATTTATTAGACCGAAAACAAAAGCAGACGCGCTTAAACTATTACCAACTTGTGTTTCATTGGCTACTAGTTTGGTCAAGTGGGGGGGGGGGATTATCATATTTTATTCCAGTTTGTTTTGTTAATTAATTAGAACCAACCTAGTGGTTAATATTTAATTCAAATATAAGATTTTGGTCTACTATTTTTTGTTGGTGGGTTATTTAAATTCGTTTGATTCAAAATTTTATTCAAGTAAGAAGTCCAAAAAGAACATGCAATTAAAATTGAGCTGGAAACGCGTTGCAACTTGCGAGTATTTTTGAACCTAGTGGGAAATGATACAATGAACCCTTATGCTGGTCTTAAAGAGTTTGTATTTCCTTTTATTCAATTTGCTTTAAATAATACAAGGATAAAAACAAGCTGCCAAAAAAAAAAAATGATCAAAATGTATACAGTGTATATTTTTTTGCCGTATGCAACTCACATATAACAATTAACAAAAAAGAAAGAAAAAAACTCACATATACCATTGATTTTAATTTTTTTTTCCGGAAAAACCATCTATTTTAATTTATATTATAACGTTTTTAGACAAAAAAATTTATGAAGAACTTGAGTCTTTTAAAAACTCGTATATTCACAATATTTTAAATATAGACATGTAAAAAATTCATGCGAAGTTGCGTACATCATACAAAATTATTCATGAATTGACATTTTGTCCCAAATTAGTTGCTGAAATAGTGAAAATACTTCAAATGTCCAATGAAGAAGTTATTTAAGAGCAGAGGCCCGAGAGATAGTTTGAAAATAAATGGGCCGGGAGAGACATTTTTCCATCTGTGGTTTTTCTAATAAACCGGAAATAAGAACTACCGATTTGTTCCCGGTTCAGTATTTAAGCCTGGGTCGTAAAATCCAACACAAACCGAACCTAATTGATCAATCGCTGCGTTTTGTTTTCGCTTATAAGCAGATCTTCAGCTAAAAGTTAAGAGCGGGAGTGAGCGCCGAGAAGCAGCGGCGGACGTCATGGATTCGTCGTCGAACACAAACAAAGCTTTAACAGGGACACGTTTCTCCGACCTTGAACCTTCGCTATCCGGAGATATCATCGAGGCGCTTGATCAGTCTGGTTTCGAGTTCTGCACTCCGGTTCAGGCCGCGACGATCCCTTTACTCTGCAGTTACAAGGATGTTTCCGTCGACGCTTCCACCGGTTCTGGAAAAACCCTAGCTTTCCTCGTCCCCCTCATTGAAATCCTCCGTCGATCCACCTCCTATCCTCCGAAGCCTCACCAGGTAAGATAACTAGCAGAACTAGAATTTATATGTTACAAGTTCAAGCTTTGTTTTTGTTTGGTTGTGAGCTAGTGTAGATTAAATTTCAGGTTATGGGAGTGATTATATCGCCTACAAGAGAGCTATCAACGCAGATATATAACGTGGCGCAGCCATTTGTTTCGACGTTGAAAAATGTTAACTCTGTGTTACTTGTTGGAGGCCGAGAAGTGAAAGCTGATGTGAAGATTATTGAAGAAGAAGGATGCAATCTCTTGATTGGTACGCCTGGAAGGCTTTCAGATATAATGGAACGAATGGAGATTCTTGATTTCCGAAATCTTGAGGTAGTTTTCTTCGATCAGGGATTATACTTTTAAGATGGATGTTGTTAACTGTCTATACAACTTGAAAGTTTAGTTTTTTTACTTAAATTGATTGAAATCTGTAGTTTGATAAGCTGGTAACTCTTTTTTTGCGTGTGTAGATTCTTATTTTAGATGAGGCAGATAGACTTTTGGAGATGGGGTTCCAGAAGCAGGTGAATTACATTATATCACGCTTACCAAAGCAGCGGAGGACTGGCCTCTTTTCAGCTACACAAACAGAGGGCGTTGAAGAGCTCGCCAAGGCTGGGCTTAGGAACCCTGTGAGAGTTGAAGTTCGAGCTGAGTCAAAGTCGGAATTATCCCAGCAATTGGCAAACTCGAAAACACCTTCTGGTCTGCATCTTCAGGTATTATAAGATCGATATATGAATATGTATATGTTTAACAGTAGTAAGTTTTCCTGCATTTAGCATTATTGTGACCTGATTTATGAAGAATTTTCTCCTACTTGCAACAAATCTCTTGGTAGTTCTAATGTACTCCAAATTATTGATTTTTGCAACGATTGCAAGTTTGCTGGATTGAAAATACTTATCGATCATGTGTTGCTTATATACATAATTCTTATTTACATTTCCTACTTTATGCGTTTCTTAGAGGTTTATTTCTCCTTGTCTCTGCAGTATTTGGATTGCGAAGCAGATAAGAAATCATCACAACTAGTGGATCTCCTCATCAAGAACAAAGATAAAAAGTTGATAGTGTAAGTTTAAAACATTTCCCACATACTTAAAAAATGAATCATCCTAAAAGATAGTCTAAGTAACTCTGCAGATTCTTCATGACCTGTGCTTCTGTTGATTACTGGGGACTCGTGCTGTCAAAAATTCCTTCCCTGAAGTCCATATCTTTAATTCCTATCCATGGGGATATGAAGCAGGTAAGCTATCGTGATGTATTTTAACTTTCCATATCATCTCATTACCTGTTGTTTTGATGAAATATACTTTACACATCAGAATGCAAGAGACAAGGCATTAGCTTCGTTTACTAAAGCATCAAGCGGTGTCCTTCTGTGCACAGATGTTGCTGCACGTGGACTTGATATTCCAGGCATTGATTACGTAGTTCAGGTAGATTTATTTATGTTAGTTTCCATTATTATGCCATATTTGTTACAAAATTTAGGATTCAAAGGTTGGAACATGTTCATGCAGTATGATCCCCCACAAGACCCAAATATGTTCAACCATAGAGCCGGCAGAACTGCAAGATTGGGAAGACAAGGGAGGGCCATTGTGTTTTTAATGCCCAAGGTTTAGCTTTCAGCACTTTTATGTTCTCTTGTGCCGATGTTCTCCATAGTTACATCACTCAGCATGAAAAGCTAAAAAAATTCACTTGCATATGTGTGTAGGAGGAAGCCTATGTAGAGTTTATGCGCATAAGAAGAGTCCCTCTGGAAGAGAGAAAATGTTCTGAGGATGCATCCGATGTCATTCCAATTGTAAGAAAACCTCCATGCCTCTCTATCTCTCTGTTGTCCATAAGAAGCGTCTCTCTCTCTGTTGGTCACAGTGTTTACTAATTGCTACAATGTATTCAGATACGTTCGGCTGCCATGAAGGACCGGGCAGTGTTGGAGAAGGGACTAAAGGCGTTTGTTTCCTTTGTCCGTGCTTATAAGGAGCATCACTGCTCTTTCATTTTCAGGTTCATTCATGAGTCTCAGTCAATTTTTTGCTGTTTCTCCGAATGCTTTCTTGCTCTGTAACTTCTGTAATTGAAAAGTTTCTCATTTTTTTCGTGGGACTAACTTACAGATGGAAAGACCTTGAAATCGGAAAGCTAGCCATGGGATATGGCCTCTTGTACCTTCCTTCAATGTCTGAAGTTAAACAACACAGACTTTCCAGTGAGGGTTTCACACCCGTTGAAGGCGTCAAGTTTGAAGAAATAAAATTCAAGTAGATTTTTCGACCTAAATCCCTAAACACTTCTGATATATATTTCTGTCTTCTCCTGCTCCCTTAGTTTCTGAGACACCAAAAAACTAAAACTCTGATACATCTGGTAAAGTGAGTGTCTTTTACATATCTCTGCACGTACAATGACCATGGTTAGATTTAGAAGAAACAAGCATTTATTGTCCATCATTAGGCGTAGTGTTTTCAGGAATCATATCCAAAATCTGAATGAACTTAATGAACGCAGGGACAAATGTCGGGAGAAACAAAGAAAGCAAAACTTACAAGCAAGGAAAGAGAAACGGGAAGAAGAGAAAAAAGAGAAAGGCAAGAGAAAAAGGGCAGTTGATGCTTCTAGTTCTGGTACTAGTTCTAACAAAGTGTCGAGAAAGTTAACTGGGAAGCAAAGACAAACTATTCAAACAGCGGAAGATGAAGAAAAGATGAATCTAACATATCGTTTAATGGTAAAACTGAAGAAAGGGTTAATTACAGAAGATGAATATGCAACACTTACAGGAGAAGATGATTTATAATGATGACAAGAAACAAACCTTAGAGTTTGTAGAAGAATATATTCTACTCATGTGTTTTCCAAGTTAAAAGAAATGGTCATTGTTGTGTTATACCTTTTTGATTCTGATTTTTGAGGTTTCCGTTTGATCATGTTTTGTCTTTTTGGTTCTACTATTGAAATTTTTTCAAAACTTTTTGAAACGAATAAAATCGAATCCTCGATCAAATAGTTTACCCACTTGCAGTACTGCACACACACCTCCTGTGACACTTGCACATGCTAATAAATGCCTTCCATAAAATAGTAATTGATCGTTATAACTTAATACTAATATATTTCAAGAAAACAAAGTTATAATAATGACAATCTGTGTCATGGACTCACTCAAGCTATCTTCGTCTTCGTCTTCTTGACGTTGACTAGTTTATATTTCGCAAAACGTTTCTCTGCAATCTCTTGTAAACTCCTCTCACTCATTCCCTCTCGTGATGCCTAATCCCACCGACGCAGCCACTCCACCAACACTTTTCGATCCGACTAAGCCATCGACACCTATCTCTTTTCCTATCAAAACACTTCAAGAATTGAAGTCTCGCTCTTACTTTGATTCCTTTCATTTCTCCTTTAACCGCTCCTCCGTTCCTCTCCGGTGTAACATCGGAAGCTTGCCGGATCGATCTAAGCTCTTGGTTTGCCACGACATGAAAGGAGGCTACGTAGACGACAAGTGGGTACAAGGATGTGGAAACAACGCTGGTTTTGCGATCTGGGATTGGTATTTGATGGACGTTTTCGTATACTTCTCACACTCTGTTGTCACTCTTCCTCCTCCTTTCTGGACTAACACAGCTCACAGACATGGCGTCAAGGTCAGTCATATAAGTTGACTTTTCAAAGTCAAATTATAGTTGAAGTAGCTTAAGTTTCGATCTTTGAATGTAAGTTATAATCATGATTTGATGAGGAATTATTCATTTTCTTATGTGTTTTTATTGAAATCTTAAGGTATTGGGGGCTTTCATCACAGAATGGAACGAAGGTAAAGCTACGTGTACAGAGATGTTGGCCACAAAGGAGTCTGCGGAGATGTACGCAGAGCGTTTGGCAGAACTTGCTGCTGCACTTGGCTTTGGTGGGTGGCTGGTGAGCTTTTTGCTATTATTTGTTTGTTCTTCTTCATATTAATCGATATTATGGTGATTGATTTAACCATTTGAAACAGCATCTAAAGCAACTCTCTGTTACTTGCAGATAAATATAGAGAACGAGATTGATGTAGTTCAAATTCCAAATTTTGAAGGAATTTGTAAGCCATCTAACAAAAGTCATGCATTCATCTGTACCTGGAGGTTTAGTTATATGGTCAGTGTTGAGAAGCCTTTCTTTCTCAAAGTCACTCTTTTTTTTGTGTGTGTTCTGTTTCTAAACTACACTGATCGTTTGAATTACTTATTTTTGCAGGTATGATAGTGTCACTATTAATGGTCGTCTTGCTTGGCAAAATCAGTTGACTGAGAAGAATAAACCTTTCTTTGATGTATAGGGTGGAATATTCATGAACTATACATGGCAGGTTTGCAATCATTCAGTCTCTTTATCCTCATTCCTTGTATATGTTTTGATTGTAATATAAACAGGCATCTCTTTCAGGAGAAGTATCCAAAAGCATCAGCTGAAATTTCTGGTGATAGAAAATATGATGTCTACATGCGAATAGATGTTTTTGGTCGGGGCACTTACGGTGGTGGGCAGTGGAATGTATGTAACTTACAAAATTATTCATATTTACTTTTTCTTGGGGTGATATAACCAGTAATCTGCAATGTTCAAGCTGCATATAAAGGGCAAATGTTGCCCTTTATTTGCTGAAGATAAACAATGGGTGGGCATATGAAACAGAGCAACCACCTGATTTTCTCACGGCACAAAAGAAGTAATACTTGCTAATGTGATGGTAAAAAGAAAGAATATGTGCAATCTTATCATCATATGTTATGTTTCTTTTAGATGGTGGTCGCTTGTTCACAAGTCATGGGGAATAGTTCAAACATATCCGCAAGCTCTACCTTTCTACTCAGATTTTAATCAGGTGAAGGTGAAACTCACGACTCTGTTTCAAGTGAATAGTCGCAAATGACTATGGTGATTCTATGTTCTGCTAAGTTTTGAAACTCTCTGTTGTTGTTTATTGTATAGGGTCTTGGTTCTCATGTTTCTCTCGGAGGTCGAAAATTGTCAGATGCTCCCTGGTACAACATTTCACGCCAAAGCCTACAGGTTCAATGGTCACTCCTTGTTCTAGATTTTATTGCAAACCTCTAACTTTTGATATATTTTGGGGTCACATTTTTCATCTGGACTTATCTATATCCGGATCTGATTCTTGTCATCTGTTGTGTTCTTTGTGATAGCCACTCCTAGAATTCAATGAAGGAACGAATTCAGAGACCATGCAAGTCACTGTTGAGTAAGTTCTGACCCTAACACTAGCCTCATATTTGGTTTTGAAGAAGAAATACAATTTGGCATCTAACAATAA
This sequence comes from Cardamine chenopodiifolia, assembly GCA_963922655.1. Lineage (NCBI taxonomy): Eukaryota > Viridiplantae > Streptophyta > Magnoliopsida > Brassicales > Brassicaceae > Cardamine > Cardamine chenopodiifolia. The sequence continues at coordinate 15,970,950 of OZ000464.1, read as the reverse complement.
AGCACACGAATATGGCAGTGGTCGAGAAGCATCTTATAACGGAGGAGGGAACGTCAGTTTCAGAGGAAAACTAAAGAGTAATGCAAATTTCACAGCTAGACTCTTCAAACCTCAGCTTCAGCTTTCTGCTTCCCCCATCTCAATCTCTTTCTCTGTAAGTCACGGATGCGTCCCATTTCGATTCAACGATAAGATTTGAGTTCTTCTTCATCTTTACAGAGTTTCAATCTTTTTGAACTGGTGCAGGTGAAATCAGATGAAAGGTCTGAGCTTGGTATTCTGCTACGTTTTTTATCTCCTTCACAGGAGACAAAGTCCGTCCTTATGGCGCCAAATGAATCCATCCACAGATTCAGCAACATGTTCCTACCATCTCTTCTCACATCAAAACAGACCACATCCGATTGGAAAGTACATGAGACAAGCCTTGTCCTGGATGGACACACACTGACTGGGATCTCTGCCGTCTTCTATAAACCAGAAGATCTCAAAGAAGAAACAAACACACTAGAATATTTTGCATTGCTCAGGCATATCTCCATAAAGTGCCTGCAAAAAACAAAGCTTTATCCTCCAGCGTCATCATGGGTTATCGAGGCACATCACGTAAAGGTTGTACCGGGTGATTCTGGTTCCAGGCACTTAAGCTGTAAGCTAGAATGGAGATTGAAGATTCTTCCTTCACAAGATACAATGTGTATGCAGAGAATCTGAATTCGAATGATTGCAGGCCAAGAAAGGTTATGGAAGAACCAAGAAGCGAGAAAGTGTTTCTCGGAACAGCTCATGTTGATGCTTAATATGTATCTGATCTGGTCGTTGGATCAGATGTGAAAGGAGTCCGGTTCGTGGTTCGAACAAGTGGTGAAGATGGTACATGGCAAGAGCTGGATGCCTCCCCTAACCTTCTGGTTGAAGTAGATGATTTAGATTCGAAGTTTTGTTGTTGTGGGTTGATTTGGTCTATGGTCTATTTTCCAAACTTATAATTCCTTTGATAATAAGAGCATTGATGGTTTAGCGATAAGATTCATGTGAACCATACTATAATAATTATGAGGCTTAATTAAATGATTTAACTTAAACCTTTAATCCGGGTTTTGGACTTTCGACCCGTTTAAAGATGAATATTATTGTTGGCAAGCCACATATAAAAAAAGGGTTTCGTGTTTGGTCGGACCGTGGAAATGTGAGCGAGATTGAAAATTACGACGGCAACAATATAGTATACAGCAGAATCGTCCCAAATTTGAAAACCCTAAAACTAGGGATGTCAAAGTGAGTCACCCGCGGGATCCGTGGGTTGGATCCGCGGGTTGGCTTAAAAAATTTACCCGTAAATCTTCAATCCGCATCCACTCCGTTAAAAATCCGCAAAACCCGCGATCTGTTTTTTTTTTTTTTTTTGTAAAGAATTTTAAAAAAAATTACGATTTTTTTCGGATCAACCCGCAACCCGCCGAATATCTACGGAAAAAAAAAACAAATATTTGCGGGTAACCCGCCAACCCGCGGGGTTTGACCCAACGACCCGCACCTGCCCCGCAAAAAAAATATTCAACCGCACCCGCAGTTGACCCGCAAAAAAATTATTTCCGTCGATCCGCACCTGCTCCGTTGGGTCAAAACTCGCGAGACCCGCAGATTAACTCATTTTTTGACAGCCCTACCTAAAACTCAATCTTGCGACTCTACTAAGAAAACTCACTCTTCCTTTCTCTGTAATTCGTAACTTCCCAATCTTTTCTCAAGAATCTCAAATCATGGCGAATCCCGCACCGAATCTGGAATGTCGTATGTACGAATCCAGATACCCTGAGGTGGACATGGCGGTGATGATTCAGGTGAAGAACATCGCCGACATGGGAGCTTACGTGTCTCTCCTCGAGTACAACAATATCGAAGGAATGATCCTCTTCTCCGAGCTCTCTCGCCGTCGGATACGTAGTATCAGCAGCCTCATCAAGGTCGGTCGGATCGAGCCTGTTATGGTCCTTCGTGTCGATAAAGATAAAGGTTACATCGATCTCAGTAAGCGTAGGGTTAGCGATGAGGACATACAGGCTTGCGAGGAGAGGTATAACAAGAGCAAGCTTGTTCACTCAATCATGCGCCATGTGGCTGAGACTGTTGGTGTCGATTTGGAGGTATATTGATAGGATTCAGTTGCTCTTCTCTCAACTCCTGAATTTTTCTGAATGTTTTTGTCTGTGAAATTATTACGAGCAATAGTGCTAAGATTGGAATGATAAGCTGCATTCGTTAGTGCTTAGATTTTAGTAAATGGTGTTTCCAAATGATTTTGGATTGTTTCTGAGCATAAATCGTTTTCCTTTTTTTTTTTTGTAGGAGCTATATATAAACATTGGCTGGCCATTGTATAAGAAGCATGGACATGCTTTTGAGGTAACAGTTCCAAAGCTTTTCTATACTAAATGGCTCATTGCCTCCTATACGAACAATCGTGATGGTGTATACTATGGACCTTTTTTTCAGGCTTTCAAAATTGTTGTCACTGATCCTGATTCAGTCTTTAACGCTCTCACCCAAGAAGTTAAAGAAACAGGACCTGATGGTGTGGAGGTAACATTATGTGCCTTAAGCAGCCTTTCCTATCATTGTTTTAGTTTGATCCGTGAAGACTTATCATATCTTTTGTAAAGGTGACCAAAGTTGTTCCGGCTGTGTCTGAACAATTGAAAGATGCATTTGTGTGGAACATTAGGAGGAGAATGACACCACAGCCAATGAAGATTCGTGCTGATATTGAGTTGAAGTGTTTTCAGTTTGATGGAGTTCTCCACATCAAGGTCAGTCTTATCCTATTTCTTCTCTGTTTTTTTTTTCCTTTTTTATATAGATGAGCTTTCTTTCTCTATGTTCGTTTTCTTCTTCTAGTATTTGTTTCAAAAACTATGTCAGATGTCTGGCTATAATAATATAATGAATTTGCAGGAAGCCATGAAGAAGGCAGAGGCTGAAGGTAGTGATGATTGTCCTGTCAAGATCAAGCTTGTTGCTCCACCACTTTATGTACTCACAACGCAAACCCTTGACAAGGTATTTTTATGGTGTTGGGTTTGTCCCGTGTTAAAAGTGGAATTTTTTTAAGATACACTGATGATTGCATTACACAGTAACATCACCATAAATTCTTTCGCATTTGTTCAGCTCTTCCATGTAACCATCACGAATAGCTGCAGTTCATTAAGAGTTTTACAACCTAATGTTTCAGTAAAACTCTTGGTCACTTTGACACTTTTCTTCATTTGATTGAGTAGGACAAAGGAATATTGACTCTGAATAAAGCAATTGAAGCATGCATTACTGCAATAGAGAAAGAAAAGGGGAAACTTGTCGTTAAAGAAGGTGCTCGTACGGTAAGTCTTGTATCCTTTTTCTGTGACAAGTCCACTGAATTTACTACTTCAACCACTCCTGTTCTCGGTCCCTGTCTTTAATGTGCTTCAACATTGTTAGGTGAGTGAACGTGATGACAAATTGCTCGCTGAGCACATGGCTAAGCTCAGAATGGATAATGAAGAAATAAGTGGAGATGAGGGAAGTGATGAAGAAGAAGAAGACACTGGAATGGGAGAAGTTGATATCGATGGAGGTAGCGGGATAATTGAGTGAACAAAAACAGAAGCGTTGTAATCACTGTTTCTGCCTTCGAACCTACAATTTTGTTACCCTTTGCGAACATTTTTCTTGTTTTACCCTTGAACCTGGTTAGTAGTAGTACAAGCATCTCTTTCACAAGACAAGTGTTTCATTATGATTTTACATTGGCTATGATCAGCTGCTCAATGAGCTGAGTTATGATGATGAAGACAAAGTGCAAGAATCAGATGAACTGTCCTGGGCAATCTCGCCATTAGCTGCAATGATGCTGCAGGAATAACAGCTGAACTCATCAATCGCTTCACTGGCCAATACATTATGATCTTCAACCTCTATCCAACCCTCTGAGTCCTGTCTGTTGTAAATTTGAGTTAAAGCTTCTCCAGCTGAATGTCTCTCGTTCAAGGCGTGTGAAACATTCGTCACAAGCAGATAAATGTCCTTATCGTTGGTTAACCCTCTTAGGGTAGAAGCGATTTTGTGAGTGGATATGTCCGCTGCGGAACGACTCCATTCACCAGTTTGCCCGATTCAGAAGTCACTTCAATGATCCGTTTCGTCTTCACTATCTGCTCAACCCTTTTGTATGTTCCGTTTTTTTCAAACCTCACCAAGCTGTCAACTTTGAACATACTCCTGACCACGGTGGTCAGATTAGCTCTACTTGATTTAACCCAGCCATCATATTCACTATGCACATCTGCTTCAACCCTAATCGACCCATCAAGCTGTTCAAACTTTTCTCGTCTCACTATGTGTCGACTTGGGCTATCATAACGTCTAGACCCAGCTTCAACATTTGAAGACCCGTGATCCAACCAGAGGTGCAAATTGGCGTCCACAAGCCAGTACGATATCCCAACGTTGACCCCAAGCTCAAACTCATGAGACTTTCCATCTAAAAGCATCCCGAGAAATGGCGTCAAGTCCATGTCGTAGGAAGGTAAATTGAATGCACCGATTGCAATTTCTGGTTCCCAGAACATGGGGTTGATTCCACCTGTAAAGATCACCGGGAATAGCACCTGGGATCCCACGTATCTCCCGTCTATCTTAATAAAAACGTCCCAGTATGCACCATTGCCATGCCCGGTTGCTAGATCGTTCGTTCTGATGTACGAATTTGGCAGGTTTGAATACCAGATCTCGTCGTCTCCATGTAACGATACACATAGTTCCAGCACAATCTGACGAGTGTTGGACGGAATTTGAATTCTTTTTGAGTAAGTTTCTGTAGGGCTCTCGATCATTAACCAGTACCCTTTGTTCCCTCCGCCACATAACGGAATTATCATATCTGCAGGGGTCTGGTCTCTTCTCTGGGATTCCACAAACCCTAATCTGCTATTGATCTTCAAATTTGACGCAGTAGGATTGAATTCGTAGAAGTTGAGAGTGACATTGATATGATAGATGCCTGTGTAAACCTCGTTGACGATGTTCTCGAGCATCATTGTGACATTTAAATCGGATTTCATGAAGAGCGATGAATACCTTGAGACATCTTTCCGAACATTCCAGAAGATCCCTGACGGATTGGGCTCCGCCGTACTGGTCCGGACTAGCTCCACCCCGCCGAGCCACAAGCCGGAAATACGGTCGTACTGATCGCCTTTCGAGGCGGCCCGTAGGTCAAGCACAACATAAGACCACGGCGGCGATGTACAGCCGGAAGGTGGAGTGTATGGAGCGGTAAAGGGAGGTCCGTTGATGGTGTTGGCGAATGAGTGGCGGAGAAGGACATGAGAGCACGAAGGATTTAGCTGATCGGACGGTAGGGGCCGCCTGAGTTCCTCGTACTTCTGAGGCTCGTCCGGTGACCGGAGATATGTCGAAGCTGATCTGAGGTATCGATCCGGCGAAAAAGGAAGAGAAACAGTGGTAGCAGAAAAGCAAGTATGAAGAAGAATTTAACGGCTTCGTTTTGGTTTATCTCCGGCATGATATCTTTCTGTGTTTTTGATTATCCGAGCTCGCCGATTCAAGTTTCAACGGAGACTGGAGAGAGACAAGTGACGTAAACCAACATCAGAGCGTTTTATTTTTCCAAGGATCAACAACGCGCCGTTTTTTATAATTTAAAATGGTGCGTAGTGGATAGGAAAAGTTGAGACTTGAGACTGAAGAGCTTGAGAGTGACAGTATGGGGCCCATAACGGAATTCGAAAGTTATTCTAGCGTCACCTCTGGGTAATTATATTCTGGGTACGTGTCAAACCATGAGAGAGCAACTAGTAACACTTTCGTCACTGCCAATGTACAGTATCTTTAGCAATTTTCCTGACATGCTACCTTTCCCTCCGATCACTGCGAGTTTCCCTTCTTAAGCTCTCATGGCGGGTTCATAAAATATATACAGACAGCTTTATACATAAAAAGCGTAAAATAAATATTTACTCAGATTCAGCTTGTTTTCCAAGACTCCATAGACGCAACGACTCACTTCTCTATTTCTCTTCCTGGGTTTGAATATTTTTTTTTAAAGTTGAAGCATGTTTTATTCTCACCAGCTTCTAGCTCGAAAAGCTCCGTTGGGGCAGATATGGTGAGTCGACTTCTATGAGTTAAACGGTTTTCCGATTCTCATGATTACGCAAGCTTTTTGTATCTGTTTTTGAATTCGGCACTGGAACTTCCTCGTCTCGATCAAGCACTTGTTACTGCTTCAAATCGTCACTCTGGGTTTCCATTTTCTGATCTCTCTATGCATTTAGGGAATACAAGAGTGTAATCTCGAACCTCTTTTTTTTTTTTCCTTTTCTTATTTGTTTATGGTGTACGTCTCTTCAAGGATGGCCGCTACGTTGCACGCGAAGATCAATCGGAAGAAATTGGACAAGCTCGATATCATTCAAATTTGGTGAGAGGAGAGGAGATTTTATTCGCTCTTTTTTGTTTATTCTGTTTATTCTGTTTTGGGTGGTCCTGCCATGAAACCGAACGTTGATTTTCCATTTTTTGTTTGTTATTTATTTTACTCTCTCGCAGCGAAGAGATTTTGAATCCGTCAGTTCCAATGGCTCTTAGACTCTCCGGGATTCTTATGGGTATGCTTAGCTCATTGGAGTTTTTTCCCAGTTCTTCTGATTCTGGGTTTGATTGATCTCAGTGTTTGTTTCTTCATTAGGTGGAGTTGTGATTGTTTATGAGAGGAAAGTGAAGCTCTTATTTGGTAATTTTTTGGATTCAATCATTTCTGAATTTCTGGATTTCAATTTCTACTCTCCTCTTTTGGAAACTGATGAGACATTGCTCTTTTTTTTCTGGGTTTTGTTTTAATATTCAGATGATGTAAATCGCTTTCTGGTAATCAAACTTTCTCCGATCCTCTTTTTTTTTTTTTCCATCGGAATCATATTACCTCGATGTCTGAGTTCTCACATGTGTTTATTTTCTCAGGTTGAAATTAATGGAGCTTGGCGCACGAAAACTGTTCCAGATCCCACTTTACTACCTAAAGGAAGAACCCATGCTAGGTATTAACATTTCACTTTGTCTTCTTCCTTTGCCTTCTCCGAAACCCTTTAAACGATTCTGAATGGAAATCTAAAACATAAGAACAGTGTCGTACATAACAGTGAAAATGATTGGCGTGTTGGGTTTTTGTTTGCCATTGAAGGGGTATGAAGGAAAATCCAAGACAAAAGAACATTGTCGTGAAGAAAAGTAGAAATGATTGGCGTGTTGGATTTTTGTTTGCAGGAAAGAGGCTGTTACGTTTCCTGAGAACGAAGAAGCTGATTTTGGAGATTTTGAACAGACTCGTAATATTCCTAAATTTTCCATGGATTTTCAGCAGGCTTATATTTCCATGGTAACCAACTCCATTCATTGTGTTTCCCAGATTGGATTGGGTATATAATTTCATTTTACGTCTCAATATTCATCAATTCACCAAATTGTTAGATGAGATGGCTAAAACTTCCAACCTAAAATAGTTGATAGGTTATAGAAATATTAGTAGCCGTCATTCTTATTGCCCATAGAAGTATAATGTGGAGGAAATAAGTTGGCGCATAAATAGCATCTAAAGACTTGGTCTAACTCAAGCATGCGGTTTATTAGTCTACATATGAATATTTTCAAAGGTAAAATCTTGTTGGAACTTGAAGCATATGAACACAAACCAAAATCATTTGAACATCGCTTCATGATTTAACGTGTAACCTCTGGGAAAGGACAATTCACAAAAGATGCAACTGTTAATTTGAATTGATCATAGTAGTATTTATCTCCTTGTAAACCAATGAATATTATATTCGTGTGTATCTTCAGTTGAACTAATTCCTTGCATGGCCTTATCTCTTTGCAGCGGTTAGATGAATCCGATGTTAACAATAACCCCGTGCAAGAAGATCTTGGACAGCCGTTCCATCAAGGTTTCTATCGTGAGACATAACCTTCGTGAATATACAACATGTTAATAAATTAAGTAAATCCGCTTGTCAATTTCTGTAACTTTCTCAGCTGATGCCGATAATATCACACTTTTTGAGTATCATGGTTCATACCAGACTACCAATGAGACTTATGATCGTTTTGAAAGGTAAGCTTTCATCCCACTGTCTACCTTCTGTCTTTAATTCCCAGATTTTTAACCATTTCCAAAAACTATTGAAGGTTGAAGTTTGTAACGTTCCACTATTTCTGTGTTTTCATTCATCCATATATCCAACTTTCAGTTGGTGATTATTTGTTCATTCATATTCTGCGTTTTTTATAACTTTCTAAATGGCAACTCAGATTTGACATCGAAGGAGATGATGAAACTCAGACGAACTTCAATCCAAGAGAAGGAGCTGAAATACCTCCAACTCTTATCCCATCACCACCTCATCAACATGACATTCCTCAAGGTATGCCACCTTTTAATTCTATAATGGTGACATCTGGTTACTTTTTGGTGATATGAAGTTTTGAGTCAATAATGATATTCTGTTCTATTTTAGATGTACTAAGTTTATGAAGCCAATAACAATGGCTTGAGCGAAAATCTAGTATAAGAATAATGAATCTGATCAGGGAATGTACTTTCGTAGAAGCCTTGACAAAAGATCACTTGACAAAAGAACACTGAGCTTCATGAACAGAGAAGAACAAATTTACTAATCTGTAGCCATCTGTAGGAGGCAACCCCACAAGCCCTCAGCGCCAGGAGCAACAGGAGCATGGTAGGAATGTATTTGCTGAGCAGATGGAGGAACGAAACATACAGGTATTTGCTCTCACTAAGAATATTCTCATCTCGTGAGAAAAGACATTGAATTGGGTTTTGTTCTGCATGCAGGGACACGATAGACCACAGCCAGCAAAAAAGAGAGCAAGAAAGACAGCAACTTCAGTGATGGATTATGAGCAGACTATTATCGCTGGTCATGATTACCAGTCATGGCTCCAGGATGCTTCTCACATTCTCTGTAGGGGAGAAAAGAGAAAGGTTCAAATTAGTAAACGCCTTGGCCTTTGATGTAATAACTGATGCTCATGTTGGCTTACCATCTGGAAACTTTTTGTAGGTTCGGGGAACCATCTCGCCAGGAATGAAATTTTTTAAACGTGTTAATATGCCACCTACACAACTCTTTGAAAAGCATGCAGACAGTTCTTACTCGCCTCAGCTTTATGAGCTTTGGTCAAAGAGCATTCAACTTCCTCAAACCTCAACATCTGGTATCTCTCTCTATCCATCACTGTTGCTCTATTGTTTTCTCCTTATTGAAACAAATCTGACGTTAGGAAATGCCGATGCAGAAACTCGACACCCTGATTTCTGCGTGGAACAATTTCCTGGGATTGATCAGGAGGGAATGCAAAACCACCATCAAACACACCATGTAAGGCGCAGAAGCATATTCTTTCCTAAAATGTTTTAGTATCAAGGAGAAAGGCCAAATTTCGTATGCTCTCTAACTGAATGTGGATGTATGCAGCATCAGGGCAGTGAGATAAGCTCCAAAAATCTTGGTAGTAGTCCCGCAGAAAGACTCCGGACAATTCGTACTGGGAAAGATGCTTCAATAGAAAGCATGATGGCTGGATCTCGAGCCAGCCCTGAAAATAATAACCACCAACCTGCTGATATTAACATTACGCCTTTCTATTCTGGTTAATAGCTTCTCTTTTTTTTTATTCAATCATCAGATAATAGCTTAGTTTAGTAGAAAATGTGTCGTTAATTATTTATTTTTCATGGAAATCCCAGGAGACGACGTGAGATCCATGCCTAGCACACCATCTGCACGTGGAGAAGCTTCAATTAACAACATAGAGATCAGCTCTAAAAGGTTAAGAACAACATCTAAGTTTCTCTAATACTAAATCCAATTACAAACCAAACAATAAGTTTGCACAGGAGGAGTATCATTTATTCTTCTTCTGGTTACTAAAACAGTCACAGGTCCAACAGAAAATGGCCAAACTCCTCACCAAGAAGAGGACTCGAGCCAGTAGCGGAAGAGAGACCGTGGGAGCACCGTGACTATGACTTTGAGTCTTCAATGTTACCTGAAAAGGGCTTCACAGCAGATAACGGTAAAAGTTTCTCATTTTCTCTCGTGATCCTACAACCCTCAAAAACATCATCGTACAAACCTTAACTTAGCTTCCTCTGTTTTTCACAGAAGTACTACTTGAAACTGGACCTACACAGACTCAGAATCCAGTGTTCAATCAATCAGAAGAGAAGATTACAGATAGCATCAAAAGGTAAGAGGCACAATATTATTTGAGAAAAAAGAAGCTATATTTTGAGTGACAGTAATGAGATGTTAGAAACTGAAACACAGTCATCTCAAGACACACTTTGAAACACTTGGAGCTGCTCAAATGGAATCTCTTAACAAGCTCTCTGCTGGAATGGACAGAAACGCTGCAGCTAAACTCTTCTATCAGTCATGTGGTACTAACTTCTTTTCTACTTACATCTCTTCATATTAGTCTCATTCATCCAAAATCTGACTATAAATATGGTTTATATATCCAGTGTTAGCGACTCGCGGAATCATAAAGGTGAACCAAACTCTGCCTTATGGGGACATTCTCGTTGCAAGAGGACCCAACATGTAAGGTTTGGTTTCTAAATTAAAAAAGTTTCTACATATTTGAGCAGAGAGAGTCCATATACTTTTAAAATTATAAAGACTGCGTTTCTGAACAACCCTTCGTTTCCTAAATTCCTCTGTTTGGTCCTTTTGTTTTTGCTATTACTACTGCATACGTTATCATCGAAGATTCGTGGGAAACATATGTAATCAATTTTTATAAGATTTTTACATATTCTATTATTTAGTTTTTTTACTCGCATTTATTCATTGTCTTCTTAAAAGATAGGGAATAGAGAAGAAGCAAACAATAGTTTAATACTTATTCCGTTGACATAGAAAATGTGGCAGTCACGTAATAAGCCGCCATTTCATACAAGACATGTAATCTCCATAATTAGTCGCACTCACGTCTCATACAATTTGTCAATTTTCTCAAATTATTAAACTAATCACACAAGCATCATAAAGTACCAGCCTTTACATGTTTCTATATATATACGCATATTTCTCTCCCCAGAATCATACATTACGAAGAAAAAGTTCAAGAAACAGAGTGCATTACAAGAAACATGGATCCACGAGCCTTACCCTTCTCCGTTGTCGTCCTCCTCTTCGCAACAGCAGCGTTGGCCAACGGTTACACTTCTCCTCCACCTCCAACCACCGTATACCCCGCCGTGAAAACAGTGGAAGCGGCGGTGGAAGGAGTGGTGTACTGCCAATCCTGCGACAAATACGGATCATGGTCGCTGGCCGGAGCAGAAGCCATAGCCGGAGCTAAAATCAGCATAATCTGCAAGAACCACAAGCAACAAGTTAGCTTCTACAAAGTCTTTCAAACTGATTCCTACGGCCATTTCTACGGTGAGCTGAAAGGTTTCAAGATGACTGCACATTTCTTGGACCATCCTCTTCACTCTTGCCGAGCCAAGCTCGTCTCTTCTCCTCGTGAAGATTGCAATCTCTTTTCCAACGTTAACAATGCTCTCGATGGAGCTTCGCTCAGGTATGAAGAGAAGAGGCTCAAGTGGACCAACTATGAGGCTGTGGTTTATGCCGCTGGTCCATTGGCTTTCCATCCTGACCACTGCCCCGCGACTGCACCGCCCACTTACTGATTCGGGTTATGGTTTTGATGATCATCATATAGTAAATATATAAAACAATGTAATTCATTTGCTTTTGTTTTGTTTCTTTTGGTTTATGGTTCGTGAATTGTTTGTACGATGCTGAGTAATATTGTAATGGGACTCTTGTGACTCCTTAATCGAATTTACTCAAGTGTAAAATCGGTAAAACCATCGGTCATAGCAACATTAACATTATAACCTGAACATTTCTAAAATCTCAAACCTTACAACAAAAATATGTCTGCAAGTTAAAACAAGAACAAAGATTTCTCACAAATCAGCACAACATAGCAGGAACACCGACCAGAAACATTGCCTGCTTCTAAGCATAATTTACGTGTTTTTATGAGGGAGCAAAACAGAGTGGAATCAGATGCCTTTTTCCTTAGAAATCCATTGGCATTGCGAACAATTTGTTGATCTCATCCAAGGCTACTTTTGTGCACTCTGTTGGCTCAAATAAACCACGCTCATCTGATTTTGAAGACGATATCTGAGTCGGCGGGCTCTTCCCTTGATGTTCTTGCTCAGCTTCTTCATCATCATCATCCTCAAGAATTGAGAAACCTGCAGCAGGATTTGGTTTCGTCTCTTCTACTGCCTTTCCTCTGTTTTTAGAGCGTTTGGGTCTAACAAAATCTATTGGTTCGCCAAACATGTTGTTTATGTCCTCCATAGCTTCCTTAAGGTTGACTGTGGGGTCAACAAGGCCATGGTGGCAGGCATTTTCAACTGCTTCTGGCTCATCGGAGATGGTTGAACCAACAAACCTACGAACAAAAAGTTTTGTTGGTATCTGCCTCTTCAGAGCTTTCAGGTGACTGGTCTCTTGGCTGGAGAAAGACAAAAAAATTTTCCGGCCTCATCCTTCTCATCCATAGTTTCATCACAGTTTTCATCATCAATGAATATCTCAAAGGATCCCTGAGTAGTAACAGTCTTTACTTCTCCAGTTGTCGCTTTTTCATTTTCGAGATTCTCGTCCACAAAATATTTAAAGCTACTGTTGCATCCTTCATTTTCTTTGTTCTGACTTCTATGTCGTGATCTTCTATGAAGTGTAGCAGTTTCTATAGGCTCTTTGAACATGTTGTTGATTGCATTCATGGCTTCCTTCATGTTTATCGTAGGATCCACCAAACCGTGATGGCAAGCATTTTCTGCTTCAGGCTTTCCTACAATGGCTTTATCAACAAAATTCAACACTGGCTCATGTTGTCGCCTCTCAACCTTCTGGTGCTTTTCCGACATTTTAGTTCCTGACGCTGCAAGAAGAAACATAAATTCAGACATCTGGAGAACTTGTACAGAATATACAAGCGGAACAAGCAAACTACGGAAACAGACTAACCTGTGTCTTTTTCTTTTTGTGCCTCTCCATGCGACTAAGGAATTGCATGTATGATTTCTGTAACTCATCCATGGGTTCTGCAAGGCTGGGACAAGAGGGATAATAGTCCATCAATATAAATAATTTCTTCAACATATCACATATGGTAGCTCAAACTGTCACTATTACATTCCTCATATCCACATTAATTGAGTATAGTAGATTTTGTAGCATTATCATATAGGTGGATGGATACTAGAAATGAGCATGACAAGAACTCCTTCAGAGAATATCTAAGCTTAATACAAGTATTAAGTTGATTAGTATGTTTCATATGCATGCTCACCTTATACATATCTTAAGCATCCATCATCAATAACATTGTCTAAAGTTTCCAAGCATACTTACTTTTGCACCCCAAGACGGTACATTTTCTCAGCCTCCTCGAATCTCTTTATCTTCTCATAATAGAGAGCATATGCTAGATAAAACCTTGACCTCTTGGTCCCTATACTTTTTGCTTCCATGGTTCTTAGGAGAGCTTTTGGATCGTCAATAAAGTCCATCTAGCCAAACAATTCATCGTCACCCATTAAAACCCACAAGTTCATTAATCAACATCTGCTATCAACAAATCACGTATGCACAAAAATTGAAACAAATCAAATCATTCAAATCCAAAATATTACTTCCTTGGTACAAAACTGGGAAATAGCTCGGTTCTAAGCCGGATTAGTAATGAGGTCATCTAAGCCATATGCTTTATCCAAGGAATGATCTTTATACGGTTCTCAAAAACAGTATATAAGCAATTCAAAGCTCCGACACAAAGATTCAAAAAAAAAACCCACAAAACAAATTCAAGTTCAACCAAATCAAGAGGTAAATGTTTATTATCAGCTGCAACCAAACACGAATATACCACGACTCGTTCTTGTATCTTTGATCAGATTCAAATGACTTTGCACATTTCTGCAAAAACCGCGGCAGCTTCTCGTTTAATATCTGTGTTGGCAAGCTCTCTTTCATCTTCTTAAATCATTACTCAGATTGATCCAATAATCAAAGACACATAAATCAATTCAAGCATCTATTTAATTAGGTTTCGATGAACTTAATGCATTTAGACCCATCGACAAAAACGGTGGTCAGAGTAAGACACAGAGAGACAGAGTTACCGGATCCAGGGAAGAAGATGGTCTTTCCCAGAATATGTTTTGATGTCGACTATCAGTGAAGCCAACAAATTCTCGTAGCCATTCTCGTTCTTCGCCATTTTTACTTCTCCGATTTGAAGAAAGCAGAAGAACCAGGCGAGAGGGATTTTATAAATTTGAAAAGATTCCACCTTTTTATTTTAAACTTCCGTCACAGAAAGAGGCTTCACAGAGTCCCATACGGCTAACAAGCTAACCGGATAATTAGTAACCGGTTCCAGTTGCCAATCGGCGAACGGGTTAAGCGGCTAAGCAAGGGATTGTAAATGCTTTTGGAGGAGCTGTCAAATTGATTCGCCGATTTGCTCATCTCTCAGTGGCTTTCTTCTTGTCATGGCGAATCCGGCGGAGAAACCCGACCCGAATCCTCCTTCAACTCCCAAACTTGAGCCTAAAGATGAACGAGAAGAATTAGAGGATATTAACGGCGAGGAAGAAGGCGAGGAAGAGGAAGAGTACGAGGGAGAAGACGATGGCGACGCGAAACCTCAAACGCGAGAGGACGCAATCGGGAATAGGATCAGAGCGGAGTCTCTGTTCCGTCGTATGCGAGCGGCTCCGGTTCCGGTGCGTGTTCACGACGTGATCGTCAAGGGAAACGAGAAGACTAAGGATCACGTCATTGATGCGGAGGTGGAAGTTGTGAGGCAAGCGGCTACGTTGCAGGAGCTTCTCGAAGCCTCTAAGATTGCCAATTTCAATCTTCAAGCTCTGGATATCTTTGATTCAGTCAACATTACGCTTGATTCTGGTCCTCCCGAGCTTCCTGGTACCACCAATGTGGTAATCGATGTTGTCGAGAGCAAAAGCCCTATCACCGGCCAATTTGGAACATTTACTAAAGCAGAGGTATCACTTTCATTTAAATCCATTGATTGATGTATAGAGTTGGATTTGTTGCTTCATGTGGAACTGATAATCTGGATTACACATATATTCTTGTATATGTCTCTTGTTTAGGGGATTATGTATTAACTGTGATTGTGGCTCTTGTAGGCTAGATCATCAAGCCTTGAAGGCTCTTTGAAGTTCAAGAACATTTTTGGTTATGGAGATATCTGGGACGGGTCTCTTGCTTATGGCTGTGACCACTCTGCAGAGGTCGGCTTGGGGATGTATTTGCCAAGGTTCAGAGGACGTCCTACTCCATTTACATCACGTGTTTACCTTTCTACGCAAGATTGGCTTAAGTTTTCGTCTTATAATGAACGAGCTCTTGGTCTTTCCCTCGGGCTTCTCTCAAGCAAGTATCATGATCTGGTCTACACTGTTGCATGGCGTAATCTGATTGACCCATCAAAAATGGCATCCAGATCAATAAGGAGACAGCTGGGTCATAATTTGGTTTCTGCTCTGAAGTACACTTTCAAATTTGACCAGAGAAACTCATCCTTGAGGCCAACACGAGGATACTCTTTCATCTCTACTTCTCAGATTGGTGGTCTTGCACCTGATAGTCGAACACTTAGGTTCTTGCGTCAGGTTTGAGATTCTTTATTCTTATTGCCATCATTTGCATGAACTTATTTTAAAATATGGAAAGTTGTAGCACAGATCTTTTACTTAGAAAACTTCCATGACATTAGTTCCTCGTTTAGGCTTTTGCACTGTCCATCCATAACTTCCGAAGTACCTCTGGAACTTTTAACTTATTGTGACAGTAAATGAAAAGATTGGTTAGCTCTTTGATAACATATGTGATTCTTTTACTTAAACATACTTCATTCTTGTCAGGAAATTGATCTCCGATATGCTGTTCCACTTGGGTTTTACCGTGCTACTTTGAACTTTGGTGTATCTGGGGGAATCACATTTCCATGGGGAAGCGGGTACAAGAGCAGAGCTTCTTGTGTGCCGGAGAGGTTCTTCTTAGGTGGAAACATATCACCTGTGTGTTCTTTGGGAGGACCATCTGCATTATGGGGATTCAAGACCAGGGGACTGGGTCCTAACGAGCCAAGGAGGGAAGTACAAGACGATCAGAATGGTGACACATATGAACGGGATTTTGTGGGAGGGGATGTTGCGGTCACTGCATTTGCAGACCTTTCTTTTGATTTCCCCTTGAGATGGTTCAGAGACAGAGGAATCCACGGTCATGTGTTTGCATGTGCTGGGAATATGGCAGAATTATCAGAGAACAAGTATAGGAACTTCTCTGCTCCAAAGTTCTTGGAGACATTCAGAAGCTCAGTAGGTGCAGGAATCGTGGTACCGACTAGTCTATTCCGCATGGAGGTTAGTTAGTTTCTCTTGCTTCTCTCTTCTCATCGTGAATCAAAAAAAGAAAAATTGCAACCCCTTTCAACGGAGATTTATTGTTCTTTTGTAATGTGATTTTCTTATGCCAGCTTAATTACTGCCACATACTGAAGAAACAAGAACACGATCGAGCAAAATCTGGTTTTTTCATGACATTCTCAACATCATGATCTTAATGGTATCTTTGATGATTTCTTAATTGTGGCTTGCACTCGCAGTGTCTTGGCCGAATCTTATTTTGTTTTTCAGAAGCTTCATTGTTTAGTTTCATTGTTTAGTTTGTCGTTTGCAATTGAAACTGGGAAAATTTTAGAGAGTGATTTTGTGACGTGCGGATATATTTGAGAGAATTCTGTTCTTGAGAGGGAAGTAGATAAAAAAGAAAGGAAGAAAAAAACTAATTTGTTTTAAATTAAATTAAGAAATAATAGTCTTTTTCCTTGTCATGAATATAGTAAAGTCATAAAGATAACACTCTAAAATCTACATGGAAATAAATTGTTTCCCTTTAATAAAATATGATTTGGATTTGGAACGAAGACTATGATCTCTATAAAACATAAGCCCTTACCTAACAGTGGACTTTGATTCATCATAAAGACGAATATAGAAATCAATCGTTGGGTGGCAAAAGAGTCATGCCAAAGCAAAACAGCCGGCGAGTATTTTTCTACCCGATCAGTTTCTCACCGCGGTTCCATTCAGATTCCACAAGCCGTTTTTCCATAAAGATAGAGATTTTCCGGCTATATATTTACCGTCCGATCACTGGAAAAGAATGACTTTTCGGACAGACATCAGTAGGTCCTCCACTTCAACTCAAATTTGAGATCCCTTCAAGGTTTCTAGCCTCTATAGAGGCATGCCGTCAGCACGTGTCTTTTGTTTTGGCAGATGTTGAGCCAAGGATTCAGGAGATTCTGGTTTTGTATGCTATTCAACTCAACGGAGAAAGTCTAAGAAAAGCTTTCGAGCTCAAAGCTGATGACGAAGATGTTGAATATCACTTGATGGAAGAAAGTAAAGGCTAGACAACTTGTATCCCGAAATCGATTCCGGTCCGCGAATGTAGTATTTGCCTTGAGGAATTATGCGACGAGGAATCTCTAGAGACACATGTCTGTTCCCATGCTTTTCATAAACTGTTTTTGGCGCTGGATTCGGACCAAAAGCTCTTGTTCTCTTTGTCGCCATCCTATATATGCAAGACCCAAATTTTATACGGTTTTTTTTTTTAGTATTTTTTTTGTGTGTAAAAACGTCTACATTACTTGAATAAAATCATATCTCTTGTGTAAAATTATTGGACAATATTTATGAATTTGTATAGATGTCATCAGATGGACTTGTTGATTTCCTTTTTGGGTCTTTGAGTTTTTCCTTTTTAGTGTGGGGCTTAGGGTGGACAAAAGAAACTCGAACATAACCAAAGTTTAATTATAAGATGAAATGAAATGGCCTAAGAAGGAAAATTAAATGGCCCATGGTTAATAATTTGTGAAGTCACGTGACCATTATAGATTATCCACGTGTTAACAGTCTTCTCCTTTACGGGGGCGTGGGTAGTTTATTTCCCCGACTCGCCGCCGTCAGAAGCTTCCCTTCTGCTGTCTAGATCAGTTATGGATCACGCGCTAGCCACGGCTGAAGAAAAAGTAGTCTTTTTTTTCTTTCCATTATGTTTAACTAGAAGAAATTCTGGATTCGAAGGTCGTTTTCGTTGTAATATATTTTGGTAAATTAATGGGATTTTAGGTTCTGGTAAAGCTGGTGAAGATAGCTCAGAAGCTAGGTTTAAAAGGCGAAAACGGACGATGGAAAGAATTTCTAGATTTTTACGACAGACAGCTTGGATCTTCAAGCTTGAGTGATCCTTCAAAGGGACACAAAGATGATTTAATCGCTTTCCTTACGTCACTGAAGAAGAAAGAAGATTTGCAGGTTCTAAAGAACAAAACCAACACAACACAGTTGTCTTAAAAGGATATATTATATATTTTGAATCTGAAGTTCATATTTTATTATGGGGTACTCGACTCTCAGCTGTTGGCCAGGGTTCTGAAACTCGACCAGGTTAAGAAATTCAAACAAGAATCTCCGGATGAGACTGCTGAGCAGGTGTGGTGGATTATAAACATAATTTTTTCTGGTTATGTAATGCAATTAGTTTAGTAATTTCATAAATATGTTGTTTGGCAGTGCAGAGGCTAGTTAGAATGACTCTTACGCATGATGAGTATCCATTAGACTATTTGTTCCCATGTAATGCCGAGGTTTGTGTGTTTCATGATTAGCTTTTATTCCTTTTTAATGGAGAATGGAGAAATTTATTAAAAAAAGGGCTGAGCTTTTGGAGTTGCAAAAACAGGATTGGGTTGTAGCAGGGCTTGGAAACAATAAGATGATGAAACCGACCAAAATCTAAATGATTGCTATTGATTGTGAGATGGTTCTTTGTGAAGATGGGAGTGAAGCTGTCGTTAGAGTTGCTGCAGTTGACCGTGATTTAAAGGCTTCTTTTAATCTTTATTTTTCAGTGAACGTACACCTTTTGTTACAGGACTGTTGTTTTTTAATCATCTTATCATTCATGAAATCAGGTGATTCTTGACGAATTTGTGAAACCGAATCAACTAGTTGTTGACTATAGGAACGTTATTACTGGACTTCCAAAGATATTGAAAAGGCTACTCTTTCTGTGGTAGATATACAGGTACATTGCGTATATATACTCTTTTTTTTGCGGTTTCAACACACTGTTTTGATGTCATCTAGCGGATAATTTTGCAGGAGAAATTGCTGATGTTTATCTCTGAGGATACTATTTTGGTAGGTCAGAGTTTGAACAATGATCTAAAAGGTAAGTAAAAATGGTCCAGTTACTCCTAGTTTCTTACTAAAAGTTTCAGAATCCTACTTACTTATGATTGATATCAGTATTGAAGATGGATCATAACAGAGTAATTGATACTTCACTTGTGTTTAAGTATGATTATGCCGGTGCAAGAAAGCCTCTAAGACTTCGAAGAACTTCTTTAAATTATCTGTCCAAGGTAAATCGTATATGTAAAATCACTGATACATCGCATTGTTTCCAGTATATATTGGGATATGAAGTGCAGAAAGAAGGTATTCCCCATAATTGTGTTGATGATGCAGAAGCTACGATGAAACTTGTACTTGCTATACTAAAGGACGGAGTAGAGACCTCAGTTCCAGTATCTAAAGAGGCAAGGCGGATGTTTACAAACTTTATTAGTTCAATCTAAAATCATAAAAAACAGATAGATACTTTTTGTTTTTCTGGAAAATTCCATATACAGTTGTTGGAAGCTGAGAAGTCAAGACTCTTCCTTCATAGAATCCCTTGCAATGTTCCATATGAAGAGTTAAATGGAGTCATTTCCAGGGATTTCCCACATGAATTTAAGGTGTGAATCCACCCAACATATACATTTTCTTATCCTAATTCTTTTATTCTTTTATGTTTTTTATTCACGAAGCTTGTTGTTTCTTGATTTTCTTTTGGCAGCCATCAAAAAGACAAGAATGTCAGAACTATAGCTCGATTGTTGTTTTTAATAGTCCAGAAGATGCAAATCAAGCATTTGAAAACATTGCTGGAGACTTGGGAAAGGTAATTTTAGCATCATCTCTCTAGTCATTTCACGAAGGAGTGATATATAATAAGTTTCCACGTCTTTCTCTTACAGGATTCGACACGTTTGCTGCAAAAACAGGTCTTTCTAAAGCCAAGTTCATGTTCAGGACCTAGATTATACTTTCACGTTCGTAAAATGGTCAAAGATGATTCAGTTGGGGAAGTTTCTGCAGAGGAGAAGAATGTGAGTTATAAGAAACGGAAGAGAGGTTATGATTCTGGAAAGACCAGAAAGAGACGTAGATGTAATTCATTAGGGAGAAAAAAACAGAGAAGCTATGTGAAGCGAAGATAGTATAAAGGAAAATCAAGAATTTGAAGCGAAATGATTAGACGATAATAGTCTCAAATGGTCCTGCAAAGGTATTTAACCATGGCTTGAGTTTGTATTTGATCATCATTGATGCCCTTAATGAACCTTGGATTATTAGTTTTGGCCAATTTACTGGATCATTGGAACAGATTTTTCTTTCTTATTTTTGTTAGGATTAAATTCACAAGGTCACAAGCAATCATCATACAGTACATCGTAATTGTCAGAAACTAAGAGAGTTCTCGAGGAAGATTTGCTCCATTACAATGACAATGTACCTACATGGCTAGAAATTAGAAGAAGAAAAAGGCATCCTGACAGAGTTCACTATCTTTTATCCTACTGATTAGAAAAAAGTAACAAGGTGCTCCATTTTAACGAGCTTTAAGATCCAAGTCCTTCCCTTTTTGCTTTTTGCTATTCATGCTTCACCATGGTACTTCCTCCACCAATCTATTTCTACAATTTCTTACCTGTACAATAAGGGCAGATTAAACTTCAGTAAACTTATTACCACAGGAAGATCGAATATTAGGAACATTGATTCATTGTCTCAATTCTAAGCCTGGATGTCTACTTTCAATCCAGTTGTCTCTACCATTTCAACATTCCACCAAACTAAGTTGTATATCTTCAAAAGGTACATAACATTGTTCAGGATTGATTCATGAGCTTTATCTAATCAAAGCAAGAAACTTGGTTGAGCAAAGACACTTGAACACAGATTTATTACCTAAAGCATCACAATCCAAGACAAAACCTAATGTGAGAGTTTCAGCAAGAGTATTGAATGAGAAACAATGGAGTCATTACCTGAACCACGTTTCTGGTGCTTAGATTTCTCCAGCTCTAATTGCATATCCATCAACATGTTCATTCGTTGTAACTCTACTTCCTTTGTAACTTCCATTCTTTGCTTTTCCAATTCAATTATCATCTGTTGCTTCTTACCTTCGATTCTCTCGTAAACTTCTCCGAACTTGAGAATTGCACTAGCTAGTTCCCTACACGTCGATCCTTCGTTCAGATCTACTTCTTCCACTCGAGGATGCTTCCTAGCAACGAAGCCCCAGTCACCAGCCTCATCATCATCGTCGTCAAGTGAGCTTCCAGTAGACTTGGATCCGGTTAGATTGAGATGATTAGGGTTCATAAACGCTGAATTGACAACTCCGTCTGTTGCTTTCTTCAAAACGGGACCGATTAAGACATCGAGGCGGTCAAAGAAGCGCCAAGCCGACGGCGAGAGTTTAGCTTTCTCTGTTTTGTACTTCTTCTTCAAGGTATCGATCCGGTTCTTACACTGGACGTCTGTCTTCGGACGGCTGTTCTTACTGTGTTTCGAGTTCACGGCGTCGGAGACTTCTTTCCAGTCGTTCTGCCGGAGATTTCCATGGTTAAGCTTAACGTAATGATTCCCCCAGGCTTCGATCAGCGTCGCCGTCGCTTCCTCGCTCCACCAGTCTTCTCGCCCCAACGGCGGACGGTGGGACCCACTCAGCTGCTGAGCCTTTGACTGCGTAGCCGGAGGACGCGTTGTCTTCGTCTTCTCCATTCGTGAGGAGTGCTGCTAATGTGCGCACCGGAGGAGAATACGGCGTAGGATAAGATTGAAAGAGAAACAAACAAAGAAGAACCGGAATGGGAAAGGGCGAGGGCGAGGGCGAGGGAGAGAGCGAGAGAAGGAGAAAAGCGGGCAAAAGGGATATGTGGCCTGACATTGATGACCGGTGGTGACGTCAGCGAGCGACCGTATTGTGAGAGTTTTTAGTGGTCCCAACGGCGATTCTCATATCTTTTGTTTTTTTTGTCCTCCGTTAAAACCTAACTAGATCTCAGGTCCTTTTAACTCGTTAATACTTATGAGAAACTGTAAAAACGAACCTCATAACTTTTAATTCATCTCAAAAGGAGCCCTAAACTAAAGATTTAGTACGCCTCAGTGCCTCACACATAAAGTTACACGTCTTCAGGCTCTTACTGGCCTAGTGGGCCCAGTTGATTTGATTTCAAACTCAATATTTTAATTTTATTTCATTTTGGGCCTTCAAATTTCTTCTTTCGCATTTTAAAACTTATTTTTGTAAACCAGAGTCGAGTTCCTGATTTCCTTGCATCCTGCCCAGAAGGTGTTTGATTAAATCCCTCTGAGAGCATCGCCCTTTCACTAGGCGAAATCGTCCAACTCTCGATGCTTTTATGGAAGTCACCTCACGTGACTGTGCTTTGACTTCTCTTTCTACCGTTCACTTCAGAGCCTCGGGTATTCTCGACACACATCTCAAACCCTTTAATCAAACCAGTTTCAAATGACAAGTAAGGGATGGGTTCTTCTTACTCAGTTCTTCTTCCATGTTATATTCCTCTGTCTCGCTTTCTTTTCTTAACACGATTTCGACCCGCAGGTTTAAGAGAAATGAAAATTTTCATTTGAAAATAGAAAAGGCAGTAGGGTTTAAGCGCGAAGACAGCTGGGAAAGAGCGGGAGAGTGCAAATTAATTTCACCAATCTCCATTCACTGTTCGCAAAAAGCAATTCGGAGAAAAATGCCTCTAGGGGTTCGCCAACTTACCGTCCTCGGAAAGTTCAAACCTTTCGGTCTAATCGCCGAAGCTACTGACGCTAAGTCACTGGACGAGAATTTTGCCGATTCCTCCTATCAGTATTTGCTCTTCGATCCTGAGCTCACTAGCGAACGAGATGATGCTGATGGCAATGAAGCTAACTTCTCGCGGCAGAGAGAGCATGAGCTCTTCATCCGTGACAACTGGTAAGAAGCTGTGTATACAATTTGCTGATTACTCTGTAATTACGCACTACTCCATGAATTTTATCATTTATAACGCAAATAATTCATCATTTACATTTACAGTGTGTTTTTTCCCCTTCAATTTTGGCTCTTTATGTTATTAATGCTTATGTAGAAGCTAATTGCAGTATATAGATTGATATAACGTATCTTGCTGAATTTCTTATCGTCATTGTTTTGATGTGATGACAGCATTATCTGGACAAGCGGTTCACGCGTGCTCAAGCGGTTTACCTTGTCTTCTGCTGTCATCAACGTAATTCCCATAAGAATTTTGACTCTTTGTCTCCGATTCTTTTCCGTTTGAAAATCCATGGATTTTTGATTTAATATATCTAGCTATGCCTTAACTATGCTTTCTTTTGTTAGATTCCTCTTTTCTCTTTCTTGGGTTAAGGATGCCTATTTCTGCGTAAAGCTATTCTGTTTGTCCCACATGAATTAATAAAAACGAAAAAATATTATTTTCCATTTGTTTGATGTGCAAGAATTACTGTTTTAACTTATCGCTATTTATGCCATAGGCATGCTGGAGCCACCTTGGTCGAGGGACAGAAGCTTTTCTTTGTGTCTTACAAATTGGTTGTTTAACAATATACAATACGTCAGGTAATTGTGGCTAGTACCTCTGAAAATGTATAGAGTTGGATCAAGTGAAATAGATTTCATGCAGCTTTCTGTGCATTGCTCATTTTTTGAACATTCAAGTAATATTGATTAACATTTAGGCGGTATTAATTTCTCTCTTCCTTTCCTTTTACTCTTAGAAATATATTGCTTGTTCCTTTTCACTTGTCAGCTAGATCTATTTAATCAGTGCTATCTGTCTCTTTTGTGATGTTGCATGAGCTGAGGTAATTACCTTTTGATCTTTGGTAACAGGTGAAGTTGTATCTGTTCCACTTCCGCGTACTGTCATATCAATATGGCCTCTACCATTTGGTCTACTACTTCAGCAAGCTGCTGAAGTGAATCCATCCTCACATGTTCCATTTGTTATCCCCATCCTTGGTTCTCGAGAGATGCTCCGCCAAAGAAAAGAAGTTGGGAATAATTCACCACAAAACTTCCAATCCCCAGTCGCGCATGACCTTAGTAGCAAAAGAGATATGCCATACATGTCTTCCCATCTGATTCTAAGAGATCCGTTAGAGGAACCTGGGGTAAATGAACTCATACGTGTAGATATTCCTTGTTTATTATATTCCTACTTCATGCCAGGCTTATTTTATGTAGGGACCTGAATTATTTCTTTGTTGTTATCTCAACAGCACATAAATGTTTTTCAGTTGTGCAATATTTAGTTATATTTTGCATCTGGTAACTCATCTACTTACTTTTCAGCCAACCTATCTAGAAGAGAGGGGGAAGCTGAACATAATGAAGGACTACGATGAGAAAACAATTTGGACAAGTGACCGTCTACCTCTTATGACGTCATATAACAAAGGTTAGTCAGTTTCTTCTCTGATCAGGGCGAGCTTGAGACATGCTCTTCTTATTTTTCATTGAAGTACTTTATCTTGGGGTTTTCAGGCAAGATGCAGCATTCTGTGTGGGCGACCGAATTTATAGAGTCTAACCTTGAAGCTTCTGCTTCATGTTCAAATGGCGTTGTTCCTGATGCCGTTCTCCCGAAGCGGGTTTCTTTTCGCAGAATATGGCAAGCTAAAGGTGCTAAGAAAGCTGCATCTAAGGTGACAATTATATATGATGTTATTGTTGTTGGTCGTGCTATCTTTATTTGAGGAAGATTGTTTATGTTTCTGCTAGGCTGGTGGAGAAGTTTAGGATCACTTTTTCTAACATGGGGGTGAGTAATTCGTGATTACGTAACTTAGATGTTTTGGGGGCCTCTACCTAAGTGATGCTCTATGGATGCA
This sequence comes from Cardamine chenopodiifolia, assembly GCA_963922655.1. Classification (NCBI taxonomy): domain Eukaryota; kingdom Viridiplantae; phylum Streptophyta; class Magnoliopsida; order Brassicales; family Brassicaceae; genus Cardamine; species Cardamine chenopodiifolia. The sequence continues at coordinate 15,945,677 of OZ000464.1, read as the reverse complement.
CAAATAAAAAATTGACCTCTCTGTTATCTTGAATAGGATAGCTTTCTCATTGTTCATTTATTATTAACATTCAAAGACACCACCTTCATAAAGCATTTTGGCTAGGGCTTCCTGTCTTATTGTAGATACATGCCTTTCTTGATATTCTTATTATTTCGATGCTTTGTTATTTCGGGACTTGGAGCCACATGTAAATCCCTTCCCCATTGTGGTGCTCGAAATCGTGATCTGTATGCCTCCCCCTAGAAGACCCTAGGCCTTGACTGCATGCATTTTCAGTTCTGAGTTTGCTCTTTGTATTTTCGAGTTCATTTTGCGGAATGTGTTTCTTTAGAATGTATGAATGTTGTACTTTTGCACTTTCGTTGTTGTTTGTTGACTGTGAATGGGAGAAAGATTTGTGGGTTCTGTTACTATTCTTTTTGATTTTTCACAAGTGCCTCAAAACATATATCAGGTCTTTTTGGCAACTGATGATGCAGTCCCAGTAATTTGCTTTCTGATTCTAGAGCAAAAGAAGCTGTTATCGGTGGGACTCCAAACTATTGAAATCAATAACGAAATTCTGTTCGACGTTAAGCCTGATATAAGCTGGAGTGTCTCTGCGATTGCTGCTGCACCTGTTCTTGTGACACGCTCTCAGTAAATTCTTATCTATAATTTTTTTTTTGCCTCTTTGTCACTATAACCGAGACTATTTCTGTTGTCATGTGATGAGTTTGTACAATGATTTTTTTCCATTTACTTGCAGAGTGAAAACAGGACTGCTTCCACATTTGGATATCATTGTTTTATCTCCAGAAAATGACCTCTTTCTCTATGTAGGTTCTTGTTATGTACCATACCTTTTTCTTTGTCAAATATCTTCCTAATGTAGTGTGTTTAATTCATTTATCTATTACTTGTAGTCAGGGAGACAATGTCTCTGTAGATATGTATTGCCTTGTTGGCTGGAAGAAAGTATTGGTTCTGCGGATGGAGAATCTGCAAATACAGATTCAGGTTTCCGTGACCTGAAAATCACAGGATTGTCTGATGCTGTGTTGGGATGTATCAATCTATCTGTTAATCATTCACAGGTATACTACTCAGATATCAATCCTTTTGAAATTCAAAATGATTAGTTTTGTTAAACTACCATAGTCATTCGATCCTTATGAACTCAAATCACGTGATTGTTGCAGATGGATATACTGATCCAAACTTTCGTACTTGTTTATTTAGTTATTTGAAGTTGTCTTCTGTTTTAAATTACTGTTTATACTATTCTCTTGCAGATCTTCCGGTGTGCCTTAACCGGTAAACCTTCATCTTCGCTTACAAATGATTGCATAGCAGCCATAGCTGAGGGATTACGATCCGATCTGTACAATTTGTTTCTCTCTCTTCTTTGGGGAGATGGTTATTCCCACCAGCAAGGTTCCAGTATTTATTTTGAATGGGAAGCGTTATGCAACATATTTCTGGGAATCTGTCAAAAGCCTACTGTTGTGCATCTGAAGCAACCCAAAACATCATCAGAGTCGTCCTGGGAGTTTCTTCTCAGTAGCAAATTTCATAAGACCTACTCTAGGTTTCAGAGTGGTATTACGTCAGTAAATCCTTTGGATCTGGAAGGAATTGCCCCATTTGGTTCTAAGAGTGGTGGGGAAGAAATACCGGGCCCCTCATTTGAACTATTGGTCCAGAGTTTAGATTGTCTCCATGCAGTTTATGAGAGCTTGAAGATGGATAATCTACGGAAACAGTAAGCACACTGGTTTCACAAAGCTTTATTTCATCCACCTTGCCTTTTTTGCTGATAAAATGATTAGCTACCTTAGATTGGTAACTACAAAAAGAGTTGTTTTTCCACATCACTCTTACTTAATCACTCTTTCTTAATCAGCTCTCTCTTGTTGCATGAAAGTATGAGATTTTGCAACATTAAATCTTTTCCATACTATGTAGCATATGTTTTGATTTGGCGCAAAAGTTGATCTAGCCATAGACAGTTTCCTGACAAAAAGGCCAATCTTGCACTGACAACAGTAGTTTCCTGGAAGAATTTTTGTTTAACATTCCTCTGTATGGTTTCTCACAGAAAACTGTAGCCTTATAGATCAGAGGAAGAATTAAGATTTAATATGTATACGACTTGCTCTTTTAACTTTTGACATCTATGTGTAGGGATTTGCATCACTTGGCTGTTTTGTTGTGCAATATTGCCAAGTTTCTGGATGAGAACTGTTACTTAGATCACTACATACGTGATTTTCCTCGTCTTTCCAAAACTCTTGGGGAATACACAACCCTTTCTTCTAGCAGAAAACCTCCAAATTTATTTAGATGGCTTGAGAACTGTTTAAGACACGGATGCTTATCCAAAAACTTTGATGACCTCCCAGATTTGATCCGTAGAGATGGGTGCTCCATTATAAGCTGGGCAAGGAAAGTTGTTTCCTTCTACAGTGTGTTATTTGGTGATAAGCCAGAAGGACGGACACTTTCATCAGGTGTCCCCTGTAATATTGCGCCAGGATCATATTCCAGTAATGAGGAACTAACTATCTTAGCTATGGCTGGAGAGAGATTTGGGCTTCACCAACTAGATTTGCTACCTTCTGGTGTATCTCTCCCACTGAGACATGTAAGTCGGAATTTTTAGAGACTTGTGAATCTGAGGGATATGCAGGTAGAAATGATAAACTGTTGATAACTACTATATCCATGTGATGATTTTCATGTGGCTTTCTTGGGTCAGCCCCAATTGCTTTCATTATCCAGTTTAATATGCTGGTTTGTTATTTTACTGTCGCTGACTTGTTCTATCTTTTGCATAATATTTTGTAGGCACTGGATAGCTGTCGGGAATCTCCACCAGCTGACTGGCCAGCAATTGCTTATGTGCTTCTTGGTCGAGAAGATATGGCACTATCCGTCTTCAGAAATCTGAGTTCATCTAAGGAATTTGAGATGCAGTCAAATACAAGTTTGATATCGATGTCCATACCTTACATGCTGCATTTGCATCCAGTAATTGTTCCATCCTCTTTATCTGAGTCGATTGGCTTGGAAAATACTAAGATTGAGGATACAAATTCTGTGGATGGTTCTGTGATAGATGGAATGGAGCATATCTTCAACTCCTATACACAGTTACGGTATGGCCGGGATCTACGGCTGAATGAGGTATATCCCCCCCCCCCAATTTAAATATTCGTTAGCGTAATGCTCAAAATGGTTTCTGTAGTATACCATATAGACTTTTGCATGTTGCATTGTTCTCAATTTTTTCACAAGGTAACTTATCAGAAGACATTGACTTACATCTGTGTTCACTATTTGATTTGGTGTTTGTTGCATTAGAACTTTGCCATTACTTTGATTTTCTGTATGATTGAATGATTACAAAGTTTCATATTATTTCACCATCCCTCATTCTGTTATGCGTTGCTAATTGGCTATTCAAATGCTACCATCTACCCATCCCTTTACCTTCTACAATTTTTAGGCACTTGTATTAACCATAAACCTATATTCTTTCTCTTGATCCTCTCTTTCTTTTTCATTATTCCTTCTCATGTTAGGTTCGACGTCTTTTGTGCTCTGCAAGACCTGTAGTAATTCAGACGTCTGCCAACCCTACTATATCTGATCAAGAGCAGCAACAGGTACAAATCTAGATATGTTCATTACTAGATAATACTGCTACTTTCTAAATCTTTATACTACTAAAAGCAAAGTTAGTAGAATCCAGTAAAATCACTACATGTCATTTTTATCGTTTATTATGCTGAATTCTTTTTATTATTCTATTTAAAAAAAGCTTTGATACTATGAAAAAAAATATTGGGAGAGAGCATGTTACAATTTATGATCCACAAGTATACTTTCACTCACATCACATTTGTAATCTTTTCCAAAATTTAATTAATTCTTAATTACTTATATAGAAGCTGAATTTAGATGCAGCTGCACTTGTTTTTCTTGAAATGGTAGAAGCCAGTGGTTTTTGTTTAATGCTTATAATGTTGTTTTTTTTGCTTGGGTAGGACCAGCTGTGGCGAATATCACAAAGGACTGCTGTGCTTCCCCTCGGGCGTGGAGCATTCACATTATCAACGATACACACTCTTCTAACTGAGGTAATTTTCTATCTACATTATGAAGCTAGACTTGGTTCTTATCACTTGAATATTTATACCCTCTCTGAGTTTTGCAGGCGTTTACTGTACCAAAGCTTGTTTTAGCTGGTCGACTGCCTACCCAACAGAATGCCATTGTACGTAAAATTATTTTTATGATTTAGTAGGGGGACTATTACACATTTGAGACATGTTATTTGCTCTAATTTAAGTGAAATAGTGTTTTTGCAAATGGACTCTCTTTATTGTGAAGATGGAAGTTACAGTTGCCCGAAGTGGCAGTTTCAAGAAATAAATATAATAAAGAATTTTAGCTGCAGTTTTTTCTTTCCCAAAGCAATTTGTGAGTATTACCATTTTAGTCACATTTATAGTTAAGGCTGCATGTTTTTCTTACAGGTTAATCTAGATCCAAACATAAGGAATATCCAAGAACTTAAGACCTGGCCAGAATTTCATAACGCTGTTGCTGCTGGGTTACGATTGGCTCCACTTCAGGTTTGTGTTCTATATTGTCAGGACATCTTAATGTATCGTTTTTATGGTTGGGTCTATGAGATGCTAAAAGAGTATGTGATACACGATCTCACAATGTATGTTTGTCATGCAGCAAGTACCCTTTCTTCATCCTGACCACAACTCATAGACACAGCCTAATTAATTCAGTTATGTTTCTTCTTACATTTTGGTGCAGGGCAAGGTCTCCAGAACGTGGATTAAATACAATAAACCTGGAGAGCCAAATGCTGTTCATGCTGGACTTCTGTTTGGGCTGGGATTACAGGGATATTTGCATGTGTTAAACCTTAGTGACATATACCAATATTTCACTCAGGTTTGTTTCTATTGGCTTCTTTTTCCATGTAGTTATTTAGTTTCCTTACTTGCTACTTGTTAATAGTAACTAGTAAGTCGAGCTAATTGAGGCCTAATACATATCTCATTCTTTGACGGAGATGTGTGGATGCCTGCTAAATTTTGCATGAAGTTACTTTTTTACCCGAATATTTTGGATTAGCATATGTCATCTGTAATTGTGACCATATATGTGGCCTAGTGAGGAGATATGAGTGCAACATTGGCTGCTACTCTAATTTATGGAAACTAATTTTCCATCTGGTTTGATAATTGTGGTCATTTCATTATCAGCCTTAATTATCACATATAGAAGCGTTGTACCTGGGTGAATCCACAAATAGATGGAATCACTTTCATATACCTATACTAAAGTGAATTTTTCTGTTTGATAAGTTCAAACACAAACTTATTCTTGACTGCTTCCTATTTACTTTAATTGCTTTCTTCCTTTTCATTTGTCTTTTAGGACCATGAGAGCACCACGGTAGGTTTGATGCTTGGTCTGGCAGCTTCCTACAGGAGAACGATGCAACCTGATATTGCAAAGGTAGAGGTTCAGCTGCTTTATTTTCTTAACTATTTGGTGGTTGTAGGCTCATATCTTGAATTGGCCTTTCTAAGTATTTTTTTTGTTGATTGTGTGTCAACCAAAAATCTACCTATGCTTTCTTGTCAGTTTTAGATCCAGATTACATAAAATGTGGATGATCAACGTCTTCTGAAAATGTGAACTTTTCTTTTATGGACTTAAAAATACTAATACTTCTTACTAGTAGAATACTGTACTGATGTGAACTTTTCTTTCTGTTCTACCACTGGAAGATCGAGATATATTTGGTTTGCCCTGTGTCTAGTCCTTTCCTAAGAACTTATTTTTATTTGCGTAACAGGCTCTCTTTTTCCATGTTCCTGCTCGATACCAAGCTTCATATGCTGAGTTTGAGATACCAACACTTCTACAGGTACATATTTCTGTGGTGTTTTAGTTATTAAAAGGGATTCTAGTTCATAATATTCTATCTTCAACTATTCTCCAGTCTGCAGCGTTAGTCTCCGTCGGCATTCTATTTGAAGGATCAGCACACCTGCAGACAATGCAATTACTATTGGTAACGTCTCCTGCGTGTTTATTTCTTTCACTTATGCTTGAGATTTGATATAGCAATCTTCCTGTCATCAAATGTCATTCTCATTGTTACAGCATTATGACATGTGAGGATCGTGTTTTAACCTTGTTAATGAATGATTATTGTTTTAAAGTATCTTTTGGAGGTTTCAGTACTAATGAAAAACATGTATCTCTAGTTTTTGTTGGTCAAAGCAATTGGTGTAAAGGATGTTTCTTGAGGAAATATAGATATCAACTTGCTCTAAGTGTCCATAGAATCTTCTTTCCTTCTTTGAAAATTTGGCTTGGAATTTCTTTCCCTTATTTCTTAGCATCAGCACATTCTTTGTTAATGTTTTGATGTTTTTAGTTTATAGTAAATAGGTGGATACATGATACAAGTCTATCCATACAATTTACTTTTCTCAGCAAATTTAGTTTCTTCTGTTTTTTTTAGTCAAAAATTTAGGTTCTTCTTAAATTTCAATTTTTTTTCAGTGGTGCATTTTGATACAATTACAGTTGGTGTATGAACTTCTAGTAATTTGATTATGTTCACGTTAAAAGCTATCTTTTAGTTTAGTAGTGGATCCATTCCAGTGAGTTAATAGCATCAATTAAGTCCATGCATATGTTTTAAATTAGTTCTTAGCACTTCCGGTCGATCGTCCCTTATCTTCCAGATCCCACTTCGTTCATGTTCTCAGGGTGAAATTGGCCGCAGGAGTGCAGGGGACAATGTCCTTGAAAGGGAGGGTTATGCTGTATCTGCAGGATTCTCACTTGGTCTTGTTGCTTTGGGTATGTCTTTTTTGTTTTTGGCTACAGAATTTTTTCTCTTCTGATTAAGCTGACTAGCATTCTTTTTGGCTCAAGGCCGTGGAGGTGATTCGCTCGGTTCCATGGACTCCTTTGTCAATCGCTTACTCCAGTATTTAGGAGCAAAAGAGGTTAATTGCTCTTGATTAAACATTCAGTGTATTGTTCTTAGTTTCTTTGTTGATAGGAATCGAATCATATCACATTGGATTTGTGAACGGTGTCTGTTGTTATACTGAACAATTCTGTTTTTTTTTTACTGAACAATTCTTTGAATTCCCTACAGGAAAGATCTATCCTTGCACCATCAAATGAAGATCACCGAAGTGCTGCACAGGTTTTCCTGCTTATCTGTTCTTCAAATATTCCTATGTGAAGCTTGTATTGTCCATAAACATGTACCTTACACACTTGCTGAATTCTAGTTATGTGGGTGTCATTTTTTTCTGTCTCAGATAACAGACGGAAGCACTTCCAATGTTGATATAACTGCACCTGGAGCAATAATTGCTCTCACATTAATGTATCTTAAGGTGGATCTTGACTCTTGAGGCTGGTTTAACTAGATGACTGATTTGAACTTCAGCCTTTACGGTTATCTCTTTTTGTGTGTTTTCATGTGGAGTATGGACACTTCCAAAAACTTTATATAATGTTTTTTGCAGACAGAATCAGAGGTCATCTTCTCAAAGCTCTCTATTCCACAAACACATTACGATCTAGAGTGCGTAAGGCCTCATTTCATAGTGCTCCGTGTCATTGCTCGGAACTTGATAATGTGGAGCAGGTATATTTTATCTTGGCTAATTATGAGTGCTATTATTAATGCTTCTAAGATGGTAAGTCTAATCTATTTCGTAATATAGGATTTGTCCTACTTGTGATTGGATCCAGTCTCAAGTTCCTGAAGTTGTCAAAAATGGTATCAGCCACCTCCAGGATGACATGGATGATATGTATGAGGTGGATGTTGAAGCCCTTGTGCAGGCATACATCAATATAGTTGCCGGGGCCTGCATATCACTTGGTATATAATATAGTTTCTATGAGACGTCAGTCTCTAATGTCTCATGATAACTGTGACATGTATTGTTGTTTCTGATAGGGCTGAGATTTGCTGGTACAAGAGATGGAAATGCTCGTGACTTACTTAACAATTATGCTCTCTATATGTTGAATGAGGTATATCATCCTTGAAAATGTTATATTGGTTACTCCTTTTTTCTCCCTCAAATGCTAACACTTCTCTGGGTTTCCTTCTAATCATCCCTCTGTGAGCTTACACGTTTTGATGTACGTAGATCAAGCCTCTCTCTGCTACACCGGGAAATGCATTTCCCAGGGGAATATCTAAATATGTAGATCGGGGAACACTTGAAATGTGTCTATATCTTATCATTCTTTCGCTGTCAGTGGTAATGCTTCTTTAGAAGTCTCATGTCCTACAATTTTCGTTTTCAAGTCGGTAGCTTTATGTCGAAGGGCTCAATTGTGTAGGTCATGGCGGGATCAGGAGACTTGGAAGTGTTTCGGTTGTTGAGATTTCTCCGCAGCCGGAACTCTGCTGATGGACATGCTAACTATGGCACTCAAATGGCGGTAAGTGCAAAATTAATGTTCCTTTGTTTCATGTAATTCAATTGCCTTGCATTTTATTTCTGAGGTTGGGTTATTAAAATGTACTTTATGGAGCAGTTATCTATATCCTCTTGAAGGGGTTGGCAATCTTGTAAACAATTAAGTCGCTGAGCACCCATAAAAACATAAGAAAGTTCTAGTTCTTTCTTGCATTAAGCTGATACTGTGGCCAAAACAATTCATCTCTAATGTACCTGTGAACTGCTTGCACTGTGTAAAGTAATTTAAAAGCTGCTGATATTTTTTCAGCAATGCCATCCCGAAATTTTAGACTTTCTATAGCAAGCTTAGGATTGTATATTTGTTTGAAGTCTCTTAGCCCAGTGTATAATCAATTTGCAAATCATTCTTGTTGAGCGAATTATTTCTATCCTTTTTTTTTGGAAATTTTTAACAGCATAGTGTTCTTTCCTTTAGGTAAGCTTAGCCACGGGTTTCTTGTTTCTTGGAGGTGGTATGCGAACATTTTCAACAAATAATGGCTCACTTTCCATGTTGCTCATCACTCTCTATCCACGGTTGCCTTCTGGACCAAATGACAATCGTTGTCACCTCCAGGCAAGTTTAAATCTCTTATATATTCCCTGCGTTGTTTTATTTTGTGTTTGGTTTGGTTGCTGTCTCTGTCAGATGACTCAGTTCTATAGAAACAAGAATTTCTTTTCTATATAAACAGTTACCCAACATCAATCACTTTTTGGATTGTGATATTAGAAGACATGCCAAGCTTGGAAGTTGGTTTCTAACTTTTGTTGTGATATCCATGCTTTTGCCAGAATACATCTGACAAGGCAATTCTTCCTTTTTTAGGCATTCAGGCATTTATATGTCCTCGCAACAGAGGCTCGTTGGCTGCAGACTATTGATGTTGATTCCGGTCTGCCTGTCTATGCTCCTCTAGAAGTCACCGTAAAAGAGACACAACTTTATTCTGAAACAAGATTTTGCGATGTTACCCCGTGCATTCTGCCAGAACGTGCTATTGTAAGAAAAGTTCAACATCTTGCCCTCCCCCGCGTATTTTAATGAACAGAAAAAGAGTACATAAGTTTTCTTGATTTGCGTGCTTACACTGCTTTATACAAGATATGGAAATCTTTTTAGTTTCTCTGGGAGAGGCACATTTCCGGCAACTGCAAGTTGAACATCACAAAACTAAGGCCATATACCATCATGGCTCAATCCTGCTTTAAGTTTTTTCATGAAACACCTGCTTCACCGATTCTATCTGGTTGTTTTGTCCACCTTCACCTAAAAATGTATTTTTATCCTGCAGCTTAAGAAAATTTGTGTCTGTGGTCCCCGATACTGGCCCCAACAAGTTGAGCTAGTCCCAGAAGGTGGTTGATGCATTTGCTTATATTTTCCCTTTCTTTTTGTCCTTGGTCATTTTATCTAACTGGTTTTACGATATTTTAATTTTGACCAACGAAACAGAAAAAAATTGGTGGAGCTTTGGAGACAAGAGTGATCCCTTCAATTCTGGTGTTATATATGTCAAAAGGAAGGTAGGAGCTTGTTCGTATGTTGATGATCCAGTTGGGTGTCAGTCACTGCTTTCACGGGCAATGCATAAGGTTGTATATCTTTTACTCTCAGATCAGATGTATTAATTTTCAGTCATAGAAAACTGGTTCTGATACAGGTTTATCTGCTTTTGGTGATACAGGTTTTTGGTTTAAGAGCTCTTGGAGAATCTAATATGCTTGCTAATAGTCATAGAGAACTGGATTCTGATAGTGTTGATCACTTGGTGAGCACTTTCTCATCGGATCCAAGCTTAATAGCCTTTGCACAGTTGTGCTGTGACAAATCTTGGAATAACAGGTAAGTAATTCATTGTTTCCCTTCTTTTTCCTTTTCTTCATAGAAGTGTAAGTAGAATTAACAGGCAAATCTTCATTCTGGTTATTGCTCATAATTCATAACAGAGTTGAGTAGTATATCAATTTATAGAATCTCAAAAGGAAAATTTCAAACAATCCATTTGTGCAGATCTGATTCTGATTTCAAGGAGTTCTGTCTACAAGTGTTGTTTGATTGCATAAGCAAAGATAGACCAGCTCTTTTGCAGGTGATTGCAACTTAACGCACCTAGCCCTATTATTCAATGGTTATTATTACAGCATGGAATATTCTTGTTGCAGTCTAATCTTTGAGTATCTGTTACATGATTTTTGTAGGTTTATTTATCTTTGTATACAACCATTGGTTCAATGGCTGATCTGCTTGTCAAAAGTGGCAGTAACGTGTGTGATTCACTTTCCATCTCAAGCCTCAAGGTAGAACTGAAACACAGATTTACATTTTGTAGTCTGCTTCGATTTCCTAATTTTGGATCAAATCTTATGATCACAGGTTGCTCTTACCTACAACGAGACGGTATCAAGTGGAAGATTGGCCTCTTCAGGTGGCTTTGTACAATCGATCTTCTTAGCATCACTGAGAAAGCGATGTGAAGAGATTTTGAATTCCTCAACAGAGCTGAAGATTAATTTGAGGAATTATTTGACCTCAGAAGCATGGCCTGACGATTATAAAGATATAATGATTCTGTCATGGTATTTAAAATGGTTCAGTGTACCATCTCCATCGATCATCAAAGCTGCTGCGGAAAAGACCAAATCCAAGTCCAAGTCCAAGATTTCAACTTCGGCAATACCTTTGTTGCGATTGTTGTTACCAAGTACGCATATTAGTGCAATTAGCGAAATTGCTAGGGTCTTTTTTTCCTCAAACGAAACAACTGCATTGTGAAGACATGATTCGGTTCTTATTTTAATGCTTTTATTGAGTTTTTAGATTAATGTTTGATCAAAGAGAACCAAGTTGTGGTCAATTTCAAATTCAAATCGATAATCAATGTGTATTTGTGGTTTGGCTACGGTTTATTTGCCCAGGCTACTTGGTTCAAATTGGAGTTTCTAAATTCTTTTGTTCGAGGACCGGTCGATGTCAAAAATACAAAAATAAAATGAGTGGTCCGGTTCCAAATTTCCTATTGCACTGAAATGGACCCATTCATCGGAGGATACGAACCAAACCAAATTTTATTGATCAAATCTGAAACCGGTTTAAGAAAAAAACAAAAGAGATTTTTTGCATCACTGAAATTCAAATCATCGGTCATCCTCTCTGACTCTCTCAAATTGAATCTGAAGTTTTTTTATTATGCTGATCAAATTCCGACGAACATATTCCTCTTCCCCCGTTTGCTCCGTTCCATGCATCGTCGCTCTCGATCGAGAATTCTAGCGTCGTTTAAACGACAAGCTGATCACAGGAAGCAGTGAGCAATCAGCTCATCTTTCTCGATTAGGCTCGATGTTCGCCAGAAAATTTCTGCAGAAATCCTCCGGCGGTCAGAAACCTCCTCCGCCTCGGGTATTCGTTCCTCGTCTCTTTTGTTATACTATCTTTGAGGGATAAAACTTTCATTTTGATGCTTCTAGATCATTCTTCCGCTTGAACTTTCACTCAGTATGCACTGCTAGCTTAAGCTTTTTGCGTTATGGGCTCATCTGTACTGTTTTGTGGCATTCGATGTCTATATATCTATTACCAAAGCTCATAAATCTGCAAATGTTTTCTTTGCAATGAATAGTTTGTTCTATTTTTAATGTAGTCCATGTCACCCATATTGGCCACGAATTTAGGACTGAGAATATGTTAGAGACTAGAAATTTCAGAAAAAGAAATGTACTTAACAAAACTTAAATTTTCGATCATGAGATGGCTTGCGAGAGAGAGAGAGAGAGAGAGAGAGAGAGATGTCTCGTTTAGGATTGTTATTAGATGCACTATGAATACATTGGCTCACATCAAGTCCTAAGTAAGGTTTGTATGATCTTTGCAGGGATGTTTGATAACCAAAGATTTGAATCCCCATATTGTCACCCACTGTGGGATACCTTCGACAGCATCTCTCCTTGCTTTTGATCCTATTCAATGCCTCTTGGCTGTGGGAACACTGTAAGTTCTTTTTGTCGCCTGGCCATTGCTAATACAGTTTATTTTATTCAACATCCTTACTTGAATAACCAATGCTACCCAGTCCAAAAACAATATTGGTGTATGTGAAGGTAATTATGGTTTAGATTAAGAGGGGGGGGGGGGAACTGTATTAGAAGTTTGGCTTCTTGAATCTCTTTTTAGTCCTTTAGTTACTACGGTATCTATGACGAGAGAGACAGCCACCTCCTTGGTTTCTATTTATTCGAATTAAAAGCTAATATTCTTTTTGCTATCCCACCATAGAGATGGAAGGATAAAAGTGATTGGTGGAGATAACATTGAGGCTGTTCTTGCATCTCCTAAGCAGTTACCTTTCAAAAACTTACAGGTTTGTGGTATTCTGTTCACCTCTTGATTTCTTAAGAGGCTATAATCACATTTAGTTTCTAGATATTGGTGCCTCATTATAGCTTCTGTGTAGTTCCTTTTCTATTTCCTGCCGTGCTTGCTTGCTTAATTTCCTTTCTTCTTAATACTGGTTTACAAGAAGTTCGATCACATAGTAAACTAACTTTCATGTTTAAATATCCATCGAGTCAATCTTATTCGAGTGCTGTATTGAGAAAATAATGTATATTTCTCTAGGCTACCTCTTTCTGGAGAGATCAACTTTTGTGAATTTGGGATATATATATTACGGTCCTCCTGCTTTGTGATCCCAAGCCTCTATAACTCCACTTTACATTTTATTTGTGTTTTTTGTAACAGTTCATTGAAAATCAAGGCTTTCTAGTCAGCATCTCAAATGAAAACGAGATTCAGGTACCAGTTCAGTGAGATGTTTGAAATTTCTGTATTATCAAGCTGATGTCTTCACTTTTGTTTCACCTTCCTGACTCTCATCTTCTTACCATCTAGTCCTTCATTTGGCTCAACAACGTATTTGATTGACTACATCTATAAATTTTCACTTTCTACTAGGTCTGGGACTTGGATCTTAGGCAGACAGCGTCAAGCTTACGCTGGGGGTCAAACATTACTGCATTTTCAATCCTTCATGGGACCGGTTACATGTATTGAGCTTGTTAAGATGAAAATTTGGAGCAATGTTATTCCATTGACAATGACTATGGCGTCATTAACTGTGTTTATTAACTCGTTCACAGGTATGTTGGTGATGAGTACGGTATGGTGTCTGTTCTAAAGTACAATGCTGACGAAGGGAAACTAATGCAGCTTCCTTATTATGTTCCAATTGATGCTTTAGCTGGTATGGGTTCCTCTTTCATTGTGATGATCAAATGTGTTTAAAACCGTTACTAAGTTTAGAAAGTTTTAGTTTTCAGTGTTGAGTTATTACTTTGTTTCTTAGTGAATGTCTACCTACCTTAACCAAAATATTTTCAAAGTAAATCCTTGGCAGGGAACCATACCCTCTTGGTACTTCAGATTAAATTCAAACATAAAGACCACCAGCGTTGCATTTAATTTACTCCTTCAAACATAGTTTCTCCCATTTGCCTATTTTTGCAGAAGCAGCAGGGCTTTCATCTCCTATTGATTATCCGGTGGTTGGACTTCTTCTGCAACCTTGTTCAAGGGGAGCTCGGTAAGACTAGATTTATTTTGATTTTTATGCTTCTTCTTTGACCTGTAGATGGAAAGCTTTGCTAGATAAGTACATTAATTCAAATTTAGTCTTCTCATTGAACTCAACTAGTCAAATGCCTCTTTATATCAGAAGAGATTGTGTACCGCTGAAACTGCTATCTGAGCTTGTCATAGCATTTGGGGGAAATCAAATATTCAAGACCTATTAAATAAGCTGGACTTTTCCTACTTCACGTTTTCCACTGCCTCTATAATTTATTAGTTGTGCTCCTATTTTCCCTACTGTTAAGTTTGAAATTTATACACCATCTGAAGATATCGTAGCTGGAAATAGTGAAAGAATTTACGGAGCTTCATGTCTTACTTCAGAGATAGTGTTTCATATGTTTGGACTTTGTGATTCTAGCCCTGCCGGAAGAGATAGTGTCTTCATTTTGTTATGCTATTACAGTTTATTATAAGCAAGAATATGATCTTTCTTATGATTAATTTTCATAATGATTTTCAAGGAATTATCCTGCAGATTGTTGATTGCATTTTCAAACGGATTACTTTTTCTTTGGGATGCATCAGAAGATCGTGTCGTGTTAGTTCGAGGGAGCAAAGATCTACCTGTGGAGGGTAAAACAGTCGGTGATTCTCTGGAAGCCTCACGCGATGAGCTTTCTGATCTTGAGCTAGATGGAAAAGAGATAAGTTCTTTGTGTTGGGCATCAACTGATGGTTCAGTTCTTGCTGTCGGTTATGTGGATGGGGATATATTATTTTGGGACTTTTCTGACGGGCAAAAGGGAAAGCCATCTAATCACGTTGTTAAGTTACAGTTGTCTTCGGCTGAGAAAAGACTTCCTGTCATTGTTATGCATTGGTGTTTGGATGTATCCCGCAAAAGTAGTGGTGGAAAATTATTCATCTATGGTGGTGACATCATTGGATCTGAAGAAGTACTTACGGTAAGAACTCAGCTCAAATCAAAGCGTTCATATCACATATTGGTGATCTCGGACCAAATATAACCGAGTTTCTTTCCAAATAGAGACATTCGAAAGAGTCGGAAAAATTCTTCTAAACATGTTTCATTTTCATGGTACAAGGGAAACACGAACATGAATTCTTGTCTTGTTCTTTTACTGATCACCATGTGCAGATGTTAGGTCTTGATTGGTCTACTGGTATGGGAGGTCTGAAATGTGTTGGCCGTGCTGACCTGACCCTTAGCGGTTCATTTGCTGATATGGTCTTAACTCCAATTGCTAGTTCAAGGCAAAGTGGGACGTTTTTATTTCTGTTGACAAATCCCGGACAATTGCAAGCATATGACGATACCTCTCTGGCTTCTCTGATGTCTCAGAAAGAAAATAAGATTTCTGTTTCCCCGCTACCATATCCGATGGTTGTACCAACGATGGATCCACATATGACAGTGGCAATGTTTGCTGCATTAAATGTGAATGATAAAACATCACTAGCTCTTTCTGAGGTAGTCCCTCCACAAGTTTTCCTAGTTGTG
Source organism: Cardamine chenopodiifolia (assembly GCA_963922655.1). Lineage (NCBI taxonomy): Eukaryota > Viridiplantae > Streptophyta > Magnoliopsida > Brassicales > Brassicaceae > Cardamine > Cardamine chenopodiifolia. The sequence goes on along the minus strand of OZ000464.1, from coordinate 15,930,052 downwards.
CTTCCTATTGTGAGGCTATTAATTTATATCTTATTCCTGATAGATATTCTTAGCTGAAAAAGCTCGAACCCCACGTACTCCGTCTGGAGAAAGTGCACAATGGCCTCTGACAGGTGGTGTTCCAAGCCACCTTGATGATTACAGGCTTGGGAGACTGTACATGGCAGGATATCAAGATGGGTCTATACGAATATGGGATGCAACCTATCCATGTCTGTCTCTTATTTATGTTTTAGAACCAAAGGTATTATTAATGCTTTAACTTTCTTTCGTTTGAGCTTCATCTTAAAAACTTGTGTATCAGCTGGTTAATATTTTGATGAGCAGTTTTGCCTGCAATTAATAATTTCGTCCTTTACCAATGATCAGGCAAATTTTGTTGACATAACTGGAGTAGATGCATCCGTAACGGCATTTTGCTTCTGCTCTGAGACTTCTTGTTTGGCTGTTGGTAACGAATGTGGTATGGTAAGAAGACATGTTCTGTTGCTACCTTCTTGATTCCAGCTTAAATTTTAACGTGCATCTGATTCTCTCTCACTTTTTCTGACTCTGTAGGTTCGCCTATTCAAGCTGGTTAGCCATAAAAGTGTAGGAACTTTGGAAGTTGTTACCAACACTGACAAGAAAGGTTTGGCTAGCTACAGCGCATCTTCACAATGTTGACACTACAGATTTCTTCTGCTTTATCTCATGTTGTAGGTTCATTACTTGTAGCTCACCATTTCCATCAAGAAGATGGTCCTCAATGGTTGACTGCGTATTCCTTCCTGAGTTCCCCAGTGTGCACCCTGCAATTTGTACAGTCTACTAGAAGGCTTGCTGTGGGATTTAAATGTGGCAGGGTAGGGACTTAACATATGTTTCTAGGTGTCGGCATACAGTCGCTTTTTCTTGTTGAAAGTAGACAAATTAAAGTTTCAACCATTCCTTCTTTTCATTTCATATTTCAGGTTGCAATGCTCGACATTGGTGCACCATCAGTAATGTTCGTTACATATAGCTTATCTGACGCAGGTTCCCCAATCAAGTCACTCTATGTGAAATCCTCTTCACCTCCAACTGACTCAAAAAGTGACCCAACGGATCACAACTCCATAAATTCTGAAGCCCCTAAAGATTTAATCTTGTGTGCAATGACCAAGGATGGAGAGACCATTCTTTTGGATGGCAATACTGGGAAAATACTCACCTCATGCTTGAGATCTCTGAAGAACACAACTGCAATTTGTATGCACATTATAGGTAGTTTTTCTGATGCTAACATAAAAAGTGTGTTTTCTTATGCATCTAATATTCATAAAAATAATTCTATTTTGCAGAGAACTGCTATGAAACTTCTGAAACGCCCAGTGCAAAACCAGCTGAAAATCCATCGGGGAAGGAGAAACATGAGCACAAATCTCATATAATCAATGCTAGTGAGAGTCATTCACCAGATGGTGAACAGAATGCTGTCACAGAAACAAAACTCGTTGGTCAGATATTTGCGAACTCATTATTTCTCATGTGTTCTGAGGATGCACTGCGCTTGTATTCTTTAAAGTCTTTATCTCAGGTATATTACAGGATCTACCTTTATTTATGATTCCTGGAATATCTTTCTGGCTTTTCTGATAACAAGGACTTGCTTTCAATACCTAGGGAAGTCTTGAGAGCATTATGGAGGTAAATCTTCCAAGGCCATGTTGCTGGATGGGAATCCTAAAAAAGGATAACAAGGAATGTGCTGTACTCCTGCTTTACCGAACAGGGCATATTGAAATAAGGTGACTTTCTAATTGGCTATCACAAGTATGATAGATGCCTGATAAAACTTAGTTACCAAATTCAATCTTGCGACTAATTAATCTGAAGGGCCACTATAGATGAACCGTTGATTGCTCAGCTTTAAAAGAATGGTTTGTTTAAATGAACAGATCTTTCCCGGATCTTGAAGTTGTGAGAGAGAGCTCTTTGCTGTTACTTCTTAGGTGGAACTTCAAGCCTAACATGGAAAAGACAGTCTGTTCGGATGATTTCGGCCATGTCGTCGTGGTGAGACTTCTTAGAAGAGAGCTTTTATACGTTACTGTCAGAATGATTTATAAATCAAATAAATCGATGAGACCACTGGATGTTTACCAACATTATGGGCTTTATTGGTTACTTGGTTTGTTTATTGGACGCAATGTACTAAGTATGCCAAGTTAGATCTTGATTTATGTGTTGCCATGTATAACATTATGAGAGAATATTTATTATCTCAGGTGTCTAGGACTAATAAAAACTAAATCTACAGGTAAATGGTTGTGAAGTTGCCATCCTTTCGTTTTTGGCCCATGCAAACGGCTTCAGGTAGTGGCTAACTATTTGCTGTTCCATTCTTTGTTTCTCAGTGACTACAACTATAACTTCTGCATGCTTAGCTAGCAAAGTAGCCTTTAAGTTACTAATACCTAAGTCTGCATTCATCTCAGAATTCCGGAGTCTTTACCTTTGCTTCATGACAAAGTGCTTGCAGCAGCTGCTGATGCTACCTTTAGCCATTTCCCTGCTCATAAGAAAAACCATGTATGTTTATTTTCCTGTGAACCCTTTTTCCGTAAGCTCCATGATTTTAGTATAAAATGTCTATGACCACAGGATGGTGCTCCCAGATTCCTAGGTGGCGTTATTAAAGGCTTCAGATCAAGCACTGAACAGAAGGTGGACCAAGTACAAGATTTCTCCCACCTGGGAAACATCTTTTCTAATCCACCATACTTAAAGCCTTCTGCTACCAGTGCCGAAGATGAAAAGATTATCGAACTAAACATAGGTTTGTAATATCCATACTAAGTTTATTCCTCCCCTATTTTTGCCGATGACTAAAAATGGGTTTATGTAGATGACATCGAGATAGATGAACCTGTGAACATTTTGCCTTCAACCGAGAAAGACAAAAAAGAAAAGAAAGGTAAAACACATCCGTTCGTCGCAAGTTCAGTGTCATGTATTTGTGAATGCATCAAATGAACCTTAAGGTTTCTTTGCAGATAAAAGAACAGATAAGGAAAAACTGTTTGACGGTGCATCCAGTGATGCACAACCCAAAACGAGAACAGTGGATGAAATAAAGGCCAAATACAGAAAAGCAGGGGTGAGTCAAAACCAATTCGATATAACCTAAAAGAGCTTTTATGCTTCTATCTCTAACAAGGTTAGGTGATTTTTCCAGGAAACCTCAGCAATAGCTTCACAAGCAAAGGACAAACTTCTTGAGCGAGGAGAAAAACTCGAGGTCATATTTTATGCAGCAGAGATTTCATCTTCCTTCAAAGTGACATGTTTCCAAGCTATATAATACACTGATCCTAACTACAAAACATCTTTTTTTTTCTGGTCTGCGCTAATAATACCAGAGGATCAGCCAACGCACAGCTGAGCTCCAAGACGGGGCTGAGAACTTTGCATCCATGGCACATGAACTTGCTAAGCAAATGGAGAAGCGAAAATGGTGGAACATATGAGAAAATTGCAGTCATTGTGAGAATCTCAGGTTCTTCCGTACATAAGTTAATTAACCCTCTTCATATTTCTTTCAATCAATCAAATCTGTAAAATAGATTGACCAAAGAGAGCAACCATTTTAACTTGAGAATTTGCTTGTGAGCTGATTTGATCTTTCATTTCCATTCTTTATGAGGCTGTTGTGACCACACTTGAGAAATTTAAAATAAAATAAATAAATCTCATTTTTCATTGGTATATCATATATGAGATTTGGAAGGAGATCATCCATCGTGTTGTGTATCAAAACGGTGTAGTTTCTCTACTTTGATTTCGATAACGTTGTGTAACCAATCTTTTTTTCTTTTTTTTTTGGCCAGAGTTTATCACCAATTACTTAATATTTTCTTTTTCATTAAAATCTCAATTTCCCATATTAATGCTTCATAACAGCAGAGGCCCACAATGGACGACGTCCTTAAGCTTTGGCTGAACAGAGCTTTATTTGAGTAATGCTTAAACTCTAAATCCCGCTTTTTCCATCTCCTCTCTTAGTTACTCAAGACAGAACAGAACATCACACATTCATACTTTATATATCTTCTGATAATTGAAAGATGACCTCATAATGAAATATCGTTCCTCTGTGTCTGTCTGTGTGAGCTAGAAATGCACAGAGAAGACTGATAGAGAGATACACGACGACAAGGATCAACCAACACAAAATCCATCTCTCTCTCTCTTTTACTCAGAGAGTGCAAATAAAGGAAGAGACTTTTTCTCTTTTTCTTCTTGAGAGAGCTCCAATGGCGAGCAGGGTTTTATCAGAATGTGGTATTAGACCTCTCCCCAGATTCTACCCTAAACCCACAACCTAAACAGACAAGAACGATAAACGTAAATGTAGAAAGGTCAAAAAAATTGTGAGAACTCTAGAAAATTTAGGATTTTTAATGATAACCAAACATGATTTAGTGTTTAACCCAAACCAAACAGAATAAAATAATCTAGGTTCGACTCGATCGGTTATTTCAGTTATAAATATTTTTCCCATCCCTACAAAAAAAATTGTGGTATTTTTTGTAGAATTCTCTTTTTATCATCCCAAGAGATTTGATTTTTCTCTTTTTATTATCACAAAAGATTAACTTTTTGAAAGTCTATATATATAAACAACCAATTATTAACTAATGAGTCTCCCTACTTGAGGTCACTCACATGTATATAATGGTTCTTCCTCTATCTCCTTCCTTGTTCATCTTGAAAGAAGAAAATGGCAAAAGATCTCACTTACGAAGATTTTGCAGCTATGATTCCTGACTCCATCGTACCAACATTGACTCCCATGCCTTCAGTGGATCACCAGTCTAGTGGGTTTTCATTATATGCATTGATGGCTGCATTGTTTGAGAGAATTCAGTCCACACTCGCCAAACTATGCATCATGAACAGTGATAACTCCAAAAAAGTCAAGAAAGTAGTTTGATGTAATCAATCACACACCAGGACGTTATTGCTATTTCCTGGACTGACTAGATTCGCGTGAATCTAGTTTCTGTATTAGATTTTCCAACTCTCCTTGTAAATTTTGCCTGTTAATGAAGCGACAGTATAACGTTATTTGTCGCTGTAAATGGGCATTTTCTGCAGACTTTTCTTTGAACTCAAAAGACAACAAAAAATAGGCCAAGCTAAGTATATTATTGGAACCATTGAAGCTCAAGAGACTTTGCAAGTACAAGGTAAACAAAGGTTTTTTGTTATATACAGAAGCTAAGGCTTTACAGAATAACGATAACTTTTATATTGTCCGGCTCTAGACCCAGGAGCAAAAAGAAGAAGTTAATACTGAAAATGCTCTTGTTCTATAAATAAAATCTGCTGGTCTCATCTTCTTCAAGTAGCGGATAAGCCACTATCACGGCGCTTCACGATGATCGGATAACGTTTCTGAGTTCTAGTTGTTGGAAAGAAAACCAGTTTGTCTTGCTCTGCAGGAACCCAACTGCTCAGAAAAATTAACAAAAGAAAATCAAATTCAGTCTTATAGGCATTTGAAAAGGAAAAGAGGGCTATTATCTTGTATGCGATAGTGTACCTGAAGCCGGTCACTAGGCGGTGAAGGAAAACAGAGAGTGCAACTCTAGCCAGCTCGTAACCAGGACATAGCCGTGGCCCTCCACCAAACGGTGTGAACACATTAGAAGGACTTGTTGTTACCGAGTTGCTCTGTTTCACAACATTGCATTCGTTCAATAACTCAAAATCAAGAATGCAAAGAAGATACACTCAAACTAAGTTCAAGAACGCAAAAGGGCTTTCTAATCAAAACCTGCCATCTCCAAGGGTTGAAAGTGCGAGCGTCTTTGAAGTGGTTGGGGTCTAAATGAACCGCTCTAAACGATGAGAAAACCTTCCACCCTTTTGGAATTTTGTAACCTGGTTATTTCCGGTTTTCAAAATGTAAAAACTTTCCTTGCATCTTTCATTACGGAATGGACTCATTTCTCTTTCTTTAAAAAAAAAAAAGTTAAAGAGTCTTTTACCTTTGATCTCAACATCAGTCATTGCCCGTCTGAAAACACCGCCGATTATATTAGCTATTCGCAGCGTCTCGTTAACCATCTGAATCAAGATGAGAGATTAATGAGACAAATGTTAACAAGGGATAAGACAAGAACTAATAGCTTTAAGTAACTACACTTACACATTGTGTGAATGGCATTGACTTGTAATCGCTCCATTCAAGACTCTCCGAATCACCCTTCATTGCCCTGATCTTTTCATGCTCTTCCTGTTTTATATTCAACCAATAAGGTTTAAACTGAATTAGGTCGCCCCGGTTGATAATATTCGGAGTAAGCAACGACGCACTATAGACCAAACTAGATAACACAAAACCAAACAAAAACTAGTGACATCAACAAGTAATTGAATTAAAATATTAGAACCAATAAAATTGGATGAGAGCTTGTTGGTCGCAGCACAAACATATTTATGATAATACTTTTTATCTTTAATGTAAGAAATATTTTATTGGGGGGATATTCGGACAATTAAGATTAAAAAAAAAGAAAAAAGAAGTTGTTGGGCAAGAAAAAAAAGAAGAAGAAGATGAGGTTTGTCTGGTAAAAGTGTGATTATGCGTGCGGTTCAGGAGACAAACTGGTCAAATATGTAAGACTGTAACTCCTTGTTTCAACAACATTTTACACTTCTTAAAATAAAAAAATGTAAACAGAGGTGATGATCTTGTCTAAGCTTCGACAACGACTTGTTTGACTTTTACGGTAATTTGTAGTAACGCACCTTATTCCCTTTTTGGTTCTTGCTCCTTTTTTACTCTTTTCAGTTTTCACAATGTTACTCAAATACTTGAAAATCCTATAATCCAATCTATGACTATTTTAATGACTATTTTGGCTAAAATTTAGTGAGTGTTTTTTTCTCTCTAATATGTTAGCTAAAAACAACGAAAATTTAAAAAACCATATATATATATATATATATATAGAGCTTATTTTAACTTTCTTCATACCGAACCATTATAATTAACCAAGATTGAAGACAATATTTAAACATTATCTATAACAAAAATAAAAGTCAATTATTAGTACCAACGGACTAGATTGTACTGCTGCTAACTTGCTATGTAAACTAGTAGTTCAGTGGAGACAACAAATGAGAGAGAAAAATCTAAGGCGTTCATTGATGTGTAAACTAGTACTTCAATTTTTCTCTTAAAAAGAAATGAAATATGATAATAAAAATAATAGCAATATTTTTATATTTAATACTAATAGTTAGTACAGCATATAGAGACACCAGTGTGAAATGTAAATGATGGAGAAAATTAGAGGCCAACATATACATATCATTATGCTCCCATTTTTGTAGTCTCTGTCCTTTTTTTTTAATTTTCTTCTCTTTCTTTCACCTTAATTTTTTTTTCCCCAACCACTTCTCCCCATCTCTTTTAATTACTTAACAAAACGAAATAAACTTTAAACAGAACTATAGTCACAAAATAAAATTATAGTGGTTGACCACCCAACAGAGAATTTTCTATTCTAATCGTTTTTCACTCTTTTCGTTAATCTTTTGAAATAAAGAAAAAGAAATTTATTTTCTTAAATTTAGAAACCAAACCCCTTTTTAAACCCTAAAACCCAAATAAAGCAACAGAATAAACATGCGCCCGTGGTCCTAAAAAAATTGGTTTCCATGCAGTGTAGTGACTACTGAATACAAAATAGATCGAATCTTAAATTTTTTTAATCTCTTTTCCAGAAGACTAAATCTCGATGATTCGCAATCAAACCAACCACATAACAGCTACATTTTCATTCATACGTGTCATGTTTTTGATTCGCTATGCATAGTCTTTTTAAAATAATTCCAATCAAACAAACCCATATTCTTTTTAAGATCAAATTTTCTCTAAAAGTCTATCTTTTTTTTTTACGAACCAAAACACATACACATGTATATAAACAAGTAGAGAGAAAATACCTTGAGTTGAACAAGAGCTAAAGGAGTCTCGGTGATAAATTTAACGGCGAGAGTCATGATAGTTGAGGTTGTTTCATAACCTGCGACGAGTAAAGCCACCAAGAAATCAACAATCTCTTCATCGGAAAATCCATCCTCCGCCGCAAGCAACGCAGCAAGCATATCTTTTTTCCTCTCCGCTCCTTCTTCTTCCTCCTCCCTCCTCTTCATCACCATAACCGTTAACGCCTCCGCCACCTTCCCCCGCGCCTAAATATACACATCATATATATTTGAATAAGTAGCCTAAAATATGATTAAATTAAGCAGAAAGAGTTAACTAATTTAGCATACTTGGATGGCTTTGCGGTAAGTGGTGGAGAAGAGAGGAATAGGAACAGAGAAGAAGCCTTCGATGACAAGAAGATACTCTTTCCTTAAACTCTCACTCCACTCCCCTGGATCAAAGCTCATCAGTTGTTTCACAGTTAGCCCAAACGTTATCTGCATCATCATCCATCATCATCATGATACATACATACATCTATGCATGCAGTGACTCGTTCCGACTCATTGAGTCTTGACTCGGTCCGATTATTTCATATTTAAACAAGTTTAGTGAGGAGTATAATAATAATGTAATAATACAATAATCAGGTTTTTGGTTACCTTTTTCGCTTCTTCCATGAGGAGAATACGAGAGGACCAAGAATCAAGATTAAACCGGACTAACCGGTCAATATCAAGCATGAGATGATCTTTAATGATTGAAGAATTAGCGAAGCTCATGGTGAGAGAGTGCATACGTTTATGCAAAGAACCTTTCATAAGAAGCAAAGAGTGTTTTCCCAAAAGATTACATATGGAAGCAGGATACGAGCACTCGAATAGCTTCCCTTCGTTCTGGAGAACGAACCGGTTCGTCTCCGGGTCAGCTGAGAAAACCGTCGGTTCACCAAACAGATGCGTCATGAAAACCGAACCTTACCGGACCACTCTCTCGTCGATGAAAGGCTCAGGATTCTCCGTCTTGTAAGCTCCGATCAGCTGCAAAGTCTCTCCTATGAGAGGAAGCCCGAGACTTCCCGGAGGAAGACCCATCCGGTGGCAACGGGTGCTGCGGAAAAGGAGGAAAAAGGGAGAGTGGGCACACGGGGGGTGGGGGGCGGGGGTTCTGCATAAAGTAGGACCTTTCATCGTTATACTTTTTGCATTCTTCTCCTTTGATTTTCTATTTTTTTCTAAAATTCTAGCTTTTAATATTTCTCAATATGTGTATCGATATGAATTGTTTATAAGAAATAAAATGTTATATATTAGAATTATGGGATACCATTCTATATTTGCTAGATGTATATGTATATATATATATATAATAATAACTTAGAGATTTTCAAATTTAGAGAAGAAAAAATTAATTTTTCTATCGAATAGTTTAAACATATTTGGTTACGTGAGAAATTGATTATAGTATATGTAGATTAAGATAGTATATTGTGTCTAAAATATCATATATTATTAGCTTTTATGCAAGTGTAATAATGATTTCTAGTATTGTAGCTATATACTTAGAATAATCAATATCTATTTGTGATGGTAACCATTTGCTAACAAAAAAATATTCATGTATATTTTTAAGATGTATGAACATTATAAAGTATCAATTTTAGAGAAATGGATGAATATTTAATCAGAGGTGGAAAGTTTTGTTTCATTTGTTAAATTTTGTTTAGATTGATTTTTGGAACTCAGACCTTTTTTATCAAATCATAATATATATCATTTTGATCCTTGTTGACTTTTCTATATTTTTTTTGTCGAGATCCTTGTTTATTCTTAATTTATATATGACTTCTCATATTTTTGGTTATATTTTTTCGTACTGGTTGTTGAACTTACACATCCAAATGTTTTTTTTTTAATTTCAACTTTTGTTTTCTGTCTTAATAATTTGTTTATATTCGGATTTGGGAGTTGTGAGTTTGAAAGGCACTTGAGGGGAAAGAAATAAAACCAATTTAAATCCATTGCTCGTCGGTTTGCTTCTGAGTTTAATTTGACACACATTCTCACTCTTAGCTGCTTCAACTCGGATTAAAATGAATCGTTCGAACCAATTACAAATGTAAAATATCCATCCTATGTTAAATTTCAGGAAAATCATTTGTAAAGAGTTTAGAATCTATCAAAAGTATATCTCCTGACTATTGCCAAAATCCATATCATGGACTGATTATTGCTAAACAAATGTTCACATTTTTCTTTTGTCTTAGGTATATTTTTTGGTATGCCAGTGTGACTCCACATGTCATATTTCGATTTATTTTTCATCTTCGGATTATTTATTCGCTAATAATAATAAATAAATTATATATAACTATATCAAATTTCTCCAAAAATTTTAATCGAAGGCATTGAAGGTCGGTAAAAAGCAAACTAATTCGGGTTATATCAAGAAAACGGTTCTCTTCAAAATTCAAAGACAGAGGGAATTTGGCTATACCACACAAGATGACAGGAGGTTAGACTCTCTTTTAACACATCTTCGAATTCGTCTCGTCGATTGGTTGATTCTCGAAATCACCTCTTGAAAAAAAAAAGATCCATCAGGTTTTGCCCTGCCATCTCCGACGAGGCTCCATATCTGTGAGACTGGATCACTGTAATTCACATAAGTCTATTTGGACCATTTTTGGATCACTTTTTTCGGGGTTAATTTGACCTTCTTTCCTATGCATTTCTTAGAGTTTTTTATATATGCAAAAACTTATTGAGTATTTCTCTCTTTTAAAAAATGGGGGAACTGATGAATTATAGGTCAGAATTTTGGTTCCATAATTACATTTTTTGGATCTTGTTGATTGTCCAATGTATATCTTGGCCCATATTTTTTTTTTGTTGTAAATCTTACACATCCAAGCACCTATCTATATTTACTTTTAATTTCTGACTTCGGTCTTATTGATGTGATTGTATTTAAATTTTAAAATTCATGAGTTTTGATGGATGGAGTCAACTATTGTTGTAAGGAATTTAAAAATTAACTTTCACATCTCACAAAAAATATCGTTTCAGCACAAATATGTTTATGTTCAATATTTTACTAACTAAAAACACGGTGGTCTATTCAAAATATATTACCTTTAGATAAAAGATAAATTTGAAAAATTTAATATAAAAGTTACATTGTAAATATGAAACAATATTCTTTTCCAAAACAATAAATAGTTCAGAGTAACATTCTAATATAAAACGAAATGAGTATTACTTATAAACCAGAAGTACACTTATGCCGATCAAAACACTATACGTAAAAGTGTAGCTTTCATTACGGATCTTGATCATGACCTACGATGGATAACAAAACTACAGTTTGTTCAGTGTTAAAAGAAAACGTATACATTATATATTTTAACATTAATAGTTTTCTCCAAAAATCAAACATGCTTATGGAAATCGGAAAACATTATCTTTCCGCACAAAATTAAGAAAGAAAGTTGATGAAAAAAGAGTAGCATGTGCATTGATGGTCCACAAATTACCTATGAACACTTCACATGTCTTTCTCTTTCCCTCACCCAAAGTCCCCAGTTCATGAGTTTCCTATCATCTTTTTTCTTTGAAAGATCTATTTCTTTCTTTTTCTAATAAAGTTAGGTCTTTTCATAATTTATTAGTGATAATACCAATTATGTTTAGTACTTCATGATGAGTTTTGATGTACTTATATGTGACTTTTACGCGTTGTACCTTTTAAGGACATGATATAGAAAAAGTGGCTCTATCTATACATTTGAATCGAAGGATTATAGATGTTTTTGGAGTTAGTCTTAATCAATATGGTTGGATATGGATTTTTTTTAATTAATCACCCCTTTGGATAGTATCAATATTGCTTTTATAGTTTTCGTTTATTTATCACTATTCCATATCATACTTTCTCATCCACTCAAGAAAAATGGTTGTTTATATATTGAAAAAAAAATTGGTTGAAATAGTTTATACACTCCAAGGAGAAGAGGAAAATTGGTCAATGCAAAAAAAAGAGCATAGAGAAGAGTAAAAAAGCAAAGGAGGAGCTATAGAAGTAGTGATTAGCAACACTTGCCTCTCTTAGCTCTAAGTTTAATATTCCTTTTATCTTCTATTTCTTATTTGCTATGGAATCTCAGTGAGTCCCCACCTAAGATCACATCTTCAATCATTTATAACACATGCATTTAGTATTAAAATTACGACACTAATCATGTAAATACACAGAACCTAGAACTTTGAATATGTTAAGAATGAAACGATCTCGGATCTTCGTTCACGCTTTCGTTTACCACACATTTCATGGAAGAATCCTACTTAGCTTAAGTAAATTGAATGTCACGTCGCTAAGTTATAGGGAGAAATAAAATGATGACTTGGTCACGAAATTTGCTTCTGTACATTCTCTAATGATTCCATTTTCATCACGTTTAACCTTTGGTCCATAACACTTTTAACCTTGTGGAAAACCAACTTAGTTACTTCAGAAACAACTATTAAACTTACCGTTTCGAAGTTGTAAAAAGTTGGGAGTATGTGATATAAAATACTTTCCGACCTAAGACGCATATACACATGTTATATCATTATCTCATTAAAAAGCATGGCGTCAATGCATACCTAAATTTTCGTTCCGCTGTATTAGTAGGCTCATTGGTATTTAAATATATATAGAAGAAACCGAACTTAAAAAGGAAATATTTTCTACATAACATGATTTTTGGTTATTTGGCATCCGTATTAATCTTGGGATTTATGAATATATCACAGTATACAAATAAAATTCTCAGTGCAAAGTAGTGGCGATTACCTCATAATCAGATAGATATCATAAATTTGTAGTAATAAAAAGGGAGCCTAAATTCAGAGGATTCAGTGCCTATGTTTTTGTTGACCCTAAACCCCATCCTCATGTTTATTTCCTTCCTCAACAAAGCAAACGCTAAAGGCAACTTGCTAAGCAGAAATAGTTCTCCAATTGTTAAATATATATATATATATAATTCTAAATGCCAGTGGCTTTTATATAAGTGTTCTTTTCAATTGATCCTCAGATACTTGTAAATTCGTAGTATTTCTTTTATTCTTGTTTAGCTAGCACACTCAGATTCCCAAACTTTCTCTCCATGTAGAGGTGAAGTTACCACTAGGATACCTATAACTTCCCCTCCACGAGGCACCCTTTTAAGCATTCATGTTGGTAATTCACTATATTTTTTATTCTATTATTTGTCGTCGATATATATAATTTTTATAAATAGGTAAAATTTCATGTTTCGAAAATAGAAATTTATATTTACATAATTTTGTTGTAAGATCAGTTGATTTTGTTTTGCAGTAACTGCTATTAAGTCAGTCTCACCAATAATTATATATATAACAATACTCTCAAACATGAGAAGAAATGTTTAGAATCTAAGGACCCGCCCATTATATATGGCATACAAAGATTAAACATTACTTACACCAAAAATATTCTCCTTAACATGTGCTGAAGCGAAGTCATCATAATCCAATATGTGCCCTATTCTAATATCAGCAGTATCACTATTTTAGTCTTCTGAATATATGACACGTCTTCGTGCTCATTACTTTACTTGTTATGATTACATATGTTCATCACAATTAAATAGCTAGACTATAAAACACTCCTTTGTTAGTGGGTACGAGATTTTGAAAATTAAAACAATAATGTTGTCGCATTAACCTGTGGCCTTGGGATTAATATTTGTCATGGTATTAAAGTAATGGTAATGACGTTTTAACTAGATAGATCGTATACAAAAAATTTCAAACGGTATACACAGTACAAGACTAACAATTTTTTAACAATATTTTTTTGATGAAATTAACTACACAAAAAAAAAAGATGTAAATAACTAAATTGTGATGTGGGTATTATATATAAGGTTAAAGACACCAAACGTTCAAACTCATAATAGATGACTCGGACGAAGATGTGTGATTTGACAAATCACGACACAGACGACATACCATATCTTATAAATCCACGTGTGAAGTGACAGTTTTCAGCTTCTGTCCAAAGATTTAGATGCCTCACCTCCTCTTCTTTGTCTCTATCGTCTTGTATTTTAGTTATTATTCTCATAATTTGTACTTGATTGTGACCCGTACACATAATTCCATTCTAACATCTCATTTTTTCGTAGTTAACGTTAAATCTTACGTATCATATCCGCAAATTGATCTTTCCCACAGACCTTTTAACTTGGAAATTGAAAGAGATTATATTTTAGTCCTTTCAAGTGAGCCTCTTTCAAATTTCAAAAACAAAAAAGAAGCCTATTTGGGTACAATCTTATTAATTCTTTTTTTCTTTTGTTAAAACAATCTTATTAATTCTTTTTTTCTTTTGTTAAAACAATCTTATTAATTTCTTTTAGTGTATTAATAACTAAATTATTTGTAAACAATATTTTAACAATAAGATTTTCTCCAAGTCATAAGTCCAATCAAAGAAAATACAAACTTTTAACAAACTAAATTAGTATTGTAAACTGTTCTATCAATATATGGAATAATAAAACTTATGCGTGCGATATAACGGACAAAGATCTTATAGAATATATGTAAAAGACACAAAAAGTAGAAATTAAAAAAAGACATAAAAAGAAAACCTGTCAAATTTATCCTCCGACAGTTAATTTACCTCGAAACCAAGAAAAAAAAACAAATGAAATAATTCGTGTCGTGTCGGGTGCCTAGATTTGTGTCAAAAATGTTCAGAAGAAAATCTTAAAACTTATTACTTGGATTTAAACTCCTTGGATTTTTATATAGATCGTATGCATGTCACTACTTAGATTTTTTATTGAATTAAATTCGAATAATGTATAGTACTGTTTTTCAAAAAGTGTTGTTTTAAGATTTAGTTTTTGTTTTATAAAAATGTTATTTTATGTTTTTAATGCAGATTTTAAGATAAATCTTATTTATATTTCTATTATTTCAGATTATTAATTAGAAAAAGAGAATTGTTCAGTACATTGATAGAAAATATAGAAGAAATTTATTTATTTTTTAATGTGTAAAAAATGAAGGAATAGTACTTAAATTGCAGGGGAGGTAAGGTAAATAGTTTACGGAAGGGTAGCAGTCAAAGGGTCAAAACAGTTTACGGAAGACGAGGGGAACACACGTGTGAGATGTGGTAAAGTTCTGCAAAATTCTCAGAATGTGTAAGAAAATCTTTATTATTCTTTCTTTCTACACTTTCCAGAGTCTCAAATCCAATTATTTGTTTTGTTGTCAAGATGAGAGCCTTTGCATAATAACTAGAAAAACCATCCATAATTGGTTCAACTTTATTCTTTTCTTCACTTTTAACAGTTCCAAGTCTTTTCCTCCCTGAAACAGAGGAAGAAGCACCTGCATGTTCTGTTTGTTCCTTGTGCTGCACATCTAGTTTGCCATCCAAGAACCTTTGACAAAACATTAAAGAAAAATCAGTAAGCTCTTCATCAAGCGACTGCTTTGAAGTAGTTTGATGATCTTAAAGAAGAATTACACATCAGAATCATAGATCTATCCTCATAAGCAAATAAGTCGTTTCAAAGGTGAAACAGAAAAAGCTTTCCTACTCGGCCAATAACATGAACAACTAAAACACTAAAAATTTCATCTATTGATCCAAATAAAGAGAAAAGAGAAAAAGAGTGAATCTACAGGCACCTTTCTAGTCTTCTAGACACTCGATGCTGCTCTTTAGAAGGAACAAAATCAGTTGCTTTCAAACGGATAGTATAAGGAGGGCAACATGTTTTATGCATCTCATGTTTGTAAAGATAACAACCAGATCGTCTCCAGCCTCGGTCAATAAGAGCTATGGAATAGAAAAATAAATAAAAGATAACTCAACAAAAGGAAAGAAAGAGAATGTCAACTCAAAGAGATAACTTTCAGAAATAGTTTCAACAATACAACATTATGTCTACAAAAATTGACCTTTTGATGCGCACCCGAAGCTTTGGCTTAGTTATGCTCTCCTTGCTTTCTAGCTCAGGGGATATCATCACAGAGTCCAAAGAAGAGCAACAAAGAACAAACCTTGGTAGTCATAAACTGTAAGAATCTCTGCAGATAAACCTGCATTGACAATGCAAACATTCAACTGAGTTTATCAGTCATATTCATTGTAATTTTCAGATCATAAACAAAACCAGTTTTTTACCAACACTGAAAGAACTTGACATTTTTTTCCTCACCTTATCGTCATGAATCTCACATTTTCATTAATCATAAAGTTATCATAGATACAAAAATACACATAACAAAACCACAAATTCGTAAAAATTCATAAAAGCAAGGTTCTATCTTAAATTCCTTCTATTCAACTACCTACTCCATGAACAGAGAACAAAAACCAAATTAAACCAACCATGACAGATACTCATATGCAAAAACCCGGAACTCAAATTAGGCGTCGAGTTCTGGTCTAACCCGGAACGAACCGGCTGGCTTACGAAACAAGGAGAGTACACAAGACTTGGCGACGCCGATGGTTCGTGGTGAAACAAGGGAAACTATTCTGGTTCAAGGACTCTGACGTCACGCGCATCTCACGCCCTCGCGGCGTCGTCCCCGTCTCGTCGTGTCGAACCGCCAAAGGAGCAGAGGATATCCTCAACAAGCAAAATGCGTTCGAGCTAACGACGAGGAGCTGGGACCATGTACTTCATCGCCGATTCGGAGAAGGAGAAAGAAGATTGGATCAATTCGGTCGGACGATCTATCGTTAGCATTCGAGATCAGTCACTGATTCAGAGATGGTCGATTGCGATACCAAACGCTAGTTTATTGGTGTGTTCTCTTGTAAAATTCAGAGCTTTCATTAATGATGGCATAGAAGCGAACCGAGCTCGTTCTGCTGCCAAGTATATGGCCCAAGAAAACATTAATCCAAAGAAAAGAAAAAGCTTGACAGTTGTTGATGAAAGAAGAATCATGTTTGAGAGAAATACCCAATCAAAAAAAGTTTTGAGAGAAATAGCTAACATTGTATTGGGTTTATTGAATGAATCATACATGATGTTGAAATAGGAAGGAATAAAGAGACAATGCGAGATTATACAATCAAAAGCTCTTAATACTTGAATACCCCTTTTTTACTGAGGCTCACAAAGGAGCTTAGAGAGGCGTGAATCGAAATTGCCATATTTTCTATCTAAGAGAGCTGCTGTAATTTTGGCTGCTTGCTCCTTCTCACGATATCGACCTCTTATTGTGTGTTTCTCTTGTAAAATTCAGAGATTCCTTAATGGAGTCTAATTGCCAATCCCACCAAAATCAAGAAAATGAAAAGCTTTGTTCTGCTTCTAATTGTTTTATACACATGATTTGAAGCATTCTTTTTATAAAAAAAGCATCTGTTCTTGGGCACACTCATTTTTTAACAAATGCAGATTCAGCTAAGTCGATGGCCCGAGCAAGACCAGCTGCTTTGTTCTGGCATTCACGGTGCTCGTCTTCCGGGTCACTATCAGCTACTACACCGGCTCCAGCTTGAAGATAAGCCACCCATTCACGGCGTTTGTTAGCATCCTTGTATGAGTACATTGTATTGTACTGGCATGCTGTCGGGAAAACGATTGTTCTAAGGGATAAAGCAATGTCCATGTCACCAGTGAACGAGACTCCTCCAAAACCGCCACTGTATGGTCCACGCCTTGTTGGCTCAAGCTCGTCGATTAGTTCCATGGCTTTAACCTTTGGTGCACCACTTACTGTTCCCACTGGTAAAGCCGCACGTAGTGTATCCCAGCAAGTCAAATCATCTTGCAACTCTCCTGTCACCTACACATAGAACTTAATACGATTAGGAACACACTAAGCGAGACTTTAAACATTTGATCCAACAATGGTTATTTCATTGACACTTACCGTGGAGCTTATATGCATAACATGGGAATAACGTTCGATGTTCATAAGCTTCTCCACTTTCACGGAACCGTATTTTGCAACCTTTCCAACATCGTTGCGACCGAGATCAACCAACATGATGTGCTCAGCACATTGTTTTTCATTCTGTAGCAGCTCCTTCTCTAATCTCTTATCCTCAACTTCAGTCTTCCCTCTCTTGCTGGTTCCTGCTAATGGCCGATTCACTATCTTGTTCTGTCTCAGATATGATATAAAGGTTAGCTTAATCGCGATATCATCGAACTCTACTTGTACTTTTTTAATGCAACTTTGAGATAAGAGAGCTTTTACCTGCTTTACTTTGGTAAGAATTTCTGGACTTGATGCTACCATAATACATCCTCTAGCCTGAAAAAGAGGACAAAACATCATTAATACCAGGTACAAAATGCAAAGTTGTTGAAGAAAAGTTCTATCCATTACGAACCTGCAAATAACCCATATACGGACTTGGATTCACAACTCTTAGTGCTCTATAAACTTCAAAGGGGTCTGCAAATGTTCGCCGCTCAAAACGTTGACTCAGCACGATCTGGAATATGTCTCCTGCAAGTATATGTTCTTTAGCCTTGACCACAGCCTCCTTGTACTCTTCGCATGTCACATTTGAGTTTTCCAACGACGGCCCAAACTGCCGTGTCTGAAGATTCACGTTACCTGCAGCCAGCTTTGGCCTGTAGAGATTCACAGCCAAAAACCAGCTTTTGAGGATAGTAACCAAAAGCAGCTCACAAACAAAAATCGAGTCAAACAGATACTTACGGCTCAATATCGTGTAACTTGGCCACCAAGTTCTCTAAATGTTGCATTCCATTACTGTATGCTTTCTCGTAAGGAAGACTCCCGTCTAGACTAATCCAGTGGATAACATATGCTTTCTGTAAAAATTAAAGGGAACATCTAATTACCAAATTTGGAGATTTCACAGTTTGATTAAAAACATGGATGGTAACGAAAGTAATACCTTCTCAACGTGATCGAATACAATTACATCGTCATAAAGACCAAGATGCATGTCTGGCAAGTTCCTATCATCCTCAGGGGCCTTTGAAAATGGAAGTTTTCTTTTCTCGACGTAGCGAACTGTGTCGTATGAGAAAAAACCAACCCACCCACCTATCATGATAAATAAATCTTGTTAAGAGATACCACTTCAGGAAAAATATAAAGTATAGAAAGGAAACGTCAGCTCTTTTCTCTCATAGAGCAAGAAAGGATATTCAAGAACTTAAAGTCGCGAATTGGACCTACTGTTTTAGGGACAAAAAGGTAGAAAGGCAAACTAGATCACATCAGCGGCAGAATGGAGAGATAAAGATCAGCACAAAAAGGGGAAACAGAAAGCTCTTTACTTTATTGGTTGCTCTTGTGAAAGAAGATGTATGTGTTTACTATTAGGAATCCCACGTCAAAAGATGTAAAAGACCTAATATGGTTTGGTATATACGGAACACGGGCTAGCTGCAATAATTGCTAACTGGGTTTGAGATAGAAACCCATGAAACTTGACATTTACAAAGATCATTCAAAAGCGACAACTTCCCGCAAAAACATCCATAGTATTATGAGTCTATAAAACCAGTGGCTTCATTCCTTTAGGTTAACTATTCTAGAAAGTGATTCGTTATAAACAATCAAGAAGTATCTCTTACCACAAAACGCATCTGGAAGGTCCTGAACAAGTTGAGGATCAGGGCTCCATGACTCAGCGATTTTTCTTGGGATCTCCATTGGATCTTCCACAAATTCCTCAGTCATGCTTTCATTTTTGTGATCCATTACTATAACTTTATTCTCCTTTGCCACGATCTCCATTGCGGGTTGAGCCCCAACAACGCTGTAACGACCCTATAGAGATCAATCCCATCAAGGGAAAAATTAGAAACTGAGAAATATCAACTGATAAAAAGGATGCAAAAATCTGTACAAAGAAAGATTCTCTTACAACGCTTGACATCTGAGAACCTGGCTCAACAGACTCAAAAAGAAAGCTAGGAGCTTCACGGTCATCTTCTTTCACCAAACACCGGTAAGCAAGAACAGGAGTAAGCTGATCGGAGAATATACATCGGTAAATTGGTATAAGGTTTGTACTCTTAGAAGCATCTGCCAACTTTTTAATATCGCTAACTGCAAAGAACAAATTCAGAACATGTATCAGAGTTGTTTTCAAACTATCTCTAAAGCTTAATCGCTGTAATTTAAGGCATGAAGATTCATATTCACAATCACAATCACAATCAAACCTATCAAATTTTCAAATAAGGAAGATTCAAAATAACCGTTAGAATCGAAGGTCTAGAGAAACTATAGAGGGCAATGAAATTTTAGTTTGAATACTGCTAAAGTTCGATATAACTTTGTGTGAAACCATTTTCCCGCATTTTCTCGGGAAATCAAACAATCCAAACACCAAATAAAACGAAGAGCATTGCTTCACCTATTGAAGCTTCCGGCGATACAGAGACGCATTTAATCGAACGGAAAGAAGGCGCGTAAGCGGAGCTTCTACCGGAATATCCAGTAACGGTCACAGAAGAAGAGAGTCCGCGAAAAGCAACAGAGGGGACGAGGCGGCGAGAGATACTCAGGGGTTGCATCGTCGCCACATTCATAGCGGAAGACATCATAACTACTACTAACAAACTCCGTGGCGGTGGGATGCGGCGGCCGGAATGGTGAAGATCGGAGAAGATTCAGAGGTGACGGCTAAAAGAGTAATTTGATTGTGAATATTCTACTCGAGTGTCGAATGAATAGAGGAGATGGCATATTTATAAAGATGAGCGTGGCCGACCATGTGACTTGTTATGAATTTACTGTAATACCCCTCACCTGTAAATTCTCATCTGGATTTGTTTTGGACCAAATAAGGAAAAAAAGACATAAATCCTTACCTAAAAATATGCTTTTAAGTTTTAAATCTTAACAAAAAAAACAAAAGATAAAACGTTCAAAAAAAAATGCTAAACTATTAATTTTGAAAAAACAATCTGCTTGATTTAACTAATAACAACGAAATTTAAAATATATGATTGGGGTTAAAAGTATGCGTAACTGAATGGTAGATGAAACAAATTTGAAGTATGTGCGTCTTCAAATGATGTGTTGAAGATAGTTTTTTTTTTTGGGTTCTGTTGAAGATAGATAAATATATTAGCAGTAATTGTCGTAAAGAACAAATTATTTGAAAATATTTGCGAAAATGGTAATGGAGAAGGTTGTATAATACAACTTGTATTGACATGTGTTAACAATTCTTCTAAAATGGACCGTCACGTAGCCATGATAGCATCTTTTGAATTCACATTAAAAATTAGGTAAGAGAAACAGATCATTAAACCCTTATTGCATGTGTTAGAGGTTAACCGAGAGTTGTAGCTTTCTTTGTTGTTCTAAATTAGTGAATTTGAAGAAAGACATGTTCCTTTTTTGCTATTAGAAGACACGCATCATAACTGTGCGCTTCTAAACTTTAACAAAGACAAAAAAAAAACACATAAAAACTCTGATTGGTAACCCGCAGAATCTCGGAAAATAAAGTTTAGTACTATATATAAAACAATGCTACTTCTTTACGTGATAGTGATGTATTTCATTTCTTGACTCAATCTATAATATCACGATGGCCTGTTCGTTTGGCAGTCTTAGGTACTGCGGCTGCGGTATGTAGTCAAACGATATTCGTTTGTCAGTCGCAGCCTCCTGCGGTCAAACGCTGCAACAGACGCAGATCGATGCGTCAAAAATTTTCAGCTGCTGAAAAAATTTAGCGGTACGTTTGATACTGTTGCGTTTGGTATTGTTGCGGTTGCGGCTGCAACCAATTTCTATTCGTTTGTCTAACGTAGAATCCTGCGGTTACCGCTGCGTTTAGACACGCGGCTATTAAACAAACAAAAATCGCAGCGTTTGGCCGCAAATCACAAACCGTAGCCATAATTGCCTGCGACTGCCAAACGAACAAACCCGATATAGAAACTTTGACCTTTTCTTGAATTAACAATCATATATATATATATATATATATATAAGGCTATATAACCCTATATAAATAGGAAGTTTGCTTTAGATGCTACCAACCAAAATCAAATCCCATCCACATTAAAAGCATGTCATTTTGTTCTATTCTCACCTTCCATTATTTTTAATATTCTTTTTCTTTTATTATGATAATATTTTTGACTAATCCCTTTAGTTTTAAATACTAGTATCAGAGAGAGAGAGAGAGAGAGAGAGAGAGAGAGAGAGAGAGAGAGAGAGAGAGAGAGAGAGAGAGAGAGAGAGAGAGAGAGAGAGAGAGAGAGAGAGAGAGAGAGAGAGAGAGAGAGAGAGAGAGAGAGAGAGAGAGAGAGAGAGAGAGAGAGAGAGAGAGAGAGAGAGCACTCAATGTGTTTATTATGTAATTATAACATCAAATTTGACACTTGTCTAGTTAGCTTAAATGTTGTAATTCGTTTACTATATGAAGATATCAGCAAACATTTTGGGCATTAAGAAATTTGCTAACAATCTGATTATAACACTACTTTCCATATATATGTTGGTACATTATGTTTTCCCAACAATTGAAAGTCTCTTTTCCAAAATTTAGATTTCAATCCCACAAAAAAACTAACAAAAGCTTAGTTTAGATTTTGAAGAGAAATTTGGTGTGTTTCTAAAACTGCTCCGTGAGAGTAAAAGTGAGAGAACAAGAACAAAAATATAACTCAAGATGTAAATGCAGAACATAACTTAGAGACCAAAACTAAAAGTTATAACTATATCTCTTGTTTCTGTTGAGTTGTGCAAAGATAAGTCTCTTCATAAGCCAATCATCATGGCTTCATCACCAGTGAAAGCAAATGGGTAAGGCAAACATACAAGCAATGAGAGTAACAGAACCAGGATTCCTAGAGACACATACTTATCTTCAGGCTCCGTGATTTCTTCAGCTAGTGGAGCAATCGGTCCACGCTGCAGGAAGAATATCAGAACCACCCAGTAGAATGCCACGTCACTGAACAACGCAGATAACCCCAGAAGCGCAATGGAGGCACCCGTGAGCCGTGTTGCGGCCTGAAATCGTTTATAGATATATTAGTATCCGATAAATCTCCAATGGGAATTTTCAAGTTCAGTTTATACCTTTCTACCCCAAATGGCGAAAGCTATTTTGCCACCATCGAGCTCCCCTGCAGGGATGCTGTTAATGCCATTGATGAGAAGTCCACCCCATGCCCAGATTACAAGCGGGTTAAGAGATATTGAAGTTCCTTCTTTGAGTACATCGCCGAGTAGGAGCTTTGCTATAAAAGCAAAAAAGAACATTAAATAACACTCCAGCTTCAGCCTTCAACATTTAGCTATAAAAGATTATGAGCTAAAGCTTACCAATACCACCAGCCAGGAAGGATTCGTGAAACACTGATGCGTCAACTACAACACCAATGCCATCGCTAGGCGGCACGAAAAACCCTACAAGAAACAGAATCAAGCCTAAAGAAAAGCCAGCCAAAGGTCCTGCAGCTGCAACCTTCAAAAGATCTTCTCGCTTGGGTACAATATTTTTGATTCTCGTTATAGCACCGAAAGAGCCTATCTGCCATGTAAAACATGTTCATCAGATGTCTAACAATCAAATTCCATCTGAAAGGAGATTCCTTTTATTTTAAAGAGAACATTGCAGCTTCACCTGCCAACTTGGAACAAAGAATGGTACACCAAGCTTTATCCCTAAGTTACTTGCAACTAAAATGTGTCCCAATTCGTGTACTCCAAGGACAAGAGCAGTGACAAGAGCTCCCGGTAAGCCATCTTTCAACAGCTCAAGGTTGTCAAATGCCGATCTGCAATCAAATTCATGGATTGGAGGAGGAAGTTTATTCAGTTTAATGATTTGGAAGTATAACATGTTCTGGAGAAAACATGGTTTAAGATGTTCTTACAGTAAGTCGGATTGCAAGGCGGGCACATTACGGAGAAACAATGTGAACAATGCCACCAATCCAAAAGAACCAGCAGCAAACCATTCAGGAACAGCTGAAATTGTATGTAGTAACCAGCTAAAACTTTAATAATCTGAGAGAGATCTTATAACAGGGAAGCATATAGTAAGATACCTGTTGTGTCGGGTTCTAACGATCTTCTTGGAACAACAACGGCCACAGGTTTATCATCCTCGGGATTGGTGAGGAGGAAAAGCTTGTACTGATCGCCAAATTTATTCTGCAGATTGATGAGCAATTTACGATGAATCTTTGTCAAAACATGTACTTGTCAACCATCTTAGCTAAAAAGGCTAACCTAAAAAGCAGAATTGCTACCTCCATCCTCGTCTTTATCTTCTCGTAACTTTTAGCAGGCTGCCCTCTTAGGTTTCCTTTGAACAACACCCCACCCTACCAATATTGTCCCAAAAACTTCATACCCTCGTCTTATCTTTTATTTCATCTTTAAAAGCAAAGTTAATAAAAACCTTATTGACTTTCTCACTGACTCACCTCATATGGTTCTTGGCTTGTAACGAAGAAAGTGTCAAACCCGAATACTTGGCCCATGAGAATATCAATGGTTTCTTTGGGGAGTCTCATGGAATCATCTAATTGTAATGGCTGTTCACAACAACTTTTTATGAAAGATAAAATACAGAAAGCATTAAGCTGCCGTTTTTGTAAATAACACTGTAAATAATACTTACATTCACACCAGGAAGAGGAGAACCGCTGCTAACTTCTACTTTATCACCGTCCTATTCCAAATGCAGTATAGTTCAACAAATTCAGAAACAATATGGACGATGAAGCTAGTCTGGAAACAAAACTTATACATTGAGCTTCAATTTTACCAAGGAGCATTAGTTTCCAAGCAAGAAGACAATACCTGAGAACTGAATTGAGCTTTGTTTTCCTCCTCATTGCCCACCGCTTCATTCACAACTGTTGATTGTGAATTCAACTCAGTAGGAATTTGTGTAGGAGGATCACCTGCTGAAGTCTCTTTGTCTTCTCCATCATTATCCTGCAAAGGAGAAGTTATGACCTCAGACACGGATATGTAGCAATACTCCTGAACAATCGAAAACTCCGATTACCTAGTTACATCTAATATCCACAATCATAACCATCATCATAGTCTCTGGGAGAAAAAAGCCGCATTGATAGCAAAGCACATACCTCATCGTTATTGCCTTCTGGTTCCGTTTGTGTATCCGTCACTCTAACAAAAGTTTCTCTCTTTCTGAAAACTCTAAATTCAAATCCACCAGAATAAGTAGACAAAAAGAAGTAGAAAAGTGCTCACGAATAAACAAAAGAAGAAGATGAACAATATGAAACCTTTCAAGCTTCAGATCCTTGTTCTTTCGAGATGTCCCCATTTTCCCAAAATCGAGACTCGAAGTAGCTACAAATGGCTGAAACTGAAGACTACAACATGAGCTGCATTGCGACAAGACGCCGAAATTGCCACGAAAACTAGCCGCGAGATTCATCTCCTAAGAAGGCGATCAACAAATTCGAAAGTCGAGATTTTCAGGTTCTCCGATCAAAATCCTGAAGCCATTTTTTACAGCGTAAAGATTTTTAATTATGTTTTTCAGATACTTGTACGAGTTTCAGATTGTGTGTCCTCCTGGTTCTTATCGCTGGAAGACGGAGGATATTTTCATTTATCCGTTGGAGCTTATTCCAAGAATTTAACACCCTGTAGTTTTTCACCAATTAGAACGACATGAAGTCCATTTCTTAATACCTCAAACGACACGCATGCATTCAGACACCCAACTTGTTCTCTTGCTTGAAAGCTCTATGGAAAGAGGACCCAGCAGCGATATTTTTCAATCGTCGCTCGTTTGGAAAATCCTCACATCTCAGATGAACTCCGATCGGTGCGAGAAACCCTAGTTCCTCAGGTGTTTCGTATCCCGATCGTCTCATCGGGAAATATCTTTTCCCGTTGAACAATGGATGGTAACAAAGACGACGCGTTGAAATGCCTGAAAATCGGCAAGGATGCGATGGATGCAGGAGATCGATTTCGCTCTTTAAAATTTCTGGAGAAAGCTCGTCGTCTTGATCCA
This sequence comes from Cardamine chenopodiifolia, assembly GCA_963922655.1. Lineage (NCBI taxonomy): Eukaryota > Viridiplantae > Streptophyta > Magnoliopsida > Brassicales > Brassicaceae > Cardamine > Cardamine chenopodiifolia. Next base: position 15,904,056 of record OZ000464.1, on the reverse strand, counting down.
AGTCTCCCGATCGATGATCTCGTTTCCGATCTGAATAAGCAATCGGATGAGCCAGCGTCAGAGGATTCGCCTAGATCTGCCGCAAACGAGTCGTCTAAGCCGTCGGATCGATCTTCTCTTCGTCAACGTGGATCTTCCTCTACCGCCACAGGATCTTCATCGTCTTCTTCGTCTTTCACGGAAGAACAACGAGCGATCGTGAGAGAGATCAAATCGAAGAAGGATTACTACGAGATTCTTGGATTGGGAAATACATCTTCAGTGGAAGATTTGAGGAAAGCTTATCGGAAACTCTCGTTGAAGGTTCATCCTGATAAGAACAAAGCTCCTGGTTCAGAAGAAGCTTTCAAATCCGTCTCTAAATCTTTTCAATGCCTAAGCAACGAAGAAACTAGGAGAAAATACGACATCAGTGGTTCCGATGAGCCTGTTTATCAACCACGACGAGCTGCAAGAAGAAACAACGGTTTCTACGACGATGAATTTGATGCTGATGAGATTTTCAGAAGCTTCTTCGGTGGAGGAATGAATCCTGCTACTACACAATTCCGATCATTCAATTTCGGAACTGCAGCTAGAACAGCTAATCAAGCTTCTTCTGATACAGGATTCAACCCTCGTGTACTCCTCCAATTGCTTCCTGTTGTGTTCATACTACTCCTCAACTTCTTGCCTTCTCCTCAACCAATTTACTCACTTTCTCCAACATACAATTACAAGCACAAATTCACTACGCATAGGGGCGTTAACTACTTTGTGAGATCAGCCAAGTTCAAGCAGGAATATCCAATTAATAGCCTTGATAGACAGAGGGTTGAAGAGCAAGTTGATAGAGATTACTTGTCTATATTGGGTCAGAACTGTCGGCATGAGCTTCATAGACAACAATGGGGGGTTGTCCGAGAAACGCCACATTGTGACATGATGAGGAGGTTTGATTCAGCTGCTGCATAAACCCATCCAAGTGAGAGAGATACTTAAAAGCACCAAGTTAGTATAGTCTACTCCAAAAACTTGGCTGGATCGGTCTGAGACAGATATACTTACTCACTTCTGAGCATTTTTGTTGATGCTTCAGAGAGTTTGATTACTCTACGTTGATTACTGTGTTCCATATGATGTTTAGTCTGAAACATATTGTGTGATTATATTTTTTATTCGGAATAATCCTTGGTTTTTGCTTTGAATTTTCCATGAGCAAGGTAGCAAAAACTAAGATTTTATTACTTTGTAAAATTCAATTGAATCTCGCAGAAAAAAATGAAACTTTTTGACACTCCATTATTCACACAAAGAGGAGCCCTCGAAGCTTACAAACTTAACATGTGTATAGTCGAAATTTTAGCTCTGGGTTTGATACACCAGGAACAAGAGATTAAATGGTTTCGTTTCAAGCCACAAAGAAGAGGAAAACAATGAGGAACAAGATGATAACAACAAAGATCTTGATCATGAGCCATCTATTTGACGAAATTCGAGTGAGATGCTGTAGAAGAGCGCTGCGTGCTCCCTCTACATTAGTTAACGATTCACCCATATTGTCATCGATTCTGTTTCATAAAACTAACAGCTGTGATACACTGTTCCCTGCAACTTAGAATATGTCGGGTTGTGAGTAAGAGACCTGATTGCTTGTTCTCCCTGTTGTGTGACCATTGTAGCTAGATGCGTGAATATTCCACTGAGCTCTGTTATTGTTGATTCAACACTGTGAAGGGCAACAGCTCGGCTTTGGCTATAATTCTCCTGCCTTGGGACTGTTTGCTGTAACATGGACATCTCCATTTGCTGCGAAGGAGCATTCTCGATTGCGGATCTGCGTCTGTTTTGGCATGACACGAACAAAACATTACATGTTTATACATGATTTGAGCTTAAAGCATAACGGAAAACGAACACAATCAAGAGTTGTCAGTTATGGACATGAGGACATACCTGAGCTGGCTACCTGGAGGAGCTCCACTATTTAATGGTGGCAATCTGGTCGGTTACAGAAGGCATAACCTAATTAGATGAGAGTAACTGTTAATTAGGAAATAGTGTTTTGAACAAAAACTCACAGTGGTTGTAAATTCCCGGAAGGATTTGATGAACTTGACCAGGGAGGAGGCTCAGGTACAGATTTTGAATTATTCTGAGGCCAACTATTTACTGCTGCATTTTTTGTGGAAAAGAGTTGTTTCCGATTTTCATGAGCCTTCATGTTCTGCAGGAAGGCAGGACATTTCTCAATCAAATATTATCCATTGTCGGATAATAGGCAGATAGAAATCAATAAGAAGTCGACAAATAGAACCTCTGATCTGGTAGTTAGAACATCTTGAAGTTGCTTTGTAGCTCCCATAAGTCTGGTTTTCAAGTCATCACAAACAGCAGTGTAGTGACCAACTTTGTCCTGTGAATAGTTGCCATCAGCGATCTCCATGTTCTGAAGGGTTTGCAGATCAGAGAGAGCCATATTCAGCCCCGTGATATCGTTCCTGATCAATGCAGTTAACTCCTGTATTTCCACAGTCCGGTCATTGAATATTGACGATTGTTTTGCCACTGCGATTCACCAACAGTTGCATGAAAACAAAAACTAACCATGTCAGAAGAAATAAGGCTGTCTACAATCGAGTAAAGATCATATGCAATACATGTAAAACCACAAATTACTTCCACTATAAGCAACATGGAACTTTCCATTTTTCTGGGCAAAATTTCTTGCTGCAAGCTAAATGTCTAAAAACAGAGGGTCACGTTAGGCCTTTCCTACATTACAAGACATGAAATCTATCTGAATTTATGTCTTAATGTCGTTAGAATCCAAAAATTCCAAAACCTAACTCCACTATTGGGATCAAATACCCTAAATTTCTCCCCTTTTTCAGCTGCTAATCAAATCCAGAACGAAATCATCATACGAAGACGGCGAGAATAGATCTGATACTGAACCGTACATTTAGCGAGCCTCGCGATCTTCTGAGACGTTTCGTGGATACCTAACCCGATACGGGATGCCTTCTTATTGAATTCGGATCTTGAAGATCCCGCTGGCGACCGTTTGGATGATGCCGGATCATTTTCCTCTTGGTGAACGGATGGGATCCCTCCGATCTTTCTCAACGTATGGGACAGTGAATAAAACTCCGTCGTCCAATCCCTGAACGTCGAGCCCATCGGATGGTCAGAGTTGGATCAAGCTAACCGGAAAAAAATCTTGATGAATTTCCTCAGATGGTGAGCTCCACATTTCAGAGTAACGAGAGATTTATCAACTGGAGAAACAGAGAAACGGAAAAGGAAACTGATCAAAACTACGTGTCATTATTATGTTTTGACATGGATTATCTTGTTGTTTTATTCTTGTTGAACCGTGTCCCGTCTTAAAATTTGGCAATCGAAAGGCGTGGTGTTTATACAGCAAAGCATTAGTCAATCTAACTTGGGCCCGAAAGCCCAATATTATGATAACACACAACAGCCGTCAGATTTGTAAGTTAAGTAAGAAGATGTAAACCGTAGGATCAAGATTGTCAACAAAGCCCTAATATCTCTTCCTCCAAATTTTCTTCATGCTATAAGCCCTAAATTTTCCCCGCCTTCTTTTTCTGAGTATCATTTCGCGGCTAATTCTGTGATCGACAATGGTGAAGCCAACGAAGGCGGAGAAGAAGATTGCGTACGACGCGAAGCTATGTCAGCTTCTAGACGAGTACACTCAGATCCTTATCGTTGCAGCTGACAACGTCTGATCAACTCAGCTTCAGAGCATCAGGAAAGGTCTTCGTGGAGACTCAGTAGTGCTCATGGGTAAGAACACTATGATGTAGCGTTCCGTGAGAATCCACTCTGAAAACACCGGAAACGCCGCAATCATGAACTTGCCTCCGCTCCTTCTTCAGGTTTGATTTCAGCTTCCTATGATTGCCTGAGCTGTTCTTCTTCATTTAAAAAAAACAATTATGAATTTGAATTGGGATGAATGCTCATTTTCTTGTAGGGAAATGTTGGTTTGATATTCACAAAAGGTGACCTCAAGAAGTCACCGAGGAGGTTGCCAAATATAAGGTTTGATCTTCACTATACATTTGTTTGTTAAGTTGAATTGAGCTTTAGACTTGTGTATAGCAAGTAACAAGTGAAAGTTTCTATCTTGGAGATTTTGAGTTCTGATTTCATGTTTCTATGGACAATTAATAAGAGGAGAATGTGATTAATTAGTTCAGATTAATGTGATTGTGTTTGTACATGAAGTCTTATATATGTTATTGATGTGAATAGGTTGGTGCTCCTGCTTGTGTGGGTTTGGTTGCCCCAGTTTATGTGGTTGTCCAACCAGACAACACAGGTCTTGACCCATCTCAGACATCTTTCTTCCAGGTTTGTCAATTTCATCAAGAATCCTAAGAGTTCTTTTGTATTCATTCGGGCTTTTCAGATTATTATACCTGTCTTTTTAGTTTTTAATTTAAATTTTGCTACATCCCGAGAACGATTATTTTGTAAATCCATAAAAATACCAAAATAACTCTATTCTGTTCACTTATATTTTTCTTTTTTCACAACTTTAGTAAAAATATTACTCTCCATTTTTAAAATTAAATGTTTAAAACAAAAATAACCTGTTTCGTAAAACTAATCGCAACTTTTATCTTAGATATTCGAATTATAGAAACATATTTATAGTGAGCGGCAAACTAAGAAATTAGTTAAAACAAAAACTATGAGATTTAAAACTTGTAAATAATTAAGTGAATGGAATTAAAGTTTTGGGGGTAATGTAGGAAGGATCGGCGACAAACGTGGAAGCAGGGAGATCAAAAAAGGAACCTTCCCAAGCTTCCTAAGGCGTAGGCATATCTCTCTGCCCTACACCTAAGGGCATGTCCAACCGGACACTATGATACCAAAAATAGTGTAAATTGTCCTCCAACCGAGTCGTAAAACTTGCACCAAATTATTTTATTTTAGTGTTTTATGAATAGTGTCACACCAAATATTATTTTATTTGATATTTTTGACTTAAAAATATAACTAAAAAGTGTTGTTTATCAACTAAAAATAAATATGTCCATCAGTATTTTGTATCTTTTTATTTTGAATAATAATAAAATATAATTATCATAAAATTATAATTGTAATTAATATGAATTTCTAATTATATAAAATATCTAAATTAATATGAAAATTAACTAAATTTAAAATAATTAACGTTTAATTAAAACATATAAATACAAGAATTCAAGATAGCGGGTAATAATGATGTTCGATTTCAAAAAAATTTAATTCGATGCATAAAAATCAAGAACCGAAAAGCTCATATTAATTTTATTATGGTCTGAGTAACTAATTTTGAGATTAGTACGATATAATTTATTTTCGTCATTTTTAATTTATTGATTATAATTTTTTTATCGTTATCAAGTCTTACATTTAACTTATAATTAATCAATTATATAAAAAATAGTATTTATCAAACTATTAAAAATAAAAGAGATCTTAAATTTAATATATAATAATAAATATTTTTGTAGTGTGAGAATTGGTGCTGTGGTTGGATATGGAAAAAAAAATATATTCTGCTTACTGCAAATGTTAATATGTAACAATTTTATCAAAGAATTAATTAGTGACTTATAAAAGTTGCAATATAAATGTATTGATTCACTTTAGTGACAAATCGTTTTACCGTGTATGCTAGAGACGGGCATTTTTTTGTTTTTTTGTTCTTTTCTTTTTTTTTTATCACAAAACGAACAGATGCTATCTGAATAGGGACATTAAGTATAGACATATTATATTATAAAAAATGAAGATCAGTGTTTCACAGATTCACAATGTGAGGCGTGGTATTCGAACATGCTGTAAAAACATTCAAAAATTAGTATTGGGTAGTGTAATGCATCCATCGCAGGGAGAAACATGCGGCTAATCATGCGCATAAACTAGGTCATTTTACTATACAGCTAGTGATAAGACATGAGTCACATGACGAAAGTACTAACACCAGTGTTAATGGAAGAATACTAAAAAATGCAATGATAAATGATAATATTAATATTTACACTAAAATAAATAATTGTAATTATATGAATAGTTAAAGATAGAATAAAACTTTAATTTTGTTTCTTAATTTGTGTGAAAATATCATAATAATATGTTTTTTTGAAAACAATAACAACTAATTAATATGTATACTAAACTAATGGTGCATGGAACATCATTGGGAATTGCATGTAAGTGGGCATTACAATGTGAGACCACCTTCCACTTTTTTGACTAAGATAAGAACACACACTCTTCCTCTCGGACTACTTACACATACCATATATATCCTCTACACCGCTAATTATATATATATATATAACTAATATTCACGTTTCTGAAAAGGGATATATATATATATATAATGTTTTTATTTTTATTTTACTATAATAAGATATGTTATATATGTAAATATAATCGTATCCCGTCTTCAAAGGTCATAAACAAAGTAATTAAAAATATATTATTTAAAATCACTAAAAATGATTCTTATAGCAACTAAATTATTTACAACCAACATTTTGTTGATGAAAAATGTTCCAGTGAAAACTTTTATTGTCAAAATAGAGAAAACACCCAAAAGAAATTATATAATTTAAGTATAATATAGTACTTATCTAATAGCTAGTTAATTTATGGATTAGTCCAAGTAACAAACGCCAACGTAAACTTTGACTTTGAGGCCGAATCGATCTTCTTTCTTTTATTTCCTTTAAACTGCAATTGAATTTGTGAAGTGTGTGATAAAATATATAACATTTGTACGTATTAGTATGTTGTGTAGCAGAGCGACTCTTGTTTATAAAAACAATTTTTGGTTTATTCGAATTGTCATTTTATTCTTTGTATCTTTAGTCTTCGCTTAGTGTCACGTGCATGTCTTTCTCAAAATCATCACCAGTTTTATACCTCACGTACACAATATTCACAAAGATGTACATATATATATCCATGCCAAAGAAATCACATCTTAGATAAAAAAAAAATCCTAGTAACTACAATTGTCATTTTGATTGATCTTAGTTAGAATTACATTATTGTAAATTACAAATTGTCTTATTTATTTTATATTTGATAACCAAGGATCCCAAACTAAATCCATATCAATTTATGAGATATCATTCAAAATGTTGATATTGGCTAACTATGATTAAAATCGCGTAGAAATGGTACTCTATATATGACAAAGATGCTTGTTTCTCATTTTCGATCCATCGCGTTTGTATCTATGTTTCGACAAAACATAGAATGCCTCAGTAACAAAAGATCAGTTCTATTCACACAGCTTACCGTTGTATTAAAACGAACTTTTGAGTGCATAGTTCTATCACTGAAATTAAAAAAGAATATATAGATTTAATATCACACTAATATGAAAGAACACCTAATTTGAATGTAATTTATATATACGGATAGTATAGTTTTATAGACAGTTTTATAGTTATTAATTAATTATAATTTATATATTTTTGTAAACGCTTCCGGTTAATTCATGAGCCTTTCAATATGTTCACACAATACTATAGTTACTAATTTAATTTTTGCGTCTAATTTTAGAATTATGGTACGATAACTGATCACGCTAGTGTTGTTCTCTATCCTAAATAAATTTGCTACATAAGAAATCAAACTTTACTCGACCCAACATGCGACAACATATCACATAAATAACCAAATCAATACTCCTAAATTAATTACTGGTAAATATTACGTATATGAATATGCATGCGTAGCACAGAACCCTTGCTAAGTAGGATAAAGAAAACGATCAAATCTCAGAAAAAAATCAGTCTCTCCCAAATCCCAAAATCAAAAGCATTCATTTCGTAATAAACAAACGCACTGATTCTGTTTTATTTCTTCTACCTTTATCCTATACAACACTAATTAAACGACACAAATTTCAAAACACAGTCACATTTATTTAATTTCTTCTATTTCTTTCTTTAATTTTCTTATAATAGTATGAAAAATATTTTCTACAAAAATTCAAATATAACACCAGCTAATCATCTATATATTCAAACCCTGGTCCATTCACATTACGAAGTCTATTTTAAGTCTGTTAAAATGTTTAACACACCTAATCTCATATATATAAACATTTTATAGACCATAAAACGCAAACACTGAGGACTCTGTTCTTGAAGCTAGAAGAATAATGTCGTCGGGAGGATTCTCCATCAAATCTAGAGGCTTAGGTAATACCAATAACGGAGGAGGAGGAGGAACGGGGACGAAGTGTGGACGGTGGAATCCGACGGTGGAGCAAGTGAAGCTTCTGACGGATCTGTTCAAGGCGGGGCTGCGAACACCAAGCACCGATCAGATTCAGAAGATCTCTACGGAGCTGAGTTTCTACGGTAAGATCGAGAGCAAAAACGTCTTCTATTGGTTCCAAAACCATAAAGCTAGGGAGAGACAAAAGCGCCGCAAAATTTCCACCGTTGATTTTGATCATCGTCGAGACAACCCACGTCTTCATCAGCCATCACTTCAAGGTTAACTAATTAAGATCTCTTTCTACACTGTTTTATATCACATTACAGTAATATTAAATACTAATAATGTCTTTTAATTTTCTTATAGATATTTTTGAAGTTTGTGAAGAAGAGGAAGAGAAAGTGATAGAGACGTTGCAACTCTTTCCATTATCGAAGGTTGAGAGAGTGAGAGCAAATGTTAATGTTACGAGCCACAACGAATACAAACGAGAGCAGGCAAATACGACGGCGTTTTCCACATTCTCATCATGTGGTGCTGAAAAGGAACATCCGCCGTTGGATCTCCGATTAAGCTTTCTTTGAATGGGTTTGATTTTAACGAGTCTAGTGGACGCAGAAAATGAAGAGATGATATCACATGTATTTGGAACTAGGTATATTTTGGTCTATGCACGTAACCAAATGTTCGGAATTAACATCAGTATCATTAGAATAGTAACGGAAAAAAATATCAAAATGATCGGAAAAGTGAGGGAGTTAGGTTGGTGTAGAACTTTAAAAGCTTCTTCTTCTTTTTTTAATGTAGGAATTTTAAGAGTTGTAATGACATTATGAGTTTCATATCATGCGATTGGATTGGGATAGGATAACTTCTACTTGTAACAATATCAACCCGAGCTAGTAGTTGCTAGTCGTCACATGAGTCGTTATACCGTTAGTACATTATTTTTCTTCTCTTCGCTTATTGGTTGTTCTGTGGCCTTCTCGTGAACTGAGTATTCACAATTTACTATAATAACATTCCGACGACTGACGATGGAACTGATAATAATTCTTTGTAATTTGTATCACATTTACCCCTTTTAAAAGTATCCACAACTTCAAATTGTCATCGGAAAAAAGCTTATAATAAAATGAAAAGTAATAAATTAAAATCCTAAAATTAATCGGCCAAGTATGCTGTATGCACTGAACGGCATCCCAACGTCCGATTATCACCTAACAAATTTTCTAAAATTGAAGTTTTCTTAACAAAAATCAGAAATTGAATATTAAAATTTGATCAACGTGGAATTGAGATAATGGTAATTCTTGGTCAATGCCAAAAAAGTCACGAGTTAGATTTTTCATTGAAAAGATCTATTTTAAAAAAAAAAATTAATTTAATGTTGGTTTGAATACTGTTCCAAAAATATTAAATGACTCAATAAATGACATTAACAGGCCCTTAATATTGGGCTAAACAAAAAATACAGGCCCATTATCAGAATAAAATAAAATAACTAGAAAATAGAAGCAATTAATAAATTAGTGCAGAGGGATTTTCCTGGAGAAGAAGCAAACGCAAGCTCCGTCGGGAAAAAAAAAAACAGATCGGAAATTTGAGTGTTTTCAAATCTTCCCCCGAAGAAATCAGATTCTCCGAAACATGGATGTGATTAAGACGCAACAGATATCATCAAGGACGATCGAGAAAGTGGTGGTTCACCCACTCGTCTTGCTTAGTATCGTCGACCATTACAATCGCGTTGCTAAGGACACTCGCAAGCGTGTCGTCGGCGTTCTGCTCGGGAGTAGCTCCCGAGGTATCGTTGACGTCACCAACAGCTACGCAGGTACGCCTTAATTCGATCTGATCGCTTGGTTTTCTCAGATCTTAAATTCTGCTGAGGTCTCTGCTATACCGGAATATATAGCAGCAATTTAGGGTTTTTGTAGCTGTTTGTTTAATTTATGTTGCGGAATTGTGCACTTTTAGAAGTTGATTTTGTTATACACTGTGATGTTTAATTCAGTTAACTCACATTTACAGAGAAAGAGCTCATTTAAGGCTGATTTGTTGGAGGTTTAGTTGCATTTTAGTTCACAGAGATGTTTATCTTTGAGCACAGTCACTATGAACCTCTTTAATAAATAGATGTTGATTGCATATGACTTGTTTTTCATTTTGGATCTTGGTTTGTAGTGCCCTTTGAGGAGGATGACAAAGACCCAAGTATCTGGTTTCTTGATCACAACTACCATGAGTCAATGTTCCACATGTTCAAGAGAATTAATGGTATTTCTCTGGAAGCTGATACTTAGATCATATATGACTATGCAGAAACCATGCTTTTAACAAAAAAAATACATTTTCTTTTCAGCCAAGGAGCATGTTGTAGGTTGGTACAGCACAGGCCCTAAACTTCGAGAGAATGATTTGGACGTTCATGCGTTGTTCAATGGGTTAGTTTCTAGCTTAATCATTAAGATAGCAGATTATTGGCCTTTATCTTACTTTAGGCAGAGATCCGTTTTTCTTTCCCACTTTACATTTTTTAATTAAGCTTTGTTATGTTTCTGGTGCTGCAGCTATGTTCCAAATCCAGTGTTGGTCATTATTGATGTCCAGCCTAAAGAACTTGGAATCCCCACAAAAGCTTACTATGCAGTGGAGGAGGTCAAGGAGGTAAGAGACATGCCCTTCCAAAATATTGTCCACTTTGTCCAGTTGATTCCTTATATGTAATCATGCTAATTAAATACTTGTTTGTCTCTTCAGAATGCTACTCAGAAAAGCCAGAAAATCTTTGTTCATGTGTCTACAGAAATTGCTGCCCATGAAGTTGAGGAAATCGGTATGTTCTAAAGGGAAAAACAAGTCCTTTAATAGTTTGATCACCTCACGTTTGGTGTCTAAAAATATGTCTTTTGTGATTGCTTCCGAGGAAGGTCTTTTGACACTTACTTGTTTCTTGTACAGGCGTGGAACATTTGCTCCGGGATGTGAAAGACGCAACAATCAGTACCCTGGCAACTGAGGTTCTTTTCTTTACAATACCTGAATGTCTCATCATAGTCCCTTTAAATGTCTTCTGAAATCATGATGAGTGCCTTGGAGGATTTGTATTGATGTTCTTGCTAGGTTAAGTTATGAACATAATAGTTTCTGCTTGAAGACTTAAATTACATGTATTGTATTTTGCATCAGGTCACTGCAAAACTTACTGCTTTGAAGGGGCTGGATGCACGTCTTCGGGAGATCCGGAATTACCTTGACCTTGTAATCGAAGGAAAGCTCCCTCTAAACCATGAGATTTTATACCATCTGCAGGTTATAATTTACATATTTTCATTTAGTGTGCCGATTCTACAAATTATGGTTATAAACATTGTCCAAATCTATGTGATTTTGCCTCTTTACAATTTTCTAGTCACTGTCTCTGCTAATGGTGGATTCCATCTAATGAAACATTCCTCTTAAAATCCATAGGACGTTTTCAACTTGCTTCCTAATCTGAATGTTAACGAGTTGGTCAAGGCCTTCTCAGGTGTGTTTCTGCTGTCGATTTTTGTTATTATTGGGCTGTTTTCTTTAAGCATTTGCTTCGTTAGTCTTACTTCATTTCTATTGTGCAGTGAAAACAAATGACATGATGCTCGTTATCTATCTATCATCTCTCATTCGGAGTGTAATTGCCCTCCACAACTTGATCAACAACAAGGTTAGATCTTAACTCTCTCACGGTACACAATAATGTAAAAGTACTTGACTTTTAATTGTGAACGTTATCTTGGTTGCTATGTTTCAGTTACTGAACAAGGAACATGAAAAAGCAGAGGACTTGAAGCCAGTGGTCATACCCGCCACCAGCTAAACTCTGATCAGGTTTTCTCGTGATTTACTTAGTCGTCATTGCCCCGTGATGAAGGCGGCTGTTGGCTGTTCTCTTCCCCCAAAAGAAGGAACAAGCCAGGGGGGACGAACGAGTTTAGTTTGATATCGACTCTCTTTGAGAGTGTTGATTTCGCAATTGTTCAGATTCAGGATGTATCAAAGAGTCTTTTCATTTAATCTATTAAGTTCGTTAGGCTTAGGCCTTTCTTGAGGGGTTTTAAGATACAAAGTTTCACGTCAATGTGTCGAAATATCCCTCCACAAAGTGTCATATCCTATTGAGATTCTGAAGACATTTATTACATTTAGCGTATGTGTCTTTTAACTACTCGTTTCTGATCGACAATAGCTTGGATTCTTATTATATAATCCTCTCTTATACAATCACATCGTCGTTGAGTTTGTGACCCCATTCGTTTCTTCAGCATATCCAAATTTATTATCAAATGAATTATTTGGATGTTTTTCGTTTTCTCAAATCCATGAGTAATATTCTTATAAACAAAGAGAACAAATAAAACGTTGTTATAATACAAGTGAATAATTTGCATATTGGTAGATGTAAAAAGGAAGACTAGACCTTTTGATGAGCTAATCTTATAACTGATTAGAAGCAACAACAGCATCAAAAATTAAAGTGAACAAAAAAAAAGATTTTGAAGTAAAAATAAAGCTAATAAATGGTGTAAGCTTGGTGAAAAGGATGTTGATGATAAGGGACAGAAACGAAAACAAGAACGTGCTTTGATACCGCATTATGCTTCTTCTTTTTTTGAGTCTGCTTCTTTTGAACATCGAGGATTGTTTTGTTTGATTCTTTTTATCGTTTATTTCACGTATTTTTATAATGATGGCTGTTTGGCCCATAGTATTAATTATGTGTAAATTGGCTTATGTACTTTTTGGTTTGGATTTCCGAACCTCTTTTTAATTAAAGTATCATTGTCAAAAAAAATTTAGTTTTTTGTACTTGTATATTACGATGCAGATATAAATGCGTGGCGTAAGCATACAGTAAGGCTCTTCATCTTAAAAATGTTAGTGGTTAGGTTGTATATCCCATTGAGGTGACCAAATCCAAAGTGACAGTAAAGAAAGTGATTAATTTATCAACTATGAACACATTCTGTGTATTGAATTGGTAAATTGAGATATATAAAGGGGTCATAACAAAAAATTATCATTTATGCTAAAAATTTATCACTTTCCCTAATTCGATTTTTGCACGAATCGAAAACTTATTTGAAGTCATCAACTCATCGTTAATTCGTCGTAATTCATATAATTATGTAATCAGACTTTGCATTTACATAAATGTTTATCGACTTAATTAAAGGAAAACCAATCTTAAAAGGGATATTGATATTTTTTATAGTATGAGAAAATTCTGTTATTTTTCTCTACTTTTTCTGCTTTTTAATTTCAAATTCTATGATTATAATTTACACGCTATAAACCTTTCATTCGGTTTCATTCAAACACGAAACAAAACAAATCGAATTGTGTGATGCCACTATATATTACAAGAAAAATATATTCACCAATTTGAATGTACTCCAACCAATTTACATTTAGTTGTACATCTTAGTGTTTTATTCTCTCGCGCATGAAAAAAAAAGGGCACTGATTCTCTTTATGTGTATAAAGTATATACTATTGTCTATTACTCAATAAAATAAATAAATCGACATCACTTAATATTACGTACTGTTCGTGATAAACAGTGAGAAGCATTTGGCCATGGTCGGAAAGTTAAATATTTCAGAATATCGTTCCTTTTATTCCCAAATGTTTTGATTGGAAAACGAAACTAAATATTCCAAATGAAAATAAATAAAGTGATTCAATAGTTCTTTTCTTTATTTTTCACAGAAATAAATACTACGATGGGTTCATTTAATTCTTCTATATTATTTTTGAGTTTGACTCATGTTAGATCATGTTGTAAAGCTTATATTAGCATATAAATTATCAACCATCTTGTCTTCTGATATAAAGTAATAAAAGAAAAACAAATCTTGCACATTTGTTAGTTCGTAATTAAGATAATTATTTAAAAAGTATATTTTCAGACCGAAGCTTATGCAAATGTTCCACTTGTACTAAACTGCTATAATTGTTTGCCAAGAATATTATTATATCTAAGGACACCCTTAAGTTTTATAAACATGACAATTTTGAGGGAGCAAAGGGTTAGTGTAATAATAGGTGAAAAGAATGTGATTCTTTGGGCCGAAAGTGGAATGCGGACTCAGCTTCTAATTATATACCGTTTACGAGTTAGTGGTCAGCTTTGCGACCCATACACACACGTACAATACATCCAACCCTCACTTTTTTCCCTTATTTTACACAAAATTTTATACATTTTTTTCCTTAAAATAATTTTTTATGCAATTAATTCCGCGTGAATCTAATATCTTCGCATATTGTCGTTTGATGCAATTTTACGAAAGTTGGAACCATTTGTTTGATGAGTTATATATTATCTTTGAAATATGCAACGTTGGGATAAGTATCGCAGTGATCAAAAGAGCAAATACGAATCGATACCAACCTCAACAAAATTAAAGTTAAATGAAGCTTAATGTATATACTTTTCATGTAGAGATTAGGGACATAGGGTACTAGAAAAGAATAAAATCTAAATTTATTTGGTAAAAATATCCAAGGTCACACAGTAGCAAAAGAAATTAATATATGAAACGTCTCAAAGAGAGAATACACAGTACAAAAGTAATCAACCTCTAGAAATGCCCTGAAAAAATGCTTAATTTTTGGTGAAGTATTGGTCTTCATGGTTTAAAAAAGCTTTTTTTCTTGAATATAAAAAGGTTTTGTAAAATAAAAATTTTGGGTTGAAACTCATAATCTTCTCATGTATGAAACCACAACATGTAATATTAGTTTTGTTCCAAACATCACTCGATCATGTGACCTCTAAATTTTGTCTAATATTTTTTCTAGTCAAACTAACGATATTTGGTGGCTTAAAAACGTTTTACATTCCATATCAGAAGAAAACTGATTATATACTACCTAATCTATGTTTATTCCATAAACACAAAACATACATATTCACATTCATCTTACCATGTAACATAACATTTTAAGTTTAATCATAAAACATAATTCTGGGGTTTTTCGTTAAATGCAATAACTACAATTTCAAAATTCAACCAACTTTTCGCTTACTTAGAGCGCCGAGTTTGAGAATCGTGTGCTACTGTAACTTCCTTCACCGTAAACATTTTCTCCGGCGAACTTAACGGTAGGATCGTAGGGAGACAAGACTGAGGAAAGATTCTGACAAAGAAACATCACTTTCTCCTCTGCATTATCCTTGTCGGTGAACCCTAGTTTTGGCTCGGCCTGTTGAGAGACGAAGCAGCCTTGATCAGATGATGGACGGCTGAGATTAGCGTTGAGAATATTGACGGCGGTGATGTCGTGAATGCTAGGCCGGCGTTTGTCTTTGGCACCCGAGATCTGTCTCTGGTAATACTTTTGCGCGTGACTCGCAACCTGAGTCGGCGTTTTCGATCCCACAAAGTTCCTCGATATGTTTCTTCAATCTCCTTTACCGTACTTGAGAAGTCCTAACAAAAAACCTCCTGCAGAGATTAACGAAAAAAAGAAGAAAACAAAGCATCCGTAAACACACGAAACAGAGGAGAGACTTGTAACTCAAGTAACCAATGAAAAGTGACTTGTGTAACAAGGATCACAGAGCTCGAATAGTTTCTTTACCTGTGTTCTTCCTCCGTCCACGGGACTCCTTTTCTAAGGTCTTGTTCAAATCCTCTGACTCCATTAGGAAGTTTACGATAAGCATCAAAATCACGGGGATTCACGACCTGATCGAATCCACGTGGAGTAGCTGAAGGGTAACTCGGGATCGGGACAAGCCCTGCTTCGATATCAAAGAGGTCTTCTTCAAGCTTTTTATAGGATCTAATGATAAATAGGACTCAAACGGGGGAAAATAACGAATAGTCTAGGGATGGAATCTAAGAAGCTGATTTGGTGAGAGATTTTAAGCATAAATTGGAGAAAGGAAAAAGACTCAAACTTTGAAGAACCCTTGAAAATCTACAGAAGTGGGTCGTCAGAGGAATACAAACAGGGAAAACACCAGAGGTTAGAGAGAGAATAAGAGGGAGATGGTGAAGCAAAGGGCACGAAGAAGAAGGTTTTTGTGGTTTGTATTATAGAGATTGAAAAAGAGAGAGAGAGTGTGTGTGTAAAGTTTTAGCCAATGGAACCACTCCACTCCCCTACTTGGTTTCATTTTATTCTTAGAGGATTCTTCAGAATGACCTATAAAATTCACACAAATGATTAAACTATCAATAAACATCAATTAAAAAAGTCTTACTAGGCCTACATTTCAGATCCTTCCAAAATCTTGATAACCACTAGAACTCATGGTTTTTTTTTGTTAGGTATTTTTTTCTCATATATTATTCAAAATGAATCGACAATAAAAAAACGATTAAATTACATTAGTGTACATGTTTTAATCATTATAACCAAAGTACAAAAGAGACTGAGACACACACGATCCATATTCTCAAGAGTCGTAAATTTGCATAAACATTAACTGAACAATTCAAGAAACTGAACACAAATCATATGTACAAATTCAAGTGTAAAAACTGAAGCAAATCAGATCAACAGTTCTAGAACTTCCATACAAATCTATAGAACGCAGACGCAATTATATGAAACGTATTTTATGAAAAAAAAATTATGATTTTACGACCTAAGAACCCCCACACTTCAAAATCCCATCAACCGAACACAAAAATTGGGAATTTGCACGAAACTCTAATTCGAGTAATCGGAAGATCGAAGAATGACGATGATTGTTAAGATCTCACCGGCGGACACCGCAGGAAAAGGAAACGGAAAACGATACCAGGAACCCGATAGAAACGCGATAACGATTGAGTGGCCACACAGTGACGGGTGTGGCAGAAGAGGCCGATCGCGGTTTTTCCTCGCTGTCTCTGCTTTTTTGCGTTTGCGCCGTACTGTACGGAGTTGCAACTTGCAAGGTTCTTTACATTTATGGGCTGGGCCGAATTATTATTCATGGGCCATGGACCAATCAATTAGCCCGTTTTTTTTCTAGTTACCTATTATTTGTCTCGTTTGAAGAGAGACATACATATTGGTTTCAGACTGGTTTGTGTTGGAAGAGGTGTTGCTTGAAAGTGTGACTGAAAAGTTGACATTTTACAGAATAACGTAAAATGGAGATCGTATGAACGGTTAAAATCTGATTTCACTCTCCAGACCTGTAGTGCATTGTGAGAAATCAAAATAAGCATGACTAAGATATTAATATTTCATTCATAAGAGGCACAATAATATCAGCAGGTTTAGTTGAAGCTAATAAAGTTATCGACACTTCACAACCATGTTGAATTGATAGATATGTTGACAAAGATTTTACGAGCGAGTAAGCTTCATAATTATGCTTTGGGGCTTCACAATTTTACAAATATTTGCAACTATTTAAGTCCAAAAACGGAAATCAAAATCAATAATTATTGGAGAAAAAACTCAATCCAAAGTAGACTTTTGCTATGATTCAGTGGCTTGGAATGTAGTCTTTAGTTTAAAGAGAAAAACTAAGAGACATGCATTGAATCTGATAGAAGCTCTCATCGGCTTTGTGCTAGCCAGTAGATTTGTCTCGGCTCAGAAACAAAAAAAAACAAGAATAACTTTATAATTTTCCAAAATATTACAATATTCCATGAAATTGTTAAATTTGAAAATGTTCAACTTGATATATAGCTTTAACATTTTGATCTCTATTAGACGTAGCTAATTATGCACATGCAGTCAGTGTAATATACTGCATGAAATCAACCTCCCTAGTTATTATATAGGCAGACTATATAGAGTTAAAAAAACATCACTGATTGTCCCTATTAATAAATTCAATTAAAGGAAAAACTTCAAATAAAATAATAATAAAACGTTGGTTAGTGTCCTAAAACCAATTTAAGGCGTGAAAGATGAAACGAGTTGTCATGTTTTGAATGCATACTCTTTGTCTTTATTCACTTTGTTTTCTTTCCATTTAAAATCTCCTCTCTCTATCTCACACTCAGAAAGTGTCATCCTTATTTTCAGGCACTTAAGAAAAAAAGATAAACATAAAAAGAAAGTATTTTTAAGTCGAAAGACCTTCTCTTTCAATCAGAAGCCTTTAGCCATGTCTTCTTCTTCTTTGCTTCTTCTCTTCTCTCTTCTCCTTCTCTTCCTCAATGTCTCACTCGCAGAAAATGACCGTTACAATCATACAGCGGTCGTAATAACAAACTCAGACACTCCGCCGCCTTCTCCACCACCACAGCATAACTTCACTTCCTCTTTAATGCCCGGAATTGCCGTCGTCATCGCCGTCCTTACCGCTGTTTTCTCCCTCACTTTCTTGCTTCTTCTATACGTCAAACACTGTAAACAACGAAACGGCAACATTTACGTGAATCACCCGCAGCGTTTCACAATCTCTAGATACGGAGGAGGATATTATGGCGGTGGAGGAGGAAGGAAAAATTCCGGTATAGACCGGTCCGTGATTGAATCTTTACCGGTTTTTCGGTTTGGTGCATTGAGCGGTCAGAAGGACGGGCTAGAGTGCGCCGTGTGTTTGGCTCGGTTCGAACCGACGGAAGTTTTGAGGTTATTGCCGAAATGTAAACACGCCTTCCACGTGGAGTGTGTCGACACGTGGCTTGACGCTCACTCCACTTGCCCGCTTTGCCGTTACCAGGTTGACCCGGAAGATATACTTTTGATCGGTGATTGTAACTCCTGGTTCGAGCTCCGTTTCCAAGACGAATCAAACAGTAATCATCCCGGTTCAACCCGGTTCGACCGGAGCGACCGGGTGAGTCGAATCTCCGGTCGGCATTCATCGGCTGGTGAGCGAGGGAGTCGACTCAACGAGGTTAGAGCATCGTCGTCTTCTAAATCGAATCCGATGTCGTTTAGAAGATCCCTCGATAGCTCTCTGGAAATCAACGACGGTGGTTATGTGAAATCGGAATCCGTCTCCGTTAATTGCTTAGACCGTAAATTTCATCGAAAAGACGGGTTGTTACTAATTTCGAACCGGGAGAGCGTCGAGGGGAGATTCGAGCACCGGATAATAATCTCCGGCGAAAATCGAGATCAGAGATGGAGCGAGGTGAGGCCGTCGGATCTTTTGTACTTACGATCGGAAATGATACTCAGCGATTGCCGGAAATTAGCTGCGGCGGAGGATCGGAGAGACGTAATTAACGGGAGATGTGTGTCGGAGTTAACGAACATAGAGAGACGGAGGAGATGGGGAGGAGAGCCGAGACAACGACAAGCCACGGCGGTGATTTCGAGGTGGCTCGCTTGGTCCCACCGTGCCTCCGCTTCCAGCATCGTTTAAAGTTACAATTAGGTCCTTTTAATTTTGGTTTATAACAATTTTGGCCGTCCTAGTTTTGTTTGAAAACATTTTGGCCCGATTTTAATTTATTCTAGTTTAGACATAGAACAGAGAGGAGGCAATGCAACAATGGCAGGCAGGTAGGGGGAAATTTCAAATTAATGTTGTTTTTATATTAAAAAAAAAATCGTGTTTTTTTGGAGTTAAGTATTATAGATGCACGGGTGCGAGGAAGCACAAATATTTTCTTCTTGTACTTCAATTTTGTGGAAATTATTATGAAAAGGAAAGGTCGAGTTTTAAATTAACATCTTGGTGTAATCAAGGGCGAGTATTAGGGATCTGATAACTGAGTTTATTTAACTTGCATACGTATATTATAAATAAATGGCTTCTATTGTCTTTTTGTACATTGAACTCATAACACTGAAACATAATGTGCTTGCAAGACATTTTAATAATGAGTTTATCACTGTTTAACATAGAATAATGATAAAAATGACTATACTTTTTAAACTTTACAGCATCAAATATGCAGAATTTTAATAACTTTATCTTTGGGTCCTCAGAAGAAGGTTCCAAATTCAATTTTCGACATAAGACAATGCTCTGACACAATTCCAGATCCGGCCACATACCTCTATGATTCTATATAATTGTTTATTTTGTAATTCAATCGCATGAAACCTTATATACAGTTTGATTATCTCGATATGTTCCATACTTTCGAAAACTTTCCAAGCAACAGTAGTCGTATCTTTTTATGTAAAAATCAAGAAATGTCCAATTCAAAATTTAACTCGTGATTTTTCAAAATCAAGAAATATATATATTACACTTTTCTATATATAGAGTATTGTATTTTTGTTATTATGAAAGCAAAGAAGTCATAACGTGCAAGTGGGAACTCATTTCCAAATCGAAGTATGTGGCAGCTCATTTACTTCCAAGGTCATTTTTGATTGATACAACCAATTGGGTATACCACTAATAAGATGATTTATTTCATTGACTACTTTAATGTTTGAATTAATGATGTTTCTTGCCATCACTTTACAACTCATCATTTCCAAGTTCCAACATTCTCATGTTTTGTTTATTGGTTTTGTTGGATAGGTTATGCACCAAAACCCATAATCTCACAATTTAAAACTAAAATATAAACTAAAACATGTAAAATTAGTTTTGTTTTAAACATTATTCGATTATGTGACATTTAAAATTTGTCTAGGCTAATTTTCAACACTTAATTTTTTTATTATTTATTTTGTGTTTTTTTTACGGCTCATCTTGTTCCTTGTTCGTAACAACCACTTGTGTTGCCTACTCCCATATTAACTTGATGTTGAAAAGAAGAAAAATAAAAGTATGATTGTAGTAGCAGCAGCACAAATAGTTAAGGCAACATAAAGTAGTACTAGTTTGGTTTATACATTTAGAGTAATCGGTAGAGTTTTGATGATTGATGAATCAAGATCATAAAAAGTAAGCAATTTTTTGCGATCTAGTAATAGTTTTGTTTTATTGATAGAATTACACGATCTACTTTTGTTTGATAAACATAGTTGTCCATTAGAACTATATGACTATTGTGGATCCTCTACTCATAAGAAAAAATTTTAATTAAAAAATTATTTAAATTTTGCATGAATTATCGTGATATATAGAATAATATTTTTGTGATAATGTCGTCCATATGTCACCATCAAAATTCAGATTCATATCATTTGCATGAGTAGTTACCGTAAAAGAGGAAAATCCATCATATAGAGGCAAAAGCATGTCACATTGAGACTCTTGCTTAATAGTTAAAATGATCCTAAACAGTACTTTTTGTTGTCATTTACATTTTATATTGTTTTGTTTGGACATACTGTCAGAGAAAATGAAATGGTTGAATAAGTTGTAGTTTGTTAATTACTTGTGGAAAAGAAAGGTAATATGATTAAAATCTCAGCAGCAGGAACACGTAAAGGAGAACATTCCATGTGGCCTTTGGCCTTGTGTTATCTCATCTTATTACTAACAAGAGAAAATGACATTTTCAAAGAATAAAACGGAATTTTTGTCTACTAGCTCTTGCCGTGATTTCATCTGCTCCAAATTATTTTGTGTGTTTTATATGCTTAAACAACATCAATGACTTTATAAATCTATACTATTAAAAGTTAGGCGGTATAAAGTTTATTACAAAAGAGCCCAATTAGAAGACAACAATCAAAATAACTATTTCCAGATGGTTAAGTTTTGTCTAAATGCCAAATCAGTTGAAACCGAATCCTACTTAAAATGGAAGATATTTTTGATTAATAAACTAAAGAATATTTGAATAACTCCAACTGGTTTTGGGTAAACCAAGTTATAAATAATTTCCTGTAACTTGAATATCGTTCTTCAGTATAAACTAAGAAAATAAAGGTTTAGAATGTATTATCTGATTGCATGTTTCCACGTAATCTATTTAAAATGTTAAGGTTTTTTTATATAATATTTAATTATAACAAAAATGTATGAAAAATACTATTACATATGAATAATAAGGTTTTTCTTTTTACCATTATCCCTTTTCTAGGAGAATTGAAGATTGGAGTTCCATAAGAATAGGGGCAAACAAACTCTTGGGAAAGAAATGATTTTGTTTCTTTAACAAAAAAGAAAGAAAGAAATAATTTCTGAAGAGACTATAAAAACCAAAATTGCTGACAAATCATTGGTCAAGAAAATGTGGACCACAATAGAATCTTTGAAATGAGCAGAGTTAGAGCTGAAGAGTGCAGGGTCAGTAGATATGCATGTCAAGAGAATCACAATGGCATCATCTATATATATTATCTGACATTTTGTTCTACAGTACCTCTCTAATAATCAATATGTAGTAATTAGTTTTCTATAAAAAAATATAAAAAGTTAAACTTTGCTTGTATAATAAGATTTTGTTAATCTTTGACATAATGAAAAAATCTTGAAAGTCTGAAGTGAATCCATTGGTTAGCAAGTAGAGAGAGTCCTTAGGAGAAAAGCGTAGAAGGTGTGTGTACATTGTAATAATCATCATCCCTTTTTCAAACTCTTTTTTTGTCTCTCGATTCCTTTTACTATTCTTGTTTATCCATGAAAAGCCACTCGAGTACTTGAAAGAGTTATAGACTAAACTCGACTGTCACAATCTCCAAGCTTTGTTTCTTTCCAGCAATTTTTTTTGTCTTGACTTGTAAGTAAGTATTATATAATCAATTTACCCCCAACATCTCTTTCTCTCCGACCCCATTTTTGGGGTTTTCCTCTCTCCCCTGAATTTTTAAGTCTTGCTTTTTTCCCTGTCTAGAGTTACTGTCACTTACTCACATTACAAGTTTTGGTGCCCAAGACTACGTGGAGTCTTCTCCATTACACTCATGCTTTAATTCTCTTTGTGATTTTGGGCAATTGGGAAAGAAAAAACCTCTTAAAAGAAAGTTTAAAAGTCTCAAGGAGTTTTACACATTAGGAACGGTTATAAAAAAGGGTTCTTAAAATTAGAAAAATATAAATCGCATCGGTAAAAGTATTTAAATTTTTTTTTAAAAAAACCGATTTTTAACTAAAAGTTTTAAAAACCAGTTCTTAAGAAAAAGAGTTTCTTAAAATACGTTTACCGATACAGTTTATAATAAAAATATTGAAAATAGTATTAAGAACTTAGTTTGAGGAATGTGTTAGTAATTTAGGGTCAATCAACAATCCTGAAAATTTATATTACATACTTGGGTGGGTTGGCCTAGTTAGTAATGTGTGGATTCGGATCTGGTGCAGTGAATTGGGATCTACAGCTTGATATGATAATGGCTGCCGTTTCCAGATAAAGAAATGTAGAGAGTGATTTGACAGGTGACAAAGACAAAGGAAAAGGACAAGACTCTGTGTCTCATTAGTTAAAAATAACTCAGCTCGTCTCCTTTCTCTCTTTTAGCTCTTTCTTCTGCAAACTCTTATCACTTCCACAGCTGTTACTACGCAGCTCTGTGATCTCTCAACTACTCAGGAACCTGTAACCTTGAGATACCATAATCTCGAATTCTAACATTAAGAAGAAAATGGGCATAAAAAAGGATCCTCCTCTCTTTCCATTATTTTTAATCGGTGTTGTTGTAAATGTTGACAATCACGAAACTAAAATGTAAAGAATTGAACAAACATAAGCTAATTCAAGAACAAAACAAATAAAAAGTTACTATTAATAGGAAGTCCTCTAAAATTCTTGCCTTTGGTAATCAATCATCTTTGTGTTGCTTCGCTTTCTCGTGTTTCTGCCCGGCTTTTCATTAAGACAACAGTCAGCGTGATGCTGTGTAATATTTTGGTAACAGCAAAAGAGACTAGCCTGTTTATCCATAGGGGAGAAAGTATAAAACATATATATAGGGAGGAACGAATGAAGAAGAAGAAGCTTGGTGTGCGTGTTGGTGTTCTCATTTGCTTCATTTCTTGGCTTCGCTGTAGAGGATAACTCCACAGACGGTCAGGGAGTAACCGAGCATTCCAGTTACTGAAACTGGATTCTTGAAGATTAGAATAGAGACCACCACTGCTACTGCTCCTTTGGCATTTCCTAGCACCTGTCACAGAGCGACCCAATACCGGGTTTTATGAGTCTATGTGAATTACATCTCAAATATCATTTTGAAAACATCAAGCATTATCATACACATTACAAAGCAAATCCAAATCAGCATCCAAGAAACATGACACGAATTCACTAACAGGACCAAACAGATAATTATTTCTCACTAGTTCTACCTACGCTTACTTGGACTAACTTTGTTCCAACCAAAACCCATATCAAATTTTCTACCATAAATAAGAATGCCATTAAGAGTGTAAAGAGAATATGAATTGTAATTACCTGGAGTGTCAGGGCGCTAGTGTGTTTTGTGACTAAGAAATTTGTCAAGTTCACGAAATAGGCAAGCGCTGAATTGAATAGAAGATACCAGACGATTCTGAAATCATCTCTTGCAAGTGCAATTGTAATACCGACAACATTTTTCTCCATGATAAGAGTAGCAGGCAGAAGGAACACAACAGCTATTGGAGCCATGTAAAGGAGAAGATTCATGGAGTTCAGCTTTTCCCTTCAATATACAATTTAGAACCTTTTCAGAAACACTCTTTAACATAAATCTCACTGATATATAAACCTCTAACAGGGACAATGCAGCCATTTCTTACCCTTCAGAAGAAAGCAAGATTCCTTGAAGCACTGATTTAAGTGCTCTCGCAGCTGTGGCTGCAATGCACATAAGGAATCCAAACAGGTGAAAGCTTGGCTCACCCTGACAACACCCCGAAATCAATAAATATCAAAACACAGATAAAAATGAAAACAAGGCTCTCAGTGAAATAAAGAAGACCCCAGAGGAAGCAAACATAGAAAAAGAAAATATACCTCCGCTAATCAAGCTTTTTGAGCAACATAAAGTTCATACAGTGAAGAGAAGATGAGAGAAACACAGAATTCGGAGAATACGAGCACAAAACAATGCCAAAAGTATCTATTGTGTAACGTAATTCAACAATGTCTGAGCTTGTTCCAAAGATAAGAGCTCGTATCATTGGCCAAATATGAAATTCAAGCAACCATATTCAGTTCTCAGTGAAATTGAATGAAGCAGGATTTAGCTCGTAGACTTCTATAGTTTACAAAACACTTCAAACTGTAAAAATTCCATCTAATTCATGCTCCTGCTACAGATTTATATCAATCTCTATAAGAATTCACCACACAGTAACAACACATAATCATCTCAGTTTCATCAATAACGTTCAAATTTTTACCAGAGCCAGCATCAAAACGCAAACTTAAGGACTCAATTCTAGAGTTGAAAGAAGTGAAATTTACCCCACTTGCAATAACAACACCGGTGACGACAGGGACGAGAGTGAAGTAAGTCAACCAAGCCTCTCTCTTAAGCGTCATCACGTAAGCAAACACAGCTGTGAAAAACGGTGTCGTAGCACCAATGGCTTGATTAAACGAAACAGGTAAAAACCGAAGAGAGACATTTCCAAAGACCACCGACACACAAAAGACGAGACTTAAAGCTGAGATCTTAAAGAACTGAACTCGGGATCGAATCGTCTGCATCGGAACCATCTTCAACCAAGCAATGGCGACGTAGCTAAGAAGCGAGCAAGCCGTCATGTGACACATGGTGAGGAAGATCGGATACTTGAATCCGTAATTGCTAAGCAAGTACTTGTTCAGCAACAACACTCCGATGTTTGATGAGTACCAAGATGTGACGAGTCCGATTGTGAAAAACCGGCCATTAGTCGCCATCTTCATCTCGATTCCGATCTGATTTTATCTAAAACCCTACCGGATTGGTTGAAAATCGATCTGGACTGGAGACGGAGATAGGAGATATCTCTCGGACACAGATTTTGACGACTTGATGATGATGATGATGTTATTCCATTGATGGGTATGATGGATTAGGTCATAACACGAGAAAATGGTGGAAACGAAGAAACCGGGAAATAGAAAGTATGGATTTTTAGAGGAAAGATGATGTGGAGAAGCTGGAAAAAGGAGAGATCTTGCCTAAACATGCAACAACGCTTCTCTTTCTCGTTTTCCTATTTTATTTTTGGGCAATTTTTTAAAAACAGAAAAAATAAAATTTTTGCGCCACATTTATCACACATTTTTATTATTCAGTACACCGACTTTTTACCAAAAGTAAATTATCTTATATAGTACAAATCCTCTAATCTCATGATTTTAAGGTTTATGATTTAAGATTTAGAGTCTAGGCTTAAACCCTACTTCTAATAATTATATTATAAATCTAAATAATTAAACCAAACCCAAAAAATTTAATTTTATAAAATCAATTTTTGTGTTTGTGATATTTTTGAAAACCAAAACTTTTGTGGTATTTTTGGAACATTAAATTAATGATGGTATTTTTACAACAAAACTTGAAAATGTGCCATTGACTTTTTATAATTTAAAATCACGGTTAGCTTAATTTCTTTGCATTTGTGATCTCATGGCTCTTCCACTTCAATGTTCCCTATACATAGCAATACAGTAGAGGAAGAGATTCAGAAGGTAAAAAAGAAAGAAGATGGTCAAAAGACATTAGATCTCTCTCTCAAAGGTACTTCCCTCTTGTGCCAATGCTTTTTCTCCACTGTTAAGTGTAATGAGGTTTAGCGAGGAAGATGAAGACCTAGGAGAGCACATAATGCGATTTGCGGGTTTTATTTCTGTCTTGTAAACGTAAATCTGTTTCGTTGTTGCGGATAATGTATATAGCTCTAGTCACTCTAAAGCTTAATGTAGATGCAGTCTTTTGAAAGTCTCTTGTCTCATCTCATTGCATTATGAGAAATCTGATCACTTGCATTGCATTTTGCATCCCAAGAGTTCAGTGATTTACAGAGGAAACCCATCCACCAAATATTTAAAAAATCCTCTGCTTGGATGTTGCAATAGATTAAATTATGTACAAAAAAAGTCGAAACTCGGGCCACGCTTTTATGTCTCCTGTGGCTCCTCAGTGACCTCTGATTCATCTTCTTCTTCGACAATGGCTAGGATCTTAGAGGAACTAATCTTCAAAGAAGCACTCCGGATCTTCATAGGCAGCTTCTCATTATTAGCGGCTAAATCACATTCGACTTCTTCTTCTTCATCATCATCCTTCTTGAGATCAGAAGGCGGCAAGAAACAATCCATGGACAAACCCTTTATGTTAAAATCCATTTCCTCAATCTCCCAAGTCTCTTCCATCCGAGTCCTTGAGTGATTATCCGAGTTCTCACCAAACCGAAACAGAGACACAGAACTTTTACCAGCGTGTGCTACTTGGATACCATCAATGATCCTGTAATCTTGGATCAGAGACTCCATTGTTGTCTCCCAGAAGATACTGTTCTCGTCTTGAGCTTTGATTCTTAGAAGGTGAGAATCTTCGAGTTGAATGAGAAGACCTGTTCTCTGGCTGAAACATCCCCACACAGTGTGCCGTATAATCTCTACATTGCTACTGCTTCTTGCCTTAAGCGTCGATGGCTCGGCTTCAAGTTTGAGTATGAAACAGTCTTCGTCGTTTATCTTCTTTTCTCCCATGCATACAGATCTTGCGAATAGATTAGCCGTTGATTTTGGATCAAGACCCTGCTTTTATGTTTTTAGAGATTTATGTCAGAAACTTTTTTTATGGTTCCATTTCGTCTCAAACAAGTAAACACAAAAAGACTAGAAACAAGTCAACGATAAGTAACTTAATTTCATCATTATTTCAATAATACCGAAACAAACAAATGCTATTGTTTTTGCCTTTTTGGTGACAATAAAAGAAGATCCTAGGTTGTAAATAACTATACTTGGTAATGGGAAAAAGTATACTTTGTTAACAAAAATATCTATTTGGAGAGAATCTAATAGTAATATGTTCTTACCTTTTATTATATTTACTACATAAGAAAAGTTCCTCACTCTGGCGTATTTAATTTGTTGTAGGAACCGATTTTTCCAAATCAAAAACAAACTTATCAACGAACAATATTATATACTATGACCCAAAAAAGAAGGTGACAAATTCTATCATTTGACAAAGTTGAAGCCTCGAAGGTAGGTTAGCTAGACTAATCGTTTTTAGAAATAAATGCGGAAAAGAAAAAAGAAAACAAAAGATGAGAGGAAGGTCTTTTTGCCAACAATCAAGGAAAATTAAACTTTAACAACTAAGAGTCACAAACATCAGGATGGAATATAAGAAGATAGTTTTATTAAAAAATTTATTCAACCAATTTATCATCTGGAGAGAAAGCTTTTTTTAGCTTATAATAAATAAAATTTTGTATAAATAAGGTATGAGAAATGTTTAAAAGATTCGGTCAAATAGATATGTTAATATATTTATTAATATACGTGAAATATATTTCAACGACATGGTCATCTAAAAAATAAATTTGAATGACACTTATATTAAAACGAAAAAAAATAGTAAATAGATAGTAGAAAACTATAATTACTTTCACCTAAAATTATGATTATTCCTTAAAAAAAGTTATAACTGATTAATAAAGTATGGAAAAGAAAAAAATGGATTACCTGGAGGAAACGGCGCAAAGGTCTAGGAGGACCACGAGAGGCATGAGAAGGATGCCATGGAGTTTGTCTCCAAGCGACTTTGGCGTCACTACCGGCACTGATTTTGCAGCCTGAGACGACGAGCTCAAGACACCATAGCTCTATTCCCTTTTGCCACAGGACAAAGCCTCCCACTTCTCCTCCTCCGCTCTTGATACTCCTTGCCTTGACCATTTTGCTGTTCAAGCTTCCTTCTCCTGTACAGAACTCTGATGCTGTCATCCTCACTTTCCCCATCGCGTACATGCTCTCTACTGCGTTTAACGCCCGATCTCCTCCTACAGCCGCTATGTACTGCTTCACTATGTATTGCGCCATCGACATCTCCTACAGATTTCCAATACAACAAAAAAAAACATTGTTATATATCATGGTGGAATTAGGAATCCGATAAAAGTACGATCTAGACATTGCAAAATTTTTAATAAGTCAATCTCTCTACGTTTACTTTTACATGTAAATTTCCATCAGAAAAAAGTATTATTTTAGTTTTTCGTCAGATATTTTGGTTAAATGTAAAACGCAAGCATGCTTTTTCCTCCTGTGTATCACGGTTTTAATCAAAAACTTTAATAGTAAAATAAAATTTGTGGTTTGTTTTGGAAATATGTCATAACAAAAAAAAATGTAACTTAGCAATCCATGCTTATAACTAAATAAAACTCACCGACCGTTCCATTGATTATTAATTGGTTTTGATATGAATATTGACAGATGCGCTGGGATAAAAACAAAATAAGAAAGATGTAATTACGAGAGGTTGGTCTTTGATGTCTTTATGGATGGGATTCTCGTAATCGTTGTGATGGTCTGGCTGAACGGGGAGAGGGATCAAAGGAGCTCCAACGACTCCAAGAAGAAGTTGGATCTCGGCGTTACGACCACCAAAGAGTCTTGTCATGTTTGTGGCGGTTGCGGTTGCAGTCGCTGTAGGTTTTGACCAGTAAGACTTCATTTGGTTCCATCCTGGTTTTGTCTTGGACGCATCAAATAACTCCTCAGGCATTGGAACCTCGAGGACGGTCTCTAACCCGTCTCCGAGGTTGTAATTCGGACAAAGTTTCCTCATATCACCAAAAAACAAAGAAATTAAAAGATTTTTGATGGGGGGAAAAAATAAGTTGAGTGAAGAGAGGAGAGTCTATCTGTGGGAAATTTGGATTGATGAAAACTTAAAAGAGATTGAAATCAGAAAAGAAACATAAGTCATTGTCACCAACCGACTGGAACGTGGGGAGGCCTTTTGTTCGTGTCTGCACGCTTTCTCGCTCTGCTTACGTCTGTTTATATATAGACAAGACATGGCATCAAGATATGCTAAATGCAATATCTATTTTTCGTTTTAGTCCATAACAATCTTTAATTGCTAATAAAATTATGACCACATCAAACTCTAACCGGACTGAATACGCTTGACCCTTAAAGATCATATTGTTTAATTTAATTTATTTTTTGGAGAAAATAATCGTGCAGCAAATTACTACAAGCAGAGGTATTGACCCGTTTGGAAATGATCTCTAAAGATCGGAACATTAGATTTTGAATCCAATAAAAGGATTACCAAATGATTAAGAATCGCGCAAATGCATTGGCTTTGGCAGTTTCGTGACATCCGCTTCCTAAAGTCGTAACGAAATAAAATATTTATAAATTAACATCTATAAATAAGTTTTAATATTTTAAAAATAGTAATAATAAACGTAATGCACACGGATGCATCAAGTTCTAAGTCATGACTCTTGACAATTTGATATATTACTTAACATAATCTTCGTTGAGTTGAAAATTACCAAAAAAGTTAGAGAATAAACAGTTTAAAAAACAAAGTATTAGCACTTCTTTCATATTTTAAGAAAGCCAGTAAAAACTCCTGGTTAGTTAAATTTAGATTAATTCTCTGTTTTTTATGTCCAAAATCCAAATTTAGATTTATGTCCAAAATACGGGTTGGTTTATTCTCTAACTAGTATGTTACTATTTGAAATTACTTTGTACTTAACCTATTTATTATCTAACTTGTATGTTAATATTCGAAATTATTAATTCTATTGCCAAAAAAATCAAATTCTGTTTTAATTAACGAAAAACTATTTATTCAAACAGCGAATAATTAAATAGAGCCTTTTTGATGATATGAAATAGACCTTTTGACTAGCTGTGAATCGTGATGAATCAATTAGTGGCATACAGGGCGGGAGTCGTCATATGTGAACCGAATTTATTTATGACTAAATATGAACACTTTGGTGTAGATTTTTCTCTCAATTAAATGGAAAAAAACTTATTACTTTAACTGTAAGACTATTGTTTTCTACAAGGCTAAACAATCACTACAAATATCAACCACTGAGAAATCATAATGTAGAAAACGCTAAATTTGTCAAAAAAATTGTACTTCTGGAACCTCAATATTGACTATCTCGTATTTATATTTTAATAGTTCTTTTCAAGAAAAAAATCTAACTATCAATTTTCTTAGAAAAAAATAAGTTCATGAATCATAATTCCAATACAACCGATTTTTTTTTGGATATTAGAATTACAGGTTGTTAAAAAAAGATATGTGCAATCTTCAACTGTTTTTTTGTAATGGATGGTCACAATCACAGTAGTACTCTCTTGTTTCACGAATAGTCATTGACAATCATCCGTCGTGGAATATATTTCTGAGATAATAGTTAAGGAGAATACTATTGTGGTTATATCTATATACAGAATTTCAGTTTTAGCTATCGTATATGGTTTTAAAAATCTTTGTATGGACTTGAAAAAAATTATAGCTACCGTATATAGGATTGTAGATTGATTTTCTTTTTCTTTTTTTCTTTCCTTTTTCTTTTTTTGTAAAAACCGATGTGTATTGCACGTTCATCTGCATCAATATTAATATGATTCTGTATTTCCTTTTTTCGAAATATAAAATCAAATATCTTCAGTAGTAGATTGGTATATAATATGCATTTAATTTTATATTTGATATAGTACTATTGGGTCTTATATCAAAATTTGTTTGAATTCGTCGTTCAACCCTTCGAAGCCTACACAAAAGCTTGCTTTGAAGTTTGATTCTCTCGCAATCAATTAGACAAAAAAAAAATTATGGTGATCGTATACGGATATTTAAAAAAATATCTCACTGTTAAATATACCACCAAATATTTAAAATACTTTAAATTTTTTAGTTTTTTTTATATATATATATCTCAGTTGTAATAAAGCTCCAAACAAGTTTAGGAAAGCTTCTAAAGCCATTGGAAAACATATTTGTTTCCTAAAGCTTCCTAAAACCAAGAATCTAATACTTGAAAACCCTTATAAATTGAAAAACAGATATTTTACAAGGCAGTAATAAAAGTGTTTGGTCTTATTTATTTTGACTTGTATTTCTAAACGATTTTTATATCAATTTTTAAAAATTTATACCATCAATATACAGATATCCTATCTAGTTTTATATATATGAAACTGATTTTTGGTTTCAACTTCGTTACTCATAAAAATATCAATCTAAAAACACATTCCTTTTTTCCTTAATAAAAATACTACAAAGTATTTCTGAAACTTTCCTAAACTTATATTTAATTCCTCAAATCCATATCTACAATTTTTTCTATTTTACATTATACTCCTCAATATTAGTAATGACAAATATAAAACATACACTAAAAAAAATATTACACATAATATTAAAATTAAAACATTACATGATAATATAAAGTTACATTTATATCATAGTCTATAACACACCAACCTTTACGAAACATATGTTTCTACGTTAATGAAAAATGCATGCACCAACCTTTTTCACCTCTATATAAAACCTATAATATAGAGGTGATCAGATTTTCAGGTAGCTAATTCACATGTATTGTTTGCAGACTCAATTACATTGCAGTTATTATGGAGGATCTGGAAAGCTCGGAATCTTCTTGTTTGCCGACGAACTGATCAACAATGGCGGAAAATATTGAGAAAAAAAATTACAAGATGCAGAAGAATGGTGATCAATTTCACCAAACTTTCATACCAAACAGATTTAAAAAACTTTGAAGCCAGTTGGTCAACCACATTACCCTTTAGAGAAAGTTGGATCTTCCTACCCTGTTTAAAGAATAACTATAAGACTATGATTTAAATATTAATTTTAACATAATTATACATATAAACTTAACTAATTTAATAATTATAAATATATAAACATTGAAATAAGTAAAATATAGTTAATTTTAAAACGTAAAAATTATATACCATAAAGTTCAGAAAAATTACATTTAATTAGAACATTTTCAACTAATTTATCAACATAAGTTTACATTTATTTACGTAGTATATAATTAAGTTTTTTTAATATGAAAAAGTGAATTGACAAAAAAATATATATAAGTAATATATAAACAAAAATAAGTAAAATATAAGCAAAAGATAAGTAAATATAAAGTATAATTAAATTTATTTTCAGGTATTTTATTATATAATAATTAATTATTTCATATTAAAATATTAATGAAATCTTCAAGGGCTTTCGGGGAAGACCGAGAGAAACTCAATCCGTTCTTACATGTTGTGGTCGAAACCACTATGAGATCTTTAAGCCTTTTAACAAAAAAAAAGGGACTCTTATCGAAAACTATGTACATTCTATTTGTTGTGTCATAGTTAAGTTAGTCAAGGGTCTTGCTTGCCCTTAACGCAAGAATAACAAATATATCGCACGTGACCCCTTTATGATGCATGGATGAAACTATCGTTTTTTACTTAAAATCATCGTATAGTTCCCATTTTCAAACATTAAATGCGCATTTTCAAACAACTCACACCTAAAAAATGCCTAACACGAATAGAGATCAACAGTTCTAGGGGTGGGCAATCGGGTATCGGGTTTGGATTCGGGTAAAAGCTGATCGGGTTCGGGTATTCGGGTATAGGAAGTTCATGCCCAATGGAATAATTTTTCGGGTTCGGGTTCGCTTCGGATAAAAAGTTTCGGGTTTGGGTCGAGTTTGGGTTGGGTTCGGGTACAAGACTTGATACCTGGAAAAAACCCGAAAATTTCGGGTATTGATTCGGTTCGGGTTAGGTTTTTTTGGGTTTTCGGGTTTTTTCGTATTTTCGGATCGGGTACGGGTCGAGTACATGTCGGGTTTTATGTTTTCAGATTTTTTTTGGTTTTTGGGTCGGGTTTTCAGATCGGATTCTGGGATTTTTCAGAGTTTTTTCGGATTTTTAGGTTTTTTAGATTTTTTTGTTCGCATTCGGCTCGATTTGTGTATATTATACGTAAAAAATTCCACATTTATAGGATCGAGTCCTCGAGTTAGGGTATTTTCTTATGGGTAGTTATGTATTTTCTTATGGGTAATTATGTATTTCGGGTACGCTTTCGGGTTTCGGGTTTTCGGGTTCGGAACGGGTTCGGATTCGGATTTTTGGGTTTAGAGATTTCGTACCCAATGAAATAATTTGATCGGGTACGGAACAAATTCGGATACGTCTTATCAATTTGGGCATGCGGATTCGGGTTTTTTGTCTGGCCCTAATCAACACTAAAAATAAAAAGAAAATAACAAGAAAGATGAAAAACATAATATAAAAAAAAAAAGTAGAAAAGACATCTGTCTTTTCGTCTAGAGAGGCAGCGGCAGCGCACTTTAAAAGTGCCTTTGCTAATGTTGCTTCAGTGCGGCAGATTTCGCAAATTCAACAATTAAAAAAAAAACAGATCCCCTCTCTCCAAACAGATTTTACATTCTGGTGGACTTTGCTCTTGTTTTTAACGTCCACCTCCATTTTGATACTATTTTCTAATAAAAATATTTCCTATTTTTTTTAATGCTTTCAAGTATATCAGTTTGTAAAATAAATGTAATTCGATTCCAATCTCACGACGAAAGACTCAAATTTCCAAAACTTTTTTTTTTGTTAAAAGCGAATTTCCAAACCCTTTCACACCCCTTAATCAAAATCATTCCAATATATAATTTGAAATTCAATTACAAATGAATTGTTAACATAAACCGAATTAGTTTGACAAAAAAAAAACAAAAACCGAATTGCTAGAATCATGTCTGGACACGTGACATATTTGATATCTTTAATGTTACGAAACGGTGAATATTTGATAAACTTTTACGAAATCCTTTGAAACGCCGTTGGATTCTCGAATCGATGTGGAGAATATGATATTAAACATTAGAAATTACATATTGGGTTTGTAAAGAAATATAGCGTAGTTTCAAATTTCACATAAATTTCAGAATATTTAATTAAATAATCCGTTTAAAAATGTGATAGTTTTCTTCATCTGTGAGATAATTATATATATAACTAGATAAAATTCCATGTATAAGCGGATTTATAAAAAAGCTTATTATATAGTAAGATAGCAAAAAAAAATCTCCATCTAAAATATTCACACCATCAAAATAAATTTAATGACACAACTAATTAGTACATATACATATATATATAATAAATTATATAGATATTTATACACATTAACAACTATTATTTTAGTAAATTCGTTAATATACGCCAACGGATATTTATTTGATTGTTATTTTATATACGTTATGTTTATGTTTTGCTTTTTTATTATTTATGTTTTAAATTTTATTTTTTATTATTTCTTTGTTTTTGTCAAAAAAATATTATCTTATTTAGAAATTTGAAATAAATTATGTGAAATAGATGATCAAATTATAAATAAATTATTTCTTAACTTTATGAAATAAATTTCATTAATAGTAAACAATTATATAATGAGCTACCTTTTATAATGATTATATTTTTAATTAACAATTTTAGATTGATATTTATAAATAATTAAAAAAACCTTTTTAATAACAATTTAGTATTAGAAGTTAGTTGCTCGGGGTAATAATCTAGAAAACAATATAAAACAATTATATGATATAAGTGAGCTAAAATATAAGACATTATTGATATGTAAAACAATTATATGAAAAGGAAAGAAATAAAGGATATTTTTCTTGGGAAATTGTCGTAGGTAAAAGTAAAATTTCAATATATCTGATAGAGACCAGACAAGAGTATAATAATCGAAAACGTCAACATAACCGGTGGAAAGTTGAATGTGTCTTAACCAAGCACACATAGCCATAAAGCTTTTTGTCTCCTTTATAGATTCTCCATATCTGAATAAATAAACGATTGGATAAAAAGTACATAGAGATTCAGGTTTTTTCCATAAAACCCCAAACATCAGAAAGAGCATTTTTCAATTTAATGGAGAAGAGAAATAGTCTGCGAGAGATTCTCTTCCCTCTTCCATTACAGGGTTGCATAAGCCCTATGCTTCTGCTCGCCAACATCCTTCACTCTAGATATTTCTCCATCACTGTGATCCACACGCGCTTCAACGCGCCAAAAGCTTCAAGCCATCCTCTCTTCACTCTCTTACCGATTCCTGATGGCTTGTCTGAAACTCAGATGACCGATGGCCCTACTTCTAATGTTATGTCTCTGCTCGCTCAAATCA
The DNA here is from genome assembly GCA_963922655.1 of Cardamine chenopodiifolia. Taxonomy (NCBI): domain Eukaryota; kingdom Viridiplantae; phylum Streptophyta; class Magnoliopsida; order Brassicales; family Brassicaceae; genus Cardamine; species Cardamine chenopodiifolia. The sequence goes on along the minus strand of OZ000464.1, from coordinate 15,867,837 downwards.
ACTGCAACGCTGAGTCTCCGTTTCGTGATTGCTTGCGTAAGCTATTGGTGGAATCGCAAGAAACAGAGAAGATTAGCTTTTTGATCGATGATTGTGGATAGCTCTTCACATAATCTGTTTCAGAGAGTCTGAATCTTCCCAGACTTGTTCTTTGTACTTTTAAAGCCACTTTCTTGAACGCCTACCCGATCCTTCCTCTTCTCCGAACCAAAGGATATCTTCATGTTTCAGGTAATTCTTCGTGAAATTTCTTGTTTTTAAGGGTTAATTTTGCTATCAAGCAAACAAATTTGGGTAAATTACTTTTGTGTGGTAAATTCTTATATTGAAAATAAAATAAAAGTATTTGTAAGGTTTCACCATAATGCGTTTCGTACCCACTCGTATTTATGCTATTTTTTTTTAAACGAGTCACGTTATAAAAATAGGGACATCGAATTAAATAGCATTGCCATGGGCCCATGTCCTTGATATATACTTAGTTAATTGAAACCAAATTAGATAAATTAATACTAGCAAGTTATGTAGCAAAACGTGTTATTTGTATAAAAACTTTGTAATCATATCATTTGCCACTTGGAGTTACTTGTCCAACAACAACAAATAAATTAAAGTTGTAGTTAATGCTCTATTGTGTTAAACTCAGCGTATCAAAAATTTAAGATGGTTTTGAACCTTTTGTATCTTAGCTTCGGAAGCAGAGGACTCTGTTCTTGAGTTTCCGACGCTTCAAAAGAGAGATCTTTTAAAGGTTTTCGGAGAAGACGGAGAGAAACTCGTTCCGTTCTTACGTGTTATGGTCGAAACCACTATGAGATCTTCAGGGCTAATATTCATGTCTTGCGAAGAACTTGAGAAAGATTCGTTGACTCTTGCTAACGAAATTTACAAGATTCCGATCTTTGCGATTGGTCCGTTTCACAGCTACTTGTCTGCTTCGTCAAGCAGTTTATTCAAACAAAACGAGACTTGTATTCCCTCCCTGGCTAGATAATCAAGAAGATAAATCCGTTATCTACGTGAGTCGAGGAAGCGTTGTGAATATAACGGAAACAGAATTTTTGGAGATTGCTTGTGGTTTAAGCAATAGCAAACAGCCTTTCTTGTGGGTTGTACGACCGGGTTTGGTACTCGGTGCAAAGTGGATCGAACAGCTCTCTGAAGGGCTCGTGAGAAGCCTTGAAGAGAAAGGAAAGATAGTGGAATGGGCACCACAACAGGAGGTTCTTGAGCATCGAGCCATTGGAGGGTTTTTGACTCAGAATAGTTGGAACTCGACGCTAGAGAGTATATGCGAAGGGGTTCCTATGATCTGCTTACCTGGAGGTTGGGATCAAATGGTGAATTCAAGATTTGTGCGTGATATTTGGAGGGTTGAAATTTACTTGGAAGGTAGGATTGAAAAAAAATGAGATTGAGAAAGCTGTGAGGATGTTAGTGGTTGATATTAGAAATGAGCCTTAACTCAACCCAAAAGCTAATTTAAGGGAGGAGGATTAGACATATCCTATATATATTGTTTAAAGATTTTTATCTCAACGGATGTGAGATATTTAAGGTTTTAATAGACTTTTTTGAGATGTGGGTGAAAAAATGTCCAAAAGAAATAATCCAAATCCAATATTTTGAAAATACCACAACAAGATATGCTAATTATACGAATCACACAGTTGAAAAATTATTTTTGTGGGAAATTTGTTTGTTGGGTTAACTATAAGTTCTGATATCAGATTAGAAATGTGATCTAATTTAATCCAAAAGCTAGTTTAAGAGGATCGCCACATGCTATGTATATATATGGTCCAAAAATCTTTATACATTTTAGATTCTAATAGTTGAAAGTGGAGGTGAAAAAATTCGTGAGAGGATGAAGTTTCAGAAATATGAGGTTGTGAGATCTGTTAAACATGGAGGCTCGTCTTTTCGATCTATAGAGACTCTAGCTAATCATTTACTATCATTGGAAGTTGGGAATATTTGCTAAATATACCTCAACATTTCTCTAAAATGCAAAAAATATCTTCTGTTGTCGGAAATAAACCTTAACTTCAACATATATTGTTTCTCCTTTACCGGGGAAAAAAGCATATTGTTTAGATTTAACCTGGGATTTCTATGAATGAGTAATATTAAGTTAAGATTATCTCTAACCCTCTCCATTTTTTATTCTAAACTTCATTTTGGTGTAAAATCTACTTCAATCTCATTCTATTTTTAATTTTAAAATGGACTAATCCTATCCATTATTCTATAAATAAAGCAATTCTATTTTTATTCAATTTTTTAAAATACAAAATAGAGTAATATACTGGAGCAAAATATAACTTTATTTTAGAATTACTCCGGATTGTACGGAGAAACTCGCTAATAGATAAAAAATTTCTCAGAGAAGAAGAACATTGGAAATTTTATAATAGAGTAATACATTTGGAAATGATCATAAAAACGGATAATTTGGATATAGAGAATTAAAGTTAAAAAAACAAATATATAGAAGTACCACACTAAATATTCGCTAAAACAATTTAGATTGCCGACGAAAAAAACGTAGAATATTGTTTCAAACAATTTAGATTTATTACCGAATCCAAAATTCAACTGGTCCTTGTTATCTCTAAAAAAAAGGGAACAAAAAACGTTCCGCGTCATAGTTATGTACACTTGTCACTTATCGTTGATGTCTTTGGTAAATTGGTAGGCCATTGACTAAACAACTTGTCTTATTGAATTGTCTCCATTCTTCAAGATCGTTATCATATCATCCCACTTTTTTACTTTCTGCAGATTGGTAATTGCAAAGAGAAAAAAAAAAAACGAAGAAGCTTGAATGGAGAAGAGAAACGGGAGACAAGTGATTCTCTTTCCTCTACCATTACAGGGATGCATAAACCCTATGCTTCAGCTAGCAAAGATCCTCTTCTCAAGAGGCTTCTCAATCACCATCATCCACACGCGCTTCAACGCTCCCAAATCTTCAAACCATCCTCTCTTTACCTTCTTACAGATCCCTGACGGCTTGTCGGAAACCGAGACTCAATCTCGGGATGTTTTGCTTCAACTCACGCTTCTCAACAACAATTGTGAGAACCCATTTCGAGAGTGTTTGACTAAACTCATCAAACCTGATTCAGATACAGGAACAGAGGAAAGGAAAATTAGCTGTTTGATCGATGATTCTGGGTGGGTTTTCACACAAGACGTGGCGAAAAGTTTTAGTCTTCCAAGATTTGTCCTCGGTGCTTATAAGTTCTCGTTCTTTCTGGGACACTTGCTTGTTCCTCAGCTTCGCCGTGAAGGGTTTCTTCCATTCCCAGGTAATTGATAGTCGATTATTGTTCTTATTGGTAACTGAGACATCAAGGAGACAATTTAAAGAGATTTGATCAATCAAAAAGCCATACTCTATTCATATGAAACCCTTAAAACCCTGTAAAGAGGACAATTTGAGATTTTACCCTTCACTATAGGATTCAATCAAAGATTCAAAAGAAAAAATCCTGTCTGTATATCGTGAACTTTGGCATGTTTGTTTCAGATTCCGAAGCAGAGGATTTAGCTCCGGTGTTTCCACCGCTTCGAAAGAAAGATCTTTCGCGAATAATGGGAACCAGCGCTCAGAGCAAGCCTCTCGATTCTTACTTGCATAAGATACTCGAAACGACAAAACCAGCTTCAGGGTTCATAGTCATGTCCTGCGAAGAGCTTGACCAAGATTCACTTGCTGGATCGAACAAAATCTTCACCTTTCCGATATTCCCCATTGGCCCATTTCACATCCATGACGTTCCAGCCTCCTCTAGCAGCTTGTTCGAACCGGACCAGAGTTGCATTCCATGGTTAGATAAGCGCGAAACTAGATCAGTAATATACATAAGCTTAGGGAGCATTGTGAGTCTTAGCGAGTCTGAATTCTTGGAGATTGCTTGTGGACTAAGAAACACCAACCAATTCTTCTTGTGGGTTGTCCGGCCTGGTTCTGTCCACGGCAGAGATTGGATCGAATCGTTACCATTGGGTTTCATGGAAAGTCTTGAGGGTAAGGGGAAGATAGTGAGATGGGCTCCTCAACTAGATGTTCTTGCGCATAGAGCCACAGGAGGATTTTTGACTCATAATGGATGGAACTCGACGCTAGAGAGTATATGTGAAGGGGTTCCTATGATCTGCTTGCCTTTTGTATGGGACCAACTGCTAAACGCGAGATTCATCACCGATGTTTGGAGGATTGGGATTCACTTGGAAGGTCGGATAGAGAGATGTGAAATCGAGAGAGCTGTGATAAGACTAATGGTTGAATTGGAAGGAGAAGAGATTCGAGAGAGAATCAAAGTGTTACGAGATGAAGTAAGAAGATCGGTTAAACGAGGAGGCTCGTCGTCTCGATCTCTAGATGAGTTGGTTGATCTTATATTATCACGCTAGTTTTGTCGTTTGAATCAATTGTACCCGCTTTGTGATTTGTGATTCTTGTGAACTTTTTTAAAGTCTTCTAAAATCTTGTGTTTGAATAATCCACACTCGCTAAGAATTGCATAACTGATGTCTACGCCTCTAGGAGAATTTTTGGGCATCATGGACTTGATTTGGGTTTGAATCTGTTTTGATTTGTGTTATCAAGCAAAAAGAGATGGTTGGAAAATTGGAGCATCTAAGTTTGATGAACGACTTTAGAGAACAAAAGGCAAGAAGAATTATTTTTTAAAGCGATAGATTATTTTTAGGTTTAGGAGTTTTTTATTTGAAAATTTGTTTCATTAGCAGCTTTTATGATAGTTAAAGTCATCTGTTAGGAGGATATGTGTGTAGTAGATAGACCTTTGTTTATCTTAAATTTTATCATGGCTCTTAGTACAAACTCCATACTGACTACTTTTAAAAACCATACTTGCAACGATTTAATACGGCCACGTTTTCAGCCGCTTAATTAATCTATAATACAATCTACAAGTAACCGACAGGGCCTTGCTTTATTAAACCAGATTAATTAAAATTAAACCACATGTTATGGTGCTTTGTTACGTGTGAAGCTGTATAAACCAGATTAATGAAAACGAATCAGGTCTTCCTTTATTATTACATCGAGAAGCGTAGAGTTTTGTCTCCATTCTCGACATAATAATAATATTATATTGATTTCTTATGTTTGTATTCCTTCACTGAAAATTCAGGATCTTTGCATCTGGATCGAAAGCTTCAAGTGTAATCGCCTGCGAGTGGTTCTTTTTCCACTACCATTACAAGGCTGCATCAATCCCACCAAGATCCTCCACTCAAGAGGTTTCTCTATCACTGTGATCCACACGTGCTTCAACGCGCCAAAGGCTTCAAACCACCCTCACTTCACCTTCTTACAGATCCCAGATGGCTTGTCTGAAACATGTTGGGTTTAAGCTTTGGTTAATTTATAAACCAAGTAACTCTATACCGAAAGAATGGTTTAGTGTTTAAGGGTTTTATTAAGTTATAAGATAAGTTTAGGATAATGTTAGATAAGTTTGGATTTATTTAGAATTTATCTAATTCCTAACTCTAATAGGTTTAGGTGAGGTGTGCCTTCCCTATATAAACACTTGATGGGTTGTGTCAAGGTTTAAGAAGAGAGTTAAGAAGTATTAGTTTTCGAGTGATTTTTCTAATACAGTTTAAGTATAGGATTCTTAAACCTTCTCTTGTTCTTGTCTATTTCGATTCTTTGTTTTCAATAATTGGTATCAGAGCTTCAAGGTATTTGATCCTTGGAGAAAGAGAGCTTCAAGGTGTTTGATCCTTGGAGAAAGAGAGCTTCAAGGTGTTTGATCCTTGGATAAAGAGAGCTTCAAGGTGTTTGATCCTTGGAGAAAGAGAGATTCAAGGTGTTTGATCCTTGGAGAGAGAAAGAGATCAATAGAAGACAAGGACGTGAAGATCTAAGATGGGAGATATCGTGGCTCAATCGAAGGACGTGGTACCTTCGTCTATACAATGTCCCATGTTGAATTCAACTAACTACATGGTATGGTCCATGAGGATGAAAGTTATGTTGCAAATTCATAAGGTATGAGAAACGATCGAACCGGGCTCAAGCGATCCTCATAAGAATGTTGTCGCAACCGGTTTGCTATTCCAATCAATCTCGAAGACTCTTATCTTACAAGTAGGAGAGAAAAATTCTCCGAAAGGAATTTGGAAAGCAATCAAGGCTCGTAATCTTGGAGCTGATCGCGTTAAGGAGGCGAGGCTTCAAACTCTCCAAGCTGAGTTTGAAAGAATCAAGATGCGAGATACAGATACGATAGATAGCTTCGCCGGAAAGCTATCGGGACTAGCTTCAAAATCGGCTTATCTTGGTGAATCGATTGAGGAGGCTAAACTTGTGAAGAAATTTCTTAATTGTCTACCAAGGAGCAAGTATATCCAAATCGTTGCTTCTCTTGAACATGTCCTCGACTTGAAAACAACAAGCTTCGAGGATATAATCGGAAGGCTCAAGGTGTACGAAGAAAGAATTCATGAAGACAACTATGGAGAGACGCAAGACAAGTTGCTTTTCACAAATACGGATCAACAAACCTTTGTTGGAGGAAGAGGTCGTGGCTTTGGAAGAGGGGGCAGAGGAAATAGAGGAGGAAGAGGCTGTGGAAGATCAAACTACCAAGATGTCTCGCAAACGGAGCAAAGTCAAACGAAGAAAAAGAAAAACTATTCGAAGATAACTTGTTTCCGATGTGAGAAAAAGGTCACTTTGCCTCTAATTGTCCCGAGAAGAAGCAAAAGCCTCAAGAAGTAAACAAAGTTGAGACGGAAGAAGCGGATCTACCCCTCTATCTCCATGAGATAGTGTTCTTGAATGAAGAAAAAGTTCAACCAAAGAACTATAAAACCGAAAATCAAGAAAAAGGACTTTGGTATCTCGACAATGGAGCTAGCAATCATATGACTGGTGTAAAGACATATTTTTGTGAACTTAATGAAAGTATCAAAGGGAAGGTGAGATTCGGAGATGGATCTTGTGTCGAGATAGGTGGGAAAGGCTCGATTCTTTTCCAAAGCAAAACCAAAGAACAAACACTAATCAAGGACATCTATTATATTCCAAGTTTGAAGAGTAATATTCTTAGCTTAGGACAAGCTATAGAAGTTGGGTGTGAGGTCTTAATGAGACAAGATCATCTCATGATACACGATCCAAATGGAAGGCTTCTAGTGAAAGTAACAAGATCACCTAATAGGCTCTACAAAATCAAGCTACAAATCGGTAAACCATTATGCTTTCACTCAAGGATAGATGATGAAGCATGGATATGGCACACTAGGATGGGGCATGTAAGTTTTAAAACACTTAATCTCATGTCTAAACACGAGCTTGTTCAAGGTTTACCGGAAATTGAAGAAGAGAAGAGGTTGTGCGAATCTTGCTTAGTCGGGAAGCAAGCTCGACACTCGTTCCCTAAGAGGTCTATTTTTCGAGCTTCTAAGGCTTTAGAACTGCTACACGGTGACTTGTGCGGTCTCATAACTCCATCTACAATCGCCCATAACAAATACATATTTGTTATAGTAGATGATTTCTCAAGATACATGTGGACAATTTTGATGAGAGAGAAGAATGAAGTGTTCAAAAAATTCAAGACACTCAAAGGGATGATTGAAAAGGAATATGGGTGTATGGTCATGACTTTAAGGACTGATAGAGGAGGAGAATTCACCTCAAAAGAGTTCCAAGACTTTTGTGAAGAAAGTGGGATCAAGAGACATCTTACGACTCCTTATACTCAACAAAATGGAGTTGTTGAGAGAAGAAATAAGACTCTTATGGAGATGACAAGGAGCATACTTAAAGCCATGAAAATCCCAAATTATCTATGGGGAGAAGTTGTTCGTCATTCAACATATTTGATCAATAGAGTTTCGACAAGAGCATTAAACAATATGACCCCCTACGAGTGCTTAAAAGAGAAGAAGCCGGGAAGGAACAAAAAGCCGACATATTGACAAAAGCGAGGATTAAGCTTGGAGAAATGAGAGACTTGATTGGTGTTCAAGATCTTTCAAAAGTTACCTCCAAAGCTTAAGAGGGAGATTGTTGGGTTTAAGCTTTGGTTAACTTATAAACCAAGTAACTCTATACCGAAGGAATGGTTTAGTATTTAAGGGTTTTATTAAGTTATAAGATAAGTTTAGGATAATGTTAGATAATTTTAGATTTATTTAGGATTTATCTAATTCCTAACTCTAATAGGTTTAGGTGAGGTGTGCCTTCCCTATATAAACATTTGATGGGTTGTGTCAAGGTTTAAGAAGAGAGTTAAGAAGTATTAGTTTTTGAGTGATTTTCTAATACAGTTTAAGTAAAGGATTTCTTAAACCTTCTCTTGTTCTTGTCTATTTCGATCCTTTGTTTTCAATAAAACAGAGACACAGACTCACAATACCAAACTTCTCCTAACGCTTCTCAACCGAAAATGTGAGTCTCCGGTTCGTTTTGACTAAACTGTTGCAATCTGCAGATTCAGAAACAGAGGAAGAGAAACAGAGGAGTAGCTGTTTGACTAAACTGTTGCAATTTCCGGTTCGTGGCTGTTTGACTAAAGTCTCCTTCTTTCCAGCCATTTTGTTCTTCCTCAGCTTCGGCGTGGATGTATCTTCCATTACAAGGTATTGTTATTCCTCATTTTACAATTTACTGCCTAATATGAATATATAATATGAGTAACGATATTTTTCCTATATTGTTTAACTTTCAACATTTTTCGATATGTTTTAGAAATATATATATATATATATATATGTATATATAATTGTAGTTTTTGGATCTTTTTTTAGAAGTATAAAAACTTACACTTAATCATACATGATATGATCTACATCAACAATTTTGGTTCCATCTGTTACTATAAGCGATTTATTTTTACTAATTAAATTATCTATACAGATTCAAAACAAGAAGATTCCACCGGTTTGAAAGAAGGAACTTTTACGGATTCTTGCTGAGAAACGGAGCTACTAGATCTATACTTGGCTATGATGTTGGAAACGACAAAGGCGTCTTCAGGCCTTATATTCATGTCCTGTGAAGAGTTGGACCAAGACTCACTGAGTCAGGCACGTGAAGATTTTAAAGTTCCGATCTTTACGATAGGGCCTTCTCATATTCACTTTCCAGCCTCTTCTAGTAGCATGTTGTCACCGGACGAGATAAGCATTTCATGGTTAGACAAACAAGAAGACAAATCTGTGATTTACGTGAGTTTCAGGAGCATTGTGACCATCAGCGAATCAGAGTTAATGGAGATTGCATGGAGTTTAAGAAACAGCGACCAACCCTTCTTGTGGGTTGTACGGGTTGGTTTGGTTGCCCATGGCACAGAATGGATCGAAGCAATCTTGGAAGAGCTCATCGAAAGGCTTAATGAGAAGGGAAAGATCGTGAAATGGGGCCCACAGCAAGATGTTCTAAAGCATCGAGCCATTGGAGGATTCTTGACACACAATGGTTGGAACTCGACGGTTGAGAGTATTTGTGAAGGCGTCCCTATGATCTGTTTGCCTTTTCGTTGGGACCAGTTGCTAAATGCGAGATATGTTACTGAAGTATGGATGGTTGGGATACATATAGAGGGTCGATTTGAGAGGAATGAAATTGAGAGAGCGATAAGAAGATTAATGTTGGAAACTGAAGGAGAAGCAACAGGAGAGAGGATGGAACTTTTTAAGGAGAAAGTAGGAATAAAACGTGTTCATTTGAATGTTTATGATTGGAGCTTAGCAATATATATATTAGTATCGGATAAGTATAGATGAGAGCGATAGTTTCCTGTAAATCATCTTTCCTTTCATTTGTTAATAATGAAACATGTTTGGCGAAGTGTCTTTAAGAAACCTTTCCAAATAACAAAGTTATATATGTGTAGTCATGTGGAAAACATTGTGAAAATAGGAGAAGAGTGTGATCGTATAATCTTGATTCTGAAACCTCAAACAAGAACTTATGTAAAAGAACGAATTATCTTTTACTGGTGGATGGCTGCACCTCGAAGGTTGCCTACGTACCTTTGAAGGGATCAAGCCTATTCGTAGTTCTCAACTCTCAAATGTCTCTAAGCTTGTTGAACACCTCTCAACATAGCTTCTTATTTATAGGGATAAACAACTCCTATTCCTATAGGAAAATAGACATATTGCTTGCTTTGCCGCTTCCGTTGCCACCATGAACTCTGGTTCGCAGGAAGATAATGCGACCGTGGGAAGTTTCTGAGAGCACCACGAGATTGGTGATGTCCCAAAGTAGAAGACATGACCAGCCGTTATCTTCCCGTCGTCCCGGTTTATGTCGTGGCTGCTATCGCTGAAGCCTATTAGCTTCTTGTCTCCTTCTCTTTTGAAATTAAGACCATAGCTCTTAGTTCCTTGTAAATATCTCAACACATGTTTCATGGCTGCTCCATGTGACGCCCGAGGGCTCTGCATGTATCTGCTCAACACACCAACCGAATATGAAAGGTCCGGACGTGTGTGTAGTAAGTACCTTAGCCACCCGATGATTTTTCGGTAATTTGTGGCGTCTATTTCTTCTTTATCTTCAGCTTTGTGTAGCTTTAAACTTGATTCCATAGATATATGCGCTCGATTACATGACTCCATTGAATCTTCTTTAATTATCTTTGCCGCATAGGCTTTTTGTTTCAAAGTAATCCCATTAGAACTTTGAGAGAACTCGATTCCAAGATAATAAGTAAGCTTTCCAAGATCTGTCATGTCAAATTCGCTAGCCATTCTTTTCTTGAAATCTCGTATGATTTTCAATGATGCTCCTGTGACGAACATATCGCCGACATACACAACCACTATAAGATCTTGATCATGCTCTGTTTTCCGATATACAACATGTTGAGGTGTGTAGGGTGATGTGAGCTGTCTTGAGATGTCATTGTCTTCACAAAATGTGTAAAAATAGATAGAGGTAAACTCTCCCCCTCTATCGGTTCGAAACATTTTGATTCTCTCCCCCGTTTCACTTCCACCAAGCTTTTGAATTTCTTGAATTTTTTTAAAGCTTCACTCTTCTCTTTTAACAAGATAGTCCACATGTATCTTGAAAAATCATCAATCAATACAAATATGTATCGATTTCTAGTTGTGGTTGATGGTGTGATTGGACCGCACAAGTCACCATAAATTAGTTCTAACTTTTGTTTTGTTCTGAATTTTGTAGCTTACGGGAATGGTTGTCGGGTTTGTTTTCCTATAAGACACCACTTGCATATTCTCTTCTCGTCTTCGAAGTTGGGTAATCCATGAGCCAGCTTCTTCTTGGAAATTGTTGACATCGTTTTAAAGTTAACTTGTCCTAGCCTTGCGTGCCAACGCCAAGCTTCATCATCAAGTTTGGTAAGTAAATTTTCTAGAACTTCAATTGTAAGTTGTATCTTGTACATATGATTAGGAGATCGAAGTACATTCATGAGTAGTCAATCATCGGAATTATGCATGGTAAGGTAGTTTTCTTTTAACCTTACATCGCATCCTGCTTCCGTAGCCTGTCCTACGCTTATGATATTGCTCTTAAGGTCTGGAATCCAATAGATGTCTTTGATGATTGTTTGTTCACCGATCTTTGCTTGGATTATTATCAATCCCTTTCCTTTGATGTCTACACATGACTCATCTCCGAAATTGACTTTTCCTCTTATGTTTTCGTTTAATTCCGAAAAATAGGATCTGTTTCCCGTCATATGGTTACTCGCCCCATTATCCGAATACCAAGTGTTTAGTTTACTCGCTTCTTCTTCTTCGTATTTGCTTAGAAATATTTTTTGCTCATTCAAAAATATTATCTCGTGCATGTAAAGGGCTGCATCAGCTTCCTCTGTTTCTGCTAGGTTCGTTTCTTGGCGATTCTTACCTTTTTCCGGACACATATTAGCGAAGTGTCCCTTCTTCTCACAACGCCAACAAGTAACATATGATCGATCCTTCTTTTGTTTTTCTTTGTTTTGATTCTGATCATTGTTATTTCTTTGTTGTGCGTTAAATCGTCCTCTTCCACGGCTCCTTCCACGGTTTCCTCGGCCTCTTGCTCGGCCATTAAAACCACCCCTTGAAGCTTGCTCGTAGGAGGCGTTAAATAAGAGTTTGTTCTGATCAACTCTTTGGTTTTCTTCTCCTATATTTCTTCGTAGGCTTTTAACCTACCAATTATGTCTTCAAAACCAACTGTTTTGAGATTTAGAACTTGCTCTAATGAAGCAACGATGTGAATAAACTTGCTTCTTGGCAAACTGTTCAAGAATTTCTTAACAAGCTTATGTTCTTCGATGTTTTGTCCTAGGGCGGCTGATTTAGAAGCTAAACTCGAGATCCTCCCTGCAAAATCATCAATATTTTCGGTTTCATTCATTGTTAAACGATTGAATTCTGAGACAAGAGTTTGAAGTCTTGCTTCTCGCACTCGGTCTGCTCCCAAGTATCGAGATTTTATTGCTTTCCACATAGCTTAAACCTTTTCTAACTCGTCAATTTGCAGGATCAAATTTTCGGGGATAGATTGGAAGAGTAAGGCCATTGCGATGACATTCTTATTTGCATCCGTTGTGCCTGGTTCTACCGCTTCCCAAACTTCATGAACCTTCATTCTCATCGCCCACACGGTGTAATTAGTGGCGGTGAGGATTGGACATTGAACAGACGAGATCTTGGGTTCCTTCTCATGTGGTGCTGTGATGATGGCTCCTTCCATGTCTCTGGTCTCACTCCGCTCAAGAGTGTTTGATTAAACTCGGGCTCTGATACCAAATGTGATCGTATGATTTCGATTCCGAAACCTCAAACAAGAACTTATGTAAAAGAACGAATTATCTTTTACTGGTGGATGGCTGCACCTTGAAGGTTACCTACATACCTTTGAAGGGATCAAGCCTATTCGTAGTTCTCAACTCTCAAATGTCTCTAAGCTTGTTGAACACCTCTCAACATAGCTTCTTATTTATAAGGATAGACAACTCCTACTCTTATAGGGAAATAGACAACTCTTATTTCTATTAGAACTCTCTAATAATAGAAATCTTAACCCTAATCATATTCGAATTACCTAAGAAAGAGAACATGAAAACCATCATGAAATCAACGTCTGCTGCAAATAAGAGAGTTGGAATATTTCAAAAACCTTATAAAACAAATTGTTGGCTTTACGTATAAATGCACGAGGGAAACAGGGTCAGGTGTCCACATCCACATCAAATCTTTTTTTTTTTTTCTCTTTTTTGTCTTCTTTTTACCTAGTTACCTACATATTTAACTTTTTCTTTATAAACTATAAAAATTCCAAATATTTGACATGTTATATTCTCCCGTCTCCGGAACCAACCATTAATAAAACGTAACTCACTCCTTTCAAATAGAACTGAACTAATGGCCTGAAAAATTATTTCATAACCTCAAAATCACTAGACCACCAACTCATTAAAATTGGAAAACTATTTTCTGATCATATCTATTTCAGAAAATTCAGTTCTAGATTTACCAATTCATACAACTTAGATGTTACAGAATCGAGTGCATTTTAGGACAAAACTAATATTACATACTGTAGTTTTGGAGATTAGGAGATTACAGATTTCGGTACAAAACCTCTTAAAAAATACTTTATCTAATCTTTGTTATTTAACAAACATTAAAACTCGGGATACAATTATACATAATTGCTAATACTTCAAAGAAATCGAATGTATCTAAACCAAATCAATGTATCCAAAATAATAAAACATAAGTCTAGTTTTTTGAATCCTAGTAAGACCAAATCAGTTAACCAAAGGGAATGTTCAGGTGGCAAGTAACCAAGCAAAAGTTGCAAAGAGAATCACATTTAAATGGCCTAGTAAGACTAAGGTTCTCCATGCAAATAAAATTAGTATATCAGACTCTTAGTCTCAGTTGTATGTATTGTTGAATTACTAAAAGTGAAAACAAACAAAAATTATGATTCTAATAGTACTCACCTTCCACACAGTAGAACGGAGTTCAGGAGAATCCAGCAAATTTTGTAAAGCGAGACTCCTCAATTCCTTCATATTGAACACCTTCTTCGATAACTAAACAATAAGAAGAAAACAAAAAAAATCAGAAGTGACCAATGAGACCACATCACACTCGGAAGAATACATTTATAAACAAAAAAAAGGAAGGTTTCATTGACTTTGTCACTATCCTTGTCTGTTTCTTCTAGTCTTAGGTGCACTCTCTCGTCTTTCCTTACCTTGCAGTCTCGCACTATATGTCCCGGTTGCACTTGTTGTTGGTGCAATTCTCAGGAAGATAACATTTGTTACCACCGTTTGAAGCAGTTGTAACGCCGTCATATCCTTCATGACTACTTTTTCTTGATTTTTAGCCATGTATGGTGTGTTTATACTCATCGGTATTCCATTTTAGTCACTTCCCAAACTTTCTCGTCTTTAGAATTGTCATCATTTTTATCTTCCAAAAGCTATAAGCGTCGTCACTGAAGATTGGTGTAATTTGATGCACCGTTGTCTCCATAACTCCTTTCTGTTGGTTGAACTTTTAGCGGAACTTTTAACTTGGCCTAGAATTGAAAAGTTCAGATATCATGTTAAAATGTGGTCGATGAGTTTTACGAAAGTGATGTTCTATTTTATGTTTGTTAATAAAGAAGAAATGACGATGAATTTGATTATTTATTAATCACATTTATAATGTCTAACACAAAATTATAAAGATTTGGATTTTGCTTTTGTATGATCGAAACGTTACAATAAAACAAAATAATTTGTGGAATTTAAAAAACACAACTATTTAACATAATTTTTGGTTTTGTAACTAATTTATACAATCGACTTTAAATTATTTAAACGAGAATGGTTAACTTTCAAGATTTTGGAAGTTAGGATGTAACGTGAAGGCAGTGTTTTTTTTTTTCATTTTCTTTTTGTTTTCAAGAAAAGAAAAAATCTTTTACTCCGTTACGTTGATTTACTACGTAATCGGTGGGATCCACGTCGGTGAGTATGGTTGGAGCCATTATTTGTTTTATGTGTACCAAAAGAAAAATCGATCATTATTTGGTCCGCAGTAGAACGCAAACGAAATCCGGCTAAGAAACCGATTAGCCATCACCACATGCTCCACGCTCTTGTACCGATCGTTGCTTAGAATCTGCAGTATGTCTCCAATGTTAACCACAATGGCTCCCATAACTGGTGGGACATGGAGCCACTTGTCACCGTATCGAGCATAAAGGCTGCCTATTATGTCGTCTTGGAGAAGAAGCGTGAGTGTGTTTATGTCAGAATGACGGCCTGTTCCTACGGCGAGCTTCGGGTCAGGACACTCCGGATAAAAGTTGAGGTTCATCCTCAAAGTTCCCATCAGGGTTTGTTCTTTGGTGTAGTCCATGCTTGCGTTTAGATTGTTCATTAGTATTTCAAGAATCTTCTTACCTAACGGCTTCATCCTATGAGAATGATTTACTACTTCGTCCCTGCCACAAATTAAATCCTTGTTAAAACTTTCATCTATTACAATAACTAATTTTTCTTTCTTTGCACATGTATTGCATAAAATTACTATGCTGTTTTTCTTCAAATATTGAAGAAATAACTACATTTATTTAATTATCTGCGATAATCTTCAGTAAACAACTGGTAATTATTTGGAGGAATATGTTAAGTTTTTTTTAATTGAATATAATGAATACTTTATAAATACACTGTCAAAAAGGACTGAACATATTTCTATATTCATAGAACTTTAAGTAAAAATCTTCATAGAACTTTAAGTAAAAATCTTTCTGTGCATGAAAAATCTTTCTATAAATACACTGTCAAAAAGGACTTTAAGGACTTTCAAAAAATTAAACAAATATTCATAGAATATTCATAGAACTTTAAGTAAAAATCTTTCTATGCATGAAAAATGTGTAGATGGCTAGATCTATTATCTATACTTTTGAGTCATATATACCTGCAGACAGAAGGCCATGAAGCAGCGAAGTCCACTTGGTCGGGACGATACTCAAACTTGATAAAATCCCTCCACTCCAACTTGGCCTCCTCGTAGGGATTGAAACTTGTCATGTACCAAGCTGTGTCCGACACTGAACTTCCCTTCCAATACCGTTTCTTTTCCTCCGCCGGCAAACCGAAAAACCCACGACCAGCAGCTCTCAGGTCGTTTAGCTCATCCACCGACACTCCATGGTTCACTATCTGGAAAAACCCTAATGTTGCAGCTGCCTCGCATATCTTCTCCGCAACATTTGGGTTTTTCCAGTCAGAAACGTCGATGACCGGAATCATCGGTGACGACAAACCGCCTTTGCCGGCCGCTGTTACGTCTGTGATGAGTTTCTCGGTGGTGACTCGTTTCTCAGGGAGTTGAATGTAACGTGACGGTAATGTCTTTGGAGACATAACGTCGACGAGACCTTTTACTCCGTTACGTTGGTTTACAACGAAATCTGTAACAGCGACGTCGGTGAGTAGCATCTGAGCCATATTTTCCTTTTCTTTTTTGAATATGAAGGGACGATAGGAATAATGAAAAGTGAGAAGTCTTTGCTGTTTTTATCGAATATAGATGCCTGCTCAATGATGTCGAACTCCGTAGGTGAGAATTGAGAGAATACGAATTGAACCAAGTGAAAAATGCCCCATACATTGGTGACCTTTTCCAATAAGTCACTTTCTTCAATATATCACCCATATTAAAATTAATTGTTTTAGTTACACCTAACGACAAAGTTTTTTTTTTTATAATTGTTTATTAAAAACCAATAATACACTTTCTTAATACCATTTTTTGAACGATTTTAAAATATATATATATATATATAATATATAAAAGGATCTAGAAGGTCCATATGATCAAAGAAGATATCGTGAATATATTTTAGAGATTTGCCTTATATTTCTATATGCTTACAGTATTTTCTTCGATCATATGGATCTTCTAGATTCTTATATATATATATATATATATATATATATATATATTATAAAAAATTTCACAAATTTAACTAGATTAAAATTTATATTTGATCATATAATGAGTAATAAGTAATAATAATACAGATATTTTACTTGATATTATTTTTTCCAGCATTTTAACTTGATATTATATAAGTTGCAAATTTATGATTGAATCTCTACGTATATTTAGTCATCGCATTTCATCATGTTCCAATTGTGATATTATTAAAATTAAACAAGAAAACCCATTGTTTTAAATGTTGGCGAAGATGAAAAATCGCTGCCCACACGGTGAATATTTCCATTATACTATTACCACTCTTAGTATATACTCTTTGTGTATAAGGAAACAAAATGTAGTTAATATAAAACATGCAAAATAAATGATAACAGTTTGAATCATTATTTTTATAACATCTGGATAGTTGAATATTTGTTTTAGACAGAATTATAAGGGTTGACAAAAATATTCTTTATAACTTTTGTTATAATTGGAAAAAAAAGTTCCGCACAGATAGAGAAAGACAACGGCAAATGTGAGGTGTGGCAGTGTTTGCTTCACATGTGGTGTCCACCCTATTTTTGAATAAATGCGGTTCTTCCCACGTGCTTCTCTAGAATCAATACAGCATTAAGTAGCCTGTCTCGTTCATTAGGTAACACGGAGCCCTGCCCTAAGAAACGCATATCCGCAGTGATAGCGCGTGAATTCGTGACCCCAATTAATGGATTTTTTTGACCAAAGATAAGAATATATCATATATTTAATCAAATGAATATGATATATATTATATATCATTGATAGTTGGTTGCAAGGGAAGGGAGTCTATAATTTGGAGGATACGTGAAACATGTTGGCTACGTCGTCCAGAAATTATTTTTCAAAATTATCGAAGCAACATCATGCTAATTATTGTTTTTTCAAATAAATAGTTTTTGACTTTAACATTTGATCATACGCTAATTATTTAGAATATTCACGTTTTTACGTTCTGAAATATATATATATATATATATATATATAAGTATTTTCAACGTAACTGAGGGTTCTAGATTATAATTTGTTAATTATGGACATACCCGAAAACTAAGGTAATTGTAAGTTTATTCGTTTAATCTAAAAAACTTTTTTCTACCTCTTCTGTTAATAGCAGAAACATCTATCGAATAAAACTCTTTTAAGAGAATATATATACAAGGGACTTTAAATTGACAGGCTACAATCCTCATGTATCTTTAAATTGGACATCTTCTTCCCATCAATGTTTTCATTCTTTAAGAGAAAATTTGTATCAGTAATTACGAGTCCTATGATCTAATCTACTATGCAGTATGCAATATGTAGGTCTCAATCATTTATGGATTAATTGGGCTTCGTTTTTTTTCTAGCACATCTGAGGTTGCACCAATGTGTAGACAAATACCCATAGTTTCAACCTTTTAAAATTGGTTTTTGGCTTTCTAACATAATGTAGCATAACTTACGCTTTTAGTGTTTTTGATCTGACGGTTTGGTTTAAGTTTAATC
Organism: Cardamine chenopodiifolia; assembly: GCA_963922655.1. Classification (NCBI taxonomy): domain Eukaryota; kingdom Viridiplantae; phylum Streptophyta; class Magnoliopsida; order Brassicales; family Brassicaceae; genus Cardamine; species Cardamine chenopodiifolia. The sequence goes on along the minus strand of OZ000464.1, from coordinate 15,849,345 downwards.
CTACTCATTGACACCTAGCTCACTTAAACACAGAAACGCTCAAATGGATATATGTGTATTTGAACACTTATCAAAATTTTCCTATTTTCTTGCTAATGAGATCTTGCAATACACAACAAATCTACCCTAATTAAGTAACCTAACTAACATACGATTTAATTTTTGTTCCCATATATTAGTTGTACCATTTCTTTTAAGCTCACCCACTCACACGATCATGCGTTCTGTTCCGCCGTCACCAGCTCCCGCATATACCCAAAACAATACGCATCATCATCATCTACATGAAGACTTCACTCTTATGATCATCATCTTTGTTTTGTATGGCATCGTTGCCATACGGTATGCAACCACTAATGATGGTTCCGTTGGAACTAATCTTAGATTCCACAGACCGCAACCGTCTTTGCCGCTGCCACCAACATAGCCACCAATGTGTCCGCGGCAGATTGGGGCGATGATTAAAGGCATAGTGTTGGATGTGGAATTGTGTTGTCCAATATGTCTTGAGGCGACGATTAAAGACATTTTGTTTCCTGCTTTGTTCATTCATCGAGTGAACGACGGAACAGTCGAATAATAGCCGATGAAAGCTAGGGTCGAACGGTAAAATGGAAAATGTTTCATAAATTTGTAAATAATGTTCGTCTGAATATTTTTTGGCTCCGTTACATAAAGACATGTTTTGACCTTGCCACTATGTGTTGTTGATAGTGACTAGTATTGTTTAAAGGCTAATGACCATTGACCACAAGACTTTTGTGTGTTTTAATTAAACACAAATCTGAGTCATTTTATGTTAAGAAAACCTACAGTACAACTCGCAAGAAGACATTTGCGTCACATCCACAGCATCAATGTGGAGTGTTTTCTGGTCACTCTATTAACCAGAGTACAATCAGAAGGCAATGGTCTTTAAGAATCCATGGCCAAAATGACAGCCAGTTTTTTACTTCTTCGACTCACAGGTTTGGTCTCTCTTCGAGGCAAATGTTTCCGCAACCAACAAAGAGAAAGCTATAGTAGCATCACAGTATACCTGCAAGAACAATGCAATATCAAATACGTACTCAAAACTACAGGATGTGTAGAAATGAGAAGCAGGTTTGAATCAGACCTTAACTGTTTTAGCGGATCCCCTTATTTTACCCCAAGACACTGCTTCAACAGGGCGTGCACCCGAGTCGCTTCCATCAAATTCTTGCCGTGTTTATGAATACAGCGTAATCCGGACCGTTACTCATCATATTGGCATTACATATGTGGTGCTTCGGCAAGCCCCCTCCAAGGATTATCTTCCCCGTCTTTCTTGGAGTTGCATGGACAGCTTTGCTGTTCATAGCTCTGATATCTGTTCACAAAGCATTAACTGGTTCAAGGACCATATCTTAAAATCCAGCATTGCTCGAGAAACATTGTGATAAGATTCAAACTGATAAACTCCTTTATTCAATTCACCAAAAGACTAAACCAAAGAAGAGAATTTGATTAACAAAAGAATTCTTTAACTCTTGAACCAATGCCCCAAACTAAACCAGAATGATCCAATCCTCAAACTTGCAATAGTTATCATTTGGAACCAGCAAGTTCCCAATTCGGTTCAACCCCTTAGACCGCAGATAAGCTCCCGGTAAAGAGAAATCACCTTTTGGGTGCAAGGCATTTTATGAGATCTTCTTCAAGACCACCAGTTGTGGTGACTATAACATCAACCTACAGAAAGCATTAGAATCAAACAACTTCCAACTAAAGATTCAAACTTAAAGCTCGAAAATTAGCATAGCTGTGTTCTCACTAACCATACGATGCTGAACAAGATATCGAATTGTACCTCTAACACCAGATGAAACAAGATTCGAAGTAAAACCCAGAAAGATTTTACATTTCACAGACTCTCTGTACGATGGGTGTTTCTCCTCTTCACTACAGTCTTCAGCTATTATAGTTTCATCAGCCAGTCTCCAGTCTAGCTTCAATACAATTCAATCCCATGTTACTAATTGGAAAAAAAGAAAGGAACTTTTATTTTTGATTAATTCGATAAACGAAGGGAATAAAAACCATTTGATTGACGATATCAATAGCTTCGCCGAGATTTGAAGCTTGAAATCCAGTGGTGAGCATGGATCGGAGAAGCTTAGGATAATTTACTCCATTGAAATTGCATCCTTCGATTTTGTCACACTTCCCTTCTAGCGATTCTGATTCCTTGAAAACTGTGGAGTGAACCAATGAGAAAACACGATCCTCCATAATTGCTCGATGAACAAAATCGATTTCTCTGGATTGGGAAGTGTAGAGGGTTTTGGTAGTTCTACGGTCCTAGTTTTGGCAGTGTAAAGCGAAACCATCTTCCAAACGAAACCTTGCTGACAAATTTTGGGTTCGGTCCGAATCTAAACTTGATTTAAGGAAATTCGAATCAAATGCAACGGTATGGGTCGGTTCGATCCGGTACGTTAGATTTTACCCTGGATTACTTTGTTGTTGATACAAATTACAAAGCTTGGCCAACACATTGAGTGGAAATGAACACTTGAACCAATCAAATCTTTATACACTCACTTGAAACCAATTTGTTTGTACAATGTATAAATGGCTGTTTAAAATGTATATTTGAACCCTGAAAATAGATTTTATCAAATATTTATATAAAAAATATTAGTGTAATCAAATAATTTACAGAATATTATATTATAATAAAGTAAAATTTTATATTAGTTTAATATTTTAACATGTATTTTTGTCTAGTTCAGTATAAAAGTATTTATATAATGTCTTTATCATTAATATTGTTTAACGTGTTCAATATAATATATAACATAAAATGTTAAAATTATTATAAAAATTGTGTTTTAAATAATTGCAGAATTTGTTATTATATATATGTAATTTAAAATTTATGATAAAACCATGTATTTCCATTATACCATTACCACTCTTAGTATATAAGGAAACAAATGTAGTTAATATAAAACATGCAAAATAAATGATTGCAAAACGATTAGAGAATAAAACACTAAGTGATAACTACAATGAATTTAATGCGGATATAATAACTAGTACTAAATTTGATTAGGATTTTAACAGTTTGAATCATTATTTTTATAACATCTGGATAGTTGAATATTTGTTTTAGACAGAATTATAAGGGTTAACAAAAATAATCTTTATAACTTTTGTTATAATTAAAAAAAAAAAAAAGTTCCTCACAGATAGAGACAGACAACAGCAAATGTGTGGTGTGGCAGATTAAATATTTTCTTTTTTAAATTGCTTCACATGTGGTGTCCGTCCTTTTTTGAAAAAATGTGGTTCTTCCCGCATGCTTCTCTAGAATCAGTCATTAAGTAGCCTGTCTTGTCTCGTTCATTGATTAAGGGAACCCACCGGATTTACAGCGAAAGCGAGTCTTCGTACGGCAACTGTCACTGCTTATAACACGGAGCCCTGCCCTAAGAAACGCATATCCGCAGTGATAGCGCGTGAATTCGTGACCCCAATTAATGGATTTTTTTGACCAAAGATAAGAATATATCATATATTTAATCAAATGAATATGATATATATTATATATCATTGATAGTTGGTTGCAAGGGAAGGGAGTCTATAATTTGGAGGATACGTGAAACATGTTGGCTACGTCGTCCAGAAATTATTTTTCAAAATTATCGAAGCAACATCATGCTAATTATTGTTTTTTCAAATAAATAGTTTTTGACTTTAACATTTGATCATACGCTAATTATTTAGAATATTCACGTTTTTACGTTCCATAATTTGATTTGATGATGATGAGAACTATTCTCATATTCGTTTTGATTCATGATATTCTCCAAGTTTTATCTGCACAAATCCATAAAATAATACATGAACAACAGGGCATTACACAAGCCAAACCCAACAATTAAATCATGTTTCTTAGATTACCGGGAGAAGATCTTCGTCTGTACCAAACGATTTCCGGGCATTCTCCAGACATTTTGACGAGATCCTCTCGTTTATCCTGCAAGACATTTCTTTGTGAATTATTACTACTGTCGAGTATGTGATCGTATGATCTTGATACCGAAATCTCAAAGAAGAACTTATGTAAAAGAACAAATTATCTTGTACTAGGTTTTAGAAACTTCTCAAAACTAAAATCTTTGTCTCTAAGCTTGTTGAACATCTCTCAACCTAGCTACTTATTTATAGGGATAGACATCTCCTATTCCTATAGGGAAATAGACAACTCCTATTTCTATTAGAACTCTCTAATGATAGAAATCCTAATCCTAATCACATTCGAATTACCTAACATTCTCCCCCGTAATTCGAACACTTGAGCTTCGAAGATCTTCAACTCCTATTAGACTTCTCATTTCGGCAAGCTTGACTCGAGATAGAGGTTTTGTGAGAATATATGCTCGTTGTTCTTCTCCGGAAACATGCTCCACATTGATTTTTCCATTTTCGATACATTCTCGAATAAAATGATATTTCTTGTGGATGTGTTTGCTCCGGCCGTGAAAAACAGGGTTCTTGGTTAAGGCTATTGCGGATTTGTTATCGAGTAACAATGTCACACTTTCATGCTTCCAACCCGTTACTTCACATAGAAGGTCTTGAAGCCATATTGCTTGCTTTGCCGCTTCCGTTGCCGCCATGAACTCTGCTTCGCAGGAAGATAATGCGACCATGGGAAGTTTCTGAGAGCACCACGAGATTGGTGATGTTCCGAAGTAGAAGACATGACCAGCCGTGCTCTTCCCGTCGTCCAGGTTTATGTCGTGGCTGCTATCGCTGAAGCCTATTAGTTTCTTGTCTCCTTCTCTTTTGAAATTAAGACCATAGCTCTTAGTTCCTTGTAAATATCTCAACACATATTTCATGGCTGCTCCATGTGACGCCCGAGGGCTCTGCATGTATCTGCTCAACACACCAACCGAATATGAAAGGTCCGGACGTGTGTGTAGTAAGTACCTTAGACACCCGATGATTTTCCGGTAATTTGTGGCGTCTATTTCTTCTTCATCTTTAGCTTTGTGTAGCTTTAAACTTGATTCCATAGGTATATGCGCTCGATTACATGACTCCATTGAAGCTTCTTTAATTATCTTTGCCGCATAGGCTTTTTGTTTCAAAGTAATCCCATTAGAACCTTGAGAGAACTCGATTCCAAGATAATATGTAAGCTTTCCAAGATCTGTTATGTCAAATTCGCTAGCCATTCCTTTCTTGAAATCTAGTATGATTTTCAACGATGTTCCTGTGACAAATAAGTCGTCGACATACATAGCCACTATAAGATCTTGATCATGCTCTGTTTTCCGATATACCGCCTGTTCCTTGGAGCATTTTTCGAACTTCATTCCTCGTAGAATCTGATCTAGCTTGGTGTTCCAAGCTCTCAGAACTTGTTTTAGTCCGTATAAAGCTTTGTAGAGTTTGTAGACTTTTCTTTCTTCTCCTTCTCTTACGAATCCATCCGGTTGATGTACATAGACCGTTTCTTTTAACTCACCATGTAGAAACGCAGTCTTGACATCAAGATGATGTATTTCCCAACCTCCTGTTGCGACGACGGAAGAAAGAAACCGGATAGTCTCTAGTCGAGCTACAGGCGCAAACACCTCATCGTAATCGATTCCATGCTCTTGAACATATCCCTTTGCTACAAGACGAGCTTTGTATTTGTTGATGCTTCCATCTGAATTTTTCTTGATTTTGAAAATCCATTTTAATCCTATTGGTTTCACGCCTGATGGTTTGTTAACTAGCTCTCATGTCTTGTTTTTGTTAATTGAATCTATCTCAGATTGTGCTGCTTCCATCCATTCTTTCGAATCTTCAGCTTCATGAAATGTGCTCGGTTCTCCATCGATACAAAGCAGAAGTTCTTCGCCGAGTATGTCTGCTAGTAACACGTAATCTTCTAGGTATTTAGGTCTGCTTTTTTGGCGACTTGATCTTCTCAGAACTGAGTTGGTTTCGTGATCAAGGCCTTGCGAAATCTCCTCTGGACCTTCGATACTCCTTTGCGAATTCCGAGGTGAAGAACTGCTTAGAGGAGAGAGAGTTTTCGAGTTTCTCTCTCTATTCGTAGAAACAAAGTCTTCTTCTCTGTTTGGAACAGAGCTCGAAACAAAGCTGGTTCCATCTTCAATGATTGAACGAATGTTTGTCCCATCATCTATGGTTTCTCTCCAAACCATTGTGAACATTCCAGGCGCTATATTTTGATCATTATCGCATGACTTATTCCAATCCCAGCCACTTGCCTCGTTGAAGACTACATCTCGACTCACATAGATTTTACTTGTAGAAGGGTTGTAAAGTCGGTAAGCCTTCGTCCCTGGTTCCGTTCCGAGATATGCAAGAGGTCTAGATCGATCATCCAACTTCTTCAAGTTGATCGCTTCTACCCTTGCAAATGCCTTGCAACCAAAGATTCTAAGGTGATCCAAGTTTGGCTTGTTTCCTTTGAATGACTCGTATGGAGTTTGATCATTCAAGGCTTTTGTGGTCACTCTATTGATCAAGTAAGTGGCGTGTCTTACTGCTTCTCCCCATAGGTGATTCGGCATTCCCATTGTTTTTAACATACTCCTCGTCATCTCAAGCAAAGTGCGATTTCGTCGTTCAACTACACCGTTTTGTTGAGGTGTGTAGGGTGCGGTGAGCTGTCTTGAGATGCCATTGTCTTCACAAAATGTTTGAAAATCGATAGAAGTAAACTCTCCCCCTCTATCGGTTCGAAACATTTTGATTCTCTCCCCCGTTTCACTCTCCACCAAGCTTTTGAATTTCTTGAATTTCTCGAAAGCTTCACTTTTCTCTTTTAACAAGATGGTCCACATGTATCTTGAGAAATCATCAATCAATACAAATATGTATCGATTTCTTGTTGTGGTTGATGGTGTGATTGGGCCGCACAAGTCACCATAAATTAGTTCTAACTTTTGTTTTGTTCTGAATTTTGTAGCTTGCGGGAACAGTTGTCGGGTTTGTTTTCTTATAAGGCAGCACTCGCATATTCTCTTCTCGTCTTCAAAGTTGGGTAACCCATGAGCTAGCTTCTTCTTGGACATTGTTGACATCGTTTTAAAGTTAACGTGTCCTAGCCTTGCGTGCCAACGCCAAGCTTCGTCATCAAGTTTGGTGAGTAAATTTTCTGGAACTCCAATCGTAAGTTGTATCTTGTACATACGATTAGGAGATCGAAGTACTTTCATGAGTAGTATACCATCGGAATCGTGCATGGTAAGGTAGTTTTCTTTTAACCTTACATCGCATCCTGCTTCCGTAGCCTGTCCTAGGCTTATGATATTGCTCTTAAGGTCTGGAATCCAATAGATGTCTTTGATGATTGTTTGTTCACCGGTTTTTGCTTGGATTATTATCGATCCCTTTCCTTTGATGTCTACACATGACTCATCTCCAAACTTGACTTTTCCTCTTATGTTTTCGTTTAATTCCGAAAAATATGATCTCTTTCCCGTCATATGGTTACTCGCACCGTTATCCAAATACCAAGTGCTTAGTTTACTCGCTTTTTCTTCTTCGTATTTGCTTGGAAATATTTTTTGCTCATTCAAAATATTATCTCGTGCATGTAAAGGGCTGCATCGGCTTCCTCTGTTTCTGCTAGGTTCGTTTCATGGCGATTCTTACCTTTTTCCGGACACATATTAGCGAAGTGTCCCTTCTTCTCACAACGCCAACAAGTAACATATGATCGATCCTTCTTTTGTTTTTCTTTGTTTTGATTCTGATCATTGTTATTTCTTTGTTGTGCGTTAAATCGTCCTCTTCCACGGCTCCTTCCACGGTTTCCTCGGCCTCTTGCCCGGCCATTAAAACCACCCCTTGAAGCTTGCTCGTAGGAGGCGTTAAATAAGAGTTTGTTCTGATCAACTCTTTGGTTTTCTTCTCCTATTCTTTCTTCGTAGGCTTTTAACCTACCAATTATGTCTTCAAAACCAACTGTTTTGAGATCTAGAACTTGCTCTAATGAAGCAACGATATGAATAAACTTGCTTCTTGGCAAACTGTTCAAGAATTTCTTAACAAGCTTATGCTCTTCGATGTTTTGTCCTAGGGCGGCTGATCTAGAAGCTAAACTCGAGATCCTCCCTGCAAAATCATCAATATTTTTCGGTTTCATTCATTGTCAAACGATCGAATTCTGAGACAAGATTTTGAAGTCTTGCTTCTCGCACTCAGTCTGCTCCCAAGTATCGAGATTTTATTGCTTCCCACATAGCTTGAACCTCTTCTAACTCGCCGATTTGCAAGATCAAATTTTCGGGGATAGATTGGAAGAGTAAGGCCATTGCGATGACATTCTTCTTTGCATCCGTTGTGCCTGGTTCTACCGCTTCCCAAACTTCATGAACCTTCATTCGCATCGCCCACACGGTGTAATTAGTGGCAGTGAACATTGGACATTGAACTGACGAGATCTTGGGTTCCTTCTCCTGTGGTGCTGCGACGATGGCTCCTTCCATGTTTCTGGTCTCACTCCGCTCAAGAATGTTTGATTAAACTCAAGCTCTGATACCAAATGTGATCGTATGATCTTGATACCGAAATCTCAAAGAAGAACTTATGTAAAAGAACAAATTATCTTTTACTAGGTTTTAGAAACTTCTCAAAACTATCTCAAAACTAAAACCTTTGTCTCTAAGCTTGTTGAACATCTCTCAACCTACCTTCTTATTTATAGGGATAGACATCTCCTATTCTTATAGGGAAATAGACAACTCATATTTCTATTAGAACTCTCTAATGATAGAAATCTTAATCCTAATCACATTCGAATTACCTAACAGAGTAATGGCCATTCCAAAATCATGCATAATGTCTCTTTCTATATAGTAATGAAAACTCGCGTCTAATAAACTATGTGTGATGGATGTATACTAACACCAGAGACACGTTTTTACACTTTGTTTAGATTTTAACTCATTCCTAAAACAATTTCAATGTTTTCTGCTGATAGATGGGCATTGGCAACCAGCTAAACATCTCAGGGAAGGCACCGATTTCTATTAGAACTCTCTAATGATAGAAATCTTAATCCTAATCACATTCGAATTACCTAACAGAGTAATGGCCATTCCAAAATCATGCATAATGTCTCTTTCTATATAGTAATGAAAACTCGCGTCTAATAAACTATGTGTGATGGATGTATACTAACACCAGAGACACGTTTTTACACTTTGTTTAGATTTTAACTCATTCCTAAAACAATTTCAATGTTTTCTGCTGATAGATGGGCATTGGCAACCAGCTAAACATCTCAGGGAAGGCACTGATTTCTATTAGAACTCTCTAATGATAGAAATCTTAATCCTAATCACATTCGAATTACCTAACAGAGTAATGGCCATTCCAAAATCATGCATAATGTCTCTTTCTATATAGTAATGAAAACTCGCGTCTAATAAACTATGTGTGATGGATGTATACTAACACCAGGGACACGTTTTTACACTTTGTTTAGATTTTAACTCATTCCTAAAACAATTTCAATGTTTTCTGCTGATAGATGGGCATTGGCAACCAGCTAAACATCTCAGGGAAGGCACCGATCTGTAAGTATTGAAGCAATGAGATATAACAAGAAATTACTTGGAACTAGCAGGATCTCTGATCTCGAACTCATCCCTATCAGCATCATAGCGACATATCACGATATAGTGACCTATCGGAAACATGAAGGAAACGAGTAGATGTAAGAATTTTAGTAAATGTAGTCTCTACTAGGAAACGGGGAAATCCTTGAATGCCTCCAAGCCCAACTTGAGAAGAAGGTCAATAGGTGAAGCTTGATAACGTTTTTGCTTTTTGAGATTCTAGTTTTAAGCGTGTGTTAATTAAGTTTCTGGAGTTCCAATCATTATAAGAGAGATTATCGACATAACAAAATCAAGGATGTGAAAACCGGGGTTCCATGGAAAAGAAGAAACAGAGTGTAAGGCTGGAGGACAATTCTCACCTGTGTAGCTGGAATTGCTGGAGTGGAGACCAGCGACAATCACTTCCTCCAACCAAGACTTGCTGCAAAAGTAAAAAAAGATGGGCATGAACACTATGCAACTTCTTTATCATACTTCTTGACAAACACTTGAAACAAGAAAGGCACACAAACACTTGAACCGAGCGAAAATGATATTCTCGGAAAGGGCCCAAGATATGTCAGTGAGCAAGCTTTGAGAAAAACATGAAAGACGTCATACATATCTAAAATTTAATGACGAAGGGATCTGACTAGAGGGAATATATGAGAAAAAAAGAGAGAACTGACCTTAGCTTGTCCTGGTCGACTAACGCAATGGCAGTATAGTTCCCCGACAAAAGCAAACAAGATATCTCATGGATACTAACTGATCTGCACTGCAAAAACGAAGAGGTTGATTGAATTTGATTTCCAAATCATAAATGGATTACACAAGGGAAGATTTGATGACATGTGACTTCCCGCAGAAAATCAATGTCTACACCCATACCCAAATAATCACGTCGTGATAATATTTCTGGGTTGAAAAATTGGCCATATATTTCAAGCAACACTAATGGAACAAAAAAATAGCCAGAAATTTTGTTGAACACAGGAGTAAGTAGAAACATTTGGCCACACGGTTTTACCTGTATAATAATGCCAGATTCATGTGCTTTCCTGAAGAGCAAATCCACACGCACAAGATCTTGCGGGAGCTGCTCCTGCATCATGATTGCCAAAAAGATCATCTTGAGCATTTTCTACTTAGAAGAAATCAATCAGGCATGCCGTATGCGCAGAAGTTTGGAAAAGCATCAACATTTCTCTAACATATTCGATGAAGCGCACAGCATTACATGGTGTATGAGTAACTATAAAACAAGAATTTAAAGGTCTTTGCCATCTATAATTTAGATACCTTGTAAAAATCCTATATGGAATAGTTTGGAGTTGCTTCAAATGTTATCGTGAAATAGGAAAAGTCCACACAGAACTTGTGCAGTAAATATGCGAGATCTACAGTCTAAATGCTGCAGAAATATCAAAATTTGATAATAAGTATCTTATTGAGATAGCATTCCCCGCCAACTGTTATCAGCTTTAAGAAGCAGACAGGGCACGTAATATATGTAGTAGGGTTACACTGCTGATGACCATTTCTTAAGATATAAGCAGACCTATTAGTGGAGCATAGCTCAGCCAAATCCTCAATAGTGCAGCTTGTGAAGCCACTTGCTCTGAGAACCATGAGAACACAAGCAAGACCACAATCCCATGAAGCTAACTGATGTACATGAGGGACCTAACAGCAATAAAAAAAAAAGGACCAGCAATGTGGCAAAGAGGGTGATAAGTTGCAACAAATATGGACTTGCCAATTTGTATGAATATGGAAAGGTAAAACTCTGTCTTACTTCCATATGAGACGAGGATGGCAAGCCTGAATCTCTGAACATTCCATTACTAAAGAAAGGAAGTCCATGTCCATCTGATCTCCCCTGATTCGTCTCTTCAACTTTCAAAAGCAGAAAACAAAGAGGCCACATGAATTACCAAAATGTGAAACAGCAGTAATGGTCTTGTTGTGTATCCCCCTGAATAATACAAACACAATGAAGGAGAGTCATCGAAATAAACTCACACAGCCAGCTAAAACCTGCAGAAATATTCATATTCCTTTACCAGTCAAAACGAAATTCGAAACTGAAGCTACAATCAAGACAAAAACAAATTTATGAATCCAAAAACCATTATATGTTTAATCAGAAAGTCTCGCAGTTCATCCCCAAATTCAAACGAGATACGAATCAAAGCGACTCATACCGATCAAAGCCCAAAATCTAAATCGAGAAATCTGCGATCAGTTTCCTCGAAGAAATACAATATATAATATCCTCAGGTGAATGTACCTTTGCTTAAGATGCAAGGGAGAGAACAAGCGATAAGAGGATTTTAGAGAGATTCTGGAAACAAGGAAGAACAACTTTCTCAGGATATTTTTTCTTCCTTTTTCCTGGAAAATAAATTCAAATGATTTGGATAAAGGAGACGACGAATCCGAGATGATTGTTCCTTCTCATTTAAATCTTTTTTTTTTGTTTAACTTATACCACCTCCAACTCGGGTTTTTAATGGGTTTCTTAGAAGGAGGGTTCTTAGAATTAAAAAAATTAAGAGAATAAGAATTTTTTAAACAAAAAACTTTAGAAACTACATAATAACCTCATATTACATTTGCTTTGATATGATTGGTTACATTTTTAAAAAATTTAAAATTAAATCATACAATTATATTTCATTAAAAATATTGTTATAATATTTGTAAGAAACTCATTTGAGATTTTAACCATTGGAAATGGCCTTAGAACGTGACTCTCAAATACTTGAAAACGTTATTTTATCAAATATGTCACCGTTTAATCACAACATTCAAAGTTTTATTACCACATTTACGTTTTCACGTTATTTTTTATTTTAACAAAAGTAATTCCAAAGAATTTACAGTCATTATAACTACTACTTAATATAATGATTACAAAAGTCATTAGTTTACAAAATCCACAACGCCTTGCGATTATTCTATAAAATTCCTCTACTGAGCTAAAATAATTTTGTTTTTCAATCATATTATGCGATGGTACTATTCATCTCACATGCCAATCAAACTATCATCTAATGCCTTATACAACAACAAAAGATGCAAGGTAGTTAGCGCTTTGCAACAATTATATATTACTTATTAGAACTAATTGGAGTAAAGTTTTTGTATGGGTTGGTTCAGTGACAAATTTTGTTTGATCTGTTTCCTCAAGATACATCAGTTTCCAAAACAAACGTTCAAAGACTCAAAACCTCTTTCAGCTTTATTTTCCCTTCTCTATCTCTCAGCTTTTATGGTTGTATTTATTATGAATATGGAGTATATTTTTTATGGATTTTAAGTTCAGTAGTTGGTATATTAGTTTTGATGGATTTATGTATGCTTCATTATCTAAGTCTTCTTTATTGAGTTTTGATATTTTATTGTGCTTAATGCTAAGTTTATGTAGGATAAACTATATTTTCTTTGGAACTCAAAAGTTTTATCAATAAAATTCTTAAGGAATTACTATATGATATATAATTGAAGTAAATAAGGTTTAGACTTTGTGCTCTCAATTAATATCTGAGTTTAAAATCTAAAGCGAACCACGCCTATGATTTATAATCATCCGTTCATATCTGGAACCCGTAAGCTTAGAAATTTAACATAATAATTTATCAATTCATTTAGAAGAAATCATGACACTGACCTTTTAAAATCAATTTACATGTTTCTTTAGTTTTCTTAGCTTAGATCTCGACACCAAGCAAACATAATTATTCATATTAGCTTAGATAAACTCTCACATTTCTTGAGTGTGGAATTTTTTTCGTATGATCGACGGTTAAGTACCATATTACTTAATATTTAATGCTCGTCCTGAACGGGAAGTGAATGGTTTTCTATGGGATTGCATTCTGCACGTATATAAGTTGAGAATTCTTGATCTGGAATAACGAAATATCAAACTGAACAATATGGAACCAAAATTTTGTCCAATCTCTATCAATGTGAAGTAGAAACTAAACAAAATCTCTTTATATCCAAATAAGAGTCTGTAGGTCGGTCGTTTTACTTTGAATTCAAACCTCTTCCGAGACTTTAAAAAAAAAAAAGGAAATTTCAATCATGAAGTCTGTAAAAGGTATGAAGATGAAGTTTTGAAAACCGAGATTGAATGTCCAAGGCGGGACGTGGAACACATTATAAAAAGAGAATAGAATAGAGATCGATATCGATACCTTTAAATTCAAATTACAACATTTGGGAAAGGAAATTTTATGTGAGTGCTGTGTCCAAAAAGTCAAAACTGTCACTTTAGTAAAAGTACTACACCTACACAAGTCATTTGAATTTTTGTATAAACAAAACCGTTTATGCTGTTAACAATTCGAATTTAGACGGTTCATAATATCTTTTATATTAATAGTAGTGAATAGTATCACTTTATTGAAGTTCAAATTTTAGAATTGTTAGATGTGATGGACATGACAGAACAAAATGAATAAAAGATTGCACAACATTTTATTTATGATGGTTTTTTTTGTCATCTTAGACCATTTAGACCATTTACAACGGGGATGCTAAATTTTTAATTCAATAGTTGAATAAATGCAATGAATGTGTTGCTATTTGGGTGATTAAATGATGTGGTTTATTTGATGTTGAATAATTCAACATGTTAAATCTGGTGGATTACCAGAAAAGAATGCTATATGGCAAATTTTTATTGCATGCTAAAATTTTTTCATATATTTGTTTTCATCCTAACTATTTTAGATTAATTATTTTATAACAAATTAAATTAATTTTTTAAAAGTGTTATACTAAAATTCATCATTTTTCATACTTTAGATATTTGTTTTATTTGATTTGAACCAAAAAACTATTTTTACTATATTTTTATTAGCCTCCAATAAATTCTTGTTTATAGTTTTAAGCATCTTTTAAAACATTTTTAGTGAAATGGATTTTATAAAACTATTTTTTAGTTTAAACACTATTTAATTCTTAATTATTTGAATATAATTTTAATCATTAATTATGTAATATGTAGTCACAAAGAAATATAAAAGAAAATAAAAATATAAAATAAAAATAAATATTGAATTATGAGGTGGATGAAAAAAAAGATAATGTAGAATAAAAAAGAGGATTTTAAATGTTAAAATCATTATACATAGTCTTAATTAAGAGATGTTCAACCATCATTTAAATACTTTTAACTATTTTGGTACCATGGGCGGACCCACTAAAAGAAAAGGAGGGAGGGGTCACATAAACCCTAAAATACTCAAATATATTATAATGCATCAAGATTTAGCAGCTTAATTGGTAGTTCATTGAATATTGACACCCCTAAACTCACCTTTTAACTGTTTATTTTTCTTACATTTATATCTTTTTTCTTTTATTCTTTTGAAAATCATGACATTTATTTAGTATACTTATATTTTATTGATTATGATTATTTTAATTTATTTATAGTTGTGTAGTGTTTACATAATAGTTTATGATATATTTCTAAGATTTCTTTTAATATTAATGACCCCAATAAAAGTAATTCATGGGTCTGTCACTGTTTGGTACTTAAGGTATAAGAAAACTAATATGTTTTTTCATTTCGATTTAGTTCAAATTGTACATTATTCGGAAAACAAACATTTTTTATAAATATGATATTGAATTGTTATCAAAAATAATAGTAATTTAATTTCGATATATGACATTATAAAAAATCGATACATAACAGATTTTACTCTTTCAAATTAAAAGTTTTTCATTTGCTCAAAGTCATAGCACAAGTCATTAAGCTATGCCTAATGGCCTTTAAACGGCTACGAATTTTAAAACGAATATCGATGGGACCATTGCTTTTGAATAAAACTACAGATTACTATATTGCATACTACAAACATCTATATTCACGAAAATGCCACTAACTTACCCTTTGCATTATTTTCTGACAATAAAGGAAAAAAAAACGCTGCATTAAATCACTTTATCCTTTTCCACACCTAAATCTTAATATTGGCGGCCTATATGACATTAAATTTTGGTACTCTTCAAGAAGAATGTCTCCACTCCACCTTATTTGTACAATTTCTTTTTCTTTTTCTACTCTGCATTTAGTGATCTTCAGATTAGATTTATTAGTTTTTTTTTTCATTTTTGGTTGATTTGATTAAATAAATCTTAAACTGAATTCAAACTTTTATCTTGGATCCTTAAAAATAAGAATTTGTTCAACACTGAAATCATTAACACCAAAGACTAAATTACTCCCCTGTTTTTCAAAAGAGTGTCATTTTAATACTTTTAACACAAATTAAGAAAATCAACAATCATACAGCTATATCTTTATTTAATTTGCTATTCTTAGATGATAATGAATTAAATTAAAAGAAATTTTAGTTTAATTAGAGGTTAAATTAGGATTTTAGTTTAAAAAGTTATATTAGAAATATAAAACGACATTTATTTTGAAACAAAAATTCAACTCTAAAATGATATTGTTTAAGAAAAGGAAGAAATATCAGTTACATTTAAATATTCTGAAAATTAATCATTTTCTTCATTTACATATATCCTCTACGTTTTAACTAAAACAATTACATTTATTTTTTTATTTACTCCGTCCAAAGTCCAGAAAATGAAACTTACTACTAATCTTCTATTTTAGTTAATATGTCAATTTTGGCAATTCACTTGTCTCATTTATATAATAACTAAGTATAACCCTCATAATTAATAGCAACACGAAATCCCATTTGTAGTAAAATACTAAACTCTTAATTTATCACAATGGATAAAACCGTAATATCCACCACCATACTGAGAGATTTGTCCGCCAAAAAAACAATTTAATGTTTTGAAATAAAAAGTCAAATACTATTATCACACCTTAACTCTACTCGTGACAGAGGAAGAGAAACAGAAAGCATAACTTTATAGCAGCCGATTTTTTTCAAATTCTTACCTTTTGCTCTCACAAAAGGCATGTTCTTATCTTTATAGTGCTAACCAAATTCTTCTGGGTTCTTGCAAAAGAAAATAGCTTTCTAAATTTGAATTTTGTTTTTAAAAATGGAGAATTTAGTGAAGAGCTGCGCAGGGATCGAGAAGAAAAGAAGCAACTTGACTCACACGGTGGAAGAAATAGTAACAGAATCAAAAGAGAGAAGCAGCAGTAAGAGCGGATCCAGCTACGAGAGTTCCTCCGCCACCGCTTCGTCTTCTCCACCACCGCCGCTGTTTCTGGGTTGGCCAATAAGAAAAGCCTCTTTGCGAAAGAATTCAAATGAAAATGTTAAATTAAATCATAAGAAATCCAGCCTTTACGATGATTCTGGGTTTAAAGGGAAAGAGGTGAATATTGCAGGTTAGTGAAAAAATAAGTCTTTAAGCAATTTTTTTTATAATTAAGTTGAAAAAGTTCTCTAAGATCTCATGTATTCTTTTGTTTGTTGTTAAACTGATTTTGAATTAGATGTGGATATGATGAAAGAGAGATTTGCCAAGTTGTTGCTTGGTGAAGATATGTCAGGTTCTGGTAAAGGCGTGTGCACGGCTTTAGCTATCTCCAACGCCATCACTAATCTCTGTGGTACAATAAAGAGACTATTCTTGTGTTCGTCAAAACCAAATGTTTTTCAAAGTGTTAACTTAAATGTTTCTTCCTTTAGCTACGATTTTTGGGCAACTATGGAGATTAGAGCCGCTTTCTAGTGAAAAGAGGGATATGTGGAGAAGGGAAATGGAATGGATTCTTAGTGTTAGTGATCATATAGTTGAGTTAACACCTTCAACGCAAACTTATCCAGACGGCAAAAAGTTTGAGGTAAGTTCTTGATTTAAAAATTGTTGCAAATGCAATTACTGGAGTTTGAATGATTCAGTTTTGTGGATCTTTCTCAGGTCATGACTTGCCGACCAAGATTTGATCTTTTCATCAACCTCCCAGCTCTCCGTAAACTAGACAATATGCTTCTCGTGAGTTTCACTTATCTTTCCTTACAATGATCTTCTCAAGTGAAACCTGTTGATCTTAGATTTAATTTTCTTTTGCAATAGGATTTATTGGCGAGTTTCAAGAAAACCGAGTTCTGGTATGTTGATCAAGGGATTGTAGCTTCAGAAAACGATGGCTCAGCTTCTTTCCGCAGAAAGATTCAGCGTCAAGAGGAGAAATGGTGGTTGCCTGTTCCTCGTTTAGCACCTAATGGTCTTACTGAAGAAGCAAGAACAGAATTGAATCATAAGAGAGAATGTGCGACGCAGATACTTAAAGCTGCAATGGCAATCAACAGCGATGCTTTAACCGAAATGGATGTTCCCGAATCATACCTTGAAACCCTTCCAAAGGTTTATATCTTTAACTTCAAAACATCCTTATAATAAACAGTCCTGAGAAAGTCTTTGTTTTGACATTAAACTTTTGGCGCAGAATGGTAGGTCCTGTCTTGGGGATGTTATCTACAGGTACATAACAGCTGAGAAATTTTCTGCAGAACGTCTTCTTGATTGCCTTGATCTTTCCTCTGAGCATATTGTGCTTGATATCGCAAACCGTGTGGAAGCTTCAATATATGTTTGGCGCAGAAGAGTTGAAACAAAACTTGCAGTCAATACTTCAAGCTCTACACCAAAGTTATCATGGGAAATGGTCAAAGAACTAATGGCTGCTGGAGACAAAAGGGGATTGCTTGTGGAGAGATCCGAAACTCTCTTACGTTGCTTGAAGCAGCGGTTTCCATCTCTAACACAGACTTCTCTAGACATTAGCAAGATTCAATGGAACAAGGTCCAATTATAACCCATTTTCTCTGTATACATTACATTATAATAAAAAATGGCTTTTCTTGTTCTTACTTATTAATACTGGTTCTTTGAAAATTTCAGGATATTGGGAAATCGATCCTTGAAAGCTACTCGAGGGCACTAGAGAGCTTAGCATCAAACATAGTGGCAAGAATCGATGATTTACTCTACGTGGATGACTTAACAAAGCAGCCAGATGATAAAAATCTGTTGTCAATTCCAACAGTAAGCATTATAGCTCACAAGAAAGTAGTACCAATCCCTTATCTAAAATCTGCATCAGGAACTCCTTCCAGAACAAGCTTCTCAACAACACCAGGTTTCTCTCCTTCAATGGTTAGCCCAAGAAAGAGAGAGAGAACACCTTCTTATTCCACCAAAAACACTAACAAAGTCATTGAGAAAGGTCCTCCTTCTAGAGGATTTGGAGTGAGAAGAGTCTTGAACAATTATCTTGGCATGGAATCTAAACTGAGAGTATGCGTGAATCCATCAGATAACTCAGATGCAGTAGTGATAAACAAGATTTCCAAAGAAGGTGAAGAAGACAAAAAAAGAGATTCAATATCAGTCAATCAAAAGGGTCCATCAAAGTACACTGTCTATTAAGAGTTAACAGAATTGTATAATTTATGAAGACATCATGGATTGATACGTTTTACTAGTAGTTTTTGTCCTATTTTCGATTGGTAAAGTGTCTACTTTTGCAAACCAAAACCAAATCATATCAAAAATAGCCAAAAAAATGGAAGCAGCCATAACAAACAAATCTCATCAAATTGGTTCTGGTTGGTGTGTACCAGTTAATTTATTGGTAAACAACTACAAAGTCCTTCATGACGTGCAGACGTTTAAATCATGTAAATATATTCTCGTTTATGTTGTTATCCGAGCAATAATGTCGTTGTAGTATAGTGGTAAGTATTCCCGCCTGTCACGCGGGTGACCCGGGTTCGATCCCCGGCAACGGCGATTAATTTTTTTTTTCTCCTCCTTGAATTTAATTTCTCGACGAATCCAACTCTCTGAATAGCCGAATCTACGGGAGAGAAAAAATGACGACGAGTATTCACATCACAGCTCTCGACGGAATCGTCAACGTGAACTCTCTCTTCACGCTCGCAGTTTTCATTGGATTAGCTTGGAACCCTACCGATCCAGACAACAGCCTCGTAACCGACCCTAATTGCAATCCTACAGCTCGTATGGCGGAGAATCTCGTCGCCTTCCATGTCTACTCCTTCGCTTCATTCCTATTCTCAAGTCTCATCGCTTTAGGTCTTAAACAAGCTATGAGGCTTAACATAGCCGCTTCGTTTCACTTCTCTTCTCGAATCGACCCTGTGGTGTATTACGTTAACAAGACAGCTCTAAGATTTGGGATGGTGATTTCCGGTTTAGGATCGGTTTGTGGATGTGTATTCCTTATGTTGGCTTTGATTAATGTTGTTCAGATCAAGCTTGGGACTTTGGGTTGTGGTGCGAGTGGTCATACTTATGCAGCTGTTGTGCCGCTCTTGATTTTGGTTCCTACTGCATTGTTTATCTATGTTTCACTTATGCTCTATGCTTTTACTCGTTAGAGGCAACATGGTTTTGATTCCATGATTGATGCAATTAGGGTATGTTTGTCTGTATGATGATATGATGGAAATGAGAAGGAGAATGATTCTTTATGCTGATATGGTTCTTGTAAATCTTTGATTTTTTTGTTTTTGTTTTCAGATTTATTAGTTTAATGTCTGAGTTTTTGGATAGATGATATTCTGAATTAGATTTGAATTAGGCACTTGTGTCTTACAGGAATATTAACTGGTGGATTCATTCGATCCGAGGAAATGGGTAATGAGATTATGCTTTTTTCTGATGCTGGATTCTGATGCTTTGTTTGGTTTGATCTCTACTGTACAAAAGAAGGATTTTAACCCTACTTGGAATCAAACACCAAAAAAAGAGAACTTGTCATTTGGATTAGAGGTTTTCAATTGTTGATAGTTTTGAGTCTTCTGGCTAAGCTGAGTGCTCTGTAATACCATCTCACATAACTTGGAGCTGCTTCAGCTGAATTCTATGCATAAATAGCTTTGAAGACTGAAGATACATAACCTAACATATCTTGATCACTACTGAAGACTCATAAAAAAAAAGATGTATTTTGATCTGAAGGACCCATTGGTCTGTATACTTTTGAAGTTTATTCTTTGGTTTGTGCTATTGCTTTGTCATGTCGAAACACCTCTTTGCTTTCTCAAATGTTCAAATAATTAGCTAGAGACTAAGTGCATAGTTACTTTAGATTAAAATAACTATGCATTTTGAGGCCCTTAATGCGACTGATTAGGTGAAGTAATTACTATGTTCCTTTAGTGCTTCTTCCACTACTTGTATGTGGATTTTCTTTGATCCTGCCAAATCTTTTGGCTACTTCAGTTGCTATAAATCTCAGATTACATAAGTTGTATATGCATAATCAAGTCTTCTTCAAGAATGGAAGCTCATGTTTTAGCTCGCATTTTCTTCCTAATTCTATGCATCTACAGCCTTAAAACCACGGTCTATGGAGCTGGAGAATGCCGGAGAAATTCCCCAGATAGAGAAGCCATAAAGCTGGCTACTTGTGCAATGGCTGCACAAGACTAGTCTGCTAAAGTGTCTCCAACTTGCTGTGATCGAGTGAAACAAATGGGGAAGAACCCGAAATGCCTTTGTGCTGTCATACTTTCTTCCACAGCTAGGAGCTCTGGAGCAAAGCCAGAGATCTCAATGACCATTCCTCAACGCTGCAATATCGCTGATCGTCCCATCGGTTACAGATGTGGAGGTAATAATATAAATGCTTATTGACTTTTCTATTTTATTGCCGAGGCAATTTTGCTTATCAAGTGTTTCTTTGCCTATTCTCTTGCAGCTTATACTCTGTCTTGAAGCAGGAGGCAGAGAGCAAAAGACATGTGCTTCAAAACCAGTCTAAAATGTCACATGTTCACAGTTGTATGACTTAGTTTCAATAAAAAAACGATGCTTGATCATGAGATTGTGAGTGTTTAATTTTTTACTTACCGTTTTCTGTGATACATTAGTCATAGATGCGGTCCATTAACTGCCCTCTTTAACTATCAATCCCGAACATGTGGGATTACAAAAAAAAAAGATGAAGAACATATAAACAAAACCCGAAGATCACATTGCAAAGTTACGGATATGAATGCAGTCGATACATAAGGCCATTGCGGGAATCAAGTGGACTAGAATTTAGGTTGATCTTAGTAATACAAAGAACCTGCATCAATGAAACAATTCACTGATGAGTTGGGAGTGATTAGAGAGTAAAGATTACTAAGCAATTATGGTATAACTAAAGTACCTTTCCACCAATTTCCTCTGGAAGCAGAGGCGCGGTCATCGGTTTCTTTGGGGTGATGAGATGGAGAAGTGGAGGGGCCATCGGTTCGTGGAGGTGAATAGTGTTGCTGGCCTCCGTAGTAAATGGAGGAGCTGAAATAGGAATCCTCTCTCCTTTCATGGCTGCCTCTCTCATCTTTGGAAAAAGAAAGCATAATTCATCAACATATTCGTAAACTTATGAAGAAAAGATTTATAAAAAGGGATATATAATTTTCAGAATTAATATTTCTAACTAATACTGTTGTAAGACAAGTTCTAGAAAACTTTAGTGACTTTTTAACTCTAATAGTTTTTTTTCTTTCTAACTAGATCAAATCTTAGCCGCCCTAAGTATCTTTAGTAGATGAAAAATGTACTTTTAGTAAGTATCATTATCAGATAATAGTACAAATCTCGATAATTATACTTAAAACGATGAAATTCTAAGATAATTCTCTGAATATAAATGGAATTTTGAAATTCGTCAAATTGTTCAATATTTAAACACATTAGACGAATGTCTTGCTTCCAAAATTCTAAGATGAGATTGATCTTATTTGGGGCTTCCAAAAGTCGTTTGATACAATTAACCCAACTAATGTCTTGCTTCATTCAATACACATACCCTACTCAAACTAAAATGAAAATTAGAAAATTTAAGACAGTTTAATTTAATTTTTGAAAAATATAAATTACTATATAAGTTTACTTATTCATCCCTAAAATAGTTTTTATGACTCTGTATGAAAAGCCTTATCTGTTCTCAAAAAACTCAACACAAAAACTTAATGAAAAAAAGAAAAAACTACCGACCACATATAGATATATGTATATGTACCCATAAGAAGATTCATGCATGGTTCTGATAGTTTGTATGCTTACTTGTCGTGTAGCTACTTAGAAAAGTTCTTTATGACTCTGTATGAAAAGCCTTATCTGTTCCCAAAAAACTCAACACATAATGTTATTATTTATATTTCATTTTAATTTGAGTTGTTGTCAATACGTAAAATCCTCATGCAATCGACTAAATTTGTTATACAACCGCTCTGTGTTCTCTAAATGAAAGATCATCAAATTATACAAACGGACACATAACATATACATGTACATATATATATATACACCTAAGTATGTAAGTGTAAAGTCTATTTATAGATACTGGAGGAGGGAAAATGGATTCGAGTATAGTTGAACAAGAAGAAGCAGAGGCTGATCCTTTAGGATCAAACAGATGATCAAATGAAGAGGAACACGATGATGATGGAGCATTGGTTTTCTTGATGTCCATTTATCGGTATATGTAGTAACTAAATAAAAATAAAAATATTTTCACAATGAGGGGTTTTTCGAGAGAGACTAGACTGAGAGGGAGAGAGAAAAGGATAATGATAGTTTTGAAGATGGCTTTGTGTTTTTTGCCCTAACGCCCTAACGGTCTGTTATATAACCAACTTCTGATGAGAAGGAGATGGGTTCATGTGATCCCCACGTGGCTTTGCCGCCGTCTTCAACTCTCTTTGGGCTGTCACGTGTTATTTCTTATAGATGCTGTGGATAAACTTTGTTTTTTCTACTTTTGTACTCTTCTCTTCAATTAACTCACTCTCTGTTTTTGTCATTCGGATAAGTTCTTTACCTGCTTCTTTTCTTCCTCTCTACAAATAAAGAAAACTCGTGTGTTATTATTATTTGATCTTTGGCATATATACACTACAATCTCTATCTTCTTCGTTTAATTTTTTTTTAATAATTCGATCTTGTGACTTAATATCGACTTATTCTTGAGGCTGTAGCTTTCAATGTTCTTCTAAGATTTTTAAGATGCAATGAAATTATTATGGAGTATGGACAAAAGGTTTATTCAAAGGCATCATCATATTTCGAATGTTAAACTTTCGTTTAAAAAAAACCAAATATTAAACTTTTTTAATGTTAAAAATAAGAAAATATTTATGAGTCTGTTGGATCCAGAATGTCATTTAATTATATGGATAATGTTAGATTGGATACTGAGACATATGTTATGCTGTTGGTGTGGTTTACAAGAAAGTAGTTATGCTGCGTGAACAAAACGTGGTCAATCTAAAATCACAATAGATAAATCAAATCACATTTGCGATGAAGATTGATTCATCAATCCACCTTTGTGGGGATTAATTTTACGGAAAAATAGCAAATTATCTCATAAGATATGGAATCTATTTCCCATTATTCTTCGTAGACTTATTTGTATAGCACATTTCATTTCTTTATAATAGATGGTATTTTGGTCTCTCTATTAAGATGTATATTTTATCTTTTTACCAAAAAATTTCCGATCTCACCCAAGTATATAACATTTTCAGATTTTGACGGTGAAGTTAAGCTATAATCATATATCAAAATACATCTGATACATTGATTTATTCCATAAGAAAAAGAGAGGTCGCAAAGCAAGCTGAAGCAGTGATTCCATGTCAATCTTCTCTTTAGTTTTGATTGCATTTTATCTTCTTCCCCAAATCTAGTAAGGTTCGCCGTATAAGAAAATAAAATAAAAAATGGGAAATATTAATATATAAGCATTAAAATCACTTGCCCTTTTATATTCCACCCAATATACCGACATCAAATGAACAGAAATGGCTTATCCAATTGTTGGTCCAAAAAGATTAACATCTTATATGCTTTTATGTGCATTAAATGTTTAACTTTCATTTTATGCGAATTTTTTTATTTATAGCTTATGAATTTAACCTATCGAGGGTTTCTATGCTTAATCATCTGTAGACGGAGAGATCATAATAGTTTCTGGTTGCGAATCATATCATACTTTGTTGATAGAATCAGTATTTTTAAAGAATCGAAGATCAATTCGTGTCTAAACTCGGGTTAATCTGTCTCTATGCTATTGTTGGACAAGTTATAGACTTACTAATAGATCTAAAAAGAAAAACATAAGATCGGTCTATCATGGGAATCAAACCATAGTGATCTAAGGATCGGTCTCGATTCATGTTTTTCAATTTTGTTAAGCGTAGTGATTTCACTATTCGACTCTAGTACATATATGTTTCTATATCACGCGTGTGGATAGCAAATGAAAATGAAATTGAGCTTGAACTTAATAATCCGTTCCTCGTGCTTCTAATCACTATTTAAACCTAAAATGTAACCTTTCCCCTCTATTTTTAATTTATCATATCCCATAACTCTTTAAATTGGTTCTTTTCTTTTCTTTTTTAAAAACATCTCTTAAATGATTTTTTTTTTCTCTGTTTTCTTTGTCGAACAACATAAAATGCTAATACTAGTAGATTTTAGTCGAATAAGTTTCCACAAATTAATCATAAAAAATAAATGTTTGCCGTTTTGAAAATGAAAAAAATTGATATACATTCAAAGCAATGTATATATTTTTTTAATGTTTAATCAAAGGAGGAAGGGCCTTTTTATCATTTGGACAAGCGCTCGAGAAATTTTCTTTCTGGCAATTTCGAATCTCTCTCCTCTCATAGGGTTCAAAATTTTGTTTCTGCTGTTCTCGAGAAAAAGTAGAGTTCCCGCATTGTCCAGATTCTGAAAGATTCATTGAGTAATTTGAATTTTCTCGGGAAAATTAATTGACAGCGATTATGTCGAACTTGGTGGAGCCTTCATGGCGCATTCTGGCAGCTAGCGGCGGAGATACGGTTAAGCTTTTCGACGTATCCGCCACTTCCGGTGATCCCTGCGTTTTGAGTTATACTCCGACACCTGGTTCTGCTGTCAACTCCGTCAAGTGGAATCATACGAGTAAGTAATCTCCAATTAGTCGCATTCCCTGGGTTGCTTGGTTGGTGAGAGATTAGGAAAGTAGCTGAAGTAGTGATTTACCATTTCTAGTTTTTGATTTTAGGTATATGTAATCATTGAACCGAATTTTAGTAGAACAAACCTGGATTTTCTGTGATCTACTGTTCAAAATTGAGTTTCTGTGTATTGAATTGGTGTGTGTGCTCTTTAGGGATCGTATTTGGGAATGTAATTAGTCAGTATCTGCTGGAAGAAATCAACAGGTTGTTTGGTAGATCGTTGTGTATTTGAAATTCTGATACTATTTGATTCAATCTGGCGGAGTAGTTAATGTTTATGTGATCTGAGTTTAGTGGGAGGAGATTATTTGTTCTCTTTGTTTTCATTTTGTTGAATTTATGTTTTCTGGGATGCAGATTTAGTCGTGGCGAGTACGGGAGAAGATAAGAAGATATCCCTGTGGCGGAAAAATGGGCAATGTTTAGGAACAGTTCCTGTTACTGGGAAGGACGGTGGTGATAGTGCCGAGGTATATTCCTTTCTCTCATCTTTCTCCTCAGTGATTCGGATTTCCGTTTCTTGTATCTCTTGTTAATTAGCTACAGCAGTCACAGCCTTTTCTCTTAGCAAATTAAATATATCTTGATATATGGAGGTAGAAGGAGATCTTATTAGATTCTATACGAAAATGTGAACTGTTGTGTCCTTGTTACAGCCTGAAATTTCCCTTCTAGAAGTTAAAGATTCAGTGGGTCTTGATTTAGAAAGAATGAACCACAAATAATTGTGGAGCCTAAGAACCAATGAGAATGAAAATAATTGTGCGCTCACCATAACTCACACCTGAGTCCATTGTCCTTACTATGATGTGAATCGAGATTTCTCCCAGAATATATTTCATCGATATTGTGAAAAGTCACATTTATGGTCCTTCATAAGCAATGGGATCGTCACTTTCTCAAGTCTTTGCATTTTTTCTGATAACTGCCAAGTTTATTTTGAATGATACTGTTTTATTTATATGCTTGTGTCACAATGAATTCAGGAATGTTTATCAGCTATTAGCTTCAGCAAAAAAGGGTCCAGGTATATTTGTTCTGGAGGAACTGGCCAAATTGTTAAGATATGGGATCTGCAAAGAAAGCTTTGTATTAAGAAGTTGAGGGGTCATACAAGTACAATAATGGGAGTGATGTACAACTGCAAAGATGAGCATTTGGCTTCTGTCAGTGTTGGTGGGGATGTGATAGTGCACAACCTTGCATCTGGAGCAAGGGCTACCGAACTCAAAGATCCAAATGGGCAGGTTGTTCAGTTTGTACATGTGTAATTCCATCCATAGATCAGAGCATTAGTCATCAAACTAATTCGATTTGTGATCGATTCAAGACCAGGTATTGAGAATGCTTGATTATTCAAGGTCCAGTCGACACCTTCTACTTACTGCGGGTGATGATGGCACTGTGCATCTGTGGGACACAACTGGTCGCAGCCCAAAGGTTTGTTCTTTTACTTATTGCAATTCATGTGGAAAAGAATGTGTATTTTCCATTGTCTCTCCTCTTAATGTTTAAAAGCTTTCATAAAATTTTATTACGATGGAGTTATATGCTCCAGTGGGGAGTAAGGAAGTGAAGAAACTCTTATGTGCATTGTGTTAGCAGATATCACAAACCTAAAAACATAAGTCGGACAAGTGCTTTTATCTTTGCTGAAGACTCGCTAAATTACGTGTTAATGCTTCCCATTTAATTTCTGGGATCTGTAGTGATTTGCTTTCATTTCCACAGATGTCCTGGTTGAAGCAACATTCAGCACCAACTGCTGGTGTTTCCTTCTCTCCATCAAACGAAAAGGTAGCTGAATCCTTACCAATCCTTCTTACTACGCATATGCAAAGAAGTCAGATAAATGTGATTGCAATTTTTTCTGTAAACTTGTGCATGTGCACCCTCAATTTTGATAAGCCTGTCTAATGCTTTTGGCATAGAGTTTATAAACCTAGTATTTAAGTAATCTACAATCTAGATTATCTTCTGTAACAGATAATTGCTAGTGTGGGGATGGACAAAAAGCTTTACACTTATGATTCTGGATCCAGAAGATCTTCCTCTTGCATTGGTTATGAGGCACCTTTTTCCTCTTTGGCGTTTGGGGATAATGGTCACATTCTGGCAGCAGGAACTAGTAATGGTAGAATAGTGTTTTACGACGTCCGTGGAAAACCGCAGCCTGTCACTGTCCTGCACGCTTTCAGTAATTTAGAGGTCAATACACTTTTAACTCAATGCATTATCTATAGCATGTCCTATCTAATGACTCTAGTTCCATGGATTGTTACATTTTTCACTTATCACTATTAGTTGTTTATTTCTTGTCCCTATCCTGGTTTTACCTGCCTCTTCATCAATTTAAAATCTCCTACGGTAGCAACAAATTTTTTTCTTTTGGTGACATGATGTATATTATTGGGGTCAACTGACTCATGCTATATTTTTTTTACTTTGGACTGCAAAGTTAACAGAATTTGTTTTTATTGACCAGGATGTAACAAGTTTATCATGGCAAACATCAAAACCAGTTATTGTGAATGAGAAAAACTGCACTTCTGAGATGGCTCTTTTTGGCAGTACTGTAGAAGATTCAGTTGTCATTCCGGATCCACTTCCTTCAATGACATCGTCAGCTTCACAGACGTTGGCACCAGGTTCTCGTGGAGTTTCTGCAAGTACTGTGAATATAACATCAGCAGAACAAACACCAAGTAGGACTCATTTATGGCCTGGTGGACCACTGGGCAGACTACATGCACTTCGTGCGAGTGACAGTTTCAATGATGATATGGGTGTTTTTTCACCTATTATTGATGTATCAGCTGTTGACAAGTGGGCTGATAGTGAAGGATTCAATAATAAGGATCATTTAGTTGTTGACAAAAAGCCTTCCTCTTTGCTCTTTCCTTCATCCGGCAAGGGATATTCATTCGGAGACGATGGTAACAAGGAACATCCAATATTCGACTGGAAACCAAGCTCTACACTGAAACAGGTTTGTGCTATTATTATTTGTATAAGTCATTTTCATAATGTCTTTATGTCTCCAAAGTCTCTGTTTATTTGTGGTGTACAGAATACACTGGTTGGACCCAGTTTAACTTACTCTCTAGTAAATTATTATTCTCTCTCATATTTTTCATTGGTTCAAACATTTTCTATCGTCTACTCAGGATGACTCGAGGGCTGCTTTTTCGTCTTTTGGATCTACTACGCCAACAGCATCATCCAAAAGTGAAGACTCTGCCTTAACACCTCCAGAAGCATGGGGTGGTGATAAATTATCTGAGAAGTTTAACCATTTGGCCAATGAGAAATTTTCTGATAAATTTAGCCACCTGCATGCACCTTCACGTCTCGCGGTTTCAAGCACAAGTGCTAGTACATCTGGATCAATGTTCTCTAGCTCTCGAGATTTCCCCTTGACGCTTGGTCAGACAAACCTTGCAAATGTTAGCTTAGAATTCCCACGGATCAGAGACTTCTCTTCAACCTTTGAGACATCCTCAACACTAACAGACAACAACTTGCCTTCAAGCCCGTTGTTTACAAAAGGCATTGCAGCTCCGCCGGGTAACATTGATTCATTGAGGCTATCGCCAAATTTTACTCGTAGGTTCTCAACATACGCTGAGAGGATCAGCACGACTTCTTCATTTAGTGATGGGGCCTCTCTTACTCTGGGTTCCCCAAAGATAAAGAAAACAGGTGCAGAAACGAGAGAGGAAGTTTTACATAATCCGTTGCCAAGACCTGAGACTGTGGCTCCAACAGAAGCAGGAGCTATTTCGCTTATGAATGTATGTAAACTTTCCCCAAAACTACTTTTTATTCCTGAAAATTATCTCGTTTTTAACTCTCACAAATTTGTGCCAATGTAGCAGGGAGGGTTGAAGCAATCTCAAACAGATCAACAAGTGGTGGGTAGCAGCAATTTCACACTTCAGCTATTTCAAAGAACGCTAGAAGGAACTCTGGAATCTTACCAAAACTCAACTCATGACGACATAAGGAACCTGCACATTGAGATCCTCAGACAGTTCCACATGCACGAGGTACTGTTTGCTCTTGCTCAAATCTCATCCTTAATTAATTTTCTTCTTCAGATGACTTGAAACCTGTTTCTTTATTTAAACAGATGGAGATGTCGAAGGTGTTAAGCTCGATTCTGGAGAACCAAGCGGAGCAAATGAAGGAGTTAAAATTGTTGCGAAAAGAGAATCAAGAGCTCCGACAAAGGCTTTAGATGAGACCGTAATGAGTTTTGTGTGGGCTTCATTCATTCTCTTTGGTATTCTTCATGCTCTCTCCTTTTGGCTATCGAATTGATTTGTTTGGGTTTTGGTTGAGGATACTTGAGAGTTAAGTAAAATCAAATAAGATTTAATAATATAAGGTCATCATCCTCTTCCTCAGTGAGTACGGAGAACCTGCACACCAGTACACAGTCCTAAGCCATTTTGATATCATGAAATCTAAGGCGGGTGTAATCCACAAAGTATAAGCCAAACCAAAATAAACTCAAATCCGAACCCCTGAAAAACGCGGATTGAACACCCCTCAAGAGGAAAAAGTGGTTTGAGTCATACCTGGAAACGTGTGGCAGAGCTACTCTCATGTACACTATCCCTTAACCATTTTATTGCCATGGGGAGTGAAGTAAAAACCTCACTGTTCCTACTACTTTCACCATCTTTTCCTCCGTCTTCTGCTCCTTCTGCGTTCCCAATAACCCAAAAAGGACTTGAGATATGGATCACGACGGGGTGTCTATTTTGTTCCATGATCAGAAAATTTTAGGACCACAGAATTTTTTAATTACCTCTTTCACTCAGGACAAGGCTTTCCCACACTTTCTGGAGTGTGAATTGCCATGACAAGTCAACATGTGGATCATTCTCTGGCAAATCAGCTGCTGTACCAACTTTGTGATACACCGACATGTTTGGTACAAAGAATGCCTTCTTGAAATGGATACCTACATCAACCATTGTTCAGCTTTCTCTAAATATCCGTCTTACCTCGGCCAAGTTATTGTTTCTACATTTTTGTCTTTTGAAGACTTCTCCATTTCACAAAGTTTGTTTCCTCAAGGAAGACATTAATTTCATTCTCAGACCGCAACACAAAAGGCGATTCAATTTACTGAATCTTCTTCTGTTGTGAACATACCTTAAGCCTGTTATAGCACCACCAGAAAAAACCCAAAAATTTCTCCTCACTTATATCCACACTGCAGCAATAGAGCACATCAGCTAAAGAGAATATAATCAATTTTCAGTAAAGAAGAGTGCAAAGCAGAGATTAAATGTCTTGTTTGTCACTTTTGGATCTCTGCTTGTTAGATCGAGAATAGTATGTAACACAAATGCCAAAACCAATAAAGAGTCCAGTTCGGAGCAACTAACCCATCCAAGCGAAACCTTTCCCGGACATCAATGAGGTGAGGTGAAGTCAAGAGTCCAGTTCGGAAGCCATAGCTTCTTATAATAGACTCTGTAAAGGCACATGTGGATCCCTTCAGGCCACATAAAAAAAGAGAGAATCATGTTAGCTGTTGGACACAGATAGTAATCAACCATGCACACAATTAATCACTATCATCAAACAAGTTCACTGAAGGTTTGAATCAAATAGCCATGTAAGCAAAGTGACAACTCTACAAAACTGACAAACGCAAATGAAACCATATGCATCTCCTGACATGTAAAGGATCAAACCAATCTCCTTGTCGCACCTGAATCTTTATATTTACAAGCCGAGCACCATTCCAGGGTTCAGGGGTGTGACTCAAATTGGAAAAGGCTAAAGATGACTCAGTCCATCTCAAATCACCAGAGAGCAAAACCTTAAAGGCTTCTGGCAAAAGGACGTAACGGTCACAAAAGTAGCGTAGAACTAACATAGGCTTTTCACAAATTCAGAAGATATCTAACTACCAAAATCAACTCCTAATATTAATTAAGCAAAAGATGATTTAGTATCATTAATGACAGCACCTCCAGAAAAAATTAAAGTCGTTGTACCTTGCCTTTGGTTCCAGCGACATGAATAACTTTCATCTTTAAAATGTCTTCTTCCTGGTCAAGAAGCTACAAATTAATTACAACAAGCGTAAAATATTCAGCAGAAAAATAAAAACAGAGGTGCAAAAATAATCAAAACTCTAAAAGAGTATCAAATCGCAAGAGAAACAAACCTTAAGATAATCGAAGATTAACTCGAACCCATCTCCTTTGCTACTCTTATCAGCACGACTTTGCTTCGTGATCAACGAAGACAAAGCAGCCAACGCTTCTTCATACGAATCTCTTCCTGCAACCAAAAACAATGAACTCAATCCAATAACTATAACACATGTATCCATTACGAGCTAGAGAAGAAGGGAGAATCAACAAAAACCGTGAGCTGCCATATCCGATCTGCTTTCTTAACGAACGAATCTGAAACGCGAATAGTGAGAATATATCAAAGATGCCGAAACGAAATTTTCTCCGAGTTTCTCGGAAAAGAGAATATGAGAGAGAGACCTGAAAAGATTCCAAATTTTGGCTTCTCTGGCTTATTCTCATCTTCATCTTCTTCATTCTCTTCCTCGTCGTGGTCATCTTCGCCATCTTCTTATGCTCCATTTTGATACTTTGTGAGTAATCAATCTTGTTTATATTTCGTTTCGGGTGGCTAATTAGCCAGTCACATGTTAGCCTTATGGCTTCTGTTTGTGTGAATGGTCAGTAAGCTCACCTATAACAATGTCGTTGGTGATTCATTTCAATACTAAAACAGGATTAAACCCAGTTTTGGTTATGGATCATTAACTATATGTGTTGTTAGTTTTAGTTTCTTGTAACTTAGGCTGCATTGCTTCATCTGAGAGTATATAACATAGGTGACCAATTAGCCGATCACTTATTTAGCCATATGGCTGCTTCTTTCTGTGATTTGTCAGTATGTCACCAATAGCAGTATCTTGTTGGTAGCCCTTTTTGAATGTGAGCAAAAATGGTGTTCTTCTTTCTTGGCTGTTAACTATACACATAAAGTGTTCTACGCTCATGATGAACCACTTTCTCTTTAGCTCCTAAGGATTTGTTTCTCTATATAACAGGACCTCACGCAAGTTACAAGGTTCTCTTATGCGAAAAGCAGTTTGAATCGTCTGATAAGTATCATACCAAGAAGAAGAAGAGGAAGAAGGGTAAAGGAAAAAGAGCTTGATGTTTTCACAAGTAGATTTTTGTGGAGGGCCGGTCATAATGAATACACTGTGTGACCAAACGAAGCTTGTACAAAGAGACATCTATTATGATCAATCAATGAACAAAAACTACATAAGTGATCTTCAAATTCTTTCTCTTGAAAACCAAGAGAATTAAAAATAAAGAATTTATATGCATCTGCTTAAAGTTAAGTGAGGAAGTGGTCAGATTAAGTACCGGTTAATGAGTATGAAGATGAGTATGCAACGCGAAAGATGAATAGAACTGCAGGGCTTACAATAACATAGATAAAAGAAGAATATGAAAGTCTTCCCTCTTTCATCAAGTCTCTAGCATCGTGGGAGGTATGAAGTGATCCATAATTTCACGTGTTCTAACCTCACATATTTTTCCTTCTTTCTTTCAAACACTAGAATTCAGACTCAAGTCTTAATAATCTCTATGCCCGAAAGATTGAAGATTTGTTTTATTTATAGTAATTAGACGCTAAAAGCTTCCCTTTAATGCCTGCTCTGTGCCGTGCCGAAATTCAACTCGGTTCTCGGTGCAAGAAACAAACTAACGGTTCTTGCAAATGAGATTCCGACTCTAGGACTTGGTAGGTTCATCATAGATTCCAAAATTCTTTCACTTGTTGTTTATATGATCTACTTTTAGAGTCGAGAAGAAACCTATGTTTGTCTATCTCTATTCTCTATATCTAAGATTTAAATTTGGAATGTTTGTCGTTGATTAAGCACAAATGTTGTTATTCTATATAAACTGGTGTCTACCAAATGTGAGGATATTACTACAGGTTAAAAAAGGTCACAAAAAACTAAACAAAGACAATCAAGACCAACAGGGCAGAAACCTCACGAATGGATTCTTGCCTTATTAGTAAAGTTGTGATGACAGATTTTGCCTACATAACGTAGTTAAAACCATTGACGGTGAATCCTCCATCAACCGAAATGACCTGTCCAGTAATGTAGGAGGCTGCGGGAAGGCAGAGGAAGGCAACCAGCGACGAGACTTCCTCTGGTTCTCCAACACGCCCAAGCGGAGTCCGCGAAATAACCGCCTCCATAAAATCTTTCTTCTCAAGTAGCTGCATAACAATATTATCTTTGATTATCTTCTGATACTATCATAACATCATCCAATGCTCCTTCCCAAATGTGGACAATTAGGTTTACAGTTTAATTTTGCTTCGGTTTTATAAAAACTGAAAGCAAATAACAACCATTTGTAATTCGGTTCAGTTTGGTTTATATGCCAACCCCTAGTCTTTTTTCTCCTGCAACTTAACCAATCTAAGTGAAATAGGGTTTAGTAGAGTATAGTAAGAGATACCGGTTCCACAAGTGAGGTCTTGATGTACCACGGAGCCACACAATTGGTTCTGATGTTGTCGCTTGCCCACTCGCAAGCTAGATTTCTTGTAAGCTGATTAAGTGCTCCTGAGAAAACAACCCTAATTATATCTACTTTTTACCCTCCTTTATGTTTGGTTTCTCTGAAAATGAAGAACAATCGACTCACCTTTAGTTGCACCATAGACAGATCCACTACGAAGATGCACCAGGCCAGCTACAGAAGAGATAAACACAATGTTTCCGACCCCAGATGCTTTCAGAAGAGGATGTGCAATTTGGGATAAATGGAAAGCGGATTCTAAGTTGGTCGACATGATTTTTGCGTATTCCTCGCTTGAGTATTCCACTGTCGGTTTTCTGACATTAGTTCCAACATTGTTTACCTAAATACAAAACAAGTTGAGAAACTTTCAGAAGGGTAAAGAATGATTCAAATCTCTGTGGTAACGTTAAACCATGTTATATAACACATCTTTCGTAATAATAGTGTTCAACAAGAACTGTAGGAAGCTAAAGTACAGATCATTTAAGGAAAAACACCACAAGTCTCAACCATTTCAAGGCTAAACCCAACCTAATGTAAAGGAACTTATTAAGGATGTTGAGCTAATGCAATAAACGATTTCAAGATCAATAACGATTCTGAGGGATAAAAACAAGTCAATTTTAGCAAGCATTATGCAAGAGAATAGAACTTACAAGGATGTTGAGCTTGCCGCTGAAGGCAGACGAAACTTCCTGAATCAACTTCTCCCTCTGATCCCGAACCGAAGCATCACAAACCGAACCAGACACCACTAAACCATTGGATTTCCAATCATCCAAGCATGCATTAAGCTCTTCTTGGTTCCTTGAACAAGTATAAACTTTAGCACCGAATCTTGCTAGTTCCTCCACTACTGCTCGCCTGAAAGAAAAAAAAAAGCAGAGATTATGGATTCAATACTCATACAATCACATTTATGCCCTAAATTCGATTTAATATCTTGTTATAAATTTCAATATATAGGCTCAACAGCTTTATCATAAGTTTCGAATAACAACCACAGGACAAACCGAATCATGCCAAAAAAAAAATTAAAAAAATCAGCCTTTCATTTGTTATCGCCATTATCAAGTGACGAAAAGTATATCATCTTAGAATTGGAGGATTTGAGAAGATTTATGCTTTAATTCTTCTAGAAAATAAACAAAAAACAAAAAACGAGAACCCGATGCAGAACACAGAGGTCTTAACCGAAAAAACTTGACGGTGGCGAGAAGAAAAGTTGGTAAAGCGTTTTGTCAGTCGTGAAATTAATGGAATTGAATTGAAAAAGAGAGAAGAGCCTAACCCGATTCCACGAGTCCCGCCGGTTACCAGAGCGGTTTTTCCGGCGAGTGACCACCTTTTGTCAGTCTCCATTGTCACGCACTCTCCTCCTGTAATCTCAAAATGCGTCTTTTGGGTGTGTGAGTGAACTGTGTAAGTTTGGGCCTCACTTCACGATAGGCCGATTAATGGTTGATCTCAAGGCCTATTGTGCTACTTTGAAATACACACATTGGGTGCAAATATATATATTTTTCATCATTGGGTGCAAATATATTTAATTAAAGATTTAGTTGAACTTTCTCCATTGGAAACATGTCAGAAATTGACATGTGTCCTCAATTTTTCTTTTTTTCATCAATTTTTCATTCTTCTTAACTAATTAATTCAAATGATTCCTCTCAAATTTTACATTTGGAGCTAGAGCGTTGGCAAACAAATTGGGTAAACCCACCATGTGGCTGCGTATATTTCTTAAATAAAAACCTTAATTTGCAAAATATATTTTATTTTGTAAAATATATATATTTTAAATCATTAACAAAAACAATCACAATATCTCTCCCAAGTTAATCCAAAAAAATCACGGTCTAAAAGGATTACGCACAGAGACATGACCTCAATGTCATAATGGAAAAAGAGAGTAAAGGTTTTTTTTTTTTAAATGGTGATTCTCCCATTTGACTTTGGATGCATCTTGATGCACACGGTTTGTGAAGGTGTATGCGAAACCAAAAAGGGGAAGTACATTGAAAGAAGAGGAAGAAAAAAGGTTACTAATTTAGTGAATTCTAATGGACAAATCATAAAAAAATAGCAAACCAGAATATTGAAATTTTGTTGAGTAATGAGAGTCTCCTTTAAAGCCTCTTTCTATCTCCTATTTTACTTTAAAGAAGTCACCTATTTGCCAAGCTATCTCCAAACCTTTCGCTTTCATATTGTATGCATTTGATATACATAAAACCTCTTAACGTTAGATGTGTAATGATGGTGCAACTTCACGTTGAGTTTCTTGAATGGGAAAGCAAGATAACAGAGAATTTAGCTTTTTCACTTTACTTGTTTTGTGTATATACGTACGTGTTCTAACAACAACACACACCAAACTAACTTTGGGGTATAGTACAATGAAATAAATTGGTATTTATTAGCTAACATGCACTTGAATATCACT
This sequence comes from Cardamine chenopodiifolia, assembly GCA_963922655.1. NCBI lineage: Eukaryota > Viridiplantae > Streptophyta > Magnoliopsida > Brassicales > Brassicaceae > Cardamine > Cardamine chenopodiifolia. The sequence continues at coordinate 15,812,669 of OZ000464.1, read as the reverse complement.
TAATTTTGTTTTTCAGATGTTCAGCTAAATCCTAATATCATCTAGTTAATGAGAGCAGTCAAAAATATTTTTTTTATAATAACACAAATATTTTACAATAAACTATTACATGTAGTCTCTTAGGACACTTCTAATGGGAGCTCTTAAAGAGTTTTTAATAGAAGTTCTTTAGATTAAAAAAATATATATTGCATTGGTAAACGTGTTTTAAGAATTTATTTTTAAAAACCGGTTTTTAAATAAGAGATTTTAAAACAGTTTTTTAAAAAAAATTTCTTAAAACATGTTTACCGATACAGTTTATAATAAAAATATTGGTAAGAACCCAAAATGGCCTTAAGAACCGAAGAACCGAATATCTGGATATCTAGCCAATGCATCATAACCTACAAATATAGCTTAGCTTGCATATTAAAAAAAACAAAAAACAAAAAACCATATTTTCCAAAGGAGGAAATGATGATACAGCTGGTGGTTACAAGTTATGACATAAATTATCTTTATTCTCTTTTTTATATTTAGCTAATATTTTTTGTTGAATTTATCAAAAAAGTTCTCCTTTGTTGCAGTTGCAGAGCAGAGTCTGAGTTTATTTCGTAAGTTCTCTGTTTTTTATCTGGGTAGACTTTTATTTCAGTTGTGTTTCGATGCTTCGTAATATTAAGTCAAACGCCATATTTCATGAGGTTTCCTCTTTTAGACAACGTTGAAATTCGTTGCCCTCTCTCTTTTAAAACCATATTTTCCTTGATTTCTCTCTTCTTCTTTTTTTTTTCTTTTAATTTTGTATATAGATTTATTGTTTTTCTCTCTCTTATATATATATATATGTGTATAATCGGAAGTTGGAACATACACAAAAAGGAAAATATAATTATACATTTTATTTGGTTGTCTAACAAGACTAACGAGTATATAGCACACATAAGTAGAAAAAGATAGATGAAAAAAACAGGTAATATAAAAGTACAATATCCAAACGTTAGCGTATGTTTATATTAGCAGCTGTAAATTGTGAAAAGACCACTCTCACTTCCTCCAATTAGATTTTACCCTTCTCCTCGTAGTCGGTAGTCCTACAGTCAGAACAGAGTACATGTAGATGACTATATGTACCATATATATACACATGCACTACACAAAAACGCAATTTTACGTATACATATATATTATATATGTGTATATATATGTGTAATATGTTCATATCTGCAGATTTGGTGTGGACAAATATTAATCATCTGTTCCCCCGTATGCTCAGTGCATTTCTATTTAGTTCGATCATTAATACTTTGATAGTGCATTTTTCTGTTTACAAAGACAAATAATGAAATGAAATATTTATGACTGTTCAGTATTTGTTCCCTGGTACAGTTTTATTGATTTAGATCATAATTACAAAGCCAACTAGTTAGAAAAATAATTTTCTAAGTTCTTACTATTTCCAAACATATAAAACACGATGATCATACTTTCATGTGGCAACCTCTGATACAGCAATTTATGTAAAAATCTTAATTTTTATTTGATGTCATGTGGCCATCCCATGACCCTTGTAAGCTTATTATAGTAAACATTGATTACTTTGCCGCTACAGACAAGTAAAAGTTAAAGCCCAATTATAGGCTATTAAAATTACAGTTAGGTTGAATAGTTAATACTGTTTTTTTTTTGGTGTGTAATCAGTAATATCCTCGGAAGATTATATGATGGTAGGCCTCTAATTTCTCTTAAGGCTATTGGGGCTTCACATGGAAAACCGGGATATCATCAATGATCTATTGTTTATATTTTAATGTTTTCTATGTAAATGTATTTTTAGTCTTTTTAATATCAAACTCACATTATTTCTGTATATTTTTGACGAACAAGTTTTTCTTCTCTAAATAATGTATATCCTTTTTTTTTGTGTAGAACACTCAAGTTTTTCAGGTATTTGGCCCTTAATTTATATTTCAATCTAAAACAAATTCTTTTTTTTTTGTCAACAAAAACAAATTTATTTAGAACGCATGTATTGTTTCGAGATACAGTAAAACTCAGATCCGGATAAACGAATAAATCTACTTTATCCATTTAAGCTAAGTATACTTGGTTCGTATCAGTTTGTCAACACCAAAATTTCCTATCAACAAATTTTTTAACGGACACTCTAATCAATAATAGTTTGAAGAGGATTGGCATAAATTTTGAAAACCAAATCGTGAGAAAGTTACATCGATTGTAAAAAAAAAATCAAGATCTTTAGTTTACCATTTAAATTACGAGCAAAGACTATACGTGTTGACTTTTTCCATAAGATGAAAATATTACAATATCAAAGCCAACACTACATTAACTATTATTATTTATTATTATTACTTAGGCTAGTTAACCTTTGGCGGATCAGCCCCTAGCCTTAGCTCGAGATCCAACTCCTCATGATTACCGTTGATCTTGGAAACTCCGATGACCAACCCTAACATCACTGGAAATCTTGAAACATATGTCTTTGCCCTCTTCCACGACGAAGATGGTCCGTTGATTTGTTGCTTCTTCCGAAGATCGAACTCAGAACTCAGTAGACCGACTGATAAGTCAGTCTTGACTTCATCATTGTAATGCTCAAAATTGTTCAAAGAACTTTCTAAAACATTATTATCAACATCACTTATCTCCCTCTTAGTTCCATAAGGGTTTCTCGATTCTCGGCCAAGAATCTTCGATCCCACGTCAAGAACTTGGTTTTGTTGTTGTTTTTTATCATAATCAAGAGGCATGACTTGGTCAGTTGAGGAAGATGATAATGATTGGTGCTTGAGTCGAGCTCGGTCTCTTCGATGAACGTTCATGTGACCGCCTAATGCTTGCGCCCACTTGAATTCTCTCCCGCAAAAACTGCACGAGTAAGACCTCGGCGGCCACATGCAACCACCTCCGCCGCCATACTCTTCAACCGCCGAAAACGCTCTCTCTTCCCCGAACGCCCAGAACAAAGCCGCGTCCGAAGATGCCCTCGTCACCACCTTCATCGACAGCAAGCATTTTGCTCTCTCCGTCACACACACACACGGACGCATATATATACAATATATATATATATAATTTGTAATATTGGACTATTAGTAGAGAGTTTTTTTTGTGTGTGGGAGAGAAGTATGTAGATTTACACCCACGTAGACATATATAAAGAGATACGCGTATAGACATGTGTGTGTGAGAGAGTATATGGTTAAAGCATTGAATGTGAGAAAGCTACGTTGAGAACCATGAGTAAAGAGGGAGAGACTTTGATGGGGAAAGTTCTCTTTTACTTTAATTACTCGTATGTCTTCATTCTATATATGTATATATATAGATATATTATATGTTAAATATTTAGATACTAATAATTAGTTGGCGAGCTTTTGATTCGATGGTAGCTAAATTAATGCCCAACGCAATTAACCTAAGCTTTTCCACGAATCTACAAAGTTAGTAAATTGTTAGTCGATATTTTCGAATAACCCCCTAATAATATGACAAGAACGATGGTTGAATTGTAAGTATTTATATTAGGCTACGATAAATGATTTTTATAGAGTCTATACACATATGCCTTATTCGGATGTATGTGGCTATAGAGGTGATGAATACATGCTATATCACCTCTATAGCCACATATGCCTTATTCATCTCATCTATCATAAATTAATAATGATTAGCGACATATACATGCATAAATTGTTTTCTTTTCTAATTTATCGTAAAACCAATTTAGCCTCAAATTTCTTCCAATTGGTTTTCTTCACATTATACCAGCTTTTCGATTGATTTCTGGATTTGACCATTATTTGATGCACCCAGTGATTTGGCAAATTTAATGTAATGATAACAAAACATATGTATGTCAACGATTCAGCGGAAACACTATATTCATTAAAATATAATTGATTGTAGACGCCGACTAACAATTGTTTACATAAATTTCTTTTTTTTTACGGCAATTTATGTAATTAATATTTTATAGAAATATGAAAGGTTTTCAAATAATAGTTGGCCAGTAAATGTTGAAATTAATTAACAAATTAAAAATGCTTATATTTATTTTATTTTCAATAAAAGGATTTCCTATAATATAAAGAAATTCTTAGTACCAACTGAGGTCCACCCATTAATTAGAATTTAGTTTTTGTTGGTTAAACCATGTTTTAGGTGTGAGCTTGATGTCTAAATGGGTGCTTATTAATTTGCTTTAATTAGAAAGAGATGAGTTACAGAAGCACTGAAAGTGACCATAATGAGTCACCAGCTGATGATAATGGAAGTGACTTTAGAAGTAGATGGGAAGGAAATGTTCTGAAGAAAGGCCCATGGAGTTCAGCTGAAGATGATATTCTTATTGACTACGTGAGTAAGCATGGAGAAGGTAACTGGAATGCTGTGCAGAAACACACCGGGCTCTTTCGTTGTGGTAAAAGCTGTCGCCTTAGGTGGGCTAATCATCTCATGCCAAACTTGAAGAAAGGAGCCTTTAGCCAAGAAGAAGAGCTGATTGTTGAAATGCATGCTAAGATGGGAAATAGATGGGCGCTTATGGCTGCGCATGTAAGTCTGTTTTGTAAGGAAATGGTTCCTTAAAGTGTTTTCATCTTTTTAATTGTGTGCCCCCAAGACTAAATTCTGTGAGTTTTTTTCTTTGCGTCTCCCAGTTGCCTGCTCGAACAGATAATGAGATAAAGAATTACTGGAACAGCGAGCTGGTTGACCACTTTATCCTCCTGAAATGCATGCTGAAGTACTGGATTGGAGTCGAGAGTATGCCGAGAGTAGGAATATGGGAGGAGATAGAAGATATCAAGATTTCTTGCAGCTGGGGAATTGTGAAACTAATGTCTTTTTTGACAGTCTTATTTTTGTTACCGACATGGTACTTCTGACCTAGCAGATGTGGCTACATGCAGAGTTCTGGGTAATGGTACAAGTTCTCCTCGTTATGAAAACTTCGTGCCACCAATAACGCCTTCTTCGAAGCGAATTTGGGAATCTGAATCGTTGTATCAGAAGCAACTTTTGATCAGTGGAAGAAATCGTCATTTCCTCCACATTCAGATCTCCCTTATACCTTTGATACTTACATTCAGTCTCCACCACCACCAACGCGAGGAGTGGAGTCAGATTGTTTTTCGAATTGCGATATCGGTCTGCTTGATATGTTGCTTCTGGAAGCCAATATCAGAAACAGTAGCACAAAGAACAGTTTGTACTCAAATTGGGCTTCAACTACTCCATCAGCTGATGTAGCCCAGAGTGGTGTATCCCAGATTAAATCAGAGGAGTTTGACGAGTCCCTTAAGAGTTCGGTCCTTTCTGGATTTCAATTTCCACACACAATGCAGATGGAAATCCACCAAGTGAGTCACTTGTAGTAATCTAGATTTCATCTTCTTCCTGAGAATTCTATTTGGTAACCTGTTTTTACATCTTGAGATTATGCTGGGCAGAGAGAAAAAGAGTGGAAACCCTTATTGGATATAACACGGCCTGATGGTTTGCTTGCATCAAGCTGGCTTGACCATGGTTTAGGGATTGTTAAAGAGATGGGTAGCATGAGGGACGCACTCGCGGTTCTCCTCGGGGATGACATAGGAAATGACTATATGCATATGAGTGTTGGGACATCCTCAGGAATTGGGTCATGTTCTGGGAGCAACATGCCTCCTGTCTGTCAAATGAAGGAACTACCCTAACGAGCCGGGAAATTCTCCAATCCATTTGTCGTGGATCAGACTAAAGCCGTTCAAAATCTGTCAATTTCTCGTGGACTAGCAACTGCCCATGCAAGAACCAATACCAATATATTTTCTTTTGAGTCTTTTGATCACAGTCGACACTTCGTTGGCTTTTGTACCAACAACCATATCACGATTCATCAGGAGGATGAAATGGTTGATTTTGATTTAATGTTAAGCCGGATTGTTTTGTTTAGTTTTTCTCTTTTTGGAATAGTTGTTCGGTCATTTGTTCATTGAGTAGAAAAAACAATCATAAAAATTAGATCAAGATAGAGAGTATAAATAAAATTAGAACAAAATAGAAAAATTAAGAATAGATTCGGTTGTGTTAAAACACTCTATGTAGAATAGTAGCAGCATGTATATGAAATATGAATCGGAACAAAAATTGAGTCTACGCTCTTCTCTGTCACATCAAAACTCTTAGAGCTTGCAGCTCGAGGGCTCGGTAAGTTAGGCTGTGGGTTTCTTGCTTCTGATGATGTCCTTTAGCTCAGCAAACCTCTTCTTGCATTGGTTCATCGTTTTCCCCGGAACAGCTGTTGCTACTCTCTCCCATCTTTGGTTTGTCTCCTTTGGGAACGTCTTCATAGCCTGAACTAGAGCTCTTTCTTGCACAGCAGACCAACCATCTGGGTCTGAACCAGTAGCAGCAACTGGTTCAGAGATGTCAGTGTTGTTGTTCTCTTCAGTCTTACCATTCTGTTCTGTGGTCTCTCTTTTGGTTGAGTTGTTGTCTTCACGAGATTTGGTCGGTAGAATAGGTTCTCCGAGTTCCTCTCGTGTAGAGAGAGGAGAGGCAATTGAAGCAGCGGGTTTCCTCTTCTCTAGAAAAGAATCGAATGCTTTAGCTGAGTCTGGTTTCTGGAGAAGTACTGTTTTAGTTGCCTTGAGAATCTCTTCCACAGATCTTCCTGTACCAATGTACTCTGATATGACTTCCCATCTTTGAGATGTTCCTTTTGGGAACTTAGTAATTCCTTTTCTCAGTATGTCAATCTCTTCCTTTCTCCATGGTTTCTCTTTCTTCTGATGGGTAGCAGTCTCTACACTGGCTTCTACATGACCATTGGCTTCTACATGACCATTCTGCTTAACAGCTACTGAAACTTCTTCCTCTTTAGTCTCTGTTTCATCATCATTACTGCTGTTCCCATTCTTCATCACCTTTGCCAAAGCCATTCCTTGCTTGTTTTCCATCTTGTCGCACAGTTTCCGCAACTGCTCGGTGTCAAGTGACATGCATAGATCTTCTATATATTCAACAGAGATGCCAAGCAGACGCTGTGACAAAACAGGCGTAGAGAGAGTTCTGAGCCGACTTCGTTCTTTGCGCAGAAGCTTCTTTTCTTTTTCCTTGGCTCTCTTTTGTTGCTGAGCAGCCTCTGCCGCACGTTTTGCATCTTCTTCTTTTCGCCTTTTCTCTTCTTCAAAAGCTGCAGCAGCTTCTTCTTCCAGCTTCTTCTTGGCCATAACTTTTGCTTCTTTCTTCTGCAGCTTTTTCGCCTTCTCGTCCTCCTTTCTTTTCAATATTCTTGTGTCTTTCCTATATGAGTTGTCAACAAGAGTCCTAATCCGAGCATATTCCTCCTTTCTAGCCTTTTGAGTTTTTTTTGCATTCTCTCTCTCCATCCACCTCTTTTCCTCACGGGATTCTGCTTGCTCAAGATCATGCTCCTCTTCTTCAGGAAACTCTCTCCAGCTTTTAAAAGTGTACCAATAATTGTAGAAGCTATCAACTTCTTTAAGTGGTGTATTTTCATCTCCCAACTCTGGTACACGAGAATTAACCGACCACCTTGCGTTCCTCTTAAAAGCTGGACCGAAAACCTTGAAGAAGTCTTTCGGAGCACAATCCGTTGGGACTTCGTCATCAAACTCATCTGTAGAGTCATATATTCTTCTTTTTGTTGGGTCCATCAAAACCTCATATGCTTCTTGAACCAACTTAAAGTGAGATTCTATCTCATCCTTCTTGGCTTGTTTCGCTTCTTCTGTCTCCTCGGCGAGAAGGAGGGTAGCAAGTTTATCAGGGTGATGCTTCAGTGCAGTGTCACGATAGCTTTTCCTAATCTGATCCTCTGTTGCAAGATATCTTAAATTGCCCAGACCCAACAACGCATAGTGATCATGTTGTTGCTTCCCCGACTTCTTCTTTCCTTTGTTGTTATGGGAGTCGTAGGAAGGAACATATTCATTATCCTTGTCCTTGGAGGCTTTCTTATTGGTATCTTCATTCTTTTCTGTGGCTTCCTTTGCACAACCACGCAGTTTGAGAGCAGCAGAATGGAAGGCATGACCAGCAGGTTCACGGTTTAAAGCCTTCACAGGAAGACAATTGGAAGAAGCATAAAGCGGTTTCCCATCCGAAAGCTCACTGGAGTATGTAAGTAGCTTAATAGCAGAGTTGATTCCCCAACTCTGCATGATGAAAAATGTGTCGTAGCTTCAAATCCACCTTAACCCTAAAAGTGAGCACCAACGTTTATTCCTGTCACAAAGATCAAAATAATGTCGCAAACATCTTAGTCAGCAGTATCCAGAACCAATTAATCAAAACCCAGAGAAGAGCGTCACAAATCCAAATAATCCACTAGACCTAAGGGTATTTACAAAACAAGTTAACAAAAACAAAACCGATAACAACATCCATATTATGAGTTTCATTCATAACAATATTAAGAAAAAACGAAATCTATGCCTTGAGAAATACGTATCACAACATCCTCTAATGCTCTCGTTAGCGGAAGCGAGTCGAGAAAACAAACAATAACTCAGAAAATAGCACTTAAACCCTAGTTATAGTATTCCTACTTAACAACATCATCGAAATAAAGAATAAACACAGAAAAAAACCCTAGATTTCATCTTTTCGGTTTACTTCTTTAAGAACGAAAAACTACAGTGTAAAATATTTATAAGCGATCTCCAAAACACAATTGACCCAACTCAAAAAGAAAAAACAAGCAGCTTTCTTACCAGAAATTGAGTTCGCCGTCGCCTAGATTAGCCTGTCCCCCGAAGTTATCGCAGTCCAAAAGAGACGACGAAAACGAGACAAGTTCAATTAGTTCAGGAGGAAACGGCGGCGGCAGCTCAACGAAGAGGAAGAGAAACAAAGAGAGAGATACAAAGAGTTTGCTTAAAAGTGGGAAGTCGATCAAACCTGTTGGACACACTCTTTTTGGTTTTATATCTAATTCTCAATACTAAAGTTTTGGACCTAGCCCTTATTTCTTTTAAACCCAATATAAATATGGCCCTAAGCCCATTTACGCCCATTTTGAAAATCTCCAGCCATATTTTAGAGATGAGCATCTAAACCAAAAGGAAGTTACAATCGGGAATCGGCAAATGCTTCTTCGGCATAAACGCTGTCATCGCCTGATCAGACTGCACGTCGCTTCTTCTTCTTCGTTGTAACCATCGACGCTTGGCTTGATCGAGATTCAGTTCGCCGGAATAACTCTACGAACAGCAAATCTGAGTAGCTACCAGCTCAATCTCTGGTAAGCTAAAGTTTAGCTTCTCACATCGTTGCTTTTCCTTGCTCGATGGTTTACTGTTCTTAAATCTGCTTTTGCAAATGGAAAAAAGTAGTCTCTAGACTGTTGTACTGTACAGTTTTTTACATCTCTCATAAGAAAGGATAAGAAAAAAAAATTACGTAGCTTATAAGATTTGGTGATTCGTCGCAATTGTGGCTTATTCAACGTTGGGATTTATATGGTCTCATACCAAAAATGTTGTCAGCTCCATATCAAAGTTGATGTAAAGCATTGAAATCTAGGGTTTTCTTTTGGCAAATGTTGGGAGCCATTAGGTCTCATATTCTTTGTGTTTGTTTGTGATGATGGTAAACAAATCTGAAAGAAAATGCAATATTTGTTTTGTTTTAACCATGTTTGGTGGTCCAGACTTTCGCATAATTCTCAAAAAGTAATTCACCAACGGCCTAGTGCCCCATGTAACTATTTGTAGAAACTAGAAAGAAGAAGCAGGTATCGAACCTGGAATCTATTTATGACACAATATATATATATATATATATATTATATTAGTTCACACAAAAAGCATAATAGTCAAACCTAATTATGGATACCTTACAAAATGTCTTAATTATGTCAGTTTTAGTGATTAGAAGACTGGGATATAATGAAGTAAGTAACCTTTGATGGAGATGACTAAAACAAATAATTTTTTTTTCAAGAATTTGTGTAGGTCGTTTCTACTCTCTAGACTTGGGATTTTTCATTTGTGCTATAAGCGTTTTTATAAAGCTAACTGCAAATATCCATTTCTTACTTGATAAAAATTGAAATGCTAAAGTTACACAGATCAAAAGCAAAGCCTTAAGGCAACTGCAAGAAGATTTGGCGATTGTAGTACAACAAGTAGCAAACGAAAGTGGACAACAAGCACTGAGAAAAATCACAGACGCCTTCCCCTTCTACCACCCTTTCTACGGGTACTATCAGTTGGAATTGGAGTCACATCCTCTATGCGACCAATCTTCATCCCTGAACGAGCAAGAGCCCGGAGGGCTGACTGAGCACCAGGACCTGGAGTCTTGGTCTTGTTTCCTCCAGTGGCACGGAGCTTCACATGCATGGCTGTGATGCCAAGCTCCTGATATATAATAGGTAAAATGCAGTTATTAAACCAGAGGATCGAAAGGCCAAAGAAAAAAACAAATGTGGAAAGATCATCTCAAAGTATAATAAAAAACCTTGCATCTTTGAGCAACATCTTGAGCAGCAAGCATAGCAGCATAAGGAGAGGACTCATCACGATCAGCCTTTACTTTCATTCCACCTGCAATATCACATATCAAAGATTCAAGCCATGCCATGGGAATACTTCAACCTACATCATTTACTAACCAAGTCCATCTAGTGACAAGAATGATGACTAGGGCTTAGCAAGCACAAGAATCCACCTTTCAACATAGTAGAGAAAGGAATGGGACTTACCAGTGATACGAACGAGAGTTTCTCTTCCAGAGAGATCAGTCACATGCTGCAAATATAAAAAAAGGATTAAGGTAAATGTAATCCAAACAAAGAATAGAGCTCGTAAAAGAAATGAGTGAGAAACTTACAATGAAAGTGTCATTAAAGGAAGCAAAGATATGAACAACTCCAAAAACTTGCTCACCCTCACGAACAGCTGGTCCTAGAGTTACATTTTCCTCCTTTGGCTCTCTCGTCTTTCTCCTTGACGACTATAATAAACACAGATACTAATATTAGTTACTATCATTTCTAGAAGCAAACGAATGAATAATCCAGATATGGATCAGACTATCAATTGAAGATTTCAACATTGCTTAAACACAATTGGTTGGAGTATGCTACAATCCGAAATTGAAATCTAAGAAGCTCCACGGAGCAGAATAGAGATGGAGAGAAAGAGATTACCATGATGCTAGAGACGGATGAGATGAGAAGAAGAGGAGATGGTAGGGATTTGGGATCTTCTTCTTCGCTGAGAGCTGACACAGCGGAAACGAAGTAGAGGAGATTGCAGGCGACTCACTTTTCTGATAAATTAGGGTTTCGATCGGAACGCTATTGTAATTGACGTAAAGACCCCCGGGTAATTTTTCAGAAAAAAAAAACGACAAACAAGTAAAAGAGCTGACAACTGTGGGCTTTGAACCCACGCCCTTTCGGACCAGAGCCTAAATCTGGCGCCTTAGACCACTCGGCCAAACTGTCTTGTTGCAAGAGCTTTGTATAAGTAATCTAATTTATTAAAGTTGTAGTACCAAAGAAGACAAATTGATGGTTATTCATTTATTCATTCAAACAATATTTAGTGATATTCTTGTCCTAAAGAAATTGTCCAAAGAAAAAGTTGGAAATTCTGTTGAAAAGCTTGAGTAGGTTCCCTTGTCGTCGGTAATTTTTTTGTTGGCTAAGAAGAATTTTACATAACCAATATTTCCTGAAGAACTATTGCATTATGCTTTAGCCAAAAGTAATAGCTCCTAATATTCTTTACTGTGTAAAACATTTTTATGACGAGGTTTGGCTCTCCTCAGTTCAAAGTCTTGGCTTCGCCTTTTCAAGGACCAATGTGCATAGCAAATCCCTAAGTTTCCTAGTCTAAAGGGTCGAATCGTGGGTCATGCTCGCTAGCCATGACCATCCCAGTACAGAGACATGTCGGACACATCACCGGATTCATATACAAATATACAATTTGGTTTCATAATGACAAGAATGAAGCATAAACACTCGATCAGACTCTATGGAATGTTGTTCAGAGACATCTTATCTTTCCTTCGCCGGAACAATTTAGACACCTTATTGTTGTCGGGACTTGCAGAAGCTGGTTTGAAGCTCTAGGTTGTGTTATCGGATCACTGCTTAATCACACACCACTAGCTGAACATCGAGCGCATGGCAAGTATCTTATTATCAAGTAAACACACACCGGTTTCAAGAGTAGTTGTTGTAATGAATAGTGAATATTCTCTAACTCATTTTAAGAAGTTTTTGATGAAAAAAATCAAGATTTTTTTGAAGAAATAATCAAGAATTTTCAAGACACAGACCAAACAGCATCTCTACCTCTATGGATCAGTTGGAGAGAGATGTAAAAATGTCGAAAACTAAACTAATCAGAGATAAACAACACTGATAAAAAACACAAAAGAGTTTTTTTAAGGGAAAAAAACACAAAAGATTTAGAGAGAGATGTAAAACAGCATCTCTACCTCTATGGATCAGTTAGAGAGAGATGTAAAAATGTCGAAAACTAAACTAATCAGAGATAAACAACACTGATAAAAAACACAAAAGATTTTTTTTTAACAAGGCATATATCTAATTGGAATCAGAGAGAGATCTGATGAAAAAAAACAATTTTCCCATCTGAAGCACTATGCAGAAACAGGCTTCTTCATATCAGCAGCAGCATTCAAGAGAGACTTGGCTGGTGAAACCATAGCAACACATCCATTCTCGGCCTTGGAGTACTTCTTGTACACAGCACGTAACCTGCTTTCTTCGCATCTCGAGTGAAGATAAGCTAGAAGCTTTGAGCAATCCCTACAACACATCATTTGGAAAAAACATATCAGTTTCTACTAAAACGAAACAGATGATGTTATACTTGCAAGTCTTTTTCTCTTCTTACATTATCTCAGATTCTGAGTAGCCGGTGTGGAATTGCAATTTATCAGTCCAAGCAGGGGACTTGTTCAATGAGCATCTTGCCGTGTAAACAGCTGAAGCAGCAAGCATGGAGGGACAGAACATCAACGTGTCATAATGCATCATCCCCAATTCAGCCAGAAAGTGAACCATGTTCTCCATCTACTTGATACAACACAACAAAACCGAAATTAGTCTCTTTCCAATCTACATTCATTGTTATAACAGTGTTCTCAACTTAACACAAAAATGGACTCACTTCTGGATCAGAGACCGAAGCTTTGATGAAGCGGACAAGGAAGACGTATTGAGTCGGTACTGTCAAATACCATTCGAGGTTTCCAAGGATGGTCTTCTCCATCACTAGAATCTGTTTGCTATTGTAAGCATTGTCCGTGACATACACAAGATCATTAACCTACAAAATGCAACACATCACCTGGTCATCATCATCAACTCATAGTAACATATAAAACACAATCAAACTGTTAACAAAATATGTACCTGAGGTGGCCAGATTTCTTCATATTTGGAAGCAATGAGCAACGCACTGATTCCCAAAAGCTGTAACTCTCTTTTGGGGACAGCCTTCACAGAGAGGAAGCGGTCAATGATGTTGACAGTGAGGTAAAGAGTTTCAAGGTTAAGCTCAAACTTGATGTGAACTTCTAGTAACCAATCTATCAAGATCGCTCTCATCTTCTCATTCATATCAGTTTGAATGTGCATGAACATCTTAGGCTGGCTCTTCTTCTCCACTTCTTTATAGTATGAGTATATATCATCAACATACTCCACTGCAGCCAGATGGTTATCTTTGTCAAATTCATCAATATCGAGAATCTTTGGTTTGTTGGTAATACCACACGCAGCTTTGCTCCGAGCACTAAGAACTGATGAGTATGTCACTTTCTTATCCTTAGGTGACGCTGTAACTTCCTTTCTCTTCTCTTCCTTCTTTGTCTCGATCACTTCAACGGGTTTAGGCTGTTGCTTAACCACAAGATTCTTCTTCTGAACCGCCTTTTGAGGTTCTTGGTTTCTTGGAGCAAAAGGTTGTATTTTTGGGGCAAGAACTGGAGCCTTGTTGTCTCCATTGATTGGCTTTCTTTCGAGTTGGGCATTAGCTAAAAGCTGAGCACGGAAACTTCGGGTTATGGGTCGATTAATCAGAGGTTGGGGCTTTCCTCCTTGAACTCCGGGAACAGAAACAAGATTTCCGATGTCACCGAGAGCACGCCGACTTTTCCCAGCGACATTTTTGTTCTGTATCTTCAAACCATCAACGAGAGGAGCACCTGTTTTACAGAATTCAAAAAAAAACCATCAAGATCAAACCAATATACGATTCGCTTCACAGTTCAACTAAAAATTTACATAATCGATCGCAGATAAAGACCATTACGAGAAACTTCATACTGAAATCGGATCCAAGTCACCGACGAGTTATACTTTAATAAAACGAATCAAATCAAACCCAGATTTCAAATCGACGAAATACAAAAAGCAAAAGATTTCAGTCGCAAATCGTTTCAAATAAAATCAATTCATAGGATTTAAGAACAGCAATATTAATGATAACCCAGTAAAAATCAAATCGATTCAAAGAACTTCAGAACGGAAATATCAATCAACGTTAACCAGATGAAGAATCGAAAAACATACCTCTGACTTGTTCAGGTACGTTTGCTCTCGTCGCCATTATCGCTCTACTACTGCTTCTTACTCTTAGTCTTGTTTATTTCTCTGAGAATCTGAGATTATGACGAAGAAAGGAAGAGAGCGCTGCTTATGAAGAGGAGGACCCAACGGTTCAATTACAACGGTCATATTTTTAGGCTTTCATTTGTAGCCGTTGGATGATAAGATTTTAGATCTAACGGTGGTTTGTTAGTCTACGAAGTTGGAATGCGCTGGCAACGGGGGGATTTACTTAGTCATCGTTCAGTTCTCCAAATGTGGCCGTTGGACTGAAAAAGGAAAGCCCATTCCAACATTGTTCTTTTTAGATTAAAAATATGTATATACTGCATTTAATTTTAGCCAACAGACCAAGAAAGGTATATTTCATTATTTTTTCCAAATGAGATTGTATGTTCAGGATTTTTTGAAGAAAATTTTAAAATTGTGTTCTTCGTATACATAATTATGGATATAAATCTGACAAAAAAATATATGTATCTAAATTCAAATATTCTAGTTTTGTAAAATATACAAAATCAATCGTTTTGATTTCACATGTATGTGCGCACAATAAAAGACTAGTATTGATAAACTTTATAGTAAATGATTTTTACATATCTAGTTTTTATTGTATATTTGTTTTTCGTTTTCTGTAAACGAAGTGGTATGCCCAATTATTCATTATTCGTTATTCATTGTCCATGTCCATTATTTTTCCCCCGACGAATTAATTGTCCATACAAAAACAACTTTTATATCATGAATTGTAATAGTCAATTGGAAAACATAACACCAAAGTCGAACATATCTACTAAAACTAAAAACTGTTTCAAGGAAAGAGATAAAGAGACGATACTTAACAAAAAAGATGACGAATGGTTTGATTTTACAAAGTAGAAAGGTAGAGTTGATTTAAAATGATATAGTAAGAAGAGGTTATCATTAAGTAGAGCCTCTAAAAGCCAGAGAATGTGATGAATCAGATGAGACCTTGGCGTTGGAGATCAGAGTATGTCTTCTTGTTGTAAATGTTACCTTCACGATCTTCATATTCTTCTTCAAGTTCTGGCCTCCATTTGTTCACTCCTTGCCTCTCCTGTATCCTCTTCCACAATTCTTTCGCTTCCTAAAACATACAAAACAAATCACAGAGATCTATCAAATTACCCTAACTATTGCTTTTAACCTACAACAAATGCTTTGATAATATATATACCTCAATTGAAGTGATTTCGTTGAAGTTCTTTGTGTTTGGGATTCCTAAGCAACGCATTCCGTGCTGGTGTCGCCATTCTTTAAAATGTCTCTCAAAAGCCCTTCTTCCCCAGTAGCTATAATTCCCACATATCTCACATTTAAACTCCTGCAAGAGACCAAGAAAGATTATTTAATGTGAATCCGTTCCTTTGAGAAAAATGGTCTAATAACTAACAACATACCTGGCCAAGGCCATGAAGTTTGTAGAGCCAGTATGGTATAGGTTTCCCATCCCAACCCATTGGCAGCTTCAGCGGATTGTAAAGCTGACCATCCTCGTCATCACTTTCTGATTCGGCATTAGCTTCTTCTCCTTCTCGTTCTTCCTCCATTTCCTCATATGTCCAGGACTGTTTCTTTACAACGTTTTGCTTTGTCCTCTCGATTGTCTATAAAAAGGGGACAACAAGAAAAGTTAAAAGCAAAACTAGACATCTAGAGAGGATTAAAAAGATGTAATAGCAACTTCAATGAACTAACCTCATCAAGTAAATTGCAGAGTTTCTTCACTTTGGCCTCTGTTAGTGCAATCTCTTTAGCACTTTCAGACTCCTGCGTTGATTTGGCATCTCCGTTTTGTTGAGGTTTGACAAAATGTTTCTTATCCAGCTTTTCCAAAGGGGTATGCTGAAAAAAAAAATTGAATCAGTTAAGGGCATAAGAGAACCTCAAGGCAATAAATAAGATAAGCTTCAAACATATGCTATATCCCTACAGGAATGTACTATGCCAGCAACCTTAGCTTCATATTAGAGGAAGACCTGAACAGAACTACCAAACTAGCTTTTATAACAGCTAATTGTTCCTTCCAAACCCAGGGAAAATAAAACGGACATTACTAATTAGTAGCAATAACCACTCTCATAAGACAAACTGAAAACACATGTGTAAATAGGAGATTAGAGCAAGTGTAAGAACCTTTGTCAGGAAAAGTCTCTCGGCACGCTGCTGCGGAGTACCACCAACTTTCAGTCCTAATGCCCCCAATGCCTGAATGGCACAAAAAAGAAAATATAATTAAGGAATAATGCCTCAAGAAAATATAATTAGAGGAATAATGCTTCAAGAAGCATATGAACATGAAGCATGTCATTACCTCCTTTAGCTTTTCAGGTCCCACATCTAGCAGTTCCTCGACTGCAGTGTAGTAATCAAGATCTATGACAGTATGTTGAGATGGAATAAGTTCATTTTCCTGGCCATGGTTCTCCCAGCCTTCTACTTTTCCATCAGCATACTGTTCTAACAAAATCAGTCTCAGCCTGCAACAAAACAACATATTAATTACACCTGATCAACCTATATTCACAGCATTGACGAAACTATAACTACTAGAATGCCAAACTATAATAATAATATGGTTCAAAACCTTCCGAGGATATAAAATCTCTGCAGTTGGCTCAAACAATGCACTTATGAATTTTCAATACAATTTTCATCTAGTTATGGCCATTTACTTTCCAAATCATGTATCATCTATCATTCAGGGTGATGGAACACTCACAAAGCAACAAGTTGTTAGAGCTAAGAAAATCCAAAATTCTAAACATAAATACTTGGGAAAATAATAGAGATTTCTTAAGCACGAATAACATACCAGTTATGTACTAAAGCATTAGTTCAAAGCGCCAATAAAATAATAGGGCAACTACTTGAACACAATATAACGATAAAGAAAAAGAGGACCTTAAACCTTAGAAAGTATCTGGTCAAGATCTTGCAACGGTTCAGTTCGCTGGAAAAAGTAGACTAAGTACTCTAGCAGAGCTTCCATATAGTTTCTGTATTGCCTAAAATGACAGATAGCAAGACAAAAATTAAAGGTTTGCTACAGGCAGAAACAAAGATGGATGCTTTGCAAGTAGAAGAAAACTGAATGAAAAAATGTTTACCTCGAGAACTTAAGTTTACGCGGTATTTTCTCTGGTTGAGAATAAACATCAAGGTAAGCAGAATATTCAATCCTTTCCCCAAATTTAGAGTTGATGTACTGGTTATACATATCATGCAAGTCCAAGTACCGACCAAAGCCTTCCTGTGCAACAGAGAAGAAGATTTAGCAATTGGAGAGAATCTATATACTACCATGAAGCCAGGAATGTAAAGCAAAGGGGGCTTATAAAATGTGTCAAAGAAATGTTCTCAAATATGAAAATTCTCATCCAGCAACAATAAAAATCAAGCAGAAACTTACCTCTCCACTGAACGCAATAACTGGTTCCTCCTTCAGGAATGCTTCATCGTCTTCATTAGCATCAACAAGACGTCCAGAAGGATGCTTTCTATGATATTCACGTATCTGTAGGTTTATAAAAGAAGTTAAATAGTTGCAAATCTGATCATTTCATCAGCAGTAAAACAAAAGTAAAAAACTAAGAATTCAGTTGATGACCATTCCATACATGAAGATAATAACAAAACTAGCAATTTGAATCTTATTCTGGCCTGCACTCTACTTAGATATTAATCCCTACCTACCCGTGACAATTTCACAGCTTGATACTATTCTGCAAAGCAAGGCTTATACAGCCAACCAAATTGTTACAGGAACTAATACACTTTCACTGAGATTTTGTCCAAGATACTAAATTCTCACCAGTGGTTCAAGACAATCAACAAAATTATAAGACAAATATCAAAAGTTGGCTAAACCACTCATCCTCGATCAAATAATAGTCTTGTAACCTTAGCTGCTCTATCTTTAAAAAAATACCCAGAGAAGATAAAGTAAAACCAAGTTCTTGGTACAGATACCACAGGCAAGTTTGGGAGAAGAAGAAAAAAATCCCCCAAGGAAGATGCAAAAGGGTAGCAAGCTAACCTCTTTCAAACGATCATAAAATGCACTATACACATTAGACCCAGTTGCAGTCTGGCCACCAAGCATTGCTATCTCATCATCCCTCGCCCAATCCTTATCTTCATATGTCTCAACCTACCAGCCAACAAGAATCAAGCTTAGCATTAATCCGATGCATCTATTGATGAGAACTAAAAGTCATTTAGAGTTAAGGCAAAAGTGGCAGCGAGGTTATTAAGTAACCTTTGAATTTATCAAATACAATTTATACAAATTCGTGAAATAATACTTAGCTCAAAACTTAGAATCCTTAGCTCTGCACTGATCTTTACGCATTCAGAAGAGAAAGACATAAAACCAATGTGGAAATTGAGAAGAAGGAGGAGAACGTACAAGTTTCTCAGTGGTGAGCATGATGGACTCGATCATTTGATGGACACGATGTCCCTGGACCAATCTGTCCTTGCTGGACGGTGGCTCAGTCTGTAGATCTTGCACAACCAATCGTTCCAATCTTTCAATCTCTTCGTGATTGGAGCGAGTTTGGTCGAGGAGAGTCGATGACATCTTCTCAGTCTTCTACGCTTCTTCTTTCTTCCCTGAGTCTATATCCTGAAACCCCAAATTCAAATTTTTTTTCTCAATTCGAATCTCTCCCGGTTGTACTTTTAACCGCAATCCAATAAGAAAAAACGGGTTTGTGTTTTCGGTTTTTTTTTTTTATCGCTGAATCTCATTAACGCTTTACTGACTTTCTTTTATAAAAACCACTCTTAGATACAAAAAACAGAGATTAATACGATTAACGATTATCCGGACAAAAATTAAAATATAATAAACATAAATCTGAGACATAAATCTAAAAAGTAAATCTAAGACAAAACTTAAAAATTTTAAAAAAATGCAGAACACGCTTAGGAGATATGCATTTAAAATGGTGAAAAATTAATTGATGTTTGATATTCGACATTCGAAAAATGCAATATATATTTCATGTATATGTTGTATTTTGAGAATCCAAACTTATGTATGAATTGTCGAGACACTCGATCTCTGAAAATATTAATCACAAATAAAATGAAAAAAAAAACTCAAAGCAAAATCCAAAATAAACCGAAATTTAGTTATCAAAGATGGGAGAACAAAAACTTGATCTTCTAATGCCATAGCTACAATCTAATTAGTATCAATTTTTGTGAATAAAAAACATCATAATTCTTTTCATAGTGAAAAATTTAGAAGGCGCACCTCAAAACTTCTTTTTCTTCTTTTTGGACGGTTTGTGTTTTTTTTCCCTCCATTTACGATGGTCGTGTATTTTGGTTTCGGCTCACCATTTTAATATTTTAAAATTATAATATTATCACCATTTACTTTTTTTCAATATATCACCATTTTTTTGTTTGCTTTTGATTGATAACACGTAATGGCATAATAGCGTTTTCTAACTTCATAATATTTTACAAAACGCAAAATTTACGTTCACTTAACAAAATACAAATAAAATTCATTAAGTAAATAAATGAGTATATAATTGCTTATATGCATAATGAGTTTCAATTATTTTATCCATACAAAATACAATTGAAAAAGTAAAAAAATAAAATTGTTTACAATGAAAATTACACCACATTTTTGAATAATACTTAAAACTTTCACAACTTTTTAACAATTTTTAATATACTTTTAATACTCCTATATTTTTATTATCAAATATTACTTAAAATTTATTAAAAACATCATTTCGTTTATTAAATATAAGTATATATTAGCAATATAATACTACATTCCGCTATTCCACAAAATTTATCCAATGAACATAATTTTATTTTGCCATTTTTTATTCTGCAATTTATGTCATTGTGCGATTATACAATAGGTTGTCTTTGCCAAAAAAAAACCGACAAACTTGAGTTTTGAGATTACGGCCTTGAATGTTTTGTAGATTTTGAAGAGTTTTTGCTCATTTTTTTCAAAAACTCATTAAATTACTGGTCAAGTTTCTAGAAAATTGGTTTTTTTACATTCTAGTAAAAGTATTTTGTTATAATCTGTCATTCCAGATTTAAGATTTTTAATTCTCCTACAAATTAGAGAATCTAGTTTATTTCATACGATAATTTTCTCAAAAATCAAAATTCATTTTATGGGTTTTTTGAAACAAAAATCTAATAGCAAAATCTAAAACTAAAAACCTAAATGCTAGATTAAAAAACTGAATAAAAACCATCGTTCATTCCTGGGCTACATCTTTAATCAGATTCAGCCGAGGATGCAACCAAAAGTTGTAGGATGATCATAATGGACCCTAGATGAAAATCTCTGCGTTAGTTTTCAGACATTGATCACAAATAAATGGAAATAATAGCCGGAACTGATCTTAAGACTTATTTTATCCAAACAAAAGATCACAGGTTAGGCAAACCAGATTCGAATGAAATATTTCCAAGACATTTATCTATGTTGATTATTTTTATGAAATTAATTAGTTGTCCATAGTAGTGCTTTTTATAGTATACCCTTGTATAATCATATTCATGTATGGCGCGGCATTACAGCGGGGTTATTATCCAATATATTAAGCTCCAATGTTTACATTCTCAAATTTGGGTTCTATAATATAACAGCTATTATAGCTTTAGGGAATCGGGCTAAACTATTCCACTTTGGAATCCTGATGGAAAGATCTCTTTATCATTTTAGATGATCATTTAATTAAAACACTTGTTAATTACCAAGAGAATCATTTGATCATGTTATACACATCAAACTAAAAAAAAACAAAGCTGATAAAAGGTATTTCACTGGTGGAATCAGAATATCAATAAGCAAAAATTTGGCTCATAGTATCAGAACATAAAGCTCTGATTCACAGTTTAATTGTTCCTCAATTTCCACCATTACAACCAAAAAAAAAAATCGCAATTACAGATCTTTGATTAACGGCTGAGTCAGAAATATGATAATGCCTCAAAAGGTTTTAAGCTCATAACAAGGAAATTACCCCTTATTCGCACATCTAATTGAATCATCATTCTCGCCGTTTCTAAAAATAACAATTCAATAAGAAAAATATGTACCCGACCCGATTCAAAAGCACGAGTCACTTAAAGCCTCGGATTCAAATCTGTAAATCCCCAAACGCTTTGATCTCTCACAGATAAAAGAAGAACACTTATATCTGAAGAGCCACGAATGAGGACCTTGATTCCAGATTCTAATGCCGATAACTCTTCGGGCTGAGATCAAATTAGGAAGGAAAATGACGGGTTAGACCAAAGGAGAACCCTAATGAAAAAAACCCTATTAAAATTTTCGATTTGGCGCATTTGTAGAAGGCGATCTTAAGGGCTGCGCGTAAGATGAAAACGATACATATGAAGAACACGATTGAAAAAAATAAAGTAAGACCCTAATTTAATGAACTGGAATGAGTTTTAAAGATGCAATATATATAGGGAGACTTATTTTACCCTAGGCTTCAACTTTAGACCCATGGTCTTTTAGGCCCATATCTTACGGTCTGCCACAAAGACAATCTCTATTTTTATATTTTACGGGCCTGGGTATTTAGTTTTGGTTAATTATTTTGCTTAATCATATGTACCTCCTTCGTTTGTCTGAAGGAAGAATTATTAATTTGTAACCGTATTGCCGTTTGGTGGAATTGGAAACAGAAAATTAAAATGGAAAAAAAAAAAAAAATTAAATTTTAACAAGAAAATGGTGAAAAAAACATCTTGCAGAAACAATAATGGAAACTCAAAGAAAAACCAAATTTTCCAATGCACCATTACCGAATCTTGAGGTGCACGGTCACGATTTAACATAAATGACAAGTGGATAAGAGATCAAACTGATTTCGGTTATATTACCGTTAGTCTTGTCATTATTACAACAATCCAATAAGGATATATGCGTTATCGCCATAGTATAAAATATTTACTTTCCAAATCTATTGAAACACAATTTATTATCCAGATCAAACGAATATTTAGAAATAAACACACCTCGTTCCTTTCTTTTCACCTTGTCTATCTATATACAACCACGCATTTCCTCTATCTCCAAACACAAGCTCTTAGACAAAAAATCAAATCGTTCTGAATCAAAGATGAGTGAACTCCAAGCAAAAAACAGTGCCGCGGCTGTGGATACATTGTCGTCATCGTCAAAGGCTGATATGGATGGACCTTCGCCATTGAGAAAAATGATATCGGTGGCTTCAATCGCAGCCGGTATACAATTCGGGTGGGCTCTACAGCTCTCTTTGTTGACTCCATACGTGCAACTTCTCGGAGTCCCACACAAATGGTCATCTATCATATGGCTCTGTGGTCCCGTCTCTGGTTTGCTTGTCCAGCCAGTCGTAGGTTACTACAGCGACCGATGCAAATCAAGATTTGGTCGTCGTCGTCCTTTCATCGCTGCTGGTGCCGCTCTTGTCGCCGTTGCTGTTTTCTTTATTGGTTACGCGGCTGATATCGGCCACAGCATAGGAGACAAACTCGACGAACCTGTAAAGATAAAGGCAGTCTATTTCTTTGCTATCGGTTTCTGGTTCCTCGACGTTGCCAACAACACTCTTCAAGGCCCTTGTCGCGCTTTCCTCGGTGACTTAGCCGCAGGAGACGCTAAGAAAACGAGAACCGCAAACGCTTGTTTTTCTTTCTTCATGGCGGTTGGAAACGTTTTAGGATATGCGGCAGGATCGTACACTAACCTCCACAAAATATTTCCTTTCACAATGACTAAAGCTTGCGATATCTATTGCGCGAATCTCAAGAGCTGTTTCTTCCTCTCCATCACTCTCCTTCTCCTCGTCACCATCATATCACTCTGGTACGTCGAAGACAAACAATGGTCTCCAGAGAAAGGAGACAGCGAAGAAAAGAAAACTCCTCTTTTCGGAGAGATCTTTGGAGCTTTTAAAGTGATGAAACGTCCAATGTGGGTGTTACTAATTGTCACTGCACTAAACTGGGTCGCTTGGTTCCCTTTTCTTTTGTTCGATACCGATTGGATGGGTCATGAAGTGTACGGTGGAGACTCAAAAGGAGACGATCAAATGAAGAAACTTTACAATCAAGGAATTCACGTTGGTGCGTTGGGATTGATGCTTAATTCAATCGTTCTTGGATTTGTGTCGCTTGGTATTGAATCGTTTAGTCGTAAAATGGGAGGAGCTAAACGGCTTTGGGGAGTTGTGAATGTCATCCTCGCCGTGTGTTTGGCAATGACGGTTTTGGTTACCAAGTTGGCAGAGGATCACCGGAGAACCGTTGGTGCGTTGGCACCTCCGACCGATGGCATCAAAGCAGGAGCATTGACTCTCTTTGCTCTTCTTGGAATTCCTCTTGCTGTAAGTTCAGATTTTACTCATTTGGCCGGTTTTGTGGAAATTCAGATTTTACTCATTTGTGCCTTATTTATATATTTACCTATATTCACTCTGCTTTTGACTACACACTACGACTTGCTGAAGTGCATACATGTTTAACTTGTATCTTAACCAGTCAACACACACATTTTGATTTGTCCATTGTTTTTTTTTCCAAATTATTGCTTTAATTCGGAACCTGCAATTGTCCAACGAAAGAGAAGAAGATGATATAATAAGGATTCGGATTCATGCATGGTTTATCATTTTTAGTACTATTATTATTTCTTCATGGTTTATTATTATTGTTGCTTTCGTTATTTTTATTACTATTATTATCCATGCATGGTTTATTATTTTGTTAAAATTAACCACATTTTTGTATTTTTTTAGATAACTTTCAGTATTCCGTTCGCATTAGCTTCCATAATCTCAAGCGACTCCGGCGCGGGCCAAGGTATTTTCGTTTTTAATAAAATATAAACATTTGTCCTAACAATGAGTGTAAATTAACTGAGAGAGATATTTCCATTTATCCCCGTAGCTAGAGTTAATTTTCATTTTTAACAAGAAAAAATAGTATATATATATATATATCCTATTTAGATAAAATAATTATATCCAAAGTATTTAATAAATATCGCGATGACTGGTATCTACTAACTTAATTATTAATTGAATGATACTATTATGGAATCTTGAATTATTCATTTTACCTTAAACGTACTAGTAAGCAATAGTATTCATTTTGTAACATAAATATTAAAGTATCAAATTGATAAGTATGTTTTATTTTTAATTATGCAGGACTTTCTGTAGGAGTTTTGAATTTGGCAATTGTGATACCACAAATGATTGTATCACTTGGAGCAGGTCCCTTAGATGCATTATTTGGAGGTGGAAATCTACCAGGATTCGTGCTCGGAGCTATTGCAGCGGCTATCAGCAGTGTTGTGGCATTCACCGTTTTACCTTAACCTTGTTTGCTTCATTTTTTTTTTATGCACGTATTTTGTTATATGACATGTACCATATTTACTAATGCCTGAAATGATGGAAAAAGAAAAATTTAATTATTAATGCCTGAAATAGCTGAAGAAAGTTAATTTCTCCTCTATGAAAAAAAGAAAAAAACAAAGGTTAATTTCTCCTCTTTTGGGTTTATTCCGATATCAATTTCGGTTCATGGAGTTGGTTGGATTTAGTCTTGGTCTACCTCCTCTTCACTGAGTTTCCCCCATAGAAACTTTGAATCTTCGTCACTCAACCTTCTCCTCCTTTCGACTGTAATGCGACGAACACAGCCACCGGTCCTGGCCGTCACCGATTTATCTGTAAGTCTCCCGGGAAATGTTCACGGCACGATGAAACGAGCTATCGTGATCGGAAACGGATGCGCCGGCGCAGAGAATCAGTGCTTCGGCCTTATTCGGTCCTTAGGCCTCTTCGATCGCCACCTCTATTATGTAATCTCCGTCCAAAACACTATTCGTTTTTTGGTTTCTTCTATTGACGAAGTGAAGTGTATATGTATTCATTTTTAATATTTCCGAGTTTGTTTTTACTGTTCAGAGTGTCGCTAGACCAAGAGGTGGAATCAATATGTGCCTTCAATGGCTTCCTATAACTATATACAAAAGAATTCATCATTTTATCAGAAGTATCTGTGCCGGATTCTCCATTAAGGCTACTGGTAGAACTTAAATTTTAATTGAATGCTACTGCAATTCACACTTTGAAATATTGTTTCCAAGTTGTTTGATCATTCAATTTTGACTGAAAACTTAGACGTACCAAGAGAATTTTGGCGGTAATTTATTTCCTATAAATGGCTTTAGGAATCATGGATGTCTTCGAGGTAGCTGATGCGAAGCAGATTGCTGCTATGGCTCTTCGTACATTTGACAAGTATTTTTTGTTCTCTTATCAAATTTTCAGCTCATTGATTTTGTTCTTCAGAATTACAGTTTAATCATCATTTGGTCTGCTCGAAAAACAAGTTTATTGATGTGATCTCGAATCAGATCAGCGGTTGTCTACTTAAGTGTCTTTGGTTCAACATTTATGATTGCATTTTCGGCACTCGATGGATCATTGAGTTTTGTTCTATATAGAATTTTGAGTTGCTATATTTCTTGTTTCGTCTGCTTTATGTCTTTATGATAGGAATGGCCCGTTGTTAGTGGTGGCATCTGGTAGTGATACTATTTCTGTCGCAAGCTCCATAAGACGACTAGCTATGGAAAATGTCTTTGTTGTTCAGGTTAAGTCTCTTCCCTGAAAGAAACCAAATTTCTATGGTCTTTTTTTTCTCTCTGTGATGGTTTTAGCAGATCTTTCCATGTGACTGATATCTGCAAATGCCAAATCTTGCCCTCATAAGTCTTTGTTTTTTGTTTGTGGTTGCGTTACCAAATTTTGTTAGTTGTCCGTTTTATTTTCCAGGTGCAACATCCAAGGTCACATCTCGAGAGATTTGATCTAGTGATCACACCTCGTCATGATTATTATTCTTTAACACCTGAAGGGAAGAGGCAAATTCCTTTCTTTCTCAGGCCATGGGTAACTCCACGAGAACCTCCAGGTAGAAATGTGGTATGTGTCTTTTGCAATGTTCATTAAAAGGGATTCGACGGGAAGGAATTGTCATTCTGTTACTGGTAACTAGCTTGAATTCTGAAATCCAGTTTCTCACCACTGGAGCGCTTCATAACGTGGATGCTTCTACTCTGAGAAATGCTACTTTGGCATGGAAGGACAAGTTTGCTTTGCTGTCAAAACCTTTGGTTGTAGTTAATATTGGAGGACCTACAAGTAAACACATTGTGCCTCTTTGTCTATTAGATTGTCTATTGAGCTGTATGAATAACTGCGATTAAACTTTCAATGCCTTTTTGTAAATTTTCTGTAGGGAGCTGTTTGTATGGTGTTGATCTTGCTAAGAAATTGTGTGATATACTTCACAGTATCCTTTGGAGCTGTGGAAGCCTGAGAATATCTTTCTCAAGAAGAACACCAAAGAAGGCAAGTAAACTTCCCTTTAGAATATCACGATCGTGTAAAGTGGATGGTCATCATATTTACTCAATCTTTCTACAGGTTTCAGAAATCGTAATTGGAGAATTAAGTTCTAACTCTAAGGTCTACATTTGGGACGGAAAAGGTGAATGGCTTTTGTTATTCCCAACTTGTCCGTGGCAAATTTTGATGATTTATCTTCTTCCATTTTTCAGATCCTAATCCACATTTGGGACATCTAGCTTTAGCCGATGCTTTTATCATAACTGCTGATTCTATAAGTATGTTGAGCGAGGCATGTACTACTGGGTATGTTTAAGAGAACAAAACCCTTTTCCTTTTTGCAGTCTAGATTTTATTT
Source organism: Cardamine chenopodiifolia (assembly GCA_963922655.1). Taxonomy (NCBI): domain Eukaryota; kingdom Viridiplantae; phylum Streptophyta; class Magnoliopsida; order Brassicales; family Brassicaceae; genus Cardamine; species Cardamine chenopodiifolia. The sequence goes on along the minus strand of OZ000464.1, from coordinate 15,785,257 downwards.
CTTTGGATGATATTGAAACCTCATTCTCAACACAGGAAACCTGTTTACGTTGTGGGTGCTGAACGGTGTACATGGAAATTCTCTGACTTCCAGAAGACCCTCCATGAAAGAGGTGCTGTTCGACCTTTAACTGGAAAAGAAGATGTAATTCTAGCAACTCTTGTTACAATTCTTTTTTCCTACATGATAGCTATAATACGTGACACCCTTCTCTGTTTAATTCTTTTTGTAAATCCTGACGTTATCTTCTACTTGGATTTTCATATATCTCAAGATGGTTGAGAAGTGGAGTTACTCTCCCCTTAACGATAATGCAGAAGCTGCGAAGCGAGTGATTCAAGATCTGGCTGAGCGTGGATGGAAAATTGAGGCATGAACAAGTTTCCAGAGTAACTATCTATTTCTCTTATCTATAAAGACTACAGTTATTATATTCGAGCTGGGAATTAGAGCGATTCTTTTGAAAATTGAATCCCCTGTCGAACCATCGTCCTACAGTTGAACTCACGATTATTTACTTAGCTTATTGGTTTAACTAATTGCGATTGGATTAGTTAATTAGTTAATAGTAACGTATTACTATTTACTTAGCTTTTTAACAAACAAAAAAAAAACTAATTGCGGTTGGATCTTTTTAGTTCTTTGGTTTTTCCCATTTGGATATACTGATCTACTGATCAGTTGGCATAAAGTGTTTGAACTTTAATTTGGTTAGATAATAATAAATACACTAGGAGATGGATGCACCACCACCAACTGATAAGTGTCTTGACTTAGGGATATATGGTGTGATTATTTTAATTACTAGTTGGCTTGTATATTTTTGTTGCCAACTCCACATCTGGGAAAAAAGAAAACAACAACTACTCTTTCTCTGCTCCATTATTACTATTAACAAAGTCCACCACCAAAACCTAAACCTTATAAAAACCCAAACCCGTAATTCAATCACACTCACAACAGCAAAAGCATCTAATACCATTCCCGAAACAAATCCTTCAAGAAGATTGCTCAACACACAGAGAAATTCAAAAGAGAAAAGATGAAGAGTGACTCGATTGCCGTTGATGTCCCTGCAGAGTCTAGCTCAGCCATCAAAGGCAAAGCTTCTCTCCTCGGTTTAGCTAGAGACCACACTGGCTCTGGAGGTTACAAGAGAGGTCTCTCCATTTTCGATTTCCTTCTCCGTTTAGCCACAATTGTAGCTGCTTTAGCTGCTGCAGCCACAATGGGGACTAGTGATGAGACTCTCCCTTTCTTCACTCAGTTTTTACAGTTTGAAGCTAGCTACGATGATCTTCCAACTTTCCAGTATGATACATACTGTTTTCTTCTTCTTCTTTCATCTTTGTGTTCCTTGTGAGTTGTGAGTAAGTTATCTTATTTTCAATTCTCTTTCTTTCAGATTCTTTGTGATTGCCGTTGCACTAGTCGCAGGCTACCTTGTCTTGTCTCTACCCTTCTCAGTCGTCACTATTGTTCGTCCTCTAGCCGTCGCTCCAAGACTCCTCTTGCTTGTTCTTGACACTGTACTCATCTTCCTCAATTCTTCTCAAACTCTTGATGCTATAGTTATATAGAAGTTATATAATTCTCTCTTCTTGTTGATGCACACAGGCGGCTCTGGCTCTGGACACAGCAGCAGCTTCCGCGGCAGCAGCTATAGTGTATTTGGCACACAATGGGAATACTAACACAAACTGGCTCCCAATCTGCCAACAGTTTGGAGATTTCTGTCAGAAAACGAGCGGAGCTGTTGTCTCAGCCTTTGCCTCTGTCACCTTTCTAGCCATCCTTGTCGTTATCTCTGGGGTCTCTCTCAAACGGCCCTAAGTCGACAATACAGACTCTTGGAGCGGAAGAAGAAACATTGCGAAGGGTATAGTGTATATGTGTGTAATGGTTGTTTATATGAAAGAAAGGTTACATTTTGTATTTGTGTGCTCCTGGTGACTCTGTATTGTGTTTTGTAAAAGAGGAAATTTTAATGGAAGTCAATTGTTACTTTTTGTTGTTTATATATATATATATATATATATATATATATAATTTGAAATTTGGTTAGTCAAGGTGCATAAACTCTTCTTTCTACATGACAAAAATGTGCAGCCTAGCGTAGTTGGTGTTTTTTATTGATAGATTTGTTTTGATCTTGTGCCAGATCCTGCATCTTACATAACAAAACTCTTATGCTAAAACAAACACAGACGCCAATTGTGGAGAAGGTAAAATCAACAACCTTCATTTATTCAATTATCATAATCAACATACAAAAATAAAAATTAACAACTTCTCAGGTTAACCCTTCTCCTCATGACTATATTAAAGTAAAAATCATTCTTTTTTAGTCTCATCACACAACAGTCACATTTGCAATGTCAACAAACCTCAACAAATGTTTTTTTTTAGAAAACCCGAAACTGACAACAATCGATGTTCTGGAAAATATTCAGGTTAAGGTGGGCCTGACAACAAAACATGGACCAGGCCAGGCCAGGCCCATATTGCCCGATTCACAACATGCTTATTCGTAGTCTCTCCATCATTTCAAGGGCGGCGCTTGCATCTGAAATCGGCCGGCCTAATTAACTCCTCCGCCTCATGTTTCTTCACTCAACGCCGTGGCGTTGCCTCCAAACTATTTGTTGGCGGTAACTCTCTATTTCTATACCGGTTTGATTAACACAATCCAATATCTAGAGAATTGATTTGTAGGTTCTAGAAATTTAAAGTTTTACTGGCGTCGTCGCTAGAGATTTAGAGGATCGTTGGCAATGGATGCAAATATCTTGAATGTGATTAAAAAAATTGCAAATTGTTAAAACTCTTTTATATAAGAGACTATGATGTTGGAAGTCTTAATCCTTTTAGTGCTCACATTTTGGTTTGTAGCAAATCGATTATTAGATCTGAAGATTTCTACATTTTTATTCATCTGGAACTTGTTTTTTCTTTTGTTGTTGCTGCATATCCCAAGTGAAATAATCTGTGTATTTTTTGGTGGTGATTGTGAAATTACGATGTCCAGTAATGCTTTATTCCCAATTATACAACCCTGTTTCCAGGATTATCGTTTTACACTACCGAGCAAGGATTATCTGAGGCATTTTCCAAATGTGGCCAAGTTGTTATATACTCATTATGGATAGAGTCTCTGATAGATCCAAAGGTTTTGGTTTTGTGACATTATGGATAGAGTCTCTGATGACGAAGCTCAGAAAGTTTTGATGGAGTTGAACGGACAGGTATAATAACGTGTTTTCACTTGTTAGAATTGTTTCTTTTGGTAACAAAAACAGTTTCTTTCAACAATTAAACGGCCGTGTGATATTTGTGGACTACGCTAAGGCGAAGCAAAGTCTTGGTGTTGGCTTTCCAATAGCGAGAGGACCACCTGAGCCGGTGGAAGTAGCTGCCACGACAAGGAAAACATCGAAAAGAGACTAACAGAATCGAAGAATGCAAAATACTGAAAACTGCTACTGCTATATTTCTTCATCTGGAAGCATTTTTTTATAGCGTTTTTGGATTCTACTTGTGTTTGAGCAAGCTTCAGTATTAGCTTTCTACTTGCTCTTGCGTGGAATTAAAGCCTAAGTAAATTAGTACAACAAAATCACCTTTTTGGCATAACTTATTCTTCATAATCTCGGATTTGAATTCACGGTGGCTAACAAATTACTAAGATACGATGGTCATGCAATATTCCGGATCAATAAGGCGATCGTCCAAGTTCAGAAAAATCATTTTTCTCTATTTAATTTAATTCGTAATAGATGAGAGGTGGGAAATGAGACTCAGGTTCATACGTGGCGGGTTTTAATTGGATATAAATTACAACGGTAAAGACCGCTCGGTGGCCATCTGATTTAGTGAATTTTGGCAGCTCCACGTCTACGGATAAAGATCCTGGTATTGCCACGTCATCATCTCTCTCTCCTTCTCCCTCAAACTTGAGCATCACCAATTCGAGCCCAGCAAAAAAAAAAATTCTCCTCTTAGTTCTTCTCTAATTCCTCATTCCAGAAAAAATATTTCAGCTGAATTTTGTAAGCTTTTATGGTAGATGGCAGTTAAGCTACATCGACCGGGTCTTGTATCGTCAAGGTAACCAAAAAGCTTAAAGTTATCTCCGGAATTTTCGATTTTATTGGTCCTTTTTCGCGGAATTACTTACAAGGAACTTAGGATTTCTTACCGACTGTTTCTATTCACGATCTTGCGTGTATTTAGTGTCAAACCCCGAATTGGACTTTCCTATTTAGGTGAAATTTGCTCCCTTAACGTAAAAGTTTGGTTCACCGAGAAATCAAGAGAAAGACGAAACTTAAGAAATATTTAAATTACTTAAGGATTAGAGCTACTTGCAGAAGAGCACGAAGGAGCTAAAAATAAAGTGTTTTTTTTCGGTCCTATTAGATAAATTTTAGATGGCTTGTCCTTGAAATTTACTTCAGTTCTCGTTGCCTCTCCTCGTAGAGATTTAGTAGTGTTGTGCAAGTCTTGGTGGTAATTAATGTTGGAGATTTGGTCGCTTCTTGATTCAAACCACTTTTTTTATTTATTGCCTTCTTATTCATTAATCTTACCTTTGTAGCTCTTCAAACCCTTGTCTTTCGCGGATGTCCATTGGAACCTTTATCTCCTGTAGAAGAGTGGTAAAATTGGATCGCATATCAAACTGCTGGGAAAATTCAAGAAACCGATTGTTTGTAACCTATCATGGTCTCGAAAGTAAGAACTGTATTCTTCATAGGAGATTGTTTGGAAACAAGAAGATGAGTTGGTATAAATCACGGAAGACAGTGCCTTTTCTCCTTGCATCTGCTGAAGATGGAGTGGCTGTTAATGGGAGTCGCCAGTCAAGAGCTAGCAATGATGTTGAGGAGATGAGGGCCAAACTCACTGGTTCACTACAAGATGAATACAGCTGTGATGAACTCATTCAGTCTTTGCATGATGCTGCCAGAACTTTTGAACTGGCACTTAAAGAGAAGATTTCCTCTTCTAGATTACCTTGGTTTTCGGCAGCCTGGCTGGGAGTGGATAAAAATGCATGGGTTAAGACATTTTCTTATCAGGTCTCTACCATTTTCGTCCCACTTCAGTAGTTACATCAATACGTAGTTGGTTTGTTTGCAACCACATTGTACCACACTGGGTTTGAAAGTTATTTGCTAGTTAAAATCAAGGCCAGATATATATTTGGTGAAGAACAAAAAGTTTTCTTTCCATTATGTAGCTTGCATGAAGTTTTCTTTTTTGTTATATTTGTAGCTATAATAGCTAAAGTCGTCTTTTGTTCATCATTCTCAGGCTTCCGTGTATTGCTTACTACAAGCTGCAAATGAGGTTTCATCTAGAGGAAACAACAGAGACAATGATCTTAATGTCTTTGTGCAAAGGAGGTACTGCACGATTTACTTACGGCCTAATAACTGAGGCATTCAGCATTACTGGATTGTCAACGTTTTGCTGTGTACTTGAACTAGTAGAACTTTTTGTTCTTCTCTTTGAAACAGAATGCAACAAATTATTATTTTGGGATTTATTTGGTATTGGTTTGGTATTTATCCCCACAGTCTTCCAAAGAGTTACCTTTCACCAACGTTGAAATCTTTCTAAAACTAGCAGTTGCGGTCTAATTATAATCGTATGTTGCTGCTTTATGGTTATTCCTGTTTTTGATGTTTATGTAATCACATCATGCAGTTTATCACGCCAAGCTGCTCCTCTTGACAGTATGATGCGGGATAAACTATCTTCTAGTCACCCTGAAGCCAATGAGTGGTTTTGGTCTGAGCAAGTTCCTTCTGTGGTGACATCTTTTGTGAATTTTTTTGAGGGGGACCAACGATTTGTTTCTGCTACTTCTGTGTATGTCATTTCTTTTCACTCTCTTCATATTAGTAAGTTCTGCAAACACTCGTTTGACTCTGAGGTTTTTAGAAAGTGACACTGCTTTATGGTTCAATCCAGCTATGTCAAAGGCAAGTCCTCAGCTGCAAGCAATGAGATTGAGGTGTCACTTCTCATGCTTGTGCTGAATTGCATCGCAGCAGTCACGAAACTTGGCCCGACAAAACTTTCGTGTCCGCCCTTCTTTTCTATGATTCCAGATACAACAGGAAGATTGATGGACAAATTTGTTGACTTTGTTCCACTCCCTCAGGCTTATCATTCAATGAAAAACCTTGGTCTACGCAGAGAATTTCTTGTTCATTTTGGACCTCGGGCAGCGGCATGCAGAGTAAGAAGTGACTGCGGTACAGATGAGGTTGTCTTCTGGGTCGATCTTATACAAAACCAACTGCTGAGGGCCCTTGATAGGGAGAAAATATGGTCAAGACTAACAACTTCTGAAAGTATTGAGGTAATGAATAGAGACGTTCCTAAGACATATTTGAGCAGCTTTTAGAATCTCTGTGCAGTGTGGATGTGAGTTCGATTTAGTATTTGAAAATTTTAAAGAATTATGTGGAAGGGAACATGATTTCTTGTCTGGATTGATTCGGGACAGCCAATTCCATGTTAAATTTGTTGGATATGTCGTTTGCTATGCCTTTTCTTGTAAGTGCTGTTTAGAATATAAGACCATTGCAGACAGTTCGCAAACTTAAGTAACACTATCTAGGGTCTTCATAAAGTGGCACTTGTCAAAACAGAAATCTGAATTTTTTTTAGTTTATAAACGATTCATAGAGTGTTCAGATTGTTAATGTGTGCATTAAAAAAATATGGTTGCGCTCTTGATTTGTAAACATCTTAGGAGTTTATTAGGACCTGTTGTTGATGCCTTGCAGGTTTTGGAAAGAGATTTAGCTATTTTTGGATTCTTTATTGCCTTAGGCAGGAGCACTCAGTCCTTTTTAGCTGCAGATGGTTTTAATTCGCTGGAGAATCCTGTGGAAGACCTTATTAGGTGACTTATTGTTCTTGTTCTGTTTGCTTGCCATACTTTTTTTGATACACCCTATCACTTAAACTCGCTATCTTCTTTATTCAGGCACTTCATTGGGGGAAGTCTCCTGCAATATCCTCAACTTTCAGCCATCAGTTCTTACCAGTTGTATGTAGAGGTAGGCATAAGTCATACCATCACTAGTGAAAAATTCCTTTAACCATTTTGAAATCTTATCATGGAATTTATACCGTAGGTTGTCTGTGAAGAACTAGATTGGATTCCTTTCTATCCAACTAGAAAGGACTCCCAGCCAGCTGAACAATCACATGGGCATAGAAGCAAACCACAAGGGCCACCTAATTATGATGCTCTTCCTCAAATATTGAATGTTTGCTCTTATTGGCTACAGAGCTTTATTAAGTACAGCAAATGGCCTGAGAATCCTTCTAATGTCAAGGCAGCCAAATTCTTATCCAAGGGGTATCTATCAACATGTTTATAAAATAAATTGGATAAAACGAAGAAGTAATTGGCAATCATATTTTCGTTCTCAATTTTTTAGGCACAACAAGTTAATCCAATGCAAGGAAGAACTGGGAATATCAAGGTAGGCTAATGAAGAGTGATAAATTGTGTAGAAATAAGTTTCGTTTATCCTTTTTTCCTTGCATATCCATCTCTGTGCACTTTACATTTTTGCATCCCTTGTTATGGAGTATGCCTTTTTAATTCACAATCAAGTAATTTGGCCGTCTGCAATTGGATGAGGTGTGATGCAGTTTGGCAGTAACAGAAGCGGGTTTTATTGACATGAGTGCATCGTCAACTGATAGAGAGTCAAGCTCATTTGACAAGGTTTATATTCTATGAATTAGTCATGAAAAACCATTTCACTTTTTCGTAGACTATTTGAATCCAGTTTTTGGCTAAGAACTCTGGTCACGATCAGATGTACTGTATAAGATACTAACAGCCCTTATTTCTCAGGCTCTAGAGAGTGTAGATGAAGCTCTTGTGAGACTGGAAAGCTTGCTACAGCAGTTACATGCATCAAGCTCCTCTTCTGGAAAGGAACAAATAAAAGCCGCTTGCTCTGACCTAGAAAAAATAAGGAAGCTTAAGAAAGAGGCTGAATTTTTAGAAGCATCTTTCAGAGCCAAAGCAGCGTCTCTGCAAGAGGTTTTTAGTTGTTATTACATATTTTACCTTTGATGCAGTTAGGATTGATAGCTTAGAGCTGACAGTTAAGTTTGGTAGACTGTCTATAACATACACCAATCTTCGCTTGTTAATATGAGAAACAAAAAATTGCAGAATGCATTTGGTTTTCTTAAACGTGTGTGGAAGACTAAAACCTCATATGGTTCATACAGGGAGGTGGTGACAGTGACTCTCAGGAGTACTCTGAGGAACAAAGCACAAGGTATCTAAAAGGAAAAGACTCAAAGAATTCAATAAATTCTGTAGATCAAGGCACAAAGTATGTCACTTGTTCTGTTAGTAAATAATTCTTTCTGTGTTTTTGAGTTACAAACGCAGTTCCCTCTTTGTTTTCCTCTGGTTGTGGAAACTTATTTATTGTTTTGCATCTACATTAGTAGAGATCATGGATTCTGGGGGTTCTTTGTGCGCACTCCAAGAAGGAAGCCTGGCCCTGAGTCATTGGTATGCTTCGTTTCTTCTCTTATTTTGTGTCCAAAAGTATATCTTACAACTTATACTTTGGGGCTATTTTGGCTTAGTACTGTTCGTTTTTTTCAGTCAGTTACTTCGTATTGCTAATTTGGTCTTCATCAGTGAGGAGATGCTATGTTTGATACAACCATTTGCAGTTTGTTATATGGTGAGAGGTTTCAAAATATTTTTACACTATGCAGGTAGATGAATATTTTGAGAAATCCAGTGAAAATGTAGATAGTGGGGATTCCAAACCCAATGAGATCTATCGGTTCGAACTTCTAAGAAACGAACTGATAGAGCTGGAGAAGCGGGTCCAAGGAAGTACAGATGAGTCGGTAAATGAAGAGGTTAGTAAGTAGTAGTCAGATGCTGCTGCAAGATTTTTTATTTGTTTTAATATAGTAATTTTAAAGCATTAGTTACAGTAATGCATGTTTTGCTCGATTTTAAACAAGTACATATAACCAAAAGTTAAAGTGAATGATGCATTTATGGTTCATATGGGTTCTATACCATACTATCTTGACTTAGGAATGGAGGTTTCCCATGGTCTTGTCAGATTTAAACTGATCCTATATTTAAAACGGTGGTTTGTTGTACTCCCTTTTCCCTATTTAAGTCATATTGCCATCAAGTTTATGGAAAAGTTAGTGCCATGATTGTTGTTCTTTCTTTCATGGTGAAAGTTTTCAACATGGTAGCAGACGATCAACTCTTAACATATTGTTATTTCTGTCTATGTCTCGCGAGTACAAGCTCTGATCTGTATGTTCTGCAGGGAAGAACCTCTGAAGATACTCCTAAATCAAGCAGTAGTATGAAAGGTGTGCAGTTGGTTGAGAGCTCAAAGAAGGAAAATGTTATTGAGAAAACTCTTGACCAACTTAAAGAAACCACCACGGTATGAATGTCAGCCTTTTCTGAATCAGCTTTGTACCTTCACTATCTGTCTACCTCAGGACTTAGTTACTAACATTGCACTTTCTCCGGATATTTTGACAGGACGTGTGGCAAGGTACTCAGCTTCTTGCGTTTGATTCAGCTGCTGCTATGGAGCTCCTTCGGAGGTCTCTAGTAGGAGATGAATTAACAGAGAAAGAAAAGAAAGCCCTGCGCAGAACTATGACTGACTTAGCATCAGTTGTTCCCATTGGTGTTCTTATGCTTCTTCCTGTGAGTAAAAACTAACCTTATCAAATTCACCAATATCAGATTTCCATTTGCATTGGTTGTTCATCCTCGTAAAAACGTTTCTGTTCACTACAACTTTTTACTAATCTATTGATGGTTGCTCTTTCGTACAAAATCCCATAACACCAATCACTGCATCATTACATATACCATTAACATTTGCAATATGTCCGAGTCTATGATCTAATGGTTACACTTATGTCTAACAGGTCACAGCAGTTGGTCACGCGGCTATGCTTGCTGCAATTCAGAGATATGTGCCAGGCTTGGTAATGCTTCTTCTTTTGTACTTACTTCTACTCTTCTGTACATTTCTTCTATCTGTTCAATCAATGTTGATAAAAATCTCTGCTTTTGTTTAGATACCTTCAACCTATGGACCTGAAAGGTTGAATCTATTGAGACAGCTCGAGAAGGTAAAACAAATGCAAACAGATGAAACGGAGCGTGAAGAAGGAGTCGATGAAACAGAATCATAACGAGATCAAGAAACAAAAAAATCAGTCTATACCTCAAAAGTTCACATTGTTGTATAATTCATTGACAAGAGTTGCGCATAGAGAATCTCATTCCATGTGTCAGGGACGCCGGGTAGGCACCAGGGGCTACAGTCTTGAGGAGCATCAACAGCAGTTCCCGGCTCTCAATACCGAGATACCGAGAAGGATGACCATCTTTCTTAAACTCTGTCACTTACTATGTCGATATCTCATATCTTCAATTACTTTATAGATATATACATTGCGACTCGCATCAGGTTCCATCTTCCTTTTATCAGTCTCAGCTCCATTTCTGCATCACATAGAAACCTCCCAAATTCCATGTCCCATTTCTGCGACAACCAAGGATCCTTTTACTTTAAAACCCTCGTCTCTCAAGAACATTAATAACAACTTTTGTCTGGTCATATATCCTGACCTGTAGTGCACCGGAGAGTAGCTTCTGAAGAAGACATAACTCTTGTCAGGATCAAGTCTTTCCAAGACCCATGACTTCCATGTCTTCAAAGACTTCGCAAATGCCTCCATTACTCCCATTGTCTTGTTCACTTTCCTTCCCTCCTCAAAATAGCATCCTCTGCACACAGAAAAACAAACCCAGTTAGAGGAGGAGAATGTCGAATTGTGGTCATAGAAGCTGAGGGATTTCTGATCCGCTAACACAGTCTTTTCCTCGTTCCACCAGTGCCCTGTGTTGAAGATCAGAACATCTGACCCGACCCATCTTTTTGATTGCCAGTTGAATTCGTCGACTCTTACTGTGGTTCTGATCGCTTTGGGTGAGTTATCCGGTGGCCGAACAATGACGACAAGAAACGGTGTTCTGTGATACTCAACTGTGAGGTTTTGGTGAGGGAGTCGCATGGAGAGAAAGCCCTTGTGTTTAGTTATGGGGTTCCCATTTACTTGTGAGAGCATGCTCATTAGAGATTCCCACTGGTTTCTTCCGATTGAATCTCCCACGAACATTATCCTCCCGTTCCAACTGCTCTCCAGAAAATCACTTGCATTAAACCTAATCACATTCAATAGCCAAAAAAAAAATCAGTGATCATTTAGTAAGTCAAAGATTTAAAAAAACTAGGTTTCAAGTCTTTTTTTTAATGAATATTGACCCTACTGCAAGAAAAAGGAAAAAAGAAAAATCGATTGTATGTAGTATACAAGACCAAAGTTTCTTTTGTCAGAAAAATGTGATTCAAACCCTAATATCTAGTGTTTAACTTGTAACCATAAATAAAGGCTTTGGATTGGAATCAATATAACTTGAGGCCTAAGCAAGAAGAACGTATTCTCTTTTATGTAGTTAAAATGAAAAACGCAGAGTGATGACGTGGCACAATCTTTTACCGTGGAAGATCTCAGCCGTGTGGTTGCCATCGCGAGAAAAACAGAATCCTTTCTTCCATTCTTATGACAACGAAAACCGGAATCAAGAAAGCGACACTCTTCTCCATATAATAATCCATTAACAGATGACGATGTTCGACGAACCCATCATCCTTTGGAGTAATGGCAATCCTTTGCTAGGGTTTGCGACGACGACGGCAACAACAATCCCAAGAAGGGGCTCGAAGGAGGAGAGATTGACGTCGATGAAGAAGTTCGAGAATATGAGGAGGCTAAGTAAAGAGAGACGAAGTGATGTTTCTTGATCTTGAAGACGTACAGAAATGAGCAGAGAGAGAAGAGTTACTACTAAGCTACGTCTGTGGGAAACAAGCGTCATGTGTGCAACACAGGAACTGCTGTTCAAGAGTTGATATAGAGATATGGGCTTTGGCTCAAAATGAAATCCAACGACTTGAAGATTAAGTGCACTTTAGAGTTTGCTCGTGGAGCATATAAATAAGCTAAGGTGGTGACAGAAAACCTTAAGCATTTAGGGTTTTTTTGAAAGTTGCATATGGCTGTGTGAGGCGTCCTCCCACCAGACAAGATAATGATGAATGTTGGTGGTATTGATATGGAGACTTCTGTCGTAATAGTCAAGCATGCATTGCTTGATTCAGTTTCTAGAATCCGTGTACTAGAACAGCGCTATAGAGAGTACTTGATTTGTGTGTATGCAATGTTGTAATTGTTCTCTTATTCTAGTGGATTCGTTTTTGGACGTGAGCCCGGAGATGTAGGTTGGAAGAACCGAACCCCGTTAACAAACTTTGTGTCTTCTTTAAGATCTAGCACAAATATGTATTTTCAGTTGGTATAGAGCGGGAAATCGACTTGTGACTCTATCAAAAAAACATGTTAAGATCCTAGATTTGTGGCTAGGAAAGAAGATTAAAGTGGGTGAAAGGAAGTAGGGTTCAGTTTTGTATAAGAAGCAACATCAAATTTATTCCCAAGTTGTGGAATTGAAGAAACAGAGTAAAAAGGATATCATGAGGGTTGATGATTATCTGAAAAGATCAATCGAGTTGAGTTCGCTGGAAGTTCACAATCAGGTTTCATGTCGTCAATCCATCGAGCAAGAAAAGAATTCTCGTTTTAGGGTTGGTTTGTGAATTATTGGCTATGTCTGATTTAATCAATCAGGCCCAGAAGAAGCCCCTTGTGAAAAGAAATTTGAGAAATGAAGCTTCTAGATGAAGTTTTGAGATACTAAAAAGTTACAGAAATCTGCATCATAATCGGAGAAGAAGAGCTCCAGCTTCGTGTTGATTCTCTGACGGAAAAGAGGAGATTATTGGGAGGTTGTGATGAATTGGGTTTCAGTCAATATCATATATTGGCGGGTTTACTTGTCAGAGATTAAGCTGGGCCAAAAACTTAACTCAAGTCCAACAAGAGTTTAAAGATGAATCTTTGGTTTTGAATTGTTCAAAGTGGCCCAGAACTTGTTATTTCAGAGTTTAACTACTACTCCTTGATAAGTCGAGAAACATCGTCAAAGGAAGAAAAAGATAGGTGACACGTAACCGTGCTCAGGAAGCCGCATCAAAGGCATTGGAGATATGGGTAACATGAGATCCATCAGTTGTGTTTTGTGTCTGAAAGATGGGCTAATTTTGTTTAAGCTCGAAGATATGATATCTCATTTTGAGAAAGGAGACAAGAAGAGGGAAGAAAGCCCTGGAACAAAGCACAAAATCTTAGCGTGCATCACTATCAAAGAAGAAGCTTTAAGAGCTGGGAAATTCACGAATTAGAAGTTTGGTGGATGATTGTGTCAAAGAAGATTTCGGATGACACGTTACAGTTCTCAGAAAGTCTTGACAGAATTCCAAAGATTGACAAGAGAGGAGATTTTCAGCTTGCATTCAATTAGAAGAAATAATCGACTGATGAAGTTTTCGTTGGAGAAGCTCACATGTATCAACTATTTCAGGTTTGAAGAGGTAGAAATGAAAGAAGTGGAGTGTGGTTTAGTGGACCAAATAATCACCAAAGAATGCAGACGTTAATCGGAAATCTCAGAGATTCCAATGAAAATTATGGCGGATCTTAGTTATGAGTGAAGAGAAGTCTCCGGAGTTACTGCTGAATCCCATTGGAGATCGACAGTGACATCATTGTTGGTGAGTTTTGTTTTTGTTTTTTCTTCGATGGAGTATCTGCATGAAGATCGATGCGGTTTGGATAAATTCAAATCATCATTCCGTCAGAAGAGGCATCAGATTGCGTAAAGTACGTCGACTAAACCAAAGAATAGAAGATATAAACAAACCGAGAAAAACGAATAAATATCAGACTGAACCGAATCCTAAACCAAACCGTTTAGTCCCGTCTCCTTCTGTAAACTCTAAGTGGCTGAGTACTGAGCTGCGATCGGCGACTGTAGTCGTTTTCTCTTCTCCGGGATAGTGAAAGATGAAGCTGAAGATTGTGTATCGGAAGGTTTCCGATTACATCCGTTACGATCTCAAAGAAATTGTCTTACCTTCATCACTTCCCGATCCTCCTCACGTCGTGAAACGCCGCAAATTGACTTGGCACGAGCGATTTCTCGTGAGATTCCGTTACTCTCTTTCCTCTTTCTTCTTTGAAATTTCCTGTAGTTTTCTATTTATAAGGGTCTGGGTATTCAATATTTTCTTTCAAAGATAAACAAGTTGGCATTTTGTTCTCGAGCTCTATCTGGTTTCGTAATGATCTAGAGTGAATGAATCTGGAAAACAAATGTGAGATTTCTCTTGTTTGAGCAAAAAGGTTCGTCCTTTCTGATTCTGTATGCATTCTTTGATTAGGGTAGAATAGGTCTGATATTCCGAGATGAACACTTCTCGCTATTTTTCTGAGTTATCGATGCTTTATCCTCTACATGAAATTGAGCTAATGGTAATCACTGGGTGAAATATTCATGTTTGTGATTAGGTGTTGAAAGAAGCTTCAAGGCTTTATGCTGCAAGCTGGGTGCGAGATATAGGTCCTGAACTTCGTCCTAATGATTACAAGAAGCAAGGGGACGCTGAACCTAAAAAGAAAGCCCAAGAGACAGAGAACGAGCCCTCTGTTTTGGAAGATCTTGGTAACATTTGCTTTTATGCTATTTTCTCTTCTATTTGTATCTCAATTATATGCATATTACAAGTATTGAGAAGTTGAATACTTCTACTTTGGTGTCACAAGACGTTTACTATTTTGATATTTCATTAGATTTTTGACTTCATGTATAATCTATTGTCTATCCTTTTATTCATAAATCTCCTGATTATCATGCCTTTTCCGTTACATTTTTATACAGCTGTAGCTGCAAGAGGTGGCATGGAGACTTTAAGGCCTGCTTTACATCGTCTGTACATGACACGAGCTTCTCATTATAAAGATGCTCTTTCAAGCTTTATAAAAGGTTACCATGAGGGTTTGCAGCAAGTTATGAAGAATAAAGAGGAGTCTGAAGTTCCTGCAGATAAAGCTGACAACTCTAAAAAGACTACCTGACCTTTAGCTAGCTCCAAAATCAGGATTCGTTATGTGAATGCGAGTTGTTCTTAGCTAGATCTTGGGTTATTTGATTGTACCACAACAATCCAAAGACGTCGTTCATGCACAATGTAGCCTATTTCTGAAGCAACTTCTATAAACCAAAAAAATTTAGCTTGACACATGTTCTTCGTAGATCTAAATTCCAATTTTTGCGGCCTCTTCCCTGTGAAACTACTGCGGGGAGGACAGGTTACCAGAACTTTGTGATAAACCTTATCATTTATTGTGATAGGGTTTGATTCCCTTTACAGCTTATTCAAAATTCACTTCTCCAGGATTTTTGCTGAGCACAAGCTGGCTCATCACAGGACTCAGGTGATTGTTTGAACCTGCTGAAACAATAGTAAGCAACTCTTTGTAATAGACCACTCCTGCTTTTTCAGAATTTCATTTTTTTTTGGTATTCCCTGTACCCTTTTTTTCTTCCCATGTTAAAAGCATTGTTAGCGAATTTTAATCCATGCTATCTGTAACAGTCTCCCATAATGATGTTGCAGAATGTTGTCTGGCCCCTAGAAGTCGTTAAAAAAGCATAGATATCAGATATATTTGAGGGGAAAAGTTGAGCAGTCGATTGAGAACTGTACTTTAAGTCTTGTTATGATCAAAACTTTATTGCAGGACGAACCCCCAATGCAGGAGGAGGCCACTGAACATCTTAACTATAGCCAAAAGCTTCAAAGACTAGTGATAATGGCACATGGCTGAGGGTCCCTCTCCCACTTGCAGAACCACTAAACCATTGGGCGGAGATCAACTAGCCTTGAGGTCAACAAGTAAGTATGTTTCCTGAATCTTCATGGGCCCTTAGAAAATCACCTGTGGCTGAGTAAGATAAAAACGAAAGTAGCTTAAAAACACATTTTGCATTACCTGTTGAATATCAACTATGATGTCAAGTCAACAAATGCGCCTGCCTTAAAGATTAGCACTTGTTACTACACTCAGAGTTGGAACATGTGTGAATTGTATTGTTTCCATCTTTGTTAGTGAGTGGGCATGATAAGGTTGTATTGTTTCCATCTCTGTTATGGAAACTTTCTGTCCAATCAAGATTTAGCTTTACTGGTTTGGTGCCATACGCAGATAGTTTCGACAGCTTCTTTTTGACAAAGCATCCACTTAATGATTGTAGATATGGCAAGTTTATTTTCTATTACTCATAAGTCGTTACCAAGCTATAGCGACCTCACTACCTATAGTTTCTGAGCGATCGGTTCTCTGAATCTAAAGTAGCCTTGGATTGGGCTTAGAGTCCCTTCACTTG
This sequence comes from Cardamine chenopodiifolia, assembly GCA_963922655.1. Lineage (NCBI taxonomy): Eukaryota > Viridiplantae > Streptophyta > Magnoliopsida > Brassicales > Brassicaceae > Cardamine > Cardamine chenopodiifolia. The sequence continues at coordinate 15,768,786 of OZ000464.1, read as the reverse complement.
TCTGAGATTCTTTTTTTTGTAGGAAATAGATAACTCTGACATAAGAGAGTTAAGCGTATCTTTATCACCACGTCCGCATGACTAACAGCTGATTAGAAAGTTAGCTAGTGTCATAGAGAATTATGTTTTGAGTAAAGGTGGTATTCAAGAGTTTAGTGCAGTAATATAGGAAACTAATATCAGAAATCTGGTAGAAAAACCATGAGATTATGGGTATAGAAACCCATGTTTAATATGATGAAGTGTGTTAAAGATATCATTGGATGATACAACAATCTCTTTTTGGAAGCACATGGAGGTGAATACTGATCCAATGATTGATTTTTCTTATATATATATTTTATATATGCAAGAGATATAAAATGTTGAAGGGCACTAAAAGAAGCAGTACATGAGTAGACAATCGCTTTCAACAGATTATTCACTGTTCATCTGACCTTAGTACATTAAAGAACATGTTCTTGTGGGAGTACTCTCCTAAAAGTCTCTTCTTTGCTCTCTTTGTCAAAAAAAAAAAAAAAAAAAAAAGTTGTAGACTCTCAGTTCTCAGAGATAAAATACATTATATACATGTGACTTGATTGATCTGATCTTTGGTTAACATATTTGGATTGGAACCATGCCTTATATTTATGTTTTGTCGCCCAAACTTGCACTTGTTTTGCAATGCCATTGTTCACCAAGAAAGGTGAAAGTGAAACTATCAAAGAAGCTAGTAAAAAGGTAAAAAAGCATAACTATAGTGAACTCCACAACAATAAACATCATTTGGTTGGCCCCACTTTTGTTCCTATAATAATCTCAACAGTTTCCCATTGTATCTATAACCAAAATAATAATAAAAAGATTTGAGAAGTACAACTATACATAATGCATGTGTGTGAATATATGTATCATCATCATCATCATCATCAATGGGATAAAACTCTCTTTTTGAGTTTTTGATCAAACAAAAGTTCTCTTCTTCTCTCTGACTTTGTAAGAGTAGAGAAAAAGACGTTCCCTCAAATTCAGTGAATTTTTTTGTTTCTTTTCCAAATTAGTTACATAGCGTACGGAAGATATTATTAAAAATATAGCATACAATTTCCCAGAAATGTGGCATCTGTGGCTTATAGAGAATGCGCAAAGTCTGGTCCCATAAAAAGCTTTTAGTCAATTCCGAAAATGTTGTCACTTCTTTGGATCTCTCTTCCTCGTCTATCTCTCCTTCATCTTTCCCCCGTGAAGGCTATAATTCTGTTTTATTTTTCCAAATTATTATTATTACACTCTCTATTCTAACATACATAATTATACCCAATCTGAAATTCTTTCCTTATTCATTCACATATTTTCTTTTCTTTACCAGTTTTTTTTTTTTTAAACAACAGTGATTACGGGGACCAACATAAAGACTTCATGATTAGATTAATTCACTCTTTAATACTAAAATAAACGAAAGTGGGCTCAGAAAAAACAAATCAAAGCAGGGTACAGTCGATAACAAAATGGGCATGTGCGACTGCTCAAAAGTCTAGTCTCTTAACAGATTCCTGAATCCTCCTCATTATATTTATAATTAACCAAAAAAGTCTCTTCTAATCAATCTCATTTATTAATTATAACTTCAACTGTCTCGTCTCGAGAAACAGCCTCATCCATCTGTCTATATTTATGCATCTTAAAAATTACTATATTATCGTATATGATGATGTAATGTAAATTTGAATCAGATAGTATATAACATTTAAAAGGGTAAAATAGTAAATGTACCATGTTATGAGGATGCGGAGAGTAATTATAATACATGTTTTGGCCGTAGTAACCGTCTGGAGATTCAACGGCGGAGGCGGCGGCAACGGAATCATCTCCATCGTTTTCATCCATTTGACACTCCAAATTCACACCGAACAGCCTCAGCGTCCTTGAGCTCCCGACGGCCGAGGAAGATGATGGTGTGGAGTGCGTCTCCGTCGCTGTTATTACGGCGGCGCCTGTAATCACCGACACGTGCGCTTCTTAAAATTAAAGAAAGAAACTGAACAAAAGGCACGTTGTCCCAGAGGATTGGACCGTTCTCTTCACGCGGTATTATGTACGCGCGTATACTGATATTAACTACAACTTTAGAGAAAATACGTAATCGGGGTCTTATTTTTATTAGAAAGAAAAAACAAAAATAATAGCTGTATAATAGAATGTTACTTTGTCTCAGCTTGTTAATAGGCACCTAATTAGCAGTATATCTTATACAACTGAAAATGATTATCGTACACTCCTAGAAAATATATATAGATATATATATATATATATATATTTGGGTTTAATGGTTTAAATCCTCCCGACAACATGTCGATACTATTGGACATGAACAACTTATTCATATAAACAACTTAAAAACGAGGGAAAAAGAAAGATTCAAAATGATTTCAAACTAATTTTCTTCCTAGTAGATATCTAAAGCAGAGAAAAAATGCATACCGTAATGGGAATACTCTGAGTGAGAAGGAGGATTAGAGCAATTAGTTGAGGCGTGGAGTTGACGATAAGGAATAGCTGCCATAGAACTAGAATACGACGTCATATTCACAACGGAGCTAGTTAATGCGGCAGAGGAGGAGACTTGGCCGCGTCGACGCCAGCCAATGAAGAGTCTCCGGGGATCAGAACGGTGGCGTTGGAAGGAAACGACGTCGCCAGGGTCAAGCTGTTTGTCTTTGACGAATCTACTCCATCCTTTAGTCAAGACATAGCTTTGACTGCTGTTCCAGTAAGAGTATCTGAACCTCCAGGACCTGCCTGAGTTATCTTCGAAGCTTAGAAGCATCCCTTTCTCCGAAGATGACGTGTCAGCGCCAGAGGCAGAGGAGACGACGGCATTGAGAGGGAAGTATTTCTCAGCGTGTTGTTTGGGTATGACGAGGCGGTTGAGTTTGCCAACGTCGCTTGGTGTGAGAGACTTCTCGAAGAGTGACTCTTTTAGGTAGTCTTCAGTGGTGGTTGTCTCCGATGTGTCGACGGTGTGGCGGTGCTGCCACAAGAGAGTGTGGTGGTGGTCTGTGGAGTAATGGTTGACTGACATTTTCTTGGAGATAGAAAGCGAAAGAGAGAGTGTAGGGAGAAAGAGAGGGTTAGGTGAAAGAGAGAGGTGGGTACTCGTAGTACTAATATAGTATCATACGTAGGAGAGTAAGAGAGAGATGGAAAAACAAAATGGAGTTTTTGAGGGTAAAAAAATTACGTGAAAACTATTTTGGGAGAGAGTAACACACGACAATCAGAAGACTTTCTTTTAAGGTTTTGCGTGATGTTTTATCTTTTCCATCATTATTACTTTTTTTCTACTTCTTGTGGATTTTACTATTTCCTTTTTTATTCTATTTGTCTATATATATACAGACACATTTATCTTCATAATACTTACGTATAATAATTTTTTTCACCTTCTGTGATTTTTCATAAACACATCGGATTCCACGACTTGAAGTATGTTGTACTTCGCTTTGCGTGTTTCTCGAAATGTTACCAAAAGAAGAAAAACAAAGATATGGTCCTAGTATTCCGACGCAATTAATAGACATCATATAAATAAAAGTTAGACGTAATTGACAAAGGGTGAATTCTGATAAATTATACGTGTATTTAGGCTTTGTTCAAAGTTCGATGCACTAACGTTAGCGTTCGTCATCAGTGTTACTTTCACTTCCAGGGTTTTAAAAAGCCTTTTTCATAGTTTAAAGTTTTTTTTTGCCAATTGGAGTTGGCATTGGCGTTACACTGATGTTTGCGGCATCAATTTACAGTGTTAACGAATATTGTTACTAAATTTATATAAAAAAATAAAAATACATGACAGTTTCATCAATTGCTAATTGATGTCAAAAATATATATAGTTTAAAAAGAGGTGATGTTTTCTTTGCTTTCACAAATTCGCATTTACTGTCGTATTTAGCAGTATTTACATTGTTGCTTGGCTCTCATACACCTTTATAGTTTAGTTTCGCTATTATCTTTACATCTTCACTTTTGGTCTATAGACCATTAGACCAATCTTTGTCTGACAGATAGTTTGTTAATCAAGAAAAGTCACGATTAGTTCTATAGATCAGTACACATACTTGTTGGCTGTCGTTATTTATATATTAGGACGCAATTTTGAATATATAACTTATTCTAACGTATTTTAGAGTAAAACATGTCTCTAATTTCTTAATTATACGTAGTAAAAAGGCATTAAAATTGTAAATACTATAAAGTATAGACAATGATTTTACCATGACGACGGAAAAAAATAAGAGACAATGATTTACCGTATAAAGAATATGGCTCTGACTTTTAGTTTGACAGAGACTAAGTATTTTTTTGATAAAAAGTGACTAAGTTAATAGTCTGAAAAAATACAAAACATATTAGAAAATCCCATTCGAATTAGCAGAGGAAATGTTTTTGATAACTCCGTCAGTTTTGCGAAAAATTATAGAATGGGATAGTGACCAAATTGTGTGTCCATATATACTTCTAAATATTCTCTTAGATATATGTATATTCTCTTAGCGATATGTTGCCTCCGGTTTCAAAATCTTAGATTACACTAAACAGTTCATTCAAACTGATTACATATTCATGTTACTTCAAAAGGACTTGAATCCTCGTAAAATTTTGATTCAAAACCAATCACCTTTCGATACAGCGAGATATTCTTATGTCTCCAAATATTTTTGTTACTTAAATGATATTTTATTTTTCAATATTGTTATACCCCCTTTGATTATAAATAAGTATCGTTTTATGATTATTTTTTGTTTTATATTAAATATTGTTTTGTATTTTTAATGCAATTTTTGACATAATTTTTCATTTTATTCTTATTATTTTAATATATTAACCAATAAAATTTTTATATAATTTATTAATAAATGATAGAATATAAAATTTAATTGATTTTTTAATAAGTGAGTAAAAACCTTAAATGACAATTATTTATAAAAGGAAAGAGTATACTTCTAATTTTATTATAAAGAAGCCGTTTAATTACTTTGTAGACAATCATTTATTAATTTATAAAACTTAGAGTTTCTTTACTTAGTTTTGGTATTCGATTCATTAATATTTATATCGACATTTCTACTACATTATCTTTACCATCTAAGGTTTGAAAAAAACTGTCTAGATGAATTTAAGGTCTACAAGATATTTTTAAGGTAAAAAAACTGTTACGTCAAGAAGATAATTTTCTAAAAAAATTGACGGTAATATTTCTATACTTTGGTTTTACTCAAATGTACAGTATATTTGTTTATTTAGTCAATTTTAGGCAAATAAAATACATAGGAACAATTGGGAGGTCTAATATGTAGGAGGTAAAAAAACTGGCAGCATAGCTGCAGAAAATATTATAAAAACTACTGAATTAGGACGAGCATGTTTGATCCTGAGTTCCTTTGCCAACAAAAAAAATCGATATATCAAATGATTATATATATATATATATATTAATGTTTGAAAATACTCCATCTAACCTACAACTCCAATATTTATTAATAATATTGCATTAAAAATATTTTCTGCCTGACATGGTTTTGGAAGGAAATAAAGCCAATCTCCATTTACCCCAAATAAAATAATCTATAGTATATAACTACTTTTTGTCATAATTTACACATATGTCGAATCTAGTGTTTTTTTCTAATATATATAAGAAAATTAAGTGCCCTGATGACGAAATGAATACTAGTATAATACTATAAGGTGGCGTGGGACCAGTGAGGATGACGGAAGCATGATGAAGGAAGAAAGAGATCCAACGGCTGAGAGGGCGTATGGTTTTTCACCCAAAGGAGATACTTTCCCCTCATGCAACTTGTGGAGCTTGTGCTTTGCCTTTCCCACACACATTCCATGCATCTTCATTTTTTCTATTTTTCATTTTCTTTCTAGAGAAATTGCAATCTATAGCAATAGATAATTGAAAAATAAAAAATATGGTAATAATTTTTCATCAATGAGTTCTCTTCTTTCATAAATTTTTGGATCAAAATAACCAAAATAATAATTTAACAGTTAAGTATTTTTTAACAATCAATTATTTGGAGAGATAAACTCTAACTTATACGATTATTTATTTTGTTAATGTAATATATATCATTTTGTTAACGGTTAAGTATTGTTATTAGTAAAAAATTTTATCTCGTTAATATTTTATATATTTTATTATTAAAAGTTATTTTGTTCAATATCTCATAAATGGGTGATTTAGTTCAATACATATATAAGTTAAAAATTAGGAACAAAACATAGAATTATATTTACTTTGAATATTATATATATTAATAAATTATTTATATTATAATTTTTTTTTAACATATTTAACTTTATTATCGATATATAATAATATATAGTAAGGTAAATAAATAACATGTTAATAATTTTGTTAGCATGACATAATTCATAAATAACAAAATATAGAATTATTTTTACTTTTAATATTCATATTTCGTATAAATATAGTAAATTATTTACATGATATTTTTTTTAACATAGTTCTAAATTTATTATTGATATAGAATAATATATAGTAAGATAAACAAATAAATAATATGATAATTACTTTTAAAAAACAAAAATATATATCATGTTAACAAAATATTTAACCGCCTAAAACAATAACTAATCTTTTCAAATATTTGACCATTAAAAAAATGTTTAATCGTTAACTGTGATAAAGACATTTTGGTCAAAAAAATGATGAGAGGAGAGGGAACCAGTTAATGAAAAATCACTACTGTATTTCAAATTTTTTAACTATGTATGTATTTATAACTTAATAACCCTTCTTTCTATTCCTCAGAGATTTGACTACTTTAGATCTATTTATAACATATTTTTATTTACTTTCTTTGGCCGAAAATAGAGTTTTTTTTTTACTTTATAAATGGTCAAAACTTCTTTTCATAAAGTTGATATTTATAATCAGTATCAAGTTAGTTTACTAAATTTAAGCCACCTTTTAGTTTTCATATACAACCAAAGCAACATTTAGTGACAAAGAAGTATAGATTGGCCAATCAATTCTTGTCGGGTAAATTTTTTTTGTAAATACAAAGAAAAAAGGAAGACTGTTGTGTATATTAGCTGGATCTTCAGTATGATTCAAAGTCCTATAGTTAAAATATATATATATATATATATATGCATAATAGATTTATAAAAAAAGTTCCATAAGTTTTTATAAATGATCAGATCTATGCATATAATTAGAGAGAGGGTAGACCACGTAAAAGTATTTCTAGGATTCAGTTGTTGCTAGTTACATAGCTTTAAATTTTACAATTAAATTCAATAAAATAATAAAAGAAGAAGAAAGGGATAAATTAATATATTAAAGTTAAAAATAGGATACAGTATTGCAAAATAAACAAAATTTTCATGGTATGCACTCATATAAACGAATTATTACTTTGGTATAAATCATATTACATATAATGATTTGCAATGCATCAATATGATATTATAGAAATAGTCATGTTCTCATCTCATATGGAATTTCATAATGTAGTATTTAATCGTAAGTATTTTGTATAAGCGGTTTCTATCAACGATTAACTTTAACAAAAAAAAAATCAACGATTAGATATCATATCTACGGTGGTCAAAATTTTAATGTCACATCTATGGTGATTGTGTTTCAAATCGTTGCAATTTGAAGATTTACAAAAGTTAAACCCATATTCATGGCATTTCTGTTTTTAAATAAATCAATAAATGAACGGTTGAGAAAATGAATTACTCATCCGTTAACTTGTAATAACTGTGGCCTAAAAAATCTTTATTATATGAATGCAGAATTGTTAAGTCATGTTGACGTGGGGAGTTGGAAGAGGATGGTAAACACCACCTCTCTATAGAACTTCCGAAATAAAATAATTTTAATTCAAGGAGTTTATCAAAGATCACTTAGATTATGCTTATTTTCCTAAAGTTTTATCTTTAGATTATGTTTTCATCGTTTATAATCGTTGCAGAGTGAGAAGAAAAAATTTGATATTCTAAATTCTTTGATCATATCATTTTTATAAGGGATCATGGTAAAATTTATAACAACAGAAAAATAAACTAATTAGTTTTCATTTTGATAATAAACCACTATAAATTGGGTGTGTGCATTTTTCTTCTTGTTTTTATTCCTTTCTAAAGAAATAGAAACAAATGAGGGCTATCTGAAAAATCCAAAAGATATGCAAATGGACACCTACGTGGTCCTTTTCTGTTTTTTTTTTCTGGTTTTATTTGACGACTTTTTTCCAAGTGTTTTTCTTTTATAGTACAAATCTTATCATTTTTCATTTGTAAAACAAATTATGAAATTGACGACAAAAAAAATAAATAATGAAATATATGACACGTGCTTGCTGGACACCATTAATTATTGGTGTTTAGACCATTATATTTTTATTAATTTCGACAAAATATTCTTAAAAAATTATTATGGATTCCCAAACATTTACACAGAAATCATTTGATGACTCACAATTTATCCTTGCATTTGTAGATTTAGAAAAAACGAAAACTTAATAACAAATAATAATTTGTATCCATCCATGTGTTTTGTTTTGTTTGACAAAATAATGTGTCTATCCTTTAAATATATTTTCATTAAGCTTTTGTTATATAATTAACTTGGGCCAGTAGGCCAGCTACAAGTAAAGAGAAGACCATCTAAATATATTATAATATAATATTAACTCATAAAAATAGCAAATGATAAAATATAAATAGAAATTTTGGAGTTTTGTTCCATATAATTTTAAAAAGAAAACAACAAGTTTATAACAAAAGTTTAATCAATTTAAAAAAATACACATAGAGTTTAACTCATATTAAGAGGAAATTATTGGTACATATATTTAAGTTGACTTAAAAATCTATGCATTACGCCGTTATTTTTTTAAATCATGCATGATTTGTAAGTTATAACTAGACCTCAAACTGCATCGAATTTTTTAAGGTTTGACAGGTTAAAACGTAGTAATTGTGGTTGTAGGTACAAGAGTTTGTGCAATAAAATAGTTGTGGTCATAACCGTTATTAAACAATTTATACAACCGATTTAATAACTAAAAACAAATGAATTTGCGAGAAATTTTTGATTGTTTGACAGCGGTTGCAGCTGCGATTTAAAATAAATTAGATCAAATATCAAATATATTTATATATAATTTTTATAATAAAACAAAATTATATTAAAATAATAAATTTTAAATGTCTAGTTTTAAATAAATTCTATAATAACTAATTAAAATTATTTATTTTAAGATATTTGAAACATTTTAAATATATTTTAATACTTATAAATATAATATAGTTTAGATAATACATATATAAAAAATTTAAGAATTTAATATGAAAATATTTGATAAAAGAAAATAAATTTTTGTTTTAAAATTTTTTTTTATTAGTATTATAGATTATAGATTTAAAAAAAAAAATTATTTTAATCAACCGCAACCGTAACTACTAGTTGAAAGAGCTTTTGAAAACTAGCGATTCTAAATGATACAGAGTAATTTATAACAATTTCTATGATTATTGTCAAACGCTTGTAATCGTAGCCACGTGCAAATGTTACATTTGCGGATAAACCAATGAACCTCTTAGTTTAAGTGTCAAATAAAACTCGTTCATATAAATTTTTTTTGTTTTTTTGTTACGATTAGTTAAAACTTAAAAGATTAAATTCAAAATTTAAATAATTTACGGTAAAGTAACAAAAATAGTGTTGAAACACTATTATGAATTAGAATTATTTACGATTTTGCTACCGGAGTGGGTGACCTAAGCATATTCACACACTCAATGGGCCCTTCCCAGAATCTTCACACTTAACAGGCCCTTTGTTAAGAGTTGGGCTTCACTAACAAATAGCTGTTTCTAAAGTCACAACACTAATACGATTTTGCCCTTCCAGTTCCTCGTATTTAAGCACTTTCTGATCCACAAAAATAAAAACCCTAACCCTAAGGTCAGCCGGTTTCAGAAGAAGAAGTAGAGAGACTCAGGAAGTTTCGTGACCAAAAATCAGAGGCAAAGATGGGTCGCGTTCGCACCAAGACGGTGAAGAAATCCTCTCGTCAGGTGATCGAGAAGTACTACTCTCGCATGACACTTGATTTCCACACCAACAAGAAGATCCTCGAAGAAGTCGCAATCATCCCATCGAAGAGGCTCCGTAACAAGATCGCCGGATTCTCTACTCATCTCATGAAGAGGATCCAGAAAGGACCTGTCCGTGGTATCTCCCTCAAGCTTCAGGAGGAAGAGCGTGAGCGCCGTATGGACTTTGTCCCCGATGAATCCGCCATTAAGACCGATCACATCGAGGTCGATAAAGAGACACTAGAGATGCTTGCTTCTTTAGGAATGTCTGAAATGCCAGGTGTCGTCAAGGTGGATCCAGTCTCTGCAGCTCCTGTTGCTGCCTTCGGATTTGGCCGTGGAAGGAGGTACTAGAGTATCAGATCAGTTGATCATCATCTTTCAGATGTGTGGTGGGTTCTTAGTCTCTTTTTAATTTGCACATTTTTGTTTGTGCTTTTTTGTTGAGTCGTCGTAAGTTGAAGTTCAATGCTCTAAGCTTTAATTTTCTGGATAAATTTCGCTACCTTATTTTGAAATTTATGGGTTTCTTATCATTCTTATGCTTCGTTAGAGAAATGAGATGAAACTTAGGTGAAGACATCCCGAAGTAGGTAGATTATATCTCTTTATTCATAGAACGTATCGGGCTCATGCTTCTTCACATTGGTGGTGGATCATACAAAGCTATTAAAAACTCATGTGAATGATACAACACTCTTAATGATACATAATGTATTTGCGCACACACAAATATCGTATAAGAACGTTCAATGTATATCTAAGATTGAATCTCAGAACCAAAACCCTTTTTTCACTCATTCGAATTGCCTGCCATGCCGACCAGCTTGAGCATGTTGCGATCTTCTTTAAACCTCTCTAGAACTGTACCTTTCATGGCGTTATGTTGTGTATCTTGTTCGTTTGAGGCCAGAACGATTCCCCAGCATTCTATTACTTCTGGTTGTATTCTGCTTGTATTGGAGAGACTTGGGCTACCAAATGTCGTGCAGGAAAATGTCTGGCCTTGATCGAAGCTTGCTGCTATGAACAGACCAAAATGATTGATTTTACCTCCAAATCCGATGCCATTTGGAATGTTCTCCGATGTGAAATTAGTAGCACACTGCGCATGTTTACATACAACATGTTAGAATATTCACAAACAATCTCTCAAGTCGTAGTAACAGAGCATTTGTACAAGGCATACCCATTGAATGTTGTTGTTTGCTCCAGTTGGTCGGAAAATAGATGCCTTAGGGTTTAGCTGGAAAAGAAAAGACTTCATGTCTCCATAGAAATCGCTGTGCCTCTCCCAAGGTTGCGAGGCGTATCCTCCATACACACAGCCTTCTTTGTCTTTGATGATTAACACTGATGCCGACATACCAGTGTTTCTGCAAGATAATTACATTAAGAACCTCAAAAAAAAAATCCATCATATCTTGATCTATTTAGTCAAGAGATAGTAAGGTAAATGATGTTATGGTAACAGTTGAAAGCACTCACGATGTGTGTCCGAGGAATGTGTTGAAGCTTTGACCGTGCAAGGAGCTGTGATACAGCAGTTTCCATTCTTCAAGCTCGTGATGAGGAAGAGCTCCTCCGATATGCCAAGCGTATTCTTTCTTTAACAATAGCCTGTCTGAATCCACACCATCTTGATAAAGCAGATGCGGGACTTGATATCCAGGCCGAACTATCCAAGGTTCAGCGGAAATAACAAAATGAAAGTAAGGAAAATGTAAACCAATTTTGTTGTCAATAAGAAATGAGTCAAGACTAGAGAAGATGAAGAACAAACCTTGACCCGAGGGCATAAGCAAGCTTCCGAGGAACTTTCTGATAGTTGGAACGAGTGAGCACCAGCTTCTGAAATCCTCAAAAGACATTCCTTTTTCAGAACCATCATCAGATTTTGAGAAAGTAGCGGCATTGAGGAACGCATCCACCATCTCCTTATAATCACTTGATTCCGCAGCAGAGCTCTCAGTGGAGAACACACTCTTGAAAATCACCACCAATACCGACTCTAAATCAGACCTGAAGACATACTAGAATGTGTTACATTCACGAAATAACCATCTAATAGAGAATTTCAATTCGATTTCAATCCGAATGAGTTCATTGATCAAGAGACCCAGTAATGAACATATAACAAACTTGATCGATACCTTGTCAAGACCCCATTGCCATTTACATCCAAAGTCTGGTAAATAAACTCAGCAATCTCATCATCAGTTCCTTTCTCGTAGGTTGCCTGAAAAGCAACAAGATTTGAGTTTAACACAGCAATCTCTCAAAGTTGGAAACCCTGAAAATCAAAATTCCAATTGGACTCTGGATTAGAGGAAATACCTTAGCAATTACAAGATCTTCATAAGTCATTTTATCATCTTTCCTGTGTTGAGTGACCATATTGAACATCCTTTCTCCTAAAGAACCACTCAGACCAAAATACGCCTGTGAGAAATCGAATCCAACACAATATCGTGTGAGGCTCAATTCAAATTATCAACCACAGAAACCAGATGAGAAAAGGACATAGAAAACCTGGAAAACAGGGTAAGATACATATTGGTCATTTCTGTGAGACTGGGAAGCGAGAGAGGCGAAGAGAGATTTGAGATCTTCGAGCTTCTTTGGAGTAAAAGCTCTGCAACGAAAACAAACACACAATTGATAATAAGATCGATTTCAAATTGAGAATGAGATATTGGAGAGTGAGGTCAGATTGCTTCCGAAGAAGAAAGACCTGGTAGCAGAAGTGAAGCGATGATTTACGGGAGACGAATTCGAATTTCCCATTTTCGCCGGTTTTTTCTCTTCTCTTCTCCACCAGGTGCAGGTTTCGTCTCTGTTCTTCTATTATTTGTTTGCTTTTTACTTCATAAACTTTACAACTTCACCCCTTTAAAATATTAATATTCTTAATTCACCCATTACTTTTAATTTGTTGATCTCTAAGCAGCAAAGTAAAAGGATCAAATGCTGGGAAATAGAAGGCGAAAACGAGGAGGTCATGCTTTCAGATTTCGAGTGGTGAGTCTAATTAGTTAAATCTTTAAAAACTTTAATTGCAATTCGCTCTCTATCGAAGCTACAGTTCTGGTATGAAACCTTTTTTTGGTGTTTTTTTCCCGGTCTGTTTTGACTTTGTTGCCTGAGAAATTTTACTAAACGAGCAAAGCTAAGCTCGTTTGTAATGTTTAATTAGATCCGTGGATTGTTCTTCTTCATCTATTGGATGTGGATATTTTATTATTCTGAACCATGGAAGTATAAATCTCCAGGAATCTTCTTGACGTGATTCAGAGATTTTGGAATGTGAAAGTTTAAATCTTTTCCTACAGTTGTTGTAAATAGAATGTTCAAAGACTGCTGTGATTTGGATTCTGTTTTACAGTTGTTAGTTTGTGATGTTTGGTGTTTGTTATGTTGCAGGCTAAAGCCAAGACAATAAAGACCATTACTTGCAAGATGACGAGATCGTGGGTGTTTTTTTTTGTTCTTATGTTCATTGTGGTCACTTCTCAGTTCGAGTGGAATGAACAACTTGGGAGTGAAATTGAAACTAGTCGTCCCCGACTCTTTCAGATAAAGAGCAACAAATACCACAAGCCAAAGAATATGTGCAAGAAAAGGTTTGTTTTTTATTCGTTTCATGTATCTTACTCTTTGATGGAATTAAAACAATGCAGTTCTGTTGTGTATGTTGACTTAAGGAAGGAGATGGGTTCTTATACTGATACTTTAACTTGTCCAATTCCTTCTCTGTGACACATTCTGTTTCAGTGAGTTGCTTAGTTTCTTTATATGCTGAAACACTGTCCATCTCTTATCAGTTATCACCTAAGTCTAACTGCTTCTTCATGTTTCCTGTCACCGTGGACTGTCTCAGGAAGTATGTCCTAAAAGTAATAAGCCACACATTTTCCTACATATCACTTCAGCTACTCACTGTAGATGTAGTTTTGTCTTTTTTTTGTCTTCAAGGGTCTATTCTACTGAAGCTAGCCATATTAAGTGTAGCAATAAACAGTCATATGTTGTTGGTTTTGTGACAACTTTGTGATACGCTTTTCCCTGAAATGCGAAAAAAGAGTTTTGTTTATCGTTGATATCTGTTTTCCCCTATATCATTGTAGAGTATAGTCTTGAGAAAACAGTAAAGGCTAGTTTCCGGCTTCATCCCATCCCTATGAGTAGATCCCAATCTTGAGTCCTCCAACTGATGCTTCCGCAGAAAGAAAAGCATATCAACCATAATTATCTGAAATCCCACATTCTTAGTTAACTTCACTCAACCATTTGATTGCCAAAGGTTATGCTTCATAGTATGATCTAATATAACATCAATATCTATTTGTGGCAGAAAATTCTCTCCCAAGAAAAGAATATTCAGAAGCTTAATGAGCTGGTCCGAGATCTAAGAAGGCAGTTGCTGCAATGCAGAAATGAAAATCAGGTGGAGTTGACAGAGCTAGCGACTGAGGTTGATCAGCTGCCATTAAGAGGTGTTTAGTTCATTTTGCAGGTACATTGTTTTCATGTAGCACATGTTTCACAAGTGGTTGATTTCTTTCCTATTAAAACTTATGTGAAATGATGTTTGATTGAAAGCATTTATTGACTTGACACTTAATATATATGAATCTTAGAATTATCTATATTAATTTAGGCTTTAGATATGGATGGCAAAAATTTAAGTGCCAACTAGTTTGATGCACTAGGAGATATGATTAAGACGGAAAATGGCGCATGCTTTCTAAATTATTATCTGGGCCAGGCTTATTAAATGAAAATTTCCATATGAATTTCATTGTTAGTTGATCAGCTACATGCATCATTGTTCTCGTGTGTTTTTGCTTGCTATCGACCTTTCACCTTAGAGATTTCAATAGATCAGAACAGAGTTAAGAGGTAGTTGAGAACTTTTATAGGCTGGGAAATACGAATTTTCTAGACGATAAAAGGTTCCTCCCAAGTATATTCATGTAGAATTCAATGGACATAATACATAAACATGATATGCATCCAGGTTCTTATATCTAACATGCTCTCTCATGTTAGTCCCGGAAGTAATCAGGACATAAGTACCTCTTCAAGAACTCATTATCTAGTGTCTTGTTTTGAATGATCTCTCTATAGATGTTGGTAATTAGTTTCAATATCCTACTGAAATTGGTGTTGGAGCAAATCTGTTTTGACTGTGGACCCTCCTCCACAGCTTTCACTCTACTGGATCCTTAGTACACTATTCTGAATCACATTTTGGTGTGTGTGCAGATTGAAGCTTTTTCGGTCTAACCCTCCACAGGCTTCAAGCGTAGATCCAGATTCTTGATCAATCTAATTCCATACCCCCTCTTTCTAAGCAATATACTTGAAAATTCTGTACTTGTGAAAGAGAAATTAAAGAAGAGTGGTCCTTTTAGAGGTACATCAAGTATGTATATCTAAGGCATGACATTGAGATGAATGCTATTGGAATCTTGGATGTAATTCTACTATCTCCCTCTCCTTTGTTTTTTTTTTATAAAATACACTGAAAGTGTAGGACTAATGGGTGGACTCAATAACTTGGACATTTATGGGAAGACCAGAGACTGCAAAAAATAGGACAGAAAAAAAGGAAGCCAAAAGTCATGAAATTCTACTTAGTGAGTATATTTTTTGTGCCCAAAACCAAATACAAGTTGCAGTGTCTGTAGTCCCCATGTAAATCCTAATGGTCAAGTCAATGTATTTAGATCCATTGGAGAATAGTTATTTCAAATAGCATTCCAATTAACAAATTGTCAAATCTAGCCAAAAGTTTTCTTTTCTTTTTGTGTGTAAACTCTATGTGGTTTGCCATGTCACAAAATCAGAGGAATTCTAAAGCTTAGATGGATATAAGTCGTCTGGCCAAAAAAAAAGAAAAAAAAAAGATGGATATAAGTCGTATAACTAATCAGATCGAAAAACTGAAGTGAAATCAACCCATAAGTCAAAATGTTATTTCTAAGCATACTATATAAGTAAATTACTTTCTCAATCTTCATCACATCTTTAATTTTGACTTTTAATATTTAAGAGTTTTGGAGTTTTACACCACATGAAATAGATCCGTTGTTATCGTGTCTATCTTTATGATCCTCGCTGACCCATTTCTTACGCGTCGTTATTTATGTACTTCCATATATCTTGATTTTAAAAATATAAACAGATCGCGTTAGGTTAAATATAGAAGACAATTACGTTATATAAGCAGGATAATAATGTGACCTAAAGCTCATGATTTGGATGCTTTAAGTAAGGGGCTGGTGGTGTACACATAGGACCAAAAGTCATATTTATGTTATTTGTTGGTCTTATGGGGAAAATGAACAGGAATATTGTTGACCATAGCTTACAGTTTGGTGGTTTATATTTATGTCAATGCCAAGTTATAAAAGTTAGGTTCAAATTCGAAAGTGTATGTATATTATAGACCCTTTCTAAGAAAATATATATATTATAGACAACATAGACAACAACAAAAACTTGTTTGGAGGGCTTAATCCATCTACCCGCCGGTATAGCTATAACCTTACCAAATAATATTGTGATTCAATCGTTTTTTTTTTTTGAGGTAATGTATCTATGAACGTAAACTTTTACAACCCTTTAAAAAAGAAGAAAAAAAAAAGTAAACTAATACTATGTTAAAGTATTTCTAGAACGAAAATGAAAAAAAATGTTGAACTGGGCCGCTCTATGTTTTGATTGTGGATTCAGTTTTGTTATTTAAGAAAGAAAAAAAAAACTTATAAAACCAAACCAGAGTTCGATTCGAATTAGAACATTATAATTGTGTTTGTTTTGTGATATCACGTTGGTTTTTTATCCCTCTTGGTTGACGTGAGGAATAACTAAAAAACTAAACTCTAAAGTCAGCATTAGTAACCTTTATCAAAAACAAAAACAAGTCAGCATTAGTGTTTGTAAGTGTGCCCACGTCGTTTACACGAATGCTATTAATTCGACAAGTCAACTAAATGAATTTTTTAGCCAATGTGATAAGATGGGCGACGAGAGACGGTTAAGTTGCTCAAGTGGTTGAACCATTTAGCGAAGGAATTGATACACTGTAAAAAACGTGAGAAGCAATTTGTTAAGAAGCAATCTTCAAACCTATATTCTTATTAAAAAAAAAAACTTCACACCTATACTCAGTGGTTATATTTATCAGAGATAATCTATTTGACATGCTATATAAAAGCAATTTGTTAAGAAGATTGTTTCTTTGTCCTTGTTGTGTTGAAAGATACGATCTTCACAATGATAGTATGATCTTTGATGCATGTGATATCAAGTTGCACATTGATTGGTACAATTAAGGGTACCCAATTTATTGAAAGAAGCCGAATTGTTAATGCTCGCTTTGCTTATTTTCTTTCAATTATAT
Organism: Cardamine chenopodiifolia; assembly: GCA_963922655.1. NCBI lineage: Eukaryota > Viridiplantae > Streptophyta > Magnoliopsida > Brassicales > Brassicaceae > Cardamine > Cardamine chenopodiifolia. The sequence continues at coordinate 15,751,240 of OZ000464.1, read as the reverse complement.
TTTGCAAACTCATTACTATTCAACCGAAAAAAGCAAACAAAATCTTGATATGGATGGGATTTGCAGCTTAAGTGTTTATATTAATGTTGATGTCGTGTCAAACATAAATTGTAGAGATAACGAATTTTATTTTAACAAATCTGAAAATTGTTTATAATAAAAAGCCCACTAAAAACAAAAAGTCCACACCATTCACTTCTTAGTTTACACATCCAATGATTATATTTGTAATCTATTAATCATGAGTCATGACATCCTTATATAGTTTAAAACTGCTGTTAGCCACATGAGTTATAATTATTACAAGGAAAAAAACAAATTCGAAGCTTCTGTTCATTTGCAAACTCAGATAAATTTGGGTCAAAGTAAAGATAAGAAAATGGGACCAAAGAACAAAGAAGTAGATTTACAAGGAAGAAGGTAAGCTAAGACTCAAACAAAACGGATTGGTCCCACGCAAATCCTAAAACACAGATTCATTCTCCTGCTTCTCTCACACATTTGAGAATTTTTTTCCCCTGAATTTAGATAGTATAACACAGCAACAACATTATCATGAACTACATGTTTTATATCAAAGGCTTTTTATATTAAGGATCCAAAATATAGGTTCTATGTAGTATTGGACCATTTAATCTTGATAAACTGGTTATTTTAAAAATCATCTTTTAATTTCCATTTAATACTCTAAAATATTCAAACATACTGGCCTAACATTAATTGTAAATCCAACCAAGCATGGTATTAAATTTATATAAATGAAATTAATTGTAATATTGTCAACTTTCACAATACTAACAGTTGGGTATATTTCCATATTCTAACAACAAACGTCTTCACTGGATTACGTGAGAAAAGTTTTTGGAAAGGTAGGAATACTAAAGTTTTTGAGAACAAGAACATTCATCCCGCAAAAACCTTGACATTGGCAACCCAAGAAGCGAAAGCTTTCCAGGAAACAAATGATCGAGTAGAAACAGTGAACCACCTCCCCACGTTCCCAATAATTCTAGCACCATGCCAAGATCCTTAGTGTGTGTCTACGGTGCAATTGGATGGCTTTTGACACCAGTCGGACCCGTGTGGTGGTCATGGCTGGGTTCTTTCCACATGTCAGACATTGACCCTTATTGGGTTAAAGGGCTCTCGCCCCTGCCTTTCTCCGTTGCATTCTGAATTGGAATCACTCATTTGATCAATGATTTGTCTCAGTTCCCTTCAAGTTACGGAAGCTGTTTTTGAAACCGATTGCCAAGACTTTATCGCGTTAACCAAAGATTTCGATGGTTGGCCCGCATTTGCGTTTGAATTGGAAGGGTTTGAAGAGTTTTTTTCCTCGTTTTCTCTTAACTACATCCCACATTCTCATAATATATATGCGGATCTCCTTGCAAAAGGAGCCCGAACACAAAGTTTCTGTTTTTCACATATAGGCTCTAAACTCCAGGTCTGGCATTTTGTTGAAATGAGCTTTTTCCGTTAGTTTAACGGGTTAAGTTCTTTTGCTGTAAAAGAAAATATATTATTTTTAAATTGTGGAAAATATATCCTAATTTATGGAGTATGCTATGACTATTTAAACAAGTAAAATACTAAACGTTCTTCCAAATTTCATTAAATAACTTCACATGGGAAATTAAGTCACGCTCCAAATATTAGTAGTTTGCTTTCGGTGTGAAGCTAAGTAATAATTTTGTAGTGTAGCCATAAATCACTACTAACCTTGGCAACGCTATATTTTCCTTTTTGTAATTTTATAATTTTACTTTGTGATCATGTGATTTGCGGAAAATAAAATTTTGAAAATTTTGATGATTATTTAAAACTTATTTCCCTTATTATGTATATCAATAAACAGCCCAAGACATCATCTTAATTTCTTCATCTACAGACTCAGAACAATTGCAAAACCCACTTTACAAATTTATTCAAATCTATAGAATTTTCCCAAACTATTGGTTTAGATTGTAGTAGAATAGTGAAACTCCGATAATCAATTAAAGGATTTGATATCTAACAAATAGACATTATTGAGAGCTTAAGATCCACCCACATAACTGGTTATTCATAAACAACTAAGAAATTTGACTACCAAACATTGGACCCACTTAAAATATTTCATGGGGGTTTATTATTACTTACTCTCAAACTCTCTCGTATCATCCCCAATTTTTTCCTTGTACCCAATATTTCAACAAGCCAAAAATATAATAGAAAAGCAATTCTGCGATGTAAGAAAATATTCATGGGTAGTTTTGGTAATTGAAAATTTATTCTTTTGTCCCCCCTCTCATTAAACTTTTAATAAAAGAAACTATAGGCATGAGGTGGTTCACTTTGTATATTTGTTAGAGGTTAGAGAGCTAGATCACTCCTCTAAGCCCCCTTCTGATTATATACGTATTAATGCGTTTATTTTGGTTCTCTGTACCAATTCTGGTGTGTTGCCATTTAATTTTGTTTGTGTTTCTTTAATTTCAATTAAATTTCTTTGACTGTACATTTTTTACTTTTGAAACTATGATTCTTTCCCCAATTTTTTTTATTATAAACATCTAATTCAAGTTAGTTGCCATTTAATTTATTGGTTCCATATATTAACTCCTATGAAGAAAATAAAATAAATATAATGGTGGTTCTGTTGAGTATTAAATTTGATTTCTTTGTATTAGCCATTAAACACCTCTCTTGTTCTTTTCCTCCTCTATTTAATAAGCAATGAATTGGATTCCTGCAAAAAGCTACAGATTTTTCTTGTTTATTTATTAAATACTTTTAAAATTACTGGCTTGAAGCTGAAAAGTAATTAAAATTCGATACTCTTGAGGCAAAACTAAAGCAATTAACCATCTTTATGATTAATATCATCTACTAGTATACTTCAATTCAATCTTTGTGATTCTCTCTCTCTGTTTCTCTCCCAGTCCTTTCTCACTCGTAATTAAATTAAGCCTTAATGAAAAAAATCTATCTCTCTTTAATTTTCTCTCTGTGTTCTTTTTTGTATATAAAGGCCTAAGCTGAAGCAATCCTACCACCAGTAATAATAAGAGAGACTCTTTGTGATCCAAGTAACAAGTCTTTGAGATCACAGAAACCTTCCTTCTCCATCCGCAGGTTTCAAGGTATTTTCTCCGACCAAACTCACTTTCACTTTATCTAAGAACCTGTTTAATCCAATTCAACACAGAAGATGAGCCGAAGAAGTCCAAAGCTGGAGCTGAAGCTGAATCTTTCACCGCCTACGTCAAGCCAGAGGAGGATGGTTCGATCCCCAAGCCACTCTGCGACGACTTCACCGACCTCACCGCCAAGCTCATGCCTTTCTTCGGAGATGAACCAGGACGAGCCATCTGTGAGACTCTCAACAAGTCCAGAGACAAGCTCAATGGTTCTTGTCGGATGTCCACGTTGTCTCATGTACGTTATGCTCTCAGAAGACGACCCTAAATGCCCTAAATGCAAAAGCACCGTTCTTCTTGATTTCCTCCATGAAAACGCCTCAAACACCAACGCAAGCGCTCCAGCCGCTGCTTCCTCTGGTCGCAAGACTCGGAGGAACTGAAAGACCAATAAAATCAAAATCCTGTCTTTTTCATGTTAAGTTTTTTATTTTATTTATTTTTCCCTTCTCTTTTTTTTTTGGCGAATCTGTTGTTTATGAGAGTAGTGCTAATCACGCTCCACCTTAAATCCCCTGAGAAGAAGGTAGGAGATGAAATTAGGGGTTTCCTACTCAACAAAATTCAAAACAAAAGGGTGGAGCGCGAATAGCACTAGCTTTTCTTTCTTTCTTTTATTTTCTTAACATTTTTCTACCATTTGGGTTCTCTAATGGAAGAAGAATTTATATATATATGTGGGAACATGTGTCACTGTCTTCGTATTCTACTCCATCGTATTTCTGGTAACCACTTATCCGATCAGTTATTTTTAACTTAGACTTCGAATCTTTGAATGACTCTGTTACTGATACTCTGTCTCGGATACTCTGTTTCTGATGCTCTGTTTCTAGGATATGTCTAAAAGTTAGGACCTCTGTTTTCGTTTGATACTCTGTTTCTTGGATGTATTCAAGAATTAGACGTTTTGTGCGTAAGACTAAAACAAAAAGTAGACATTCTTAGCGTAGCATATAGATTGCTTACACATCACGAAAAGGAAGATCACAATTGACTTGTGAAAGATGTTGCTTGATCCTGATCCCCAGGAAAAGCTAAAGAGAAAACTATATAGATTCCTTGTACTTGTTGAAAATGCAGTTCAGAAGAGAGAAAGATAGAAAGAATGGTAAAATCAAATGGTTAGAGATCAGACAAGAACTCCCTTCTTGGTCCCACATGGTAAAATTGACCCCACAAACCCGAAATTCCCCTGTTTTTTTTTTCTTATATATTTAAAACCTTTTTGTTTTATGTTAACTCGAGATAGATCTCTGTTCATTCAAAAAGTTTTCAGACTTTGTAGCTAATCACAGACCTAAAAACTGAATTTTCCTTTCCACCAACACAATCCATAACAAGATTTTTGTCCTGAGCAATTGCATGGTTGATTAAAGACAAAAGCAGACAAATCTAGAACATGAGTTTGCAAATGGCAAAAACATATATCAGAGGAAAAAAAGTGATAAAAGTCTAATCTTTAATTTGTTGTACTAGCTAAACCTAGTTATATTAGGTGCTTCTAAACATTAAAATAGAAGAATGGTAAGATTGTAAAATCTCGTTGACAAAAAAAAAAAGATTGTAAAATCTATAAAATTAATCTGCCGACGAAGAAGAGTACATGACGAGTGAAAAAAACTAAGAATTGGTTAAGATCGAAGAGGAAAGTAGTTCAGAGCATTTAAATAAAAATAAATATAAACAGAGGAAGGTGCTTCAATTTTTTTTTTTTTATATATATATATATTCGATAACAGCTGTTCAAAATGTTAAGATTTATAGATCATTAAAACCAAAATATAAATGCAATAGTAATTGAGACAGTTGAGAATTGTAATGAGCGTTACGTCAGATTATAAATACGAATTTAATTCCACCTTCATTGCTCTTTCTCGCTCACCTCTTCAAAGAAAGAAATAATTATTATCATGATCATGATGATGCTACGAATTTGTATTTTATTTTTTCTTCTTCTTATTTATTTGTTTGGTTCGTCATTACACTACTTGCCATGTCTTTAACAGAACTCCATTTCTCTTCTTATCATTCACTAAATGCCACCTTTCTGTTGCCGCTTTCCAATTTTAGCAATCTCATCTTTCAAAGCTCCATGTTCCCTTATTCAATTCCTACTTCCCGCCTTTCCTTTTCTCTCAATTATCTTTGATTAACATTCTACCTTCATAGAGTTTATAATTTATAACCCCCACAATGAACCAAACTAGTTAGATGGTATTAACATCATTTAAGTTATTGGAATTGACATAAACCAAAGTGCAGAGATTTTTTTGTTTCTTTACGTGTAACGTTTTGTAAAAGAGAGTTATTAGAGAAGAGACTACTCGTAAAGTCGTAACTCGCTATGGTTTCCGGTATAATAAAAACTATGGGTATTGGATATATAATTCTTTGGTGATAGGAAAAACAAGTTATTAGACAACGGTTACGCTTGGATTAAGAGTTAGAGAATCGGTGAGTGAAAGAATCTTGTTAAAACTACTAGTTCCATCTCCTATACTCTATTAGGTAATCTGATCATGTTCATGTCGGATATAAGAGAAGTATATTTATGTGAACTTCATGATGACGAAGGAGACATATGATTGATGAAATTACGAGTAGATGGAGTGGCGTTAGGAGGGTGGGGGGGGGGGGGAGAGTAGTAGATTTTGGTGTGGGCCCATATGCAAAGAAGAGGCCCACCAAAGATATTTGAGGACCAAGATAAAGATCAACAAAGTACACAAAGAATTAGAAACGTACTTATTATCGCATGCAATTGCACGTCCACAAATACGAAGAAAGCATGCAAAATCCATCCCTACTTTGAATTTGACAAACATGTCTTGTGATAAATTTTCTTGAATGATAAATGTCCTTAATTAGCTTAATTAGTACGAGTTCTCTGACTGTTAAGATATATATAGATACATATGTAATCTAAGATCATCTCAAATGTATTCTATATTTAGATGCGTATCTCGACGGTAACTCCACTTAAGTCCCCGTACGAAAAGTCTCTGCCCACATAATTCGGTATCTAACAAGCTTTATATATTAGGACTAGTCACAGTCGTGTATCAAAGAAAACTTAGGTATCCGGATCCACTTGTCAACAATTTTATACATATTATTCATAGAGTTATAATCACGTTTAATTAGTGGTAAAAGATGATGAAGGTATGCATAACTGATACTCTATATATATATATTGAATTTGCTAGATTTTGCCCGATGCCTAAGCTTTAGTTTTCAAGTATTGTTCTCACTTAAATTACACACAACAGTCCCCCTTAAGAAATTTGACCAAGCTTTAAAGACGGTATGTCATAGTTATAATTTTTCTATATTCTGTTGTTTTCTACTTGATTACTACTTAGTTATTGCTTCTATAAATGCATTTAAACTTGAGTGGTTGAAATCTTATGATGCTATTCTTTATTGTGAGTGCTGTACACATTTAAGCTTCGATAGTTTTCTTTGTAACAACTTTTTTTTTCTACGCCTCACTGACATCTTTCATATCAATTTAAATGGGGAGCAATACTGTCAGAAAATTAAACATGAATTGCTGTTATTAATTTCTTGTATTATCATTAATCATCAGACTAACAAACGATGGACATAAATATACAGATTATAGTCTATAGAAGGCAATTAACCTCACATGCTGCAGAGAAATGACTGAGTTAACATTAACTATAAATTAATTATTTCGATAATGGTTAAAAAGTAAAAGCAGTGTATGTTCGCAATGGTATGTCACTTGGCTAAATCATTTTATCTAACATTTAAAGGATTTTAGGAACCGTTGGCATTAATTGGACGATACAGTGTCAAACTTCTTGCTTGCAATCGCATAAAGAAGACAGTGTAAGAGTTGAGCCTATCAGTCTCATAGTGAGCTACAACATTTTTCCAACTAATCTTCAATATATTTCGTAATCTTCAAGAAAATTTCCATACTCATTATACAGTTTTCAGATTATACTTTATAAACAGTAAAGAAGGTACAATGCAACTAAGAAAAGCGTCTAATTAGACATTGACATTGAAAACAGATGTTTGTCTTCCCATGTTAAAGAGTCTCTTCCTCTACACTGTTTGGTTTGTACAGATCGATTATAGTGATGTCGTGATTCGTAACTGCCCTGTGCTTGAGGAATTATACATAAAACACAGTTACTTTAAGCATCAATGGTGGGAAGGACCTTACTTTACCTGTCACCCAAACGTTAAGAGATTCACGATTCACTACGATTATCCTATTTCCGAAATCCGAAGATTGGCATTTAACTTGCCAAATCTTGTCTACTTTGACTACTCTGACCGTCTTTCGAATGTCGAGTATTATTGGGCAAATTTCATGGATCGAAGCCCGCCTCGATCTTGTTTTGCCATATAAGTGTCTTCCGTATGAATGTGAAAATCATTTCTTGGATTTGCAATGTTCAAATCCCTTACCTTTCTTCTACTACTGTTGAGGTACGTGTGTCTCTCTTCATCCTTGGTTTGTGAATTCATCCATGACCACTTTGGTTTGTGTGTGTGTTGCAGCTGAAGCTGATGAATATTTGCTTTGATTATTGGCCTAACAATGGTGGATTCCCCTTGTTTAAAAACCTTGTTAATCTACCTTTCGAGAGTAAAACCTAAAATGGTTGGATAATTCTTTGGAGTCCAGTCAAATGCTCCTCAACGCTAGAAACTTTGATTCTGAAGGTAATGTTATAAATACAGATGATCTCTCTCAATTATAACTTGAATTTTCACATTGGATATGCTTGATCTGTTCGCTTCTGGGCTTTGTCTGCATAAGAAACTGTGGGGTTAGCATTGATGTAAATGTCATGAAGGTGTTGGAGATATATGTGCATAGAGGAACTCGTAGAGAACTGGCACAAGTGAAACGGTTCTTGTGGGAAATTGGGTTTCTTGAAGTGATGAAAGTGTTGGACCATATTGTTACATAAAATGGGCATCATATGGTTGAATCCATATTATATGAAAATGGGTCTAAAATGTGAATATGAAGTGAGGCCCAATGTGAATGGTGTCAAACTATTAGTGACAAAATGCAAATTGTCCCACATTAGAACTTGAGAAAATTTCTCTCTAAGTATAAATATAGGATTGTCTCCAAAATGGTTAACATGCTATGCAGACACAAAAGGGGTTATGCAAAATACCACACGCGCACGCGCGCACCGTGCCGAGCCGAGCCAAGCTTGTGGCTTGGATCTTGGGTCTTGGTGAATGTGGACCAAATATATTCTTTTTGGACCCAATAAGTCCACGTTTTTCTCCAAGAATTTTGCATACGCGTCGAGTTCAAACTCGATTAACCGAGTCAAATAAAATCCCGGATTTTTCGCCGGAAATCTCGCCACGTGCGTGACTCGCAAACCGCCCTCGTCTTCCTTTATTTTTCGGCCGCCTCCATTCTTCGAGTTTATCGTTTTTAAAACGAAAAAAAAATCTCTCAAAATTCACAGAAACTTCCAGCAAAAATCCTCTCGTCTTTCTCGTCTTTAATACGTAAGTGTCTCGAGAGTATAGCGTAGTATAGCGTTCGTATACTCCGTATTTCGAGTGTAGCGAATACAGTTTCGTTGTGGTTGTATCCTGCTATTCTTGATCGTTGAAAACCGTTACACTACGGACGATTATAAAAATTAAGAAAATAGATCAAATCTCGCGTCCAACAGAAAGTAGAAGTTGATGCTAAAGTAGATGATGATGACAAGAAACTGCAGCTCACCAAAGAACTTCTTGCTCTTCCGAGACGTTCTTCCAAATGCCAAATCCAGTTCTTGTAATCTATAAATCCAGTTTGTTTGAATGCTTACTCTATCAGGATTGAGTTTATTATATAGTTGTAAGTTCTAAGTCTAACCAATTACAATCGTTTTGGGCTTTTCACTGGGCCCATATCTTCATGTAAAAAGAGTATTTGCCTAAATCCAATACGGAAAACTTTATGACTCTTTTCTTGTAATATTTATAGTTTTTTTTTTAGTTTAGTCATTAGTGATCCATTTTTACCTGAAGAGAATCATCGTAGTTTAGATTAAATAAGTGATATGCATAAACGAGTTTGACACGAAACGGTTACAACGGTTTGGCAGAAGAAACAAAATTCGGCATCTGAAGAAATGCAACGTTCCTTGAGACTTCTCTAAGATAAAATAAAAAAAAGAAGCGTCTTTTTCAAGCAATCTCAAAACTTCCCTCTGCTTTCTCTTCTCCCCTTTCCTTTTACCATTTCAATTAAACCATCTCTCTCTTTCTCATTTGCAGTTTTCCTAAAACCCAGAATCCTAATTTGGTTTCTTCTTCTTATTGTCTCGGCCCGCACAGTTGCTTATGCTCTGTACGAACCGGTTTGATCCGGGTATTGGATTTGACTCAAGAATCATAATGTTAGTTGACTGGAAGATGCTGGGAGATTGCATTTTCGTCTTCTTTCTCTTAAGATTTTTGGGAATTGCAGATTGCTTGTGGGTTACGCGTACCCTGCTTATGGATGCTACAAAAGCGTGGAAAAGAAAAAGACTGAGATTCAAGAACTTAGATACTGGTGCAAGTATTGGTAAAGCTTACAAAAAGATTCCTCTTTATCTTATTCTCATTACCAATATCTTATTCAAATCTATTAGAGTTGCAGGATCTTGTTGGCCTTCTTACAGTTTTCAAAAGGCTAGGAGACATCTTTATATCATGGTTAGTAGAGAAACTTTAAAAATCTTCATCAACTGGTTCTCTGTTTCTCAAACCTTCTGATTCATCTCACAGGTTACCACTCTACGGTGAGATCAAAATCGCTCTTTTCATCTACTTATGGTACCCTAAATCACAGGTACCACAATGCTAGAAAAATCTCATGAACATTCATTCTTTGATTCGCAATACCAATCTTCTTCTCCTGGTTTCTAACAGGGCATTAGCTATGTCTATGAAACGCTACTACGTCCGTACATGTCAAAGTATGAGTTGGACATCGATAAAGGAATATCTGTTTTAAAGATTATAGGACATTTAGTAATTGTTCAGCTATTGCTATGTGTATCTCACTGGACTCTCCAAATCTTCAGGCAATTGCAACAACAATTCGCACTCGATGTCCATACGATCATATTGGTTCTTGACGACACCTCTACATCGATTTTTAATGACATAGAACATTAGTGAACTTCGTAGTCAAAGATTTCTAGAAGATTTAGTGGGTCGAAGCTAGAAGGGATGATTTTGGCTGAATTTGATCTTTAGTGAACTTTCAAATATAGATACGGAAGTTGGTTTGCTTACAAAAGTCGGGTTGTTAAGTTCATTCATTGGAGTTGTTAATGAGGTTTTGGTTTGGTGCATTATTAATGTATCTTTTTGCACGTTGAGATAATGTTCCATTTGGCATACCATTATGCTATTAAATATTAATGCTCGCTCGACGAACAACGGTTAGTTTGATAACCTGACTATTGAATCACATCATTATCATATACATTAATAATCTACATTTAGTTAGGGTAAGAGTAAGACAAATATTACACAGAAACTGGTTTACTTTGTCTATATGTCTTTGTTTATTAATGATTGTGGACCTCAGGACGTGTGGTTCTATAGCCTCAAGTCATACTTCTCTGGCCCAGTCAGTCAGTCAACCTCAAAATGGTGTCGTTCTTGTAGAAACAGCCTTTTTCTATCTGATTCTTCTCTCTCTCAGCCCCTCACATTTCTCCACCTCATCATACTCTCAATTCTCAAACCAACCAACCAGAAGTAGATCCCTTTATAGACTAGTGTAACCACCAGTCGCACGGAGAGACAAGAGAGAACAGAGTCATGTCCATGGCGTCTGTAGGTTTTTCTTCCACCATCACACTCATCTCTTCTTCCTCTAGGGTTCTTCCTTCCAAGTCTTCCCTTTTCTCTCCCGCCGTCTCTTTTCCTCGAACTCTATCCTCTACCTCCTCTCCTCTCTGCTCTGGATTCTCCCGTCTCGGTTCCCTCACCTCCAGCTGCTCTGTCTCTTGCCGTAACTTCGCCGCCAAGGCCCAGCTGTAAGTGAGCTGCAATGCCATCAATTTCTCGTATTTAAACTGTCTTCTCATTTAGTGTGATTGTAGGAGTAATTCGTTAGCTTATCATGGCCTCTGTACTAATTTCCCCGCTAAGTCTTTTATAGAGTTCTGCGATCGTGGAAGTCTTGAATTAAGCAGCATTTTGATTAGAAATGCTCTGATTTTTTTCTGTAAAATTGATTCACATTTGGCTGATACACAGAATTCTTTTGAGTCCTGCTTAGATTGAAAATGAGAGAAAATAAGACCAGTTAGAGCATATTTTTGTGTGGCAGAAAGCTATGATCAATGCGTGTGATCGAATGCTCATTTTTGTTATATGAATTCAGAATGATTTACCACTGGTCGGTAATAAGGCGCCTGATTTTGAGGCAGAGGCTGTTTTTGATCAAGAGTTCATCAAGGTACCTCGTCCCTACAACCTTCTTCTATTTATTAATTAGGGTCATAAGCTAAGCTCAATGCAGTAGAGGAATATTCTATTGCTGAAACCAAATTTGGTAGTCGATGTATTATGGTTTTTTTTCAGGTGAAGCTCTCTGAGTACATTGGGAAAAAGTATTTTGCTAAGAGAGTGATCAAAGCTGAAACTTTCTCCTCACAGACTCATTCAATCTTCCAGTTTTCTTTGCTTATTCTAGAGATTACGGCCTTCAGTGACCGTTATGAAGAATTTGAGAAGCTAAACACCCAAGTATTAGGAGTCTCAGTCGACAGTGTCGTAAGTCATACTTTTATTTATGAAAAATGTTATTGATCTCGTTTTCTTTTGGATAATGCAACGTTTGGCTCCATGTTTCGTGTAGTTCTCGCAGCACGCGTGGGTCCAAACAAACAGATAGTCAGGAGGGCTCGGTGATCTGAATTATCCACTTGTTTCAGATATCACTAAATCCATTTCAAAATCGTTTGGAGTGCTCATCCCTGACCAGGTAAATAAATGATTCCTTCAGAAATTGTTTCAACATACTGGCATTGACTCCAATCCGCTTGTGTTCTCTCTTGAAACTTCCAGCCACTTTAAATTGAAGCATTTTTCTATATGCAAGTACAGGGCATTGCATTGAGAGGGCTTTTCATAATCGACAAGGAAGGAGTCATTCAGCATTCCACCATCAACAACCTCGGCATTGGCCGAAGCGTTGATGAGACAATGAGAACCCTCCAGGTAAATAAAGAACAAAACATCACTGCTAGAAATAGAGAGATTTTTGTTTTGCGGATTAGGGATGTGTTATGAGCTGCTCCTTGTGATTTTTGTGTTGCAGGCATTACAGAATGTTCAAGAAAACCCGGAAGAAGTATGCCTCGCGGGATGGAAGCCCGGGGAGAAATCAATGAAACTTGACCCCAAGCTCAGCAAAGAATACTTTTCAGCTATTAAGATAGAACAAGTCTTTGGTGAAAATTAGCAAGCTGAGGTGTTTTATTTATCCTTCTCTTTTAAAGCTAATTTTATAGACCACACAAGATTGTGGCAATAATTTTCGTATTTTCTACAATGGTTGAAAGAAGTTGGAAAATAGAGAACAATAAATATATAATAGATAAATAGATTGGGCAGATAATTTACATTGCATTAATTCCCTTCATCCACAAGCGACATTCTCAGAAGGACAGAGTTAGGATTTCTCCAGCTCCGACATTGTAAAATGCAAGTGACTTGTTGTCCTCTAAAACTCCATCTTTTCCACTTAACTTGAGTTTGTTTGCTATTTTCTCCTTCAAACTAGCCATGTTTTTCGATAACGACTGCACTGTAATCTCAATGACTTGCCCCTTATTGACGTTTGGAACAGAAACCTGATCGTAGAGGGACCCTGAAAATGTATGACGGCTAATCAGATACAAGAAATCAAAAAAAAAAAAAGAGTTGGTAATAAGAGTCTGAAGAACACATTACCGGACGCTGAACTATAAACTGGTCTGGTCTTCTGAAACAAGTGCTGACTCGTCAAACTTTGGTTCCTCAGGCGTAGGATTAGGTGTTACAAGTCGCATCATCCCCAGAGGCTCTATTTTGCTGCTAGGTTCCAGAGTTCAGGTGGTGCTCGCAACACCTTAGCCTCCATGTTAACAAAATACCCAAAAACATGCAAATCAGTCATAGCCATCTCCAGTCCTTCCTTGAGAACTTCGGAACACACTAACACCCTCGAATGCCCAAGGGCAAGCCAAATATAAAAATGATACCTGCTGTCATTAAGTAACATTAACATCAGATTCTCCGAATCAGTTTTTTTTTTAAACTAAATGATTGGTATAAAAAGTCGCCTCTTCAAACTATCAAAACTTGTGAAATTGGTTGATTAATGTGCAGAGATAAATTCGAATGGATATTTCTATGGATGAAGCCAGAAATACTGACAGAAAGAGATAGATAGGGAAAACAAAAAAAGAAGAGGAATCGACGACGCGAATAACTACTTAGGGTTTCGGAGAGAGATATGAATAGATAAAGTAAATGATTAGAAAATAAGAAGAATTGGGCAGAGAACATATAGATTGGAGAAATCCATCAATTGGAAATAAAAATCCATTTAAATACAGAACCGATTTTTTTAAATCAAAAATTCAACAAAGTCGAGAGAATAAGACAGTGAAACAAAGTTAGACTTGTGTAAATAGTTTAGAATAATGCAAAGAGACAAGAGTATTTGACCATACCAAAATAAATTAGAAAAATAGCATGTGAGGACTCAAGTCTGTGGATTAGATAACTTTCTGATTGATTTGTATAATAAATTGAAGTGCTCATTAAGCTAATCTCCATCTTTAGCCGACAACTAATTCATCTTGTGTATATGTACACGTTTTAGGATTATTCTCTAATATTATTCTTATTAAAGTATTCAATCGGATGACGAAAAAATATCGTATAACGTATATAAGATTTTCTGTAAATACAAATATACCTGGATACCAGAAAAATTAGAAGATAATTATATAAAATTAAAAAATATCCAAAAGAAAAGAATCGTTTTGTCATTTCCCTATCCTTTTTTTCTTCTACATTAAACCAAAATCTACAAAGACGAGTCGGGATGCTGGGGTTTGGTATATATGCGGTTAGCAGTTACCCACGTGGTTTATCCACTTCACACATTAACCCATCCTACAAAACAATGTTATCATAACGACCCCAATACTTTCTTTTGTCATTTTTCCGACCTTTCCTTCTGATGTTAACATTCAATTCAATTCCGCTGTACACTGCTTTTTCCAAAAAAATACTCCCCCAATATATATTAATCAATCCTCACGTAGCAACCTCCGAACCCGGTACATAACTGAGTCGGTCCATTTCATCCCAAACCAATTTTGATGTTATCTCATCGAACTCTGGTTCATATTCCTACAGCAACATTTAGAGAATATTAGATCATCCTAAATGGCATAAATAAGTGGGGTTTCCACAGATTCCAACAACATTGTCTGAATTTAGAGGCGGACTATCAAATAAATAAAAAATCCCATTGATGATCATTATACCTCGAGTTGTCGAATCAACTCTTTAGCGTTTGGTGCAGAGACGATGATTCTACGAGCCATTGGGGATATAAATCCTTCGTCCACGGCCTCATCGATAAATGCTAACAGCGAGTTGTAGTAACCATCCACGTTAAGAAGACCCACCTGTAAAAAATTATTGACCAAAAATAACGTTACAAACCAAATATCTTAAATAGTATAAAAGAAAAAATTACGATATGGGAAGCTTCCGGTCTCACAATCAGGGTTATGTAGTCGTACGTCGTGACAACACATCGTATCATATGACATGCTGTTACAACGAGTACAAGTAAATTAAAGTTTTAAAATAGTACCCAGTTTTTTTGAGAGGTATAAAGAATCCCACAAGGAAGCTTGTTCCATGTGATTATTACGTCGTACCATATGCAACCAAACCATTTGTAACTTCATTCAGTCCAATTAAATAAAACTTTATGAATAAATAACACACTCTCAAGGTTTTATTTAAGAGAAAATATATTCAACACGCATATCCCGGTCGTAACTCATAACAATAACGCAAGCTCATATCATATATATTTTAAATTAATTATATAATCAGTAAAAGTTTAACGAGAATTTTAATTTCCCTGATTCCGTACCGGCTTACGGTGGATTCCTAGTTGAGCCCATGTAATGACTTCCAGCAATTCTTCCAACGTACCATACCCACCTAACAATTCACCAAAAAAATTGATTCGAAATGTTTTAGATCTTATACATATTTTCTAATTGAAATGAGTTTAATTATAAAGCTAAAGAACATTGGATTACAGACCAGGAAGGGCAATGAAGGCGTCGGCTTGACGAGCCATTTCGGCTTTCCTTTGATGCATATCAGCCACGGCTTTCACTTCTCCGATGGTCTCACCGGTTATCTACAAATTATCAACACCATTTTTTAAAAGAGATTTCTCTTTATTATTGCCACCGCAAAATATCTGATATATTATATTATATGGTATTTTATTGTGGGATTTACATATAAATATATTAGTTGGTCAAGGAGATGCATCGTGAAGGAAACCAGAAGACGCTCCAAGTCTCAACCATTCCTTTTTTGGTCCTACCACTATTTTATGTAGATCATTGCAAGGCAATTTCTATCTCAATAATACTAACTAATACCAAGTCCAACAAAAAAAAAAGGTTTCCTTCGATATATAGCTTTAGTTGGTGCATACCTCTCGCGGCATCAAGGTTTTTGGAATGACCCTACAAGAATTAAGAGAAATACACCAATTAGTAACAATGTATTTATCAACTACAGAACCAAAAACAAACCAGTTTTCATTAATTATAAAATTAATATGACAAAAATAAGAAAGTTGACGATTTTGATTATAGATAATTAATCGGGATTCTCTCATAAGAACAACAGAAACACACATATAAGAACTACTTGTAACTTATTTTTAGTAAATAATTTAAAATGCAAAGAGACACTTTTGGTCAAAGGAAACATGCACAGATCCTTTTTCGTCGTCGTTATGTTTAACTCTCTTATTATTAACTTCAACTATCCTTTCTTATAACCAAAGATTAATCACTTTTTCAAACTCTATGTGACAAATAATAAATAGGTTAATCTTAGCAACTAGTAGGCATCATGTAGATAGTCATAATCAACGGTCAAATGTTTAAAACACAATGATGAGTAGTGGGTTACTTGGAACTAGCAGATGCATCATAGAGTAGATACGTACATACATATAGATGTGTGAATGTCTATATATATATAGAGAGAGAGAGAAGAGAAGAGAAGAGAGGGCAAACCCTAGAACATGGCGACCACCATGATGAACAGCCTGAGAGACGAGACCCATAAGCCCCACGCTGCCACCTCCGTATACCAAATCAATCCTTCTCTCCACCTTCAACCACATTCCCACCATCAATTTCTTTAATAGTTATTGTTATTATATTATATGCATTTATTTACGATAACAGAGTTTTCATGATGAAAATGAACACGTGTCGCAAACCTAAATCCAAAGCAACCACGTCAAACATCAAATCTCAATTAAGAAAAGGGGAAAAAATAGCTCATCATCATAAATCATCTACAGATCAACCACGAATACTATTTATTACAAGGGGTTCTAATTGTTATTATTTTTTTATTTTTTTGGTGTTGTTGAAGAAGTACACCCCACAACACACGCTTCGTTCATAGAGTCATTATTCTTCCAACGAACATTTTTTTGTTTTTTTTCTTGCCCCTCGAGGCTATAAAAAACTGTCATTATTATTTACCTTTCCCGAAAACAAAATCTTTGTTGTACTTAGAAACTTAGGTTTAAGAAAAAATCATAGGATACCTCAGAGAGTAGTGGAAGAAACAAGATATATGTGTTTGTGTGTAATAATGTAAATTACTGAAAATAAAAAATAAAAAATAAAAGGAAGAGATCATGCAAGAGTGCTGCTCGAGTGACAGGCGGGTTACACCTAAGCATAGTGGAAGTTACTATTTTCTCATCTCTCTTTCATGCCAATAACAATAAACCATAGAACAAATTCGATTTCACAAAAAAAAAAAAAATCAGCATCCAACACGTTTGGTAGATTCATCATTGTTCGTTGCAACACACAATCAACCCATAATACCCAATGTTTCAAAGAAGATTCTGAGTTCATATCTCAAATCAAATCTTCACTTTTGAGTTCATACTAAATAACTATCATTAACCTTTTAATCAATCAGCCTTTTAAGAAACAAATAGTCAGAAAAAGATATCTTAAAAGCTAGGTATTCACACAACAGTATGATAAAGAATGTATCTTTGTGTCGAGTTGTGGATATGCAACTATATATACATATATATATATATGTGTGTAGATCAAAATTTGAAAAGAGACGTACCAACTCGTTACCCAACTGAATGGCAGCTTCTTGGTAAGAAGGTTTTTTGCCAGAACTGCTTCCACAGAAGACACAGATCCTCTTGAATCTCGATTTTGTATCTTCCATCTTTCTCCTTTTCTCTCTCTATCTCTCTCTCTCTCTCTCTCTCTCTCTCGCTTAAAAGTGAACTTTTATGATTATTATTTTGAATGAGACCATACTTTTGAATTGTGTTAGTACATATGTACACAGAGGAGAATTTGGGGGAGATTATAAAGGCAAATGCGATTCCCATGCCCTTCCTCTTTTTTATATATATTATTATTCTCCTTTTGTTTCTATATATTATTTTGTTTTGTGTTCTCTCGCGAAGAATTAGTTTAGTTTTTGCATTATTTAATTTGTAGTTTGAATATTCCATGGAGACTCTAAAACACGGCAAAAAAAGGTTATTTATATCCAATTTATGCAGCAACTGTTAACATTTTTATAAGAGTAATAATGTTCGCAGTATTACAAATTTCTTATTTAGATACTATATCATAATAGATTTCTTTGAAAAGTCATTTTATTTTTTATACGGCCGTGATCTATTATATGATCTTTAATTTTTATTTTATTTTTTATTTTTTATGTGGAAGGATTAGATTAGATCTATCACAGGTTGGAAGATCTGTTCAGATTTTGTATCTGATTAGTTCAAAATAACCAGAATCATGGATCTTATTTATGTACGAAACATTTCATTTTTCTCAAACTAGTTATGTCCATCTCACCAAAAACATATATTTGTTGAACTATATACTATACTGGCCGGATCGGATCAGTCGAATCCATTTTTATATCTGATCGTTGTTTACAGAACTACTCGTGAGCTGGTCTTCTATTTCGTCTGCAATGAAAGCTATTTGTCTTAAATTTTCTTTGTTAGAAGGAATTTTGAACTATACATTGTAATCTGTACATACACCACAGATAAAACTCTTTTTAGCACAGACGATAATGATTTCAACCTGCACTATATAGAATTTTGATACCACCCAGACTTTGTGCATATGAAAATCTGAAAAATTAAAACTATCACTTACAATATTTTAGGTATTATAATGCGACCCATTTGACCAGAAAAAAATAAAATAAAAGGAATATCATGTGTTTTCTTAACTCTATTTATCTCCTCTTGACTAATCCTTTTAATCCATTTTATTTGTTTCCTTTTCCTCGTCTTCTCTCTTTGTCTCTTCATAACTTTATATAGTATAATTTTGTATATCCTTTTGTTCTCGATCATTGAATCAGAAATTCACACACATCTTACAATGTGAACCCAAACTCTAAAAAATGTAGCTCCAAAGTGTCTCCAACAAATTGATATCTAAATTTTCTATTTTAAAATACAAAGCATAGAATTTGAACCGTTTGGATCCATAATTAAAATTTTATAAGTTAAAGGAACATATTCAGAGTAGAGGAACAATAATACTACGACAGCAAGTATTCACTTTTCCAGTGATCAACAAGTTCTTAGAAAACAGCTAAGATAATGCAAACTGCTCATTTAATATGATCTCCGTACACGTTGTAGATTTGACAACCACACGAAGAAGAAAGGATTCACTTTTCTAATCGAAGTTTATAAATATATATTTTTAAGATTCGATCAAATATATATATATATATAAGATATTGTTATTTGTCTCAGTGCTCCGATTTGGTTTCCATTTGGTTCATTTTTTACTATTGTTGTAGACTGTAGACAATATATAACCAAACACTGTAAGTAAATATAAATTGTTACGAAGAAAATTTTAGGAAAACTTGGAATGATACAGAAGCGTGAATGTGATCACCAATTAAAGTCGCAAGAGTTTCCGGAACAGCAAGCTCCTATGACCCAAACGAATAATCTCGACTACAAATTACTTTATTTATTTATTTTTGACAAATCAGTATATTATTAGTATATGTTTATATACTATTATATAGATTAATATAAGTTACTCGCAGAATCATATAAGCCGTTTAACACAATTATATACCATTATATAAGTTACTCGGAATAAAAATAAATAATCACTAATTAGTTTGGCATATATATTTATAAGGTTTTGAATATATAACAGCTGTAAGCTGATGCAATCATCCAACAATTTTGGATGATGACATCGCATCCTTTGACCAAACCTTTTTACATCGCATCAAATTTTGATGCTTCTTCGCTTGAAGACCAAACCAACCTAAAGATTAACAATAGATTAATATTTCTATCTTAGGAGAAGTAAGAGTCCTTGTTACCTTTCTAATCTAACCAAAGAAGACTGATTTGCAATGACTTCGTTCTACTTGGTTTCACCTTGCTATCATAACTCAAATCAAGAAACTGATTATGTAATTAATTATATTCCTAAAGATTTAGCATTAAAGATAAGGTGTAGAAAACCAGTATCTAAGCTTCTTTCTTTTCTTCTTTTTTTTCTTTTTTTTTTGTTTGTCAACATCAAGTATCTAAACCTCTGGTTTGTATAATTGTCGAACTTATGTTGGATTTTAGTTTACAAATAATGTCAATATTTATATGTTACAATTATTAAACAAATCTGAGATCTCACGATGATCAAGAAGATTGTATGAGCTGGTGATACACATAAAATTATATAGAAAACTCACAGCATCTTGAATCACTTAGATTTAAATGTTCGTTAAAAGGAGAGATACTTCGTTTTTCTTTAAACAAATTTTTTAAGATACTTCATTGTTTCTAGTTAATGTCGCTCTTCTTTCTATTTTCCTTTCAAATCATTCTGTCTATACATATATTTGATGGTGATGTAAGCAAAATCACAGGAGTTGTTGGCATCCAATTAATGATGAAACATATGCATTATATTGGTAAATGGTATCCAATTTTTTTTTATTATACTATATGTAGCACATTTTCATTTGCAATATTCTCAAAAGTCTTAACAAGAACATAATAACTAATATCAATGATCATATGCGTTTTTTGTAGTGCCGGCCCATCAGTAACTCAAATTGGGCCTTTGAAACCCATTTGAGTTATGAAAACCTCTCAGCGATTCAGTGAGTTTCACTGTGAGTGACGCCGAGTCATCGCATTTGTCGACCGTCTTCTTCAATCTCTGATAAAACCTTCCAAAGACCCCAGCGATCACAACAAACATGGAGATTAGGGATGACTACAGATTCCTGAGAATTGAAGACACTTTCAAGGCATTGCATCTTCATGTTAACCTCATTGGAGTCATCATCGAGTTAGGCTTTCCCACTGGCTCTGGTATCGTGATCTTTGCAACTCCATCTATTCAGTTCAGGAGTTCCAACTCATAGCTCCGTTTTTATTCTTCTGATTAATCCAATTTTGTTGCAGATTGTTCCTGTACGCTGAAAATCATTGATCCATGGCATTTGGGATCTGGCCTTACTGTTAAGTTCGTCGCTCGTACCAATCGAGCGCTTCCTCGGGTTGAATTGATCGGAGATATAACTCTTGCTTTCGCGTGTAAAGGTGGATACACACATTCCTCTGATTGCTGATATTGTTAAACAAATTTCTTCTGGGATTAAACTCTTAATTCTTAACGCAGATTGTGCTTGTTAACCGGAAAATCACAGCTCTCTGCAATGGAACATCTTCGTCTTTTGCTCTATTCAATGCGAAAGATGGCGAGGGTTTTATACCATACCCGTCGTCACCTAAATTTCAGATGAGAGAACAGGATAAGAGCTTGTTATCAAATCTGAGAGAATGGATGATAACTTGCAAGTTCGAGGATGGTAATTATTATAGAATCACATGATTGATCTGATAATGTTTTCATTTCTTAAGCATCATATGATTTTTTCAAGGTCTGAATATTTTGTATTGTTTTATGATAGGGTCATGCTGTTTTACAAAAGAGTTTGATTTTCTTTATGCCCATATCTTGGTTTTCAGTAACTGATGTCAGTGTATGGATGGAGGAAGAAGGTTATTCCAGATCATCACTGAAAGATATCAAAGAAGGGGAACATTCAAACCTATCTTGCCTGGTACATTCCTTAAGAATTTACTTTGGTTGTTATCTTTCATGTTCATTTGTATCTTTCATGGCCTGCGATGTCTTTGAATCATTTCTCATTCTTTTGTTGCCCCTGAAGATTGTTCACATTTCCAAGGACGATAAAGATAGGTGGTATATCTTTGTTTGGGATGGAACTGAGATGCCACCGTGCAATATCTCGGTAAAGTAAGTCTGTATGCTTCACCCATTTTAGTTTTCCAGTTTACTTTTTCAACTTTGGTTTTGAGATCCAATTGTACAGCTATCCGTTTCCTAGCCTCTGGTCATATGTTCCCAACGTATAGTTTTTTCTCTTGCACTTTGACACAATAACAGGTCAGAAAGGCTTCCTTTGTGTGTTGAACCACAGATGCTGCCTACACACATTTTACGTAAGTTTCCTACTTTTGGTTCTGTTTTGAGGATCGAAGTAGAGAGAGTTACTGAGAAGCAGCCCATTCACTGTCTTCAACCTGGTCAACACGTGAAGTTTCTGAACCTTTTCGTTCAAGTGAATTTGGGATTATGGTACGCTACTTTTACTCCTTCTACAAAGATGCAGTACACAATTAGCGGAGAGATGCAAGCCTTTAGACCTAAAAGGTTTCTTCTAACACTTTTTCTTATCATGTGAGTTGACGTTATGCATATTCCGTTTGTTCTTCAGCTTAGAACACAGTTTCTTACAAATTCAGACTGTGTGGAGAGAACTTTTCATCAAAATGGAATCCTATCGCACGCTGCATTAGTCCTTCGCACTCAGGAATCACAGGTTAGAATAAGCTTAAAGTTTTGAGTTTTAGACATTTGACATAAAGTGGACAGTTATATGGTAATTTATATTTATGGTTTCAAATCCTTTTAGGGGTTGCCCATGAAGACGCTCCCTTTGTTACTCTGATGGACATCCTAACCTATCACAATGTACGGTATTCCAAAAGCTAGGATTTAACCCAAGTTGTAGAAAGAGAGTAATGAAAACTTCTTTCAGTTGATGTTTTAGTTATGCTTATGCAGGTGACTGCTAAATTCAGGTGTGTTGTTAGGTTCATACAAGTTTGTCCTGGAGATGCCAGAAAACTCCGCAATTCCAATGGTAATATCAAATTGCTAGCTATACTAGAAGATGCAACCGCCAGAATCTATGCTTCTCTATATGCTGATGAAGGGGTAAGTAAAATAGTAATCATTGTTAAGAGTTCATAAAAGAACTATTCCAATATTTGAAATCTGCAAATCTATTGACAGGAAAAGTTTTTCGGGTGTGACGAATCTGATGAAGAGGCTCTGGTCAAGAAGCTGAATAGATTGTTGGGAGGTAAAGAGTTGGAGCAAGTGCCAAGGAATCCTCCATGGGTGCAATGTTGCTTGCTCTCATTCTACAAACACAACATAGATCAATGGGGAAGCAGAAGATTCCGGATTTTTGATACTTGGATCAATTCTTCATGAGACACAGTAAAATCAATTGACAATCATAATGTTAATTGTGTTAATAGATCTCTTCTTGCAGTGTATTCCAGAAGATAAAGAAAACTCTTACCTTTACATACAAACATGCCTCTACTATTTGGTACCTTGCTATTTCTTGTTCCAAACTCATGGAAAAGGTTCTGAAAAAAATGCGATCAATGGTCAGTGAAAACACTAAATCATGGAATCGGTTCAAGATAAGGAGAGCGGTAGGAACTCATTGAATTCGATACAAAGCATTGTCTCTGTGATCATGCTGATGCACAACGATGTCAAAGTTAGGAAGATAATATTATCATCCAAGTCAGAGATCGATTTGATTCTACAGAACGTTATCACGTAGCAGGTATCAGTTTCTTACTCTCTTGTCGTTATTGCAAACTGCAAAATCATGTGCTGATGAGTTTTACCTCTTAATTACGCAGTCCTGAAGAAGCACGAGCTTGACTGTAGAAGGAAAGCATATGATGAAAATAGGGGGAGAGCGACTTAGGATTGCATCCAAAAGCTTACTCGCATAATAAGTTATACAAGTGTAACATAAAAATGATTTACAAAGAATAACTTTACTTTGCTTGTTTGGGAAAGCACCATTTTGATGGCAACAATGTAGAATGTTATCCTTTGGTTTTGAAGTTTAATTGGAGTGAAACTACAATCGTATCATATAAACTAGGGGTGGGCATAATTATACGGACCTAAATCTGGATCCGTACCCACAAAACAGATTCGGATCTAGATACTAAATTTTTTTTGAATGGATATTCGCATATATCCGTATACGTTTAGAAAAAAAAAATCTAAATATTTGGGATTCGGATCCGGATATTCGAGATACATATCCGAATATCCGCAAAAGAAAATTTATTTTTCCTAAATCTACATATCTGAAATCCGGATTTACTACAAATAATAAAATCCGTAACAGCTCTAAACTATTTGGTCACCTCCAATGGGGTATCTTAGTGAATTTCTTAGAAGGTTTCTTAGAATTAAGAGAAGAAAGAGAATGAGAAGAGTTTTTTAAATAGGATACTTTAGAAACTTCATAAGAATCCCATATTACACTTGTTTTGATATGATTAGTTATTTTTTCTTTTTAAATTTAAAATTAAATAATACAATTATATTTTATTAAAAATATTGTTATAATATTAACCAATGGAGATGGTCTAAATGAGCCAAACAATGAATAAAATATCCCAATTTTTAAAGTTTCGTTTTGATATCCACCATCTCAAGTAATGGGCTTAACCATTGAAGTTGTAAGACCCAAAAGTCAATAAAACCCTAATTCGCACTTACAGACATCTCCGTCTTTCTCTTTCTCTCACCGTCTGATCGCTTTGAAGTAACCATGGTTCGTTGTCCGCCGCCGGAGCATCCGTTCTCCTCCTTAAAGCTTTCGTTTCTCAGATATGAAGTTTTTGATATCTGACTTATTTCTGTGGTCTTATTGTTTGGTGGATGGAAAAAACAGCCGCAGGGAGATTACATAGAGTTGCACAGGAAGAGGAATGGATATCGCCTCGACCACTTCGAGCGTAAGCGCAAGAAGGAGGCGCGTGAAGTTCACAAGCACTCCACCATGGCTCAGAAGGTTCTGATTTCTTCTCCTTGTTCTTCTTCTCTTTCCAAGTGTTTTAGCTTCCTTTGCTGATTCGTCTTGTGTTTTGGTGAAATACAGTCTCTAGGTATTAAGGGTAAGATGATTGCCAAGAAGAACTATGCTGAGAAAGCTCTCATGAAGAAAACGTAAGTTGTATCAAGGTCTCAATGATGTTTAGTAGTATGTGTTTTATGATGAATGACATAAACTATTTTTACATTCGTTTGATTTTTTTGGAAACAACAGATTGAAAATGCACGAAGAGTCATCATCAAGGCGTAAGGTTGATGATGATGTTCAGGAAGGAGCTCTTCCTGCTTATCTTCTTGATCGTGATGATACCACTCGGGCCAAGGTTTGTTTTTATTTTTTATTTTTTTGAGTTGGGATTATCTATAATTCTGAAAACTTTGGTGAGGCAAATACATAACAAGTGTGTTTCTTTTGGGGTGTAGGTTCTTAGCAACACCATCAAACAAAAGAGGAAAGAAAAAGCTGGGAAATGGGAGGTCCCGTTGCCTAAGGTCATAACTCTCTTCATCAGTTTATACAACTTAGCTTTTATATTCCCCTTCAGTGTTATCTCTATCAAATGGCTAAAATTTTTCCCTTTTACAGGTCCGTCCAGTTGCTGAAGATGAAATGTTCAGAGTGATCCGATCTGGGAAAAGGAAAAGTATGTGCTTATTTTCGGATCAAGATTTAGCTTTTTGTTTGTTATCACGCTATTATTCACACCTCATCATTTAGAGGCTATTGATTCAGGAAATGACTCTAGACTAGATTTAGTTCACTTTGTGGATATATATTATTTGTGCTACAGAGTCGCTTACAACTATTGAAATGTATCAACCACAGCTAAACAATGGAAGAGGATGGTTACGAAAGCTACATTTGTTGGACCTGGTTTCACAAGGAAGCCTCCAAAGTACGAGCGTTTCATCCGCCCATCTGGGCTGCGTTTCACCAAGGCCCATGTCACTCACCCTGAACTAAAATGCACTTTCTGTCTTGAGATCATCGGAGTTAAGAAAAATCCTAACGGTCCAATGTATACATCACTTGGTGTCCTGACCAGGGGAACAATCATTGAGGTTAGTTCCAAGATATATACATTTATATTCTCACTTCTCACCTAAAGCTGCAAATGTCTCTAATATGTGAATGGGTTTTTAGGTCAATGTGAGTGAGCTTGGTCTTGTTACACCAAGTGGAAAGGTTGTCTGGGGTAAGTGTCAAAATATACAACTGTAACCAAACTGTCAAAATGTAATGTCCCTTAACTCTCTCTTCGTTTTGACTTCAGGGAAATATGCTCAAGTGACAAATAATCCAGAGAATGACGGATGTATAAATGCTGTCTTACTTGTCTAGATAAATCTCCGGCAATGTCCGAGAAATACTCTAGACAGAGACGAGGAAAGCAAGAATCATGTTTTGGCTACCGTCTTGTTTCGTCTCTCCTTAAACAATTTTGTGTTATCTTTTAAGTTTTTAGGAATCGTTGTTGTGGGTCTTCTCGTCAAATTAACCATCTCTTATAGTTTTCTAAGGATCCACGTTATGAAATGTGTTGCTTCTAATTCATTTTGAGCCTCTTTACCGTTGCTATGGGGGCTAATTGGCCTATCCAGATTTGTGGTTCAACAGCGAGAGGGGCCAATGTGTCCGAACCACAAATTCACAAAATGAATCAAACCAAACTAGAAATACTCCAAGTGAACCAGATTGATTAACTTGTAATAGTTTTTATTTTATTTGAATTTCTTATAAACCAGTAAAACTGTTGAACTAAGGAATCCAAGCCATAATCTATATTGCTTCCCACATAGACTCGTCATTGTATTATTACACACCCTGATCACTTGTGCATTATATAAGAAAAATATAAGTTTACAAGCAGTGGTCTTCTTAGAGTATATTTAGATGCGAAGGCAACTAACTGGAAATACAACAGTGAGCTAAGTCGGAAAAGTTTAAGCTCATCTATCAACTTGTGCTTGGAAAAGCTACGGCTGCCAATGGAGGCTCAATTACTTGGAAAAGTCCAGAAGACAGCCTCCTTGTGAGGTCCTCTACTGCGACTTTAGCCACATCAGCTCTCATACCAATATCAGTAGCGTATCTACTCACACAATACACACCAACCGCTGTAGCCGCCATCCCATAAATGTTTGTTGTCAAAAGCCGCATTGGCGTGGACAAAACCGCAGCAATCGGCCCACCTATAATCGACACCGCCTGACCACTCTGTCCCATTGTCCTTCCCTCAAGCACCAGTAATCCTGTTTTGCAATATATAGCGAAATCCTCACAGTTGTTCTTGAAAACATCATAGCATCCAAATCCGTTTTGAAGGAGGTGTTTGGCCCGGTGGACAACTATATCATTAGAGTCAGAGACTGCAAGTGTGCAGGTCCCTCCTCGAGCTTTGGCGAGGAAGTGAGCGGCATTAACCGAGTACTCAAACCGATACAAGGCACCACCGGCTAAGAAACAGGTTAGGCACGAGGAAACAACGCCATGGCCTTCATTTGGTGGAACACACGTTGGACAGTGAGTGTGGTTTCGGGATGGACCTGAGCTCACGAGTATGAGATCCAGAACCGTCCCGGTTCCAACTTCTTGGCCTCGTCTTGTGAAATGGATGACTCTATCATCTCCAACATAGATGCCTACTCACAAAAGTATAAGATTATGAGCTACGGATATGTGTGGTGAAAAAGCAACATTTCTCAGGCTGTCTATACAAAATTATACAGACAATTGGAGAATAAAGCAAATCATTACACAATTCTCAGGTAACACAAGAATAATCTGTGAAAGCTATATAAAGATTAAGAGCGTTGATACATTATCAAAGATACTTCAATTTACATGGATGGAATCAATGAAGTACACATTTCGATTTTGAACATTGGTTACTACATCTCACTATTGGTAGATCACGTCAAAGCTTAGCTAGTGAAGAAAGACAAGTATCGACTCTAAAATCGCTTCAAGTGATCTCTTTCAGAACATTAACCCCAATTCATCAATCATATCCCCACATTGAACATTTATCAAATTGGGTTTCGAAATCGAAGAGGAATACGAACCGTGATGGGCATAGATGTAAGCAGTCCTCCAGGAGTAGATATGATCCCCAGGTTTCAAATTGGATCTATCGATTCTATTCAAACACAAAAGATACACAAATTTCGTGAGAAAACGGAGATTATCGCAAGTTCTGGGGAAATCAAGAGGAGAAGACGAAACCTGTTGGAGAGAATACCCATCTATGATCTCTAAGCTGACCTTTCTGTGATCTTCAAGGAAAGAATATAAAAATGATAAAGGGTACAGGTGGCTTTAATGGCTTCCATCTTTGCTTTGTCCTTAAGGAAAAAATTAAAAGAGACAGGTGTTAACACAAGATTTCACGTGGCGTCGTTTCTTTCTTTTTAACAAAATTGGGCCCCTTTAAGTATATGTATAATGGGCCTTTAGTACATGGGTATGAATTTATCAAGTTTTAGGTCCAAATCCACATTCTCTTTTAATATGGTCAAAATTCTATATTTAAAAGTTTTTTTTCTTTAAATAGTAGATAAATAGATTTGACTTTTTTTATTATTAATATATAGTGTTTGTGTTTTAGGAGATTTGGTAATAAATTGGTGTGATTTCATGGAAGTTCCAATAATTTACTGTAGGGTTCAATTTAACAAGATAGTGAACTAATTCGTATAGGTTGATTTGATAATAAAATCACATAACCTCTATTTTTCATAAATTTATTTTATTTTAGCATTTTAAATACCAGTGGATAATGATCACACTATAAATTATCCAGTAGTAATTATATTTACTTATATATATTTTTAATGATTATTCAAAAATAAAGAGATTAGATCTATCTTTTTCGACTAGGAAAAATATTCGTAAAAATTTAATGGATGCGTATTCTACTATTCTTTAACATCTGAAATTTAACTCTAGATATTAGTACAACCAATTAAATAAGAACAATTACGTGGAATATTAGCATAACAAAAATAATGCTTAATGATAATAGTTTATCCACTGGACTATAAAACATTTCATGGCTCGTCTTCAGCTACTGGTAACGTAACCGAAACAGCAACCCAAATCATTTCTCTGACTTTATAGCTTTTGTTTTTCAATAATCTCAAGAGTTGAAAGACTTGAAGGCTCAAATCCACAATTATATCATCCCTATAATTGGAAAAGAGTTGGAAATTTTTTGTGTCAAGAGAGAAAAAATATCGTCTCTTGCAATTTCTTTCATTTCATCATTGATTCTTTTTTTATGATCAAAATTGTATTTCTACTCTTTTCCCAAACCGCGATGAAACAGAGTTGAGCCTTGATTGCTCCAAACACAAATTCACCTAAATTACAGTTTTTTCAAATACAAAACATTTTCTGTTTCTTTAGATTTTTTTTTTTTTTGTAAATTAGTTACAAACAACAAATACTAACATTATTGTTTTCCTTCCTATTGCTTTCAGAATTTACGTCTACAACTGTTTTTTTTTTTTGTTATAGAAAAAGAATATAATAAATGTAAATGTAAACACAAGCCCAAACAAATAATCTGAGATCTACGAATTAATGTTGCGGAAGTTCGTTTAGTCGAAAATGTGAAAAGTTAAAAAGTTTCTCAAAGATCGCTCGGTTTCGACCGTTATTTTCCCTCCAAATTCGAGTTGATGTTAGAATTGACTTAGGACTCTTACGATTGAGTTTCAGCAATTAAAGCCTTGTTTCGATTCAAGTCCTGCTTATTTGATCCAGCACGAAGGAACCCACTCGTTTCTTTCTCAGGTTTCTCAAAGTCATCTAAATCTAAAACCCGCGAGACCCAATCGAAGAAGCTCCAAGCAGAAGCTGCTACTATCACCTCACTTTTCAACGAGATTACTGTAATTTTAGGATCGGATGTCGTCGAACCAGATGAGACGGCTTAGGTTCCCGGCTTCGGGTGAAACCTATGTGGCAGGAGCTGTCTGTGGTGAAGGATCACTGGCTTCTTGCACGCAAGGTGTTCGTGAAAATGCTGCAAAGGAATTTTCCGGTGAGAATAATGAGGCTCAGAAAGGTGGTTCTGAAGGATTTGACGTCAGCCCCGTGGTTCATCAGATGATGATATGGTTTCCATGGAGGACAGGTTAGAGAAATTGAGTTTTCGGTTTGAACCAGAAATCGTGGAAAATGTACTGAAGAGGTGCTTCAAGGTTGCTCATTTAGCTCTGAGGTTCTTTAATTGGGTGAAAGACAAGGATGATTTTTCACATAGTGTCGGAAGTTACAACACCATGCTAAACATAGCTGGGGAAACGAGGGATCTCGATATGGTTGACGAATTGGTGAAAGAAATGGAGAGGAACATTTGTGATAAAGATATTAGGACATGGACTATGCTTATCTCTGTGTACGGGAAAGCAAAAAAGATAGGAAAAGGTCTGCTCGTTTTGGAGAAGATGAGGAAAAGTGGCTTCGAACTCGATGCTGCTGCTTACAGTATCGTGATTAAGTCTCTATGCATTGCAGGTAGAGGTGATCTTGCGCTTGAATTTTATCAGGAGATGATCGAAAAGGGTATCCCTTTGGGATTGAGAACATACAAGATGTTACTGGATTGCATAGCGAAATCAGAGAAAGTTGATGTAGTCCAGTCCATTGCAGATGACATGGTTAGGATATGTGAGATATCAGAACATGATGCTTTTGGTTATTTGCTCAAGAGTTTTTGTGTTTCTGGTAAGATAAAAGAAGCGCTGGAACAGATTCGCGAGTTAAAAAAACAAGGAAGTGTGCCTCGACGCAAAACATTTTGAGATTTTGGTTAAAGGACTTTGCAAAGCCAATAGAATGGTAGATGGATGCTCTAGAGATTGTCAGATATAATGAAGAGAAGGAAAATGGATGACTCAAATGTCTACGGGATCATTATCAGTGGGTATCTTAGGCAAAACGATGTTTCTAAAGCATTTGAACAGTTTGAGGTTATAAAAAATTCAGGGCATTCACCTAGAATTTCGACATACACAGAGATTATGCAGCACCTCTTCAAGATGAAACAGTTCGAAAAAGGTTGCAACTTATTTAGTGAGATGATAGATAACGGAATTGAGCCTGACAGCGTCGCTATCACAGCTGTGGTTGTTGGTCATTTAGGCCAAAACCGAGTAGCTGAGGCATGGAAGGTGTTTAGCAGCATGGAGGAAAAGGGCATCAAACACACATCAAAATCCTATTCGATCTTTGTGAAGGAGCTCTGTAGATCAGCAAAATATGACGACATCGTAATGCTACTTAATCAGATGCACGACTCCAAGATAGCCATCAGGGACGATATGTTTTCTTGGGTTATCTCTTGTCTGGAGAAAAACGGTGAAAAGGAGATGATTGAACATATTACAGAAATCCAGAAAAAATGCAAATTCTACAATCAAGAACTAAACGGATCTGGCAAATCAAAAATAACGCAGAAGAGGAGCTTGTTGATGGCTATAATCGTTCACAAGTAATGCAGCAGACAGCTCTTCCACCAGCTTTTTCTATTGTTGATAAGACAGATGTGCAAGAAATTTGCCGCATGTTATCATCCTCCCGAAACTGGGAGAGAACCCAAGAAGCTCTAGAAAAATCGACAGTCAAGTTCACACCAGAACTAGTAGTTGAGGTTCTTCGTAATGCCAAAATACAGGGCAATGCTGTTTTACGTTTCTTTTCATGGGTGGGCAAGAGAAATGGCTATATTCACAGTACAGAGGCATACAACATGAGCATCAAAGTTGCAGGATTTGGGAAAGATTTCAAGCAGATGAGAAACCTGTTTTACGAGATGAGAAGACAAGGTTGCCTGATAACACAAGATACATGGGCAATCATGATTATGCAGTATGGTAGACCCGGTCTTACCAAGATTGCTATTAGAACGTTCAAGGAAATGAAAGATATGGGTCTGATCCCAAGCTCGTCAACCTTCAAGTGCTTAATCACAGTTCTTTGCCAGAAGAAAGGCAGGAACGTTGAAGAAGCCACGGGAACATTCCGCGAGATGATTCGTTCGGGTTTTGTCCCAGATAGAGAATTAGTCCAAGAATACCTGGGATGCTTATGTGAAGTTGGTAATACGAAGGATGCAAAAAGTTGTCTGGATTCTCTCAGCAAGATAGGTTTCTCAGTCCCTCTGGCCTACTCCAAATACATAAGAGCTCTTTGTCGAATTGGAAAACTGGAGGAAGCTCTGGCAGAATTAGCCAGTTTTAAAGGAGAGAAATCTTTACTCGATCAGTATACTTACGGAAGCATTGTTCATGGTTTATTGCAGAGAGGACAGTTAAAAGAGGCATTGGATAAAGTGAATTTCATGAAGGAAATGGGAATAAAACCCGGTGTTCATGTCTATACCTCTCTTATCGTTCATTCTTCAAGGAGAAACAGCTCGAGAAGGTTCTAGAGACATGTCAAGAAATGGAAGAAGAAAGCTGTGAACCTTCGGTTGTTACATATACAGCAATGATATGCAGGTACATGAACCTGGGATAAGCGGAAGAGGCTTGGAAAGCATTCCGAGATATGAAAGAGAAAGGAACTTCACCAGATTTTAAAACATACAGCAAGTTCATAAACTGTTTGTGTCAAGCAGGTCAATCTGAAGATGCACTGAATCTTCTGTCTGAGATGCTTGATACGGGTATTGCTCTGAGCACTATCAATTTCCGAACAGTTTTCTACGGGTTAAGAGAAGGCAAGCAAGATCTTGCCCGTATTGTTTTACAGAAGAAGTCGGCTTTAGCAGCACAACGAAAGATATCTACATGACCTCTCTCTCTCTCTCTCTCTGACATTTTAATGCAGATTATGTATCCATGAGAACCTCATACAAAGGGGACCAATTCAAATCTTTTTCTTAGCAACAAAATCTGTCAATGCTCTTTCTTATTACAAATTCCTCAGTTCTCTATAAGTAAACTAAAACATGAAACTAAGATACTTAAGTTATGAGCCCTGATGTGCTGTTCCCTTCAAATGTGTCTGGCAAGGCTTTTGGGCAAACATTAAAAATACGTGTTCATTTTTAGGGAGACCTCATAGCTTCTTCACAATTTCTTCACAGGCTCGCTCGTAATAAGTCATTCTCTGTATGCATTTTACAGCTTCATCAAACCTCTGGCTTTCAAACGCTTCGACAAAAGAGTCAGACCATTGCTTTAGTTTCTCTTGTACCTTGAGAAAACCAACAAAATCCCAATGATATTTAAACTACGCCTAAAGCTGCATAGCTAAAGGTGTTTGAAGCTTCGGTTGCAGAAAAGCTAAAGAGGTTCACGAAAGACCGAAGCATCTGAAGGAAGGCAGATCAATCAGAATTTTACAGAGTACCTGGGATCGGATCTGGTTTAAAGCTTTTGAATCCTCTGCTTCTGCTATGCCCTCTCTGAGTTCCATAATCTGACACCATTTTCAGTGAACAAAACTAAGTGAATGTGTTAATTTATGACAGATGTGTGTTTTTGCATCTTTGGCATCCAACTAATCTTTTACAAGTAGAACCACTTACCTCCATTAACAATGTTGGGTCTGTTATTGTTTCATCTTCATTGACATTTATGCCATTCAGCTTCATCTACAACACAGGAACCAATATTAATCACACTAAAGAAGAATGAAGCTTGAGATACACTTGAACGACTTGCCAAAATTCTTTTTTGGAATCATTAACTGCATATATGGTACCGATAAGGGAAGAATTGGTAAAACATAATGACAAAAGTGAAGAAGAAGCTTACAATATAGATTGCTCTTGACAGCCGCTTGGTTAATGTCCGGCATGCTTCAGTCACTTTTGCTGACTGTTCGGCTGCGTAATCTCGTTCTTTCTATGAACAATTAAAAAAAGAGAGCCAATTGTAAGAAAAATATGAGAACAAGTAATAATAATAGATATGGTCATTGTAAAACAAACAGACCTGGGACTTGTTGTGAACTAAATCAGGATGTAGTTTCTTTTGCCAATCTTTGTACTTTCCTTCAAGGCTTCCAGGATCTATCTCATACTTAATCTCCCTATAAAGTTATTGAAATTCAAACCCAATTCAAAAGGGCTCATCTTTTGCATGATCAGCTATTGAATCCAACTAAAAGGTTAAATCTTTCTATTTTTTTCCATCAGCCCAACAAGAGGAGTCAAATTATCATTGCTAGTTTTTTTTTTCGTCTAAAAACCTAGATTCTCTAATCAGGGGTTTTAACAACTCTTAACACTTACAGGCCAAAAATCTGAAAATAATCGACGGAGTCATCAACAGGTTGAATGCTGCGGCATGAGTCACAGAACAAAAACGCGGCTTTCTCGCCACATTTCCAGCAGCCGGAGCTTCTCCTCCCTCCAGATTCCGAGCAAAAGACTCTCCCGGAAAATTGGAGTAGTCCCGTCGTGAGAGGCTTAGCTGAAGAATGTTGTAGAGATTCGCGAGGTAAGTGGGTTTGTGAATTAATCGCAACCGTTGCGAATGGATTGCACCGGAAAGTAGAAGGATAAGTTCGTCTGAAAAGGGAAGCCACCAGCGTCTTCGTTTTCTTCATTGAATCGGTTTCGTACGGGAGAGAGTTCACGCTCTAAGAGAGATCGTCTTTTGTATCAGTTTTAATTACTACTTTGTCCCCTAGTCGAACCTGACCGGTCTCCAATAATTTTTTTGGGTGTACACTGATGTTAGTAAGAGTTTTCTGGGCCTAGTTCGATCCGGCCCGTCTAAAGCTTAAATGTAGTGTACACATATATATGGCCTAAAGTCTACATATATATATATATATATAAAGCCGAAAATCGACGCACGTGATAAAGCTGGATTTTTTTCGGTAACGATACATTCAACATTTTCAATAATTTTTTGGATGATATATGTGCTAAAAAAATAAATGACAAACTCTTTTTCAAGATGATATGAAATTCTCCTTCAAACGACAACACCATGCATTTAATAGAATTTAAAATTAAAATAAAAAACACTCAAATTTATAGTACTCCCTGTTTCAATTTATTTGTTGTTTTAGAGTTTAAAATTTGATTTATTATGTGTTGTTTTGTGTTTCAAATGCAAGTTTTTGTCAAAAATTTTAGTATTACTCCTATTATTTTAATGTAATGATCAATAAAAAATATGTAATATGTTAACGAGGGATAAAAGAGACAAACACATTGTAATAAGTGTGCAAAATACTTAAAAATATAAATAAATTGAATAAGAGAGAATAATTTAATAGAATGACTACAAATATTCAATCCAGTTACATACATGTACTTTTGTGGCGCTATTTAAGTTCATTGGGCGAGCAACAAGCTTCAAATGGTGAGCATTTGGAGCATCTTTAGTATGTGCAATGGTGATAGACGATAAGATTTGTTCATGATCCAGCTAATACATTCTTTAGGAATTTAACCATAGTGATATAGACTACTCAGTAGTATTAATCTTCCACGGCATTAGTAAACTAACCTCTTTAAGGCCTAATCATTTATCCACATTCTAGAAGAGTGATTATGATTCCGATTAAAGTTCTCTGATGCAGCAAAAACAAACAATACACAACCTTTTGTCGATTACTTGGGTTTTCAAAAACTTGTTTACACCAAATGTGGAATCAACCATACTAATCCGAGGGTGGGCGCTTCATCTTGAGAAGATGAGAGATGCCAGCGATGACATGAGCACGACTACTTGGAACTCCTGTTTTGGCCAAAGCTTGTCCATTTTTGTCCAACAAAACAAAGCAAGGAACATACTTTATGTCATAATGAAGAAGCTGCATTATAGACACAGATAGAGAAAGGTGAAATCTTGAGTTTTACCAATCAACAAACTCTGTAATTTGCGTATGCAGCTAGAAGAGAGAAACAGAGCTTATTTATACCTCGGGAAGCCATTTCTCATTCTCTGCGTCTGCCATTGTAATGCTGAGCCAATTTGAATTCCTTTTCTCTACCTCTAAAACAAAGTTGAGCAAAGAGTTGCAGAGTCTGCATTTGGGTGAGTAAAATTCAAGTACTGTAGCTTCTTTCTGGCTGGCTAAAGCAGCTGCAAAAGCCCTCTGCTCTGCTTCTCCTTGCTCGCAAGCACTTAATGGCTTCTTCTTTGCTTTAAAATTCCGGTTTTTGCTAAATGAAGTTAAGGAGCTGAGAGCAATTGAACCAATACTTTGCATAGATCTGAAGAGCCACGGTCCTTGAAAGTCGCAGACGCTTGATGAATTCGGTTGTTTGTTTGAATCCCATGGCCATTTTAAGCAAAAGAAAGGATCTTTTGAAGCAGACGAGCTCGTAATCTTTGGTTCCATCAAAGTGCTGTTCCACTAGAATTCCACTGCAACGGAGAAGAGACGGACGAGATTGATGATTTGGGGATTTGGAAGAAAAAGGAAATTAGGGCTTATTTATTTTATCTAATACTAAAACCAATTTATTTTATTATTTTGTTTTTGGTTCAAATCTAAACCAATCTCTTTAAATTTCAAAATTGGTACAATACCAAACCGAATTGAGAAAGCATGTGCTGCTTCTATAGATTTTGGTTTTAGTATATATTTTTTTGTTGCTGATCATTCGTATTTAGTTAATACATTTAAAATGAAAAATCGTAAGCGAAATTCTTCAACTGTAACAATTTTTGTTTTAGATTTTGGTTTTCAAATTCTACAAAAAAAAGATTAAAACCATTTCTAATTTCTAATTTAGATTTTTGTTTGCTAAAAATTATTCAACTAAACCAAACCGAACTCAAAGATTCTATTTTATTTTTGGTTGGAAGCAAAAAGAAGGAACTTGTTTTGCCAAATTCGTATATGATTTTTTTTTTCTATAAAGAAACAGAAGAATCCACAAACTTTTGCATGAATCTTACAACTGAGAAGAAGAGACTTCCAAAATCCAAATGTTCTCATATTTATGACGCACAAAATCTTCCAAGACAATGAAAAACTTTGGGGTTCCTTCAGAGCCAGGACCTGAAAGCAAAGCAACGAACCTTACGTTTTCTCTTTGACTTCTTACCTTCGTTTAAGATGCCATGCTTTTGTCCTGTCTCCTTCTCTCTCTTCTCTTCTTGAATAAGCTCGCTAGTCTCTTCTTGTATGACCGTTGAGGTTGTAAGTTCTTGCCTTTGTGATCTTTGAGGAACACTTTCAATGATCTCTAGCAAACTCACTTGTTTTGCCTGATCCTCTGCTCTATTTGGCGATAATTCCTCCCCTTCTTGGACTGGCGTTATATTTCTAACGATGTGTATTACTCTATCTAGAGTCCCTAAAGCTTGTTCTACCTCTGGACTGATGCAAAACCGTCTTCTGAGATCGGCATCAGTCTTGGCAATGACATGTCCCTCTTCTGAAGAAATGCTTTCTTCAAAATCTTCTTCTCCTTCTCCTTCTTCTTCCTCAATCTCAGGAACCGTACTTCTGCAATGGACAGGTTCATTTTCATTAGCATCTCCATCATTCTCGCGTCCGTTCTTTCGCAGAGAATCGCCATTCATCTCATTGGCTTCCAACTTTGGTTCTTCCTCAATTGCTTCATCAGTTGTATACAGAGCTTGGCGTATCTTAGCGTACAAAGGATCAGTTAAAGCTTTGCTGTAATCTTCATCAAATTTAGCTACCGAAGCAACTGACTGTTACATTCAGATAAGGAAATGGTATCACACAAGTTACATATTTGACACTTCACCAAAACACTAAAACAGCAAAACAAAATTCATGTTTTCTGACCTTTTTATAGAGTCTGAAACCGTTTCCGATGAGCTGCCTAGATATAAAATTGATAAGAGATGGAGGCATCAAGTCCAGCTTTATATCCAGATCCACTATCGTCCTACAAAATTCGACAAAAAAGCTAGATTTAAAGCTTCATAACCAAATACAATTGCAGGTTGCAATACTACAATGATCACTAACCTGAAGTAACTCCTCTGTGGAGTAACCTTTTGTAAAACAAATCCTCCTACAAGATCAATCCTCACTGCATCTGGTGATTCAAGTATAACGACATCCTTAGAGGAAACTCCAATGCTATCTAAATCAGAGATCTAAAAGTTGCAAACAAACAAGTTTTAATAACAATAGTAAGATGAAGAAAAACACAACAAGGATAGTGCTTTACCGATTTCAAAAGGATGACGACTAAGCCATCTTTAAAGTATTCAAATAAGAAAAAATGCACAATGATCTCTCTGTCTGTCAATGGCCACGGTACCTTCATCCTTTCTTCCCACAATATAAATTTCAAGATTAGCTTCATAAGCTTAAATATGTTACAAAGAAACCGAACAAAACAAACTCCCTCCTCCTTTCCAATGTGAACATACCTCGCGAAACATATTTGTTCACCGATCCCAACTTTTTGCAAGCATGTGCTTTTTAAGATCCTGAATGGTGGAAATACAAACTGTGGCCACCTAATATAGATATACACAAATAATGCGTAAAGTAAACATTATTCCAAGGAGACGTGAGATCCTGTAATTCACAATCCAAAATCGTGGGAGTCTTACCATTTTGTAAACAGAGTTGATTCCCATGACACGCACAAACCTGCATCAATAACTCCAATTAACACTAAATGCAGAACCACGTTTTAAAACTAGGATTGATTCTGCGGTTTAAACTTACAGTCTTCGATAGGCCCGTCCATGTAGCCTTCAACGAGCAAGGTGTGAAAAGGACTTCCTTCAAGCCCTTCACGGTACATAACACGGCAATCTTCATAATCATGTTTCAACTGTAAAACAAATACTTTCTTTTGCTACATCATTACAATCCAAGATCACTAGTCTACAAAAATGGAAATGTATCTCAAGTCAGAACAAAAAAGAAGAAGCATACTTTCCAACCACCATATGATGATGCATCGTTGGTTAATTTAGAAACTTGATGATCCGTCATAGATACACTCCTGAGCTTGCTAAGTAACTTCGATACATCAGCTGTTCTTTTATCCAATATATTCTCACTACACTCTACAAAATTCATCACACCAAACATATAAGAGTGTTTTTATACAACAGTAAAATCCAAAAAAAAAAAGGATAGCATCGGATTTACAGAAGAAAACCTTGAGATGAACAAAGTTGATCTCTGAGAAGGGATTTGAGGGTTACATGATTGTTGAGTTCAGGAGAAGACAAGGTCTTGTCCAATTTGTCTCTATACTCACAGATCTCTCGTTTCTTCTGCATAATCTCG
Source organism: Cardamine chenopodiifolia (assembly GCA_963922655.1). NCBI lineage: Eukaryota > Viridiplantae > Streptophyta > Magnoliopsida > Brassicales > Brassicaceae > Cardamine > Cardamine chenopodiifolia. The sequence continues at coordinate 15,712,241 of OZ000464.1, read as the reverse complement.
CACTATACAACAACAAAAAAATCAACAGTAAGAATCAGAACACCGATTAATTGCATAAACCCGCAGAAGAATTTCTTCAAGTTTTATGATCCGATCACAATTAACAAGGAGACAAGAAGAGGAAACCACAACTAACGGAGCTCTAGAAAGCTGAATATAAGCTTCGAGGAGAAAACGTGACCGACAAGACGGAGAAAGAAGGTGAGAGGTGTCGTTGTATTTTCTCGAGATAATTCAAATCTGGTTCATTTCCAGGAAAGTCGGGAGTTTCCAACAAAGGTAGGAGATGCTTAATGACGAGATTAATATTTCGATTAAGCATAAGCAACTGAGAAGATAAAGGTTTAGGGGACGGATAAGTGTCGGTGTCAGAAGGATGATGACAGGTGGGAATTTCTCTGCCTCTTAATCGCAACAAAAATAGTCATAAATAGGAGATATGATGAAACTATGTTTTTTTCTTTTGCCTTAGATTTGGCATCTCTCCTGAATATTTAAACCACTGTCTATTCTTTATTTTTTTGCCATCTTCAATAGTTTTCCCACTTTAAACTCTGTCTTGTGTAATTGAATTGGATGCTACTACGGTTGCTAAAAATCTATGACATACTATGTGTTTTGTGATTCCAAATGGTTTATGCTCCATTGATGAAATAATCGTACAAATGATGGGACCTGTGCATTGAATAAACGCTATTTTTTGGTAATATCTCCTCTTCGCAACAGCTCTTCTTTTAATCCATCTAAGAAACTCCAGATGGTTCTTTATCTTCACCCTACACGTGTCCGCATCTCCTTCTCTCGCACCCTTGCTTCTTTAAGTTCACACGTGCCAGTCAATACTCTCATTTACAGTCTACAATCAACTCTTCTTTATTCCTACAAACTGTATCACAGTGATTGTTGATGATCACAACATACACCATATGAAGTGATGGAACACTAAATTCATGCACAAAATCATATCTTACAAGTGAAAGGTATGGAGAGATATCTGTTAGATTCAGTTATAATCAACACAGTTCTAAAACAACGAATCTCAATGAGAAAAAAATATACAAACCCAAAAAAATAGATAGCATGTAAGCGAGATAGTGTGAATCTATTTAGCACCAAAAAAATATTCATCTTTTATAACAAAAACTAGACATTTGGAGACATCTGGTGAAGGGATAACAATATGAATGTAGCAGTAATCTAACAACGAATTCATCAAACTACAAGCAAAAAAATCCATCGAATTTACTAGCTCCAAGCACATTGATCAAATCACAGTTGTTGTAACCCAAAACGAAGATGATCTCCGATAATTATCATCTCAAATCGAAATAATACGACTCGAATTCCACACAAAAGAGACATTAACAACTGATTAGAAAATGAAGATATCGAAGAAAGAAGAGACAGAAGGCAGAAACAAGGACACGAGTAAAAATGAACCTTGAAATTTGATGTTTTTGTTTGTTTGTTTCATGGTAATATAAATAATAACAATCATCAAATGAACAAAGACACCAGATTGTTCGTTGGGAGTTGATAACCGACAAGTGATTGTGAGCATCCCCATATCAACTGCCAACACACCAACATGGTTGAGTTCATGACGTACATTTCAACACATAATGCTCAAGTTTCGCTCTTTGTAGAGTTACGAGTACATCTTTGAACGTCTATATTAATCTTTAAGCAACTGTACAACACGCATTGAAATATTCAACAACTATTCTCTTTTTCTACACTTGATTGATTAACCTTTTCAAATTTTAAAAGCTCAATCACATGAAAGTTGGAAACAAATGTCATTTAAATTTAAAATTGATTTTGGTTTAATGCATACTTATACCAACATCAAACCATTAGAAAATAAAACTCAAATTCGGTTTACTAAGTTATCTAAAATGGACCATTTGAAAACAAAACTTACCATACAGGCTGGTTGTGCAGTGTTGAAATGTAAGTAAGCCCATCATCCCTCATTTTGGTTATATAGCGCCGCTTCTACACAACCTACAAAGCCTTTAGCTTACTCTCTCCTTTTACATTACAACAAATTCGCTTCCGATCTTCATCTTCTCCCTAAAGGTACGGTTTCGTTTTCTTCTCCTTTGGTTCTCAGATTCGTTCATCGATTGGGAATAGCGAACTGCTCATCGGAATTTCGTTTTTGTTCTCTTTGTTATTCAAAGCTTCTTCTGTTTACTTTATACATATATTCTCTTCAGTTACTATATGTAACCATTCGTTGTAAAGGAGAACAGCATCGCATCTGCGTCATCGCCGAAGAAGAGGAGACGGATCGATCACACTGAGTCTAAGTCTGATGGTTACGCGATTCTCTCCTCTAACTCCACCATCGGTTTGAACAACAACAACATCGGTGGTAACGAGCCACGGCTGAACCTGGCGGCCTTTGGTAACAATCACGAGATCTATGAAAATCTTCATAGTAGACAGCTCGCTGTTTACGGCCGCGAGACTATGAGGAGGCTGTTCGCTTCCAACGTTCTCATTTCTGGGATGCAGGGCCTTGGTGTCGAGATTGGTACGCTTCTCATTTCTAATTTGCTCTTTTTCGTTATTAATTTCCCTTTGCGTGTTACTCCTGTTGGTTGTTAAAGAGTTTCAAGCATGTTCTGAAACTCATTTCTTGATTAAGCTGCTTGATTTCTGTGCTAGCTTTACCTGTACATTTGGTCATTGAAGTTGAGTCTGTAAAACTTGTAGCTTAGCTTGTGTAGTTCGTTTCTCTGAGGAGTTTGTGTAGCATTATATGCGTGGAAGGTTTATATAATGGTATTTCTCTATATTCTCTTGTTTATTTCCTTCTTTCTGATGGATATTTTTTGGTAACAGCAGCAGGAGGAATAAATTCGCGCCTCAACATTGATGCTCTGCAAAATCGTGTTGGACCTGAGACCGAGAATTTCTTCGACGACAGCTTCTGGGAGAATTTGACAGTTGTTGTCAACGCACTGGACAATGTCACTGCGAGGCTTTATGTTGATTCCAGATGTGTGTATTTCCAGAAGCCGCTCCTCGAGTCAGGAACCTTAGGTCCAAAGTGCAACACACAGATGGTTATCCCTCATCTCACTGAGAACTATGGTGCCTCGACAGACCCGCCAGAGAAACAGGCTCCGATGTGTACTGTGCACTCGTTTCCTCACAACATTGACATTGCTTAACATAGGCTCGCTCTGAATTCGATGGTCTGCTTGAGAAAACACCAGCTGAAGTTAATGCATACCTCCCAAATCCTGTTGAATACATGAATGCGATGAGGGCTGCTGGAGATGCTCAAGCTAGGGATACTTTGGGACATGTTGTTGAATGCCTCGAGAAAGAAAAGTGCAATGAATTCCAGGATTGCATAACCTGGGCTCGTTTGAGGTATGCTTTGTTGCCACAAACGCTTCATTGAGACTGTATATAAATGATTCGCTTCTCATAACATAAGTTCTTGCATACAGGTTTGAGGATTACTTCGTCAACTGTGTGAAGCAGTTGATTCATACATTTCCTGAGGATGCTGCTACTAGTACTGGAGCTCCGTTCTGATCTGCCCCAAAGAAATTCCCTCGCCCGCTGCAATTCTCCTCAACCGACCTGAGCCATATCAATTTTGTCATGGCTACATCTATCTTGCGGGCCGAGACATTCGGAATCCCTACTCCTGAATGGGCTAAAACCCCAACAGAACTAGCCGAGGCTGTGGAAAGAGTGATTGTCCCTGACTTTGAGCCTAGGAATGATGCAAAGATTGTGACAGATGAGAAGGCTACAAGTTTGTCTACAGCTTCAGTCGATGATGCAGCAGTAATTGATGAACTAATTGCAAAACTAGAGCGGTGCAGGCTGAGCTTGCAGCCAGAATTCAGGATGAAGCCAATCCAGTTTGAAAAGGTGAATCAAAATTGTATCCATCTATTATTTAAATTTTGTATTTGGATTACAAGAGCAATTAACTAACGTTATTATGCTGTATTTAGGACGATAATACCAACTACCACATGGATATGATCGCTGGGCTAGCCAACATGAGAGCAAGGAACTACAGTGTTCCCGAGGTGGACAAGCTTAAAGCCAAGTTCATCGCTGGAAGAATCATACCCGCGATTGCTACATCAACTGGTTTTGTTTGCCTTGAGCTGTACAAGGTCTTAGACAGGTCACACAAAGTGGAGGACTGCAGAAACACATTCGCTAACCTGGCTCTCTCAATAGCTGATCCGGTTCCACCAAAAGTGGTGAAGCACCAAGACCAAAGCTGGACGGTTTGGGACCGGTGGGTGATAAAGGGAAATCCAAGTCTAAGGGAGTTGCTAACATGGCTAGAAGAGAAAGGTCTAAACGCGTACAGCATATCATGTGGAAGCTGCTTACTGTACAACAGTATGTTCCCAAGGCATAAAGAGAGGATGGACAAGAAAGTGGTGGATCTTGCAAGAGAAGTGGCTAAGGTTGAATTGCCTGCTTATAGACGTCACTTGGATGTTGTGGTCGCTTGTGAAGATCAGAATGACAAAGACGTTGATATCCCTCTCGTATCAGTCTACTATGCCTAATCTGAGAAAAAGAGAAGCTGTACAAGTTTAGATAAAGCATCACAAAGACGTCAAGTTTGGTTTGAGAGATAGAGAGAGTTTTGATGTATCAAATAGTTAACTTCTTAAATTTAGAATGAATTTTCAAATTGTGTTTTTTTCCCAATTACAAACATTATTAAACGATTAAGTAAAATCCTAACACAGTACAAAACGTTTTAAACCTTGAAGAATTTCACACAGTACTCTACGTACAAAGAGGACATTTCACAAGCCCATTCTCATTACATTCGCTGCATCTTGTCAATATCTTATCATTACCACTATCTTCATCGTGATGATCTGAAAGCAGTCTTGAGCTTCCATGGCAACTAGAACATATCAAAAACCGTTGGTTCTCACAACATTCGCAAGGCGAATCAACCAGGGAGATCCCTTCCAGAAGCTTCTTGAGCTTCCCGTTCTCGTTCAATGCCACAACTTCTTTTGCTCCTCCAATGTATCTACCTCTAATGAACAGCCTCGGAGAGGTAACTTTCCCACCAAGCAACCTCCACATCTCTTCTCTAAACTCTGAATCCATCGAAACATCTTTCTCTTTATACATCACTTTGTGATTCTCCAACAAGAATCTTACTCTTCTGCATGCTTCGAATGTTTTTCTCACTCCTCGCAAGCCCGTCGTGTAGAATACGACAGAATCTTCTCCACCAGGTGGACAATTCTCTTCAAACTCCAAGAGAATCCCTCTTTCGTCTACAAGATTCTGTTCTTGTTCTTGTTCCTCTGCAGCTTCAAGCTCAAGAAGTGTTGGTGTAACACAACCTTTGCTTTGACCAGATTCAGCGACTATTTCGTCTCTTAGATGATGGATTGTGCGATCAATGTTACTTTTATGAAGAGCTAAGCCTTGCTTCAACGTCTTAACAGTGGAGATAAGTTTGATTTTCTTCACTAATCTTTCCTTCATTCCCTTCATTTCTAGCAAAAGTTGGATCTTTTGTTGGAAAAAAAATAATAATTCAAGAATCTGAAAAGAGGGTGAAGAAAAAAATTCCGATCAAGATCAAACCAAAGATAAGATCAGGTACGAGAGAAGGAAACAAAACGTAATGGGTTATTCGCTTTCAGGTTTCTTGTTTGGTTAACGTGTGGGTGCCCAATTTTGATGAAACAAGTTTCAGAAACCACTTTCTGGGTTAGCTTTCAAAAGCCTTTCTTGTTGTTGTTTTTCTCATCAGAACGAAAAGAGAAAAAGTTATTTTTTTTTTTTCTGGTTTGATGGGTCATTGCTACAACAATGTAGAATTGTATGATAAAGCTCACACCTCAATCACAGAGACAAAAGACTCATCAGTAATGATTTTACCCAATCAACCCAATTTTTGCCAGAGGATAAATAAAAAAAAAAAAAAGAAAGAAGATGTTATAATGGAGCTTTAAGAAATTCTATAAATCTTTCTGGTAAGAGTCATCGATTGATTTAGTAGTTTTGATTCCTTCTTTTAGTCTGGTTATAATGATAATGCCTGTCTTGTCTTTTACAATTCCATAAACGTGCAATGATGTAATTTGGTAAAGTAGCTCATCAGCTGTAGCTAGCTTGCAAATTCGAATTAGTCATCTGATTACTTTTCGCACTACATTATGGTTGAATTTATTTAGTAATGGTTAAAGACAATGTCAACTATTATTATACTGTTCCAAGCATTCGACTGACGCCATAAGACCTGGCGATATAATTGTATATCTTATGGTGAAGAAGAACACATTCACACTCAGGTCTGACATAACTGATATAAAAAGAGTAATAAGTTTTAGAAACTATTTATACAAAAGCCGAGAGTCCAATGAATGGGAATGTGAATTTTCTCTAAATGTCAGCCACAGATGCTCTGAGTCCAATGTCGAATGAGAATTTAATACATGCTAACTCCTTCTGCGCATCAATCATCTTCATTTTCAGCAAGTAAGAACCCTGAAAGATAGATAAGAGTAGAAATCTGTCAGCTTCCGTTTTTTCGAACCTTCAAAACCAGAAACTATACCATATTTTCGACAGTAATATGCGACATTGACACATTCAAACTACTCATTCTATGTATTGCTTGATACCAAGGTAAGCCTTATCTATTCTGAATAAGCCATTTATTATGATTGCAAAAATTTCTTCAAATTGAACAGCAAAGGCACAAAAAGAAAAAACTTACAGGAGTATAAACAGGAAGAAGTTGAGAGTGTGAGACCAAGAAATCTCCGGTTTCTATTAGGACAAGTTGTCTCAGTGCAGAGATCATGTGTCTCAGAGTGAACGTGCCAGCCATCCAAAGTATGAAACTTCAATCACCAACTTCCCAAACGAAATCACACGCCCTTTTTAAATCACCCCCAAACAAACACAATCACATCATAAACGGATTATCCAAATCACACATGGATGACATTGTCTTACTATCATAACAAACACTAATCATCAGCTACATTCGCAACATCTCTGTATCATTGGTATCAATATGATACAAAAATCTTATAGATAAAAAAAAGTGTTAGAAGACTAATGAACAAAACCTGTGTTGGCAGAGATGGTGAAGGTGGCTCGCTCGTCTGGGGCTATAGGATTAGGTGATATATCAACCTCTTTCACTTTTACTTCATACTCTGCGTTCTCCTCTACAACCAAATTAGGCACAATCGTCAAGTTCCAAATATTCCAAGAAAAACGAGTCAAGAAGCAAAATGATCGAGTTTCGAATTCTATCAACCATTGTCATACGTACCACAGTAATGGACATCGATGGCTTGAGAAATCGTTGAAACAAGGAGGAGGAAAGAAACAGCGAAGGAATAATCACGAAGATCTTCGACATCATCGATAGAATCTCGGAAGCTGTAAGGAAGAGTTTAAGAGATGACGATGATGATCAAAGAAGCAGAGTGGTGTTGCGGAATCTTAGATTCTTATATCAAGCAATGTAGGGTGAGATCTGGACCGTTGTTTAAAGCTACGTCAATGTTTCTGCAAACGGACGGATCGATTTCCCTTGTATTAGTTTGACCGTCAATGGGCCTAGCCTAGCAATATAGGATATAGGATATATACAGAGGATATGGGATATATACTTTTGTTCAAAGATGTTAGATATATATATATATATATATATATATATATATATATATATATTACAAACTAAAGAACAGATATACGTAAAAGATATAAACATATCCAAACATATTTTGGTGCATATATATATATATATATTGGTGCGAATGATTCCACCAGATTAAAGTAGATTTCTTCTTATTTATTATTTTTTGGTTAAAAAATCAGTAATTTATGTTGGCAAGTTGTAATACGGATTTAATAATCTTAGAACCAAAAAAGAAAAAAAAAATATAAATTTGAAAACGACTAACCTTTCATTCTTTGTCGACAGATACTCCTTTCAATTTTGAAATTTGTCGCAAATCTATTATGTAAGTTGGGAACGGTCGTATCCGCAGTGCAACATAACAATCATTAATCTTCCTCCGTTATCATTATTATATTCAAATATAAAAATGTCTAACTTTTGTTTTTGTTTAAGTCATATATAATCATATATCTCAAACAGACTAGCATTATAAATTATCTCTCTAAGATAAATCACTAAAAATGTGTGTATAAAAACCCAAATAAACCCCGTGTAACTTTACACAAGTTAGAGTAAAGGTGGACAAAATTATTCGGAATTCATTATAGGATTTGATGTGATCCAAAAATTTAGATATTTGAAATGTTCGGATCCAACTGGATATAAAAATTATGGATTCGGAAAATAAAATTTTTTGAGAGTAAATATCTAGATTTAAAATAATATATTAAATAATAATAGTGGATTTATAATTCTATCAATATGATAGGTATCTTTTTTCCTTCTCTTTAAGATGAAGCGGGATAAATGGTTAATATTACTAGAAGAATTCCTCTTTGAGTTTATATATTTTAATTTTAGACAAATATAATTATGATAAGTTTTATTGTTAATTTTAAAAATCTAAAATAATTTTAGCACATATTTTCATTCAATTGGCAAAAAAAAAAAATTGTAGTGTTTAACTTCACAAATATTTTTTTATTGGAGATCTCTAAAATTCTAGGTAAAAAATTATATTTTTTAATTATTAGTTTCAGTTTTAAAACAATTTTACATCATTTTATTTTTTTATTTTTTAAAAAAATATGATAATCATAATTTATAAAATGAATCAAAAAACGAATTCCAATATTCAGTTTTTCACAAATACCTAAATATTAGATATACAAAATTTTCGAATCCAAATCTAAATACTATGAAAATGACCTAAACACCATGAAAATGAGGGATATATGATTAGTGTTTACCCCTGACCTAGAGGGTTATATACTCTTTAAAAATGTCAACAAGATTTTTCTTTTTTAGAAGAAAAAAACGGAACGAAAGTCAAATATCGACCATCGGCCGGAGGGAAAAGGGAACAACATCAGCGACAGGTGTCATCGCCGGCGATGGTAACGGAGACGTACGGCAAACGGGACACGTAGGATGAAGCCTGAGCCAAGGGTCAACGCACCTGTCGTGGAACAAGTGGTTACAATCCGGCAAAACCCTGATCATGTCCGTCGTCTTGTAATCTGCAAGACAGATAGAGCAACACGACGTCGTGGTGGATTCCCTTTGCAAGCTATAGCTCACTCGAGCCTCTTCGTACGGAAGCTTAGGAAAACTCTTGATGACCTCCTCGTTTAGCCCCATGACTTCGACCACCACGGTGACATTTTGATCATCGTCGTCGAAGTGGATCCGTTCTTGGCCAGCTGGCAACGTTACATTGGTCTGTCTTTGCCGGCGTCTTGTCCTTGGATTAGTCGTGGGAGATGCGGAGATATGGCTTCGAGTGCAATAATAAGAAGCTAGGAAAATTGTGGTAATTAGGAGAAGTATACCAACGGAGACTCCGATCCCGTAAGCGAATCCACCGATCCTATCGGAGGCCGTTAGCCAGGGGCCGGAGTCAGGTGGAACCACCGTCGCATTCATTGCGGTGGTCCGATTTTAATTAAAGTTTTGATGAAGAAAAGGATAGGCCTACGAGGAAAGGCCAAGATGTCTTGGGGAATGTATATGTTTTTGGTCATCGCGATGCTGAAGCTCTGGAGTCAACGATAAGATGTATGTCATATCATATAGTTTTTTTTGTTTGGTACGGTGATTTTACATAAATGAACAAATAATGTACCAGTGGCGTTAATTAATAGCTTTTACAAATGTTTAAAACATTTGTTAAGACTTTAATCGATCATTTAGAGGTTATTATAGTCAATCATAGATGTTAATAGAATATGAATCCATATATAATTCATTGTTATTCGATAGTTGACTTTAGATTATACATTTACAAAAAGTTTGGTTGACAAAAAAAGATACATTAATATTATATTTTAATGAGTTATTTAATTGAATAGTATTTGATTTTAAGAATTTCCCATTTTAAAATCTACAAAATGATTTACAAATATAAGATCCAATAATATTTTATTTTAATTCATAGTTTAGAATAGCAAATAGGTTATACGTACTTGAATTTATATTTTATTATTATCTACGATTGATAACATAATTGTCTAAACGTGGGTTAATTGATGAGTTTTTTTCTTCTTATCTACAAACTGTTTTCTTGCCCCAACAAAAATAGGTTTATTATATATACGATAAGTGAAACAAAACCAATAAATTTATCAAGTTGGCATCGATGCAAATTCGAGTCTATAAGTGGTTCCTAATTTTTCTTTTGATCTAATATAAAATTTTCAAATCGCTTCATGTTTTTTTTTCATCCTAAAACTTGCGACTTTTGCAACTCTAACTCAATATTTGTTTACAATGATGGAATGGCCATTTCAACCATAAGACTTTTTGTTCAGCCTATAGAAATATATCGTATGACTTCTTAATTAAATATATATGGCATGCTAACAAAAAATAGAAAAAAAGAAAAAATCATGGCATGTTGAGTGCGTGAATGAGAGGACGTATTTGATTGTCGACTCCTGTTGGTTGCTTCTTCTCACCGCTTTACCTAACGATATTAGCTTACTTGTCCTTTGTTTTACTTTTTATCCAACGATATATGTAGAAGCGTTCTCTCTCTTTATCTCACCACCTTTCTCATAAGGACAGAGTTATGATATCTCCTGCTCCGACATTGTAATGTGCAAGTGACTTGTTGTCCTCTAAAACCCCATCTTTGCCACTTAAATTCAGTTTGTTTGCTGTTTCTCCTTCAAAGTGGCCACGTTTTCCGATAACGACGTCACTGTGATCTCAATGACTTGCCCCTTATCGACGTTTAGAACAGACACCCTGATCGTAGAGGGACCCTGAAAATGTATGACGGCTGATCAGATACAAGAAATCAAAAATAAAAAAGAAAAGAAAGAGTCGGTAATAAGAGTCTGAAGAACACATTATCGGATGTTGAACAAGAAACTGGTCTTCTGGAACAAGTGCTGACTCGTCAAGCTTATGTTTCTTTGGCTCTGGGTTCACCATTACAAGGTATCCAAGTGATGGCACTGGGCAGTCGCTATACTCCACTTGAAAAAAAACTCAAAAGTATGCAAATCAATCACAGCCATCTCCACGACATCCTCATCCTCCGCCTTTTTGAGCACTTGACGAACAAGACTGGAAAAACCCTCAACAATAGCATCCTTCTTCCTCGGCTTTTCGAAACGTAGTAACATTCTAGTATACCCAAGAGCAAGCTGAGAGTAATAATCGTGCCTGCTATCAGTTGTTGCCTTAACCTGAAACAGAAGCTCAAGCTCAGGACTCATAAGTACACTGTCAATCAAATCCTGCTGAAGATCCAACCCAAAAACAGCCACAAACTGGGCTGTAAGCTTAATAACATCAAGCTCATTGGGCGTGATCGGGATCCCTTGAGGAAGTAATGGGAAGCTGAGAGGTTCATGAGGCGGGTGAGGATAGCTTTCTGCATCATCAGCCATCGTTGAAAGGTTTCCAGATGGTGGTGGGAAGTCGTAATACTCCATGTTAACAAAAAACTCAAAAACAGGGAAATCAGTCATAGCCAGCTTCTCCACTCCCTTGTCATCGTGTTTTGCAAGAAGTTGACCAACAAGAATGAAAAAACCATCAAGAACGGTTGCCCTACTAGTACCCTCCTTCCTCAGCTTTTGGGAATGCAATAACACTCTCGAATACCCACGAGCAAGCCTAGCGAAAAAACGGTCTGTTTTATCGGTTGACTTCAAAAACTGAAAATAGGGCTCAAACAGAGGTTTCTTAACCACACTCTTCTTCAAATCAAACCCAAAAAACCTATACAAGAATTAAACGAACTCAAAACTGAACATAGATTGAATCCCTAAGCCCAATATTCGAAGAAGCCCATTCTATAAGATGATGGAAGTGATTCGGAGCCCATGAATTCATTTGTCCTTTCTATATAGTTTTAAACATTTCATTCCAGCAATTGTTCCGTACAAAAACGAGGTAAAGTTTCTATTTTATCAGTTGGAAAAATGGAGTTTCTATTTTATGCTCTATTTAATTATTATTAGTTTTTCTTTATTAGGTCACATAAAAAAGACAAAATTGATAAAGAAAAACTAATAATAATTAAATAGAAAAGAGTCGCATGAAAGTTGAAGGTGATTGGCTGATGAAGCTATAGTTTCCATTACACTTGTTCACCAATCTCTCTCCCCCTTTCTCTGTGAATCTTTGTTTCTTCTTTGGAACCGACATGGCTCCCAACACTTAGGAATCTCAAGCTTCTCACTCTCCCTGTAAGTTTTCTCTGCTTATGTTTTCTTATCCCAATTTGGATTGTTTTTGTAAGATTTGATCTGTTATTTGACTTCTTCATCATCTTCTTTTATTTTATTTTATTTTTTTGGGGGTCCTCGAGTTTCCTATTGAGGTTCTTGTCTAGCACTCTCTGCACATTGATATTTCGTTTCTGGATTTGATTTTTGGGTCTATGACTTTTTTAGTTTCTCCCAAATTTTCTTTCTGTAGACAACAAAGTCTGTTTCTTGACTGTGATGTGCAGATGGGTTCCTTCGTGTGCTTTGCTTTAAAACCCTGTCTTAAAGTTCTTTAGCTTGTTAGAGTTTTTATCTTTCCACAAAGATTTTATTGAGAGAACTCTTTAGCTGTTGACTTTTTTTTATCTTGTTCAGCAGATCTTTCAACTCAGCAACACGGCATCGTGGCTTTCTTTTACTTTTTCCGTTGGACTTTAGACATAAGCTATGCAAACTCAGGAACTTTTTTCGGCCCCACAGACTCCTTGGTGGAATGCTTTTGGATCTCAGCCGTTGACTACGGAGAACCTCTCTGGAGACGCTTCTGATACGTTCCCCGGAGTTAAGGTAATTACTCCGGAGACAGAACAAGGTGGCGCAGATATACAAAGCTCTGCAACTCTCTTCACTTTCTCACCTGGTAAACTTTCAACTTTCATAAATGGAAGCTTCTGGAATGTTCTTGCAGAAATTCTGAATTTTCCAAGTGGGCTTTTGTGGAAGTGATAAATTACTTAAATTAGACTTGCTAAATTACAGATTTTAATAGTTAAAAGACATTGCACGTCCAGAAACAAAAACAGTAGTATAGATGAGATCGAATTCACGTAAATCAAAGTTACATTACAAATTTTTAGAAATGAAATTAAGGTAATATAATGATACGAGTGTTGGTTGTAATGTGAAACAAAAAATAGCAATTTAAAATGATGTAAAAAATCAGTTAAATGAAGTGTTAGATTAAGGGTGATTCGCACAAATTCAGAGATCATGAATCAGATAATTATTCAAAAAATTATAAGCACAATTTTAAACTCAAAAATAAATGTATAACCAATCCACTGTCGTGGTGTCAATAACTTTATATAACAACCTAAGATTCTAAAATGTCGTTTGAATTTAGAATTCTAAACAAGCATTATGACGTGTTTATTTGTTCATGGATCACCTTAACATCAACTTTCGTTGGTCAAGGGCAATATGCTCATCTAATATTCTTTCAAGCTTTTAAACACACTTTTGATGCGTTAAACAACCTAAGATCAAAAACTAGATAGTTAATCAAGTTCCAACAATGAGATCAACAATAAATGAAGTTATAATAAGATAATTATTTATCTATGTATAATTTAATGATTCATGAATTATCTTGAAAACCTTAAACCTAACCGTGAGACTACTCAGACATGGATTCAGAGAAACAACCAAAATATGAAGAATAACTCATAATAAATAAAATATAAATCCAAAAAGTCTAGAAATCTTTGAGATGTAGGTTTCAATAGAATGTCAAGTGTTGCCTACACAATGGCTAAAAACTAGTATATATAGGTTAAATCATGTTGTGGGTCGAAATCCCTAGTAAAATCTAGCCAAAATAGGAAAAGAACGTTAATGAATCGGCTGTCGGTTTAGAGGTGTATCGATCGATCCACTCTATCTGATCTCACTGCAAATCTTCATATGTTGGATCAATCGATTCACCCTTAGATCGATCGATCGATCTAGGGGTGAATCGATTGATCTGACTTGGAATGATCGATCTGGCTTTGTCTGGTTGATCTGAAGTCTCACAGCGATTCTCCTAATGTTGGATCAATTGATCTGAAGGTGGATCGATCGATCTGATGTCCAAAAATGCCTATTTTTTCTCCTATCCTTGCTTCTTATGCGTTAGACTTCATCCAAACGTGTTTGAACCTGAAAAGATTGTGAAAACACTGAAAGACTCTAAAAACCATAATTAGAATGCGTCAAAACTGGATTATCATTCTTGCACATTACATAATGAATACAAATGTTTTAAGGTAATTTTATATGATTTTGATTTAGGTGATGGAAAGAGTTCAACGGATGTGCCAAAGCCTCATGTTTCTTTCGCAATGCAATCAGCTTGCTTTGAGTTTGGATTTGTTCAGCCAATGGTGCGGTTTTCTCGGAGTGAAACATCTTTAAAAACTATCACTTCCTTTATTTTGTTCCTGAATATTTGCGGTATCTTTGTTATTATGTAGAGTTACACAAAGCATCCTCATGTGGAACAGTACTATGGAGTTGTTTCAGCCTATGGGTCTCAGAGCCAGAGGTCGTCAGGCCGAGTAATGCTGCCTCTAAAGAAGGAGACAAAAGAAGATGGGACCATCTATGTGAACTCAAAGCAGTACCACGGAATCATCAGGCGACGCCAGTCCCGTGCAAAGGCTGATAAACTGAGTAGGAGTCGTAAGGTAACTTAATGAAACTATTTTGATAATGTTGGTGCAAATGCATTCCCAAATATTGCCTTATGTTATATGATGTTGCAGCCATATATGCATCACTCGCGCCATCTCCATGCTATGCGCCGTCCAAGAGGAACTGGCGGGCGTTTCTTGAACACTAAGAAAACTGATGCGGCTGAGCAGTCTAAACCAAGCAATTCTCCAAGTTCTGATGTCTTTCATCCTGAAAACGAGGCCATGAACTCATCAAGGAAAGCAAATGGTCCTAATCTCTCGGAAGTTACAAGTATGGACTACTATTTAAGTTCATCGGTCTATTCTCCTGGTGGAATTCTCATGCCTAGCAAGTGGATTACAGCAGCAATGGATATTGACCGCTGCAATCTTAACACATGATCAGCAAATGGGGACAAGACATAATTTGGTTCACCGGTCTTCTGCCTTGTCCCTTATGTTTCAGCCAAACGGAGGAACACTTGTGTCCTGAAAAAAGGACATTGGTCCTTTTACCATCCGTTTGGTTGTACAGGCAAATCATCTTTGGCTCATCCTTCAACATTGTTGTTTATTCGTCCCAGTTGGTAAAACCTTTATTTATCTTCAATTAAAAATAAAACTACTGAAGAACAATGATGCATTTGCTAGTGCCCTCTTGTTCCAACGAGTGTGGGTGTGTGGTAAAGAAACTGTGTTTGAAAAAATTTCAAGTTACTGTGGTTTATGTAACAAAGTTAAAGACTTTATTTTCGGTCTATCTTATTATTTGCAAAAGCTTTTTGTCTACATTATGTTTTCACTGTATTCTTATCGACTGAAATGATTTTAAAACACGTTGATTGTTTTAACTATAAGAGGATTTTCATTATGGTTTGTAAAAATAATTATGTCTATTTGTAAGAAAATGACGACTTATTCAGTCATGGATTTTGAATGTTTTGAGAGATTTGGATTTAAGGAATTTTAAGGATATTTTTACTGTTTAGTGGGTTTCTATTTTCTAAAGGATGCAACAAATTTTATTATTTGACAAAAGAATTACAGAATTTTGAGTGACATAAAATATTTGAATGTCCATGAATTTGATAGCTTCTCCACCTAACTAATTTGTTGTCACGTGACCCACTGATCAAATCAAAATCATACCTAAATCATAAAATATTTAAATTAGAGTGGAATCCAGAACGAAATAATTGTATAGAAGGTAGGACTAAAAACGGATCGGACTGGATTAGTTAATCACATCAACTCTAATGAAGACTCTCAGTAAAAGCCACAACGCTATACATGATTTAAGAATAATTGGATTAGGACATAAGAAGATTAGATCAAACCATAAGGTTCTTCTTGTTAATAGACATGAACCATTTCTTAGATTCTCCAATCAAGACATCTTTCACCACCCAATCATTATCAAACTCACAACATCTTTGTAGTTAAGCAAGAAAAATCTTAGGACCAATCTCTTAATCGTTGTCAAGGATTGGTCGTGTCAAGATCATCAAGATCTGACGCACTCTTTATATATGTCTAACTACTGCTTCTTCTTTGTTATTTTTGGTGTGAAAAATTGGGTTATGTTGAGATCTTCATTTGCCTTAGAGACAAATAAGCGAGGAGGCGATAACCGAAAATCATGACAACGAGTGCGACTACTTCAGTTAGTCCATTGTCTATTCTCATCCCGTTGATGGATTCAGCGAAGTCCTCATATTGTACTTTAAGAAGAAGCTTGTAGGTGTGGTAATTGAAAGACAGATAACGTATCCACGAAATGAAAACTGGCACTTTCTGCAGGAGACAAAAAAAAGAAACAGAGGTTATCAATAAAACAGAGGAGCTCAAGAAGCAGAGGAAGTAAAAACCGGGGAAATCAAGAAACAGATGACTTGCCTTGACAAAGAATCCTCCGGCGAGCATGAAAGTCATGACAGTAACTGAAGCCAAAGTTGTAGCCTTCTTTAAATCCATTAAAATGGCACCAATAGCAAGTCCGAGTCCCTAGCAAAGAGAAAACACAATCAAATGATTATACTTTATCCATTACAAATGTTTGTGTTTATTTGAGTTTGAGCATACCTGAGCTGCAATGATGCAAAGGAAAACAGTGAGCATGCTCAAGAAGAAGGGATATGGGCTGAGACGAAGACCTGTCATGAAATATACGACCAGAAGGAAGAGAAAAGGTAGAATAAAGTCGAGAGGGAGATCACTCGTGGTTCGAGCTAGGAAATACGCGCTTAATCTGTACATATCCGCTGCTCTCTCTTTATTCAGCATCGCTCGCTCTTGCGGAAACGCAAAGATCGCTGTGAAAACTGGGAAAAATCCCCAAAAAACTGCTATGAAGAAGAGCAACCCGGCCTGCAAAAAAGGAAGAGGAATGATATTAAGAGTGTGCATAAAAACCGACCCGAACTGCAATCACAGCAAACGATAACAACATACCTGATCTTGTAGTCCTCTTGGAGTCCGAATGTCTGACTGCCACCAGAGAAGACCTAAAATGACAGCTGTCGAAAGAACTTGTGTAACACGTAACCAGCTAAAGTACTCGTGTCGCCGTTCTTTGAGTCCTCTGCAGAAGAGTATGCTGTATTGCTCCCACCAGCTCGCTCCCCATTGTCGCTTTAGATGCAAACCTTTGGCCTTAGCTTCTACATCAAGCGCCACAGGATCCAATAGTTTAATTTTCTCTTGTTCTGCAACTCGAGTCTCGTATGCCTCCACTAGATACTGCTTACAATTTTTCAATATATATTTATATATATATATCAGAACTCAATTTGGTTTCAGATAATCTTAATTTGCTATAAAAATATGATTATGTGATTACCTCATGAACAGCAGCAGGAGATGGCTTGCCAGTTTGAGTTTCTCTGCCTGAACTGCCAACTTGAACTCTATCCTCTAACTCAGAAGGCACAGAGATATCGTTGGTGTTACCATTGGCGAGATCTAGCAAGAACTCAGCAGGGTTCATGGCGATAAGAGGAGAGCATCCAATGGAAGAGAAGTAAACTAAAGCTTCTGATGATTTCCCAAAGTAGAGAAGACTTCCTCTTCCCAGTAGAATCAGCTTGTCGAATCTATGGAAGAGCCTACTTGATGGCTGATGTATAGTTGTTATCACGGTTTTCCCCGCCTGTTCCGAACACATTTTTGACAAGATTCAGACAACGATCACAACAAAGTTACAAATTTTGTCTGAAACTAACAAAACAACAAACCTCGGAGATGTCGTGGAGCATCTGGATGGTTCTAAGAGCAGTGGTGGAATCTAAACCGGAGGTTGGTTCGTCAAGAAGTAATAGAGAAGGATTAATGATAATTTCGTTTCCAATAGAAACTCTTTTCCTCTCTCCACCTGATACACCACGCACGAATGCTCCACCGATCATAGTGTCTTGGCACCTGAAACAATCCATTTTCATCGATTTTGTAGTTAGGGACCTCCTCATAAGCATTGTGCTTTTACATTTTGATGATATTTATTTAGAATAAATATGCAACATACCTCTCCAAACCCAACTCTTGGATAACATCAAAAGCTCGTTGCTCCTTTTGCTCCCTTGTAAGAGTCTTGGGAAGACGCAGACGAGCAGCGTAGTTTAACGTTTCTTTCACCGTAAGATGAGGAAACAGAACATCGTCTTGTGTCACAAACCCAATCCTGCAACCAAACCAAGAACTAACTGTTAAGTCTCCATGTGTATTCTGACAACAGAGGGTTTGGGTTTTAGGGTACAAAATACTGACTTGCTTTTCAAGAATTTAGAGTAAGGCTTGTCGTTGTAAGTAATAGAGCCTCCGGTAGAGGATTGGGAGATTCGACCACCGAGTAAGCTAAGAAGAGTTGTTTTGCCACTCCCTGAAGGTCCCATGAGAGCAAGAACTTCACCAGGATTCACACTCCCATTTATACCACTCAATATCTCTTTCTCTTCAGATGAAGTCATTTTTTTAATCACCACTTTGTATGTAACATCGCTGAACTGCATCAGATTCACAAAAACCACCACTAAGTCTTGAGATTAGCTCATTCATGAAATCAAACCTATTTTGAGAAATCGTATTACACATTTTCACTTCTTTTCTCCCTTGTTTTTTTTGTTAGACTATGGATATCTTAAGTCTTGTACATAAATTTCATGTAAGATGAGATTCTGTACAAGACTTTAACCTGATGAAAAGTAGATACACAGATATAAAGACAAATGTGTTATCGATAGTTCTGATCTCCTCTCAGTGCCTGGGCAAACAAAGAAGATCAGTACTAAAAGAGATCAATCCCATAAGCGAAAATCACTAACTACTTCAATCCAAATTTCTAACATTTCTCTTTGAAACGAACATTAACAACCCCATATGTTTGTTATTATGTGTCTGGTTTGATATAATTAGTTACCTTAAGGAAGATGGGTAATGTTGGCTCTGCATGGAACTTAGGGTTCTTGATTCCCGCTTCAATGTCTTCCGCTGAAACAGTTAGGAGAGATAGTTGAATCATCCTTTACTTAGTAAAAAAAAAGAGTTCAGTGACTCAGTGTGTGAATCTTTTAAGTAGGTGAATGTTAACACCTAAACACTATGGTAAGTAAGCTTATGTTATACGATACGTAAAGTATGTTGGCCAATCTTTGTCAGCCACCGTCTTCATGGGAGATTATAGCAATAGATCAAAAACGTAAAACTTCAAAATTGGGACCCTCAATTTTGACTAATTAGTAGAGATATTTTGACTTCTTCGTACTTACTTTTTACCTACTTAGGTCCTAAAAACGCTGTTAAAATGGAGAATCAATCACTACGTGACGTTTACAAATCACTAATTTTTATTTGTCTTTTTCCATATTCGCTAGTCTTTATTTAATTATTTTGTTTCTACCAATATATGCACTTAACATATAAAATAGTATCATTAAGAAGCATCTCAATATCAACATAAATATGATGGACCAATGGGTTATCAAATAAAATAGAACAACTATGACAAGCACTAGTGGTGAATTATTGACCTCATAAAACAACTATTCAGGTTCACAAATATCAACATATATAAATGAAAGGAACAAAATACAAAAAAAACTGTAACACCCGTTATATATAAGTGGTAGGCATGCATCATTGACAAAATTAATTTGTATTTCTTTAATATCATAACTTTTTGTTAATGTAGGATATTTTCTGAAAACTATATCAGGCATTTGGAAGCATTAATCTTTTTGAATATCGGGCCAACAATTGCATATAATTTAAGAATAATTTGCACTCGAGTTGTGTAGTATATAATATATCTTAAATTTAACAATTATCATTGAAATCACTGGGATTGACAAAATAAAATATTTTATACAACAGGGATGTCATGTAAAATTTAAATGCTTTCTCATTACATATTAAAAGTTTGTCTATCTAAATATATTAATTGCACGCACCACGGAATTAGCAATTGAAAAGTGAAAAGAAAATAAGTGGTGGAAAGTTTCTGTTGCACGAGAAAGAGAACACGTGGAACAAGTTAGAAGGCCAATTGTTTGCGTCTCTGTGAAATAATATACAGTATAGCCGACTCTCACGCACACAAAGCAAAGCAACGCACACCAATCCGTTGTTATCATTATTATTTCATCATTATTTGTATGTTTAAATGACGAAACTACCCTCTTAGTATGGGAGCACCGTAACTAAATTGACGAAACTACCCTTGGGCTTAAGCAGTGACATGAGTTCACACGACTTACGTATATTATCGTCGTCGCTGAACGGTTTCGAGTCGGAGATTTCCTCCGGCGGCATAGAAAAGCCGGTGAAGGAAAACGAAATCCCTAGTGATGCACTCGAAGCACGGCTTAGAGCTGCGCCGCTGCTCACTTCTTCTAGCTCAAGCTTAAGCTGAGCGCTCCTAGACTTCCTTATGTGTGTTCCGGCTCCGCTATTCCTCCCCGGAGACGCCCCCATTATCAGTCTCCGGCTTGATTTTCTCGATAGCGTCCCTCCTCCATTGGCTGCCGGTGCTGTCGCTGGTACACCATTAGCATCCATGGAGCCGTGAGGTGATTTCATGGCTGCAGCCACCGTCTCATACAGCTGCTCCGATCGTGTTCGAGCTAAACCAGAGGCCAACGGTGGCTTATCCATTGACATTTTGGCCTTTTCAAAAACTGTCGACCATAAGTCAGAAATCATAATCCTTAGCCAAAATTTATAACCAATATTTAGGTTCAGGATCATAGCTTATATATATGTATCGAAACATAAACAAATAAGCATACATATAAATAGGATATAAATGAAAAACAGGAATGAAAATGAGAAGATGGATATGTTTTTCTTAGTATTTAGAATCGATACCTTTCGGGAACTAAGAGATAAAAAGAGTTTCCACTGTTTCGAAAGATGTTTGTTTTTATGGAAGAGACGATGTAAGAGCTTGAAACTTGTGATACCCTTTCTAAGCTGCTTCATCAACCTTCTTTATATAGTCGCATTTACTAGTGGCTCGACTCCAATTACGATGATACCCTTGAGTTGAACCTTTTTCATATAGTATATTTTAAATCGTTGAGTGTTTTTTAGTCTGTATACATTTCTTTATAGTAGCTTTGCTCAAAAAAATAAAATATATATATATACATATATTAGGACTAGCTATAACGGATTACAATACCTTATGGTTGACGTAAGCAGTTTTATCCGAAAGTATTAACAAAACAAGGTAACTAAATTCAGATATAATGGAATCATATTTCTAGTCATTAAAACTGTTTGTACAGTTAAAAATTTAAAAATCCATTTAAAACATTTAAGTCCATTAAATTTTTTTCAATATTACTCTTTGGTTAAATTAGAATATTGGTTTGGGATAGTTTTGCACTTTGCATTGAGGGTTCAACGGATCGAAATACTCGAATTTTGTTTAAGCAAAACATCATGTTTAAATCCGGGTTAGATGACAAACTACAGTTGTACTTTCTAATCTGCAGACAGACTACTGTCTCATCAACAATATATTTGTTGTATATTATATTTTTCAAAATTAAGGTGCATTCATATTCGCAGCGATGAGTATAACTTGACAAGTAATAGCGATAGCTTGAGGACACAATGTTTCCAGCTAAGTATGAAGCTTCCTAGCATCCTGACCGTACACGTGGTGGGACATATGAATAGTCTAATATATACATGTTTTCTGGTATATGAATATTAAGCAGTTGTGTTGAACAAAGAAAAAGAATATTATTATATTTTTTTTTGATAAAAGGCTTAAGAAAAAGAACATTAAGCAGTTGACTTGGCTCGCTCTTTTTTTTTTTATATAAGTTCGATTTTTACTACAAAAGTGAACAAATTGCAAGAGCGAGGGTTTAAAGTTTTTTGCTTGTAAAACTCCTCAGTTAATTGATGTAAACCGAGGACGTTAAAAAAGCAACAAAATTGATGTAACCCAAATTAATCATTTTGGCACATAATTTTATGAATTTCATGCATCTGCATCACTATTTAGTAGTGTATTTAGTTCATTTTGGTTTCTTTCATAATTCGCATGTTATAAATATGAAAAAAACATTTGAATGCAAACAATCAACTGAAAACAAAAGTTCAAGTTTTTTTTTGTTAAATACTATAATCCAATCTTTATATAGTTTGTTTCTTAATCACTTATATTTTTTCTTCAATTTTAACTTCATATAGTCGTCTAATTCATGCATGAAATTAATAGGAACATGAAAAAATAATTTATAAAAGTAAATAATGAAAAATTATTGTTGGGACACCCCTTGGATGTAATGAGAACATTTTCAAACCCAGCTCTGCCATTAAAAATCATTTTGCTATATATACTGAAAGCATCGGAAGATGGCTATTGCGGGTTGTACTTGTATAAAAGTTTAACAGTATAATCAAAGGCAACGCGATGCATATACTAGCAATTAGGTAAAGGCTCCAACGATTGTTCAACTCATGTTTCGAATATATAAACATGGTGCATGCCACTTTTTGTTTTGTGATGTCATTCGATAAGTAACTGATATAAACATGCGTGAAATTTAAATACGTAATTAAACAATCTTTTGTTAATTTAAGCATACAGATGCGTCATATGTTATATGGGTTTTTTAATAACTAATAGTATATTATCACATGTTAAGTATTGATTAACCGTTTATGAAATATAACATTCTTTCGAAATAAATATCTCACTGAAAGGATAAAAATAGTTATCGTATATATATGACATGAAATTTATAAAGAATAATGTGATACCTTTACACAACACCATACAAATAAATAAATGAAAGTCTACAAAAAAATATTTCTGCAAAAGGAAAAGTTTTGTCCGAATTTTTTCCGCTACTTCATAGAAATGATAGTTCCTATATCTTGTTTCGTTTTTTGTTTCTATAACTATATCGAACAAAATGGTATGCAATTCAAATTCAAATTTCTCTTATAACGACTGAGACATGCATGTTCATTTTCTTCTATACAAATCCTTGGAATAATCAACCGTAGACGTGTCCGGCTAATTCGAAAGTAATGTAAAATCTTATTCTATATATACACACATATGTATCCATATAATAATTATGTTGACATTTCAGAAAAAGAAAATAGTATATACCAATCAAAGGTAATATTTATTTTTATTTTTTTCCTCCGACTACAAAACTTTTAGCATTAAATTGTCTTAACCTTATTAGCTTATCAGATTAGCGCTGACGAAAGACAGCAAAAGAAGATAAAATAAAAAGGACAGTTATGTTTTTATATGTTAATTTTTGTGTGTGTTCGGAAAATATACGAAAATATTGTGAGGCTTTATTTGAATCTCGAGTTACCTACGGGAGAAGGCACTTCCTCAAAAAAATTGGTTTTGGCTGCTTTCTTCCTGCCAAATATGTTTTGTACCCAAAAGCTTTTATTCTCTTTTTCTTCTTTTGGTTAGTTGTGAGATTTATTTAGCTTTCGTTACGGATTTTTCGTACATGTTATCGTCACATCTTCGTAAATATTACGTCTATGATATCGGTAAATCTGGCCTCCCATTCTCGAGTGTGTTAACCATCACATAATCCAAGAAATAAATAATTATGATAGTGAAGTATGGTAAATCAGGCCTCACAATCTTTTTCTGATTCTTTTACTTTCTTTATTTATCTTATGAAGCACATAGAGTGGCCTCTATTAAGACGTATGGTAATAGATTGTTTCCGTCTATTGTCATGCAAGATGATTTACAAGGTACTAAGATTTAGGTACTAGCTAGATCCAATGGATTATCCTTGCATCTTGTTTTGTTCCTTACATAATAATTATTGTGGAAGCTAATGTGGGAATTTTGTATGTTTCCGATCCATAAAAATCTACCGTTGGATCTAACAATTTTCTAAACCCATACATGACAAATAAGAAAAAACTAAACCTAATTGTATGATAGCTGTAAGCCTCTTTTATGTACTAATATGTAAAGAGGACCCAAAAAGTATTATATTTGTAATGATTTTTTTTTCCAAAACTTATAGTGATTAGTTAAGTGGTGCATATATTGATTTTTAAATCTGAAATGGTTCAAACCCATGATTGTTTTGAAGAACTATTTTCTTTAAAATTGACTCACGCCTACCAAATGTACTATAATAATTCCATGTGAGGTCAACACTATAATTGAATGTATAAATTGGTACGTTCTGTGTAAGCGTCTGTACTGCCTCAATGTGTAGTCACGTACAGTGGTGCAAGATAGCTACGGACAGGTTGTGATTTTGTCAAGGATTGATGTCTTAATTATCACAAAATCAATAAATGAAGCAGCCCCAACCTTTTGTTCTCTTCTTCTTTCTGAAGAGATAAACGGCTTCTGCTGATACCTACGTTTTGTTCGTTTGTCATTGGATCCTGTATGGCCCTTACGTCTTCGATTGTTTTCTTGCGTTTACATGTTATAATAGAGCGTGAGTTTATTTTTCCAGAAAAATCACAACTTGCTAACATTTTTACAAATCATTTTGTTATATATAAAACATAAAATTAGACACTAACAAAAAACACTCTCTTTGCCTTTACATTCCAAAAATATTTTATGGAAAACTATATATATAATTATTTTACTGATTTAAACACAAACAGAAACACAGCGAAACCCTCCATTCTACGATTGTTGGTGTTTGTTGTAGATTTTAGCCAACTCGGGTATAAGGATTGAGAAGGTTCAAACTAGCTAATCTTGCTTGACATCAACTATAGAACGAGACCATACATAAATGAATTGATCAAAATACTTATGTAGTCCAATCTAAGTATGATCGCTTATCTTCTCTTCTTATTGTATCTATAGAAATTCTCAAATCCATTTAGTATTTATACACACGCCCGCATATAGTATATAGTCTTGAAGATACATGTCTACGTGGGGACAAACAGCCACAAAGATGCATCCACGTGGCAAGACACGTGCGAATATGTGTCAAGACTCAAAGGAGACCTCCTCCCCCCCCCCCCCCCACTGTCTGGTCGGTAGTTGAAACGTTAGTTGTCGACTTGGTGCGCCATCTCTTCTATTCCCTTATTGTTTGTTAATTAATAAACTAAGCTTATTAATTAATAATTGTATGCTTCTTTTTTACGCATTTGTTTTACATTTGTGCTTTCCCATTATAAACTAAACTCAGCTGTTGTAGATTTTTACTAAGAATTCGACTGGTAACACACACATGAATGCAAGTGTCATTGGGAGAGTTTCGTTATTTCCCTACACTCACCGATTAAACAATTTGTTTGGAAAATTTTAATCGGATTCGTAAATTCAAAAAGGGAGGAGGTGTGCCTTAGCTTCGCATTTGGTAATGTGACCAGTAGAAAAGAGTCTCTTAGTCACGGGGTTTCCTCTCCTCAAGGACAGCACCGCCCCTCTTCTCAATTTTTATTTGGTGTTTTAATGCTATAATTACTGCTTTAATATATATATAGCACATAAAAGGTTTAGCACTATATATATATTTGAAAAATATTTCTTAAGCTCAAAAAATAATAAATACTTACTTAATGAAGGTTTACTAAGATTTTATTTTTAATTACAAATCTGATGATTTTAGGTAGGAAAATGGTTTAAGTTTACAATCGAAAAATATAAACATAAACTAAATGTAACTGTAAAATTGTACAGTGCAATTAAGAAGCATCAAATCCTCTTAAAGGAAATATTCAAACAAAGTGAAGCGACTGTCACCAATAATCTCCGCAGGAACATAATCCATTTCTAAAATGATGAAATCTGTTCCGGTCTCTTACAATAAACTCTCTACCATAAACCTCAGAGATATGTTTTGTTGCTGTATGACAATCTTCACATATCCTCAAGTTCTCCACTATCATAATAGTTTTATCAGGCTTAGTCTTCATCATACCATATGCGATTGCAAGTTTCTCGCTATGCATATGAATCGCGCTCTCCTTCTCCTCCTTGTCTACATCGAAAAACGCATCACCTGTGTTTCCTTTATACCCTATCAATCTTATCTTCCCCAAGATATCTTCCCATTTCCTTTTGATCGTACCCATTTCAGGATTTTTCTGATCAATCTTTATTAAGCTCCACCCTTGTGGTTTCTTAACAAGCTTTTCCTTCATCATGTCTCTCAAGCTCTCAATTTTCTCCCAGTTTCCTGCACACACGTATATATTTGAAAGCAAAACATAGTAACCGCTAACGTTCTGGCTTCACCTCTATCAACATGTTTCCTATTCTCTCTGCGACCTTGGTGTTCTTATAAATCTTACATGCTCCAAGCAATGCTCCCAATATTGGAGCATTTGGCTTCACCGGCATTTTAAGGATAAAGTTCTCCGCTTCGGCTAATTTTCCAGCACGGCCAAGCATATCAACAATGCAACCATAATGCTCGAGTTCTAGGCTCGATCCCATAATCCCTTTTCATGTTCTCATATATTTCTAAACCTTTATCAACTAACCCACCGTGGCTGCAAGCTGAAAGAACCGCTGTGAATGTAACATCCCTTGGGATAAACCCTAATCTAATCATTTGGGAGAAGTAATGAATTGCCTTGTGAGCATGTCAGTGGACAGCAAGACCATTTATTATTGAACTCTAGCTCAACCTATCCTTCTCTGGCAATTCCTCAAACACACAGATCGCTTTCTCGATTTCCCCACACCTCCAATACATATCCACATACTCATGAGCTCTTTCTCCATGCTCAAGCGCACCCAAATGAGCACAAGAAGAAATCACACTCACCATAACCGTCTCATTCGCAACAACTCCTTCCCTTTCCATGAGTTCAAACAAGTCAATAGCTTTCTCAAAACAGTTGTTCTTTGCATACCCATTGATCATGATACTCCAGTAAACAAATTTCTGTGGGGCATTTCATCGAACATCTCTCCTTCATCCTCAACCATCCCACATTTACAATACCCAGCCACCATAGAAGTCCACGAAACCACATCTCGTAACGGCATTTGCCCAAAGATTCTACCAGCCGTAGTGATCAACCCACAGCTAGCGTACATGTGAACAAGCGAATCTCTACATAAACATCATTCTGAAATCCGAATCTAACAATCTGTGAATGTGTTTGCTCTCCCATCTTCACGCACTCCATCTCACCAGACGCCTTAGTCAGAAACGGAAACGTGATGTTAGCTGGCCGAATTTGAGATTTCAACATCTGGGTATAGAACCCAAAAGCCCTGCTAGGTTCTGCGCCAGTGGAGAAGCAGCAGATCAGTAAGTTAAAGACGAAAGATTAGGGTTTTGAACTTGAGAGAAGATTCCGTATGCGTATTCAAGGAAATTGGTGGATTTGTTGAAGGTGGAGTCTTCGACGCAGAGAGCGAGGAGACGACTGGCAACGAAGATGTCGGAGATGAGATGGGTTCGTATGAGAAAGCCATGGATGATCCTGAGGTTGGATAAGGAAGAGCAGGATTGGAGCAACGCTAGCTTCGGATGTTTCAAACGAAGTGTGTTGTTCAGCACAATGTTACTCATTCTCTGAAAAAATACCCAAAAGTACGCAACTTTATAACAAGTCGTACATATAACGGTCCATTTCTTCTGTTTCAAAGTCTGACGTTAGCAAATAGATTCTGTAACAGAGCAAAAAGAAACATTTTTTTAGTCTAATAATGGTAACAATTTCCTTCATCTCCATTTGTCAAAAGGATCTCGAGGATCTTACAAAATTGAAAATTTAAGATGATGTATTATTGTCTCTAGAAAGAAAACTTGAAAGCACTAACTTTGGCAGAGCTTTGGCAGAGTCCCAGAAAGAAACTCTTTGTTCTTCAGATCTTTTGGCTTCTTCTGCTTTCTTCTCTAACTCTTCGATAGTCCCAGGGTAAGCTCCTTCAATGGCCTTCTTGAATTTGTCGTGCAAATTCACTCTGTCAGTTGTTCCAGAGACGAGCTCTTTAGCATTCGGTTTCTTCAGAAATTCCAACACATTCAACAAATTCCTTCTGCACAAGTAATGTTTCTCCAATTAGATCAACTCAATACAACAGTTGCTGCAACCTATGCACTAATCTCTCCCAGATGAATGCTACACAAACACATTTAATCTTCCGAATGAAGATAAAATCTCATGTGCTATGTATAGTGTTGATATTCTAGTTACACCAGTCTGCTAATTTTGTCACTTCTAAACATTTTTGTTTAGCTAATCAGCAGATTATAACATCTGAAACTGAACTTAACAAAGCTGTCAAATTAAAGAGCCAGTAGGAAAGAAATCTATAACCTGCTAACATAATTTTGAGTAATCGCACTTGATTCCTCCAAGTTAATCACCAGATGCCACCATCCATTAGGTACAAACATCACCTCCCCAGCTTTGCATATACATTCAATAGGTTTCTTCTTCCAACTCTTAGTGTCATCATAAAAGTTCATGAACCACTCTATTATGGAAACAGGACAGGCCACTTCTGCTCCATCAGGACTTGGATGCACTCCCGGAGGAGTCACATCGGGTGGGAACAAAACCCATTTTTTTGACCCCGTGATCACCGCATTCCAAGCAGATGTTGAGTTAGGATCAATGTGGAAAGATGAACCAGACCTGGATGGCCCAATTATGATCCATCTATAATCAGGTCGCTCGTTGCCAAGAACACCAAATAAGTCCTCTCTGAAATAAACAGGAATATCATACTCCGAATCCAAAATCGGAACTTTCTCAGCAAACTTGGGATCAAACAAATACAATGGCCTTTCTTCCCTAACTCTATCGGAATACCTAAAATAGTTCTCGAGCTTCATTTCAACAGGACCAACCGCGAATTCAACATCCCCAACTACTTTAGTAAGATAATCTCTTGACCATTTCTCAAAGGCAGGCCAATCATCCAAACATCCCTCCAACAAAACCGGCTTATTCGGTTCCTCAAACTTTGTAATAAAGTCTTCAACAGAAATGCCTCTCACCCGGATGATATTATCTCTTTGAAGCCATTTTGGTTTCATTTCGACATTGGCACACAACCAGCTCTGAAAAAGATAATTGGAATAGAAATCTCTAATCTTTAAATTCGATTCATCAGCTCCAGAAAAGTGGAATTTCGGGTAATAAGCAGCTACATAGGTCGATTTCCACAACCCATTAAACAAAAACTCCCCTTTTAACTTATCTAAGACGAGATTTCTCCAGAGAGGCTCGTGATTGACAAAAATATAGAAAGATTTGGTTACATTAGCCAAAAAAACCCAATTCAGTGGCATCGAGAAGCCCTAGAATATCCAAAACGAGTTCATCCGTGAGTATCTGGAGATTACCTAATCCAGTGTTTCGCACGTTAACCGAACTCGGACTGAAATAGAGGTTTCCGAGAGGTTGAACTCCATACTCGCACGAAGGAGTTTCAATCTTCAACTTAAACCTCCTTCATCTTCTTCTTCTTCCTCTTTTAGTACCCTGTCACAGGAAATGAATAAACTGGTGGAACTTAAATGAATATCGAGGACAGATAAAGTGACACGTGGACGTACGAGATGAAGGCTGGTTATGGAAGGCAATGTTATTAAAAGGAATCGGAGAAGAAGACATTCATTTATATTTTGTAAAAAAGCGTTTGATTCTGATGAGATTGTCCACCATTGTTAAAGCTCTTTGAAGTTTGGCATTTGGTGAGTTGTTTAGTTGTTTCTTGTGAATATCTATTCAATTTGGTTCGTAATAAAGCGATTGTGTTCGTTAAAAATTGAATTGAATTTTTCGTCATCAAAGATATCAGAACAGTTCATCCTCAGAATCAATGGCAGAATTGAGAGTTGAGATGTTGTTGAACGAAGATGTGATGTGGAATGAAGCTAAAAGTCGCCAAGCAACAGAATCGTTAGGGTTACGCACAATCAAAATTCGTCGGAGAATTTCTTGGGAGGAGTTGATGATAGGTCGTTTAGAGGGCTTTGTATGTTCTGCGAAGAACAGGAAACTCCATATCATCATCTAAATCACAAGAATGCAAATATGCTTTTCTTAGATGATGGTGAAGTTCAATTAGTTCTTGATGAGGAATTGGTAGAGATTGAAGATGAAAGATCTTGTGGTATGTTGCTAATTGATGAAAATGAAAAATCAAGTGCAACTGGATGTGAATTAGAGCAACGCACAGAAATTCAATCGATTGCAGTCAATTTGGCATTATCGAGTGAGAAGGAGAAGGAAAGATTGACTGATGCTGAATTGATTGATGGCTACAACACTATTTCTGTTGCAAACCAACACTTTGAGAGGGAACCTGATGGTGATGGTGGCTTAGCTGTACAGCTTTATACCAAAGAAAGCAATAAGCTTATCTTGGAAATTCTCAAGAAAGGGCCTGTTGCTAAGGTTGTTACAAAAGAATTGGTTTCTGAAGAAGCTTCTTCTTCCCAGGAAACTGTGTTCGATATTTCCAAAGGTAAACGAGCTTTCATTGAGGCTGAGGAGGCTGAGGAGCTTCTCAAACCGTTGAAGGAACCTGGAAATGCTTACACTAAGATATGCTTTAGCAATAGAATTTTTCGGCTTAGGAGTTGCTCGTGTCGCTGAGCCTATCTTGGCTCCTCTGAAAGATCAACTTATGGAAGTTGACTTGTCGGACTTTGTTGCTGGACGACCTGAGGTTGAAGCTCTTGAAGTTATGAATATATTCTCGGATTCCTTGCAAGGTTGTATTCTCTCATCTCTCAACTTATCAGAGAATGCATTGAGTGAGAAGGGTGTTAGAGCATTTGGGACACTCTTAAAATCTCAGAGCCCTTTGGAAGAGCTGTATTTGATGACTGATGGTATCTCTAAGGAAGTTGCACAAGCGGTCTCCGAATTGATTCCTTCAACAGATAATTTGAGGGTCCTTCAGTTTCATAATAACATGATAGGAGATGAAGGGGTGGTAGCAATTGCAGAGGTTGTCAAGCGTTCCCTACTGCTGGCGAATTTCTGGTGTTCTTCCACAAGAGTTGGCACAGAAGGGGGAATTGCTTTGTCAGAAACGCTTGAGCATTGTACTCATATGGAGAAACTTGATCTGGGGGATAATATGTTTGGCACAGAAGCCGGAGTTTCTCTGAGCAAAACTCTTTCAAACTTCAAACACTTGACTGAGCTTTACTTGAGTTATCTAAGTCTAGAGGATGAAGGTGCCATAGCCATAGCAAACGCTCTCAAGGTGTCTGCTTCAAAGTTCCAAATAAAGCATAAATGGAGATCTAAGTTCCTAAACTCAATTTCAGAGTTGGTGTTAGGCTTTGATAGTGTAGAGTTATCCACTAGTTCTGTTGCTAAGGGGATTCAGGGCTTTAATGGCTACAAGAATCTGAGGAAGAAACTACCTGGGAATGGTTGTTTGATGTACAGCAAAAGAATCCTCAGTTTGAATTTTGTGGTCAAGATTCTTGAAGGAGGGAAGCTTTGTTACAGGAAATGAATAAACTCTGGTGGAAACAGAAGATTTACTTAAATGAATATCAAGGGCAGATAAAGTGACACGTGGACGCACGAGATGAAGACTGGTTATGGAAGGCAATGTCATTAAAAAGAATCGGAGAAGAAGACTTTTCATTCATATTTTGTAAAGAAACGTTTGATTCTGTTGAGATTGTCCACCATTGTTAAGCTCTTTCAAGCTTGGTATTTGCTGAGTTGTTTAGTTGTTTCTTGTGAACATCTATTCAATTTGGATCGTAATAAAGCGATTGTGTTCGTTAGAAATTGAATTAAGTTTTTCGTCATCATACCCTCTCTGGAAACAGAGACTCAGGTTCTCTGTGAATGAGTTTTTGTTTACTGGATTTGGATTTACGACGCTTCGAGCTTAGCAACAGATTCTTGCACCTTGGCATGTTTGACGGAGGAGCATCAGCTTCTAACGGCGAGGGCTTTGGGTTTTATGCACCGCGAGGGTTCATATCTGTACCCGGTTTCGTAAGATTTGTTGTGATTCGTTAATAACTAAACCGGAAATATCTTGGCTTGCGTCGGTTCAACCGTAAAAACTAAATATGAATTCTCTATTTTAAATTTTGACACTTTAGGTTAGACTATCGGCTTCTGAAATTTTAAGCAAAAATGGCCTTTGATAGGTTGTAGTTTCAGTGTGGATTGAGATTTGAGAGCTTGACGATCAAAACAATACCAAGTTCCATTAACCGGAAGTTTGTTTCTTTTTTTTTTGGTTTCCTTTCCAGAGAAATTCAAACAAGAATCTTGAAAATTATACACAGCTTACAATAAAAAAAAGACGTGCTTTGCGTGTAGACAATCATGAAATCCCCATTCAAGCCTCACCGATCTCTTTAGACAAATCATCAAACCCCATTCAAGCCATTGCAACCCCACAACAAGTGAAATATGGCAAATACAAAAAAATACGAAGGAAAAAACTGCACATGAGAAACCATTTTTCTCAGCAAACATGAAGATGGAGAATGCAAGTACATCACTCCCAGTACCTACTTTCGCAATGTATTCACATTATGCACTTCAAATTTTACCAAATTAGAGAATGTCATCTGTTTTCACACTTGCGTGCTTGAGAGATATCTCCATTGCCGTATCCGAGGAGTCTTTTCTAGAAGCATTTTCAATCCCATGTTGTTCCCTTGTATCCCGTTCATGTATCTGCATTTACCATTTGGAACATGATGAGGATCAGTAGGTAGTTTGGTTTTTTCAAGATCTTTGCAAGTTTGTTATTTGAAATTAATCCCTATGTAATACTACAAAAAACACTCAGGTCTGATAAAAGGTAGTATGTGAATCACAAGCTTATCAAAGTTCTATACTGTTTGCTTACTTGCTTCGACGAGTCTTTTTTCTCCAGAAAACAAAATATGTGTTCAACTGCACAGGAATAATCAGAAGAATCAGTTAAGGTGTATACAATCCATTTATACATACAGCAGATAACTTAGCACAACACCCACTTATTAGTATAAGAAACAAAATCACCTTAAAGACAGATATGAAACTGAATGCTCCAACAATTGATGCTTTCCGCAGAGGCAATCTCTGTTCTGGGCCAACATCCTTTGATAGATGTTGGGCAATTTCTTTCAAAAGAACCATTTGAGCTTTCTCAGTCCTCATCGACATAATCTCCTGTTTCATTGATTCCCTGTCAGCCTCTAGTGCTTGAAGCCTCATGTAGAGTTTCACTATATCAGGATCACCAAGATCCAGCTGATTCAATTTTTCTGTCGGAGACATCACATAGCCATCAGCAGTGTCATCCTTAAACTTCTGCTCTGCAGCATCACTGTGAGATGCGATGTGATGATGGACAGAGTCAATGGTATAAACTCTATCATTCATGTCATTGTCTACTGTTTCTGATGAGTCGCCCTTACCCTTTGCAAAGGAACTACCCTCGGCACACGAGACATCTTCCATTTTCTTGAAGCTACCGCTGTTGGATCTTGGGGAATCAAAAGAAAAATTAGGCCTGAGTTCCCTAGTTGGACCCATATGTGAACTTGAACTACCAGTAGAAACCCTCCTGAAATGTCTCTGACGCCTAGGACTTTGACCAATCACCACCTTCTCCATATAATTTCTCCCTCCGGATATATCACCACCATTATATGGAGTAAAGCTAGGATTTCTCTCCATCTGACTTATCCTACGTTCCAAAGTCTTCAAATTTTCTCGGCCATGAGGTGAATCAGTCCGAGGATACTTTTCAACATCTTCAACATCAATATCAGCCTCCAGGGGACCAGGATTCTCATTCAAATTGCACTTTATAGGAGGGTAATCATATGTACGGAGATCATATTGGGTATCATTTTCAATCATGCTCGGGTTACGGCTAAGCATGTTCTTCTCACCATCAAACTCGGCCTCTCCCTCGGTGAGCCCGTAACTCATCATTCTATGCTTATAAGCCTGAGCTTCAAATGTCAAAGCCTGAATAGTCTGCTCCCTCTTATATATCAAATCTTCAAGAGCCAAAAGCTCTTGCTGATCATGTTCCATTTTCTCATCAGCAAAGCGCTTAAACTGTCTCGACTCCATTTGAAGCTCAGCCTTCTCCCTCTGCAATCTCAGTATCATAGACATAGCCTCATTTGCAGCTGTTGATGCAGCATTCCGCTCTTCGTCAAGCTCCTCATACAAATCCTGAATCGATTGCTGTTGGCTGCTAACAGTCTCACGTAGAAGCTCACATTCATTCTCAATCTGAACTTTAGCATTGGAAGAAGACAACTCCAACTCCAGCTCAGGTATGTAGAATTGTTTCTCATTCTCAAATTCATCGTGTTTCCTCTTCACAGACCGAATCCAAGAAGCAAAGGAAGCATTATTGAAAGAGCAATCACATCCACAATCACAACATCTAACCACATCCCTGGGGGACGATACAATTCCCAAATCCATAACTTGTGTATCCAATTCACAATCCCAGTTTGTGTCACAGGCACATATTAACGATCACCAGAACCTATCTCCGTAGTCTAGATCCGTGAACCAAAAGTTTCTGGTAATTAGCTACTTACTGCAAAAGTCAATTCACATCAACATTATTCAATTTTGTGCGATCTCTCAAAAGAGAAGCTTCTTCTATGGAGGGGAGTAAGAAAAAAGCAAATAGAACAGAACATGGCAAAATCGAGAGCTTTACCTTTACCGTCAACAACCAAGAACGTGGAAATTAAAGCCAAAAGTCGAAACTTTTCCGGGAAATCAATAGAACCAACAATTTCTCTCTCTTCTCGCTTTTCCTGGGAAAACGAAAAGAAAAATCGTGTTCGGAATCGAAGGGAAACAAAAAAAAAAGAAATCGTGGAAACGAAACGAAAGAGAAGAGAGAGAGAATTGTTCTTCTTCGTATTTCCCTCTGGAATTTTTGAAACCCTTAAAACTTCTGCCTTTTATCTTTCGATTTTAAAATCCACAATGACGACTAAGGTTATTTTTGGTAAAACCGAGTACTAAGAGATATTCATTAAACGGTGAGGATGTAGTTTTTGGTTGAGATCAACGGCTGAGATTTTGGTTAGATGAGGTGTCTTTACCTGCGGAAAGTACAGGTCAGCTAATCTGGAATTTAAAAAAGAGTGTAGATAGATAGATATTCTTAGATGCCTCTTCTAAGACCCAATTACTAATTTTGTAACTTATAAACCAATTTGCCATTATCTCATTGTTTCGAATTGTGTCATTTTATTCTAATAAGAATGTATGTTATTTATAAAACTTTATAATATTAAAAGGAATGATTTGTAAAGTCTACATATATCAGGTTCCCATGTTATTAATATATGTCGTTAAAGGGATAGGTTCGAATTAAATGGTGATCAACTAAACTAGTTTGACTAAAATAAAACCGTGCGAAGATACTGTTTGGGAAGACTAATTCAATGTGAATTGGATGTTTCTTAGAAGAAAAACTTTTCTTTATTATTGTGGAAAGCTTCAATGGGTGTTTCCGAGTATCCGTATTGGGCCGTCGACATTGAAGCTTTCCAGGTCAATATGGCCTACTTATATCCATACCCTCTTTTTACAGTTTTGTGTCACATCCTAGAACTCTCCTTTTTCTGGATGAACGTATTAATTTATTTATTTTGGTTAAAACGGTTCTCCGATTTAATTAAAACTATGGATGTAAAGTTGCAATCAAAACTAGTGGCGATAAAAAAAACTTTAAGGAAACAAATGGAGCCCTGTCTAAAGACTCGAGTAGCGTAGTGTAGTGGGAGAGATTCTGTTTAAATGGATAACAAGTTATCCCCAATATCTTACTTCCAACGAGTTCATGTATTTAATTAGACTATTGGGGGAATACTTGAGATATGTATGTAAATTTATATGTACTTGAGTTTCTTATGTGGAAATAGTGTATTTTAGACTATTGTGTGTGTATATATGGTCCACCAATTACCAAGCAAACTTATTGAGATGGAATCCTAATTGATATACACTCTTAGTTACTTACAACAATCCAAATGCTAAAAGATATTAGAAAAGTTGTCCATAAAGTCTCCAATGATACGAAGAAGTTGTTCCGCAGCTTTGGAAGATGGATTGTGGGCGAAGAAACCATGTTCCTCGTTTTCGAATTCAATGTAATCTACTTTTTTCCCTCCCATATTCTTCAATTTGTATGCATACTCTTTGGCCCTATCTCTCAGGAGTTCTGAGCCACCGACGACCACCAACATTGGCTCTATTCTAATCGATTCGAGACTAGGACTCGTCAGTCCAAAAGGGTTAGCCATAGGATGATCCCTTGTTGCACCTTTTGGTAGTGATAATCTCCAAAACCTTCAAGAAGTTAAAGTTTAGCCCTTTTCTCTCTTCTCATATATCAATATATTGACATTGACTAGACACATATTTACTATACATATGGCTTTATGACAATGGCCATGAACAAGACGGGTCAATCATCTCATTGTTCAAACATAAAAAAATAAACGATCAATTGTGAACTCAAGGACTCCACGTGCGTTGAGAAATATGAATATGCACATTCGAATATGCTAAATATTATTTAAATGTGAGAGACGTTATTTGCATTTGATATAATCTATATTGTCAGTAGTGATAGTCACGACTCAGGAGAAACATAAGCAAATGAAGCTGAGATGATAAAGGAAACGAGGATAATGCATGACTCACTATCTCCGTTCCAAATATATCAACTACTATTCTTGATATCTGATGATCTGTTTATTCGATCAACCACTAGCTAATCCATTTATTCATAAACGAAAAAGACTCAAAACTATATGATTTGCAACATATATGCTAAAACTACACAAATTCATTTCGCCGGATAAAATTATCAGAATTTATAAAATCAGTCTATAACTTCACGAACCCATGATAATTGGTAACTACTCTGTAAACTCGACACTTTAACTTTAAAACCGCTTTAAGTTTTGCAAAAACCAATTATAACTGAATTCAGGTATTAAACACACATAAATTTAAAACTAAAGTTTAACATAACTATAGTAGTTCAACTTCATGTTTTAGATTACGACTAGTTTTATAGTTTTGATGTCGAGAATTTGACCAGCTGCTAATTTACTAATCATAGATAGTAGCCAGAAAAAAAATCATCAAAATCAACTAACTATTCAAAAAAGTTTATAATCATATTGAACCAGTCAATTAACTAACTATAAGCACGTGTGGGTTTTATACATTTTTATCGAATTTGCGTAGCTACAACGGATTAGGGAGTAGCATATATGTTTGCTGCGAGTTCTTCTAGTTTTACACTATTTAAAAAGAAAATCCTGAATTAGTACAAGTACAATCATGTTTCAAATGGTAGGGTCTCTAATTGGTTGTCATGATTTTCATCAAGTTTTTTTTTTTTTTTGAGTTTTCTGATTCTATTACTTTCCATACAATATATTTTTTAAGTTGTCGTGCACCCATTGGACGCTTTTTTCAAGACCGGCTCGTGTAGCCATTGTGATGGGAGACCTTAATATCTGGAAAGCCATTTTTAATGTTGAATGATTTGAGACTAATCAAATAGTGGAGCATTAGTAGATTAAGCACATTGACTAATTATTTTGATGACGTAAGATTATAACAATCATGTGATGGGCTTAAATCACACGTCTTAGCTAATTGAATCAATCAAAATAATAATCAGTTTTCACGTTGAATTTATTAAAAGAGAAAAGGATAAAAATAATAATATATCATTATATATCTTTAATTTTGTCTGTTGGTGTGTGTTTCTAAACAAAATAAATGTACCTTGGTAGGAAAAGTCGTTTTCTTTATAAAGTTTGTGTTTCTTATTGTGTCATATAACTGCTAGTGTGCTACCCCTTTGAAATAGTTGGCAAATTCGACAATATACTTGCATAATATTTGTATATGTTCTTGATAAAAACATTTAAACACACAATCTTTGGGTCAAAGGAAACTTTTTCATTTTGTATCGGATTAAGAGAAACTATCTTCATGTATACATATTCGACTATGAATATATGTAACTGTCTTAAGAAAAATTGTGTAGTTTTGCAAGAAAAAAAAGGGACATGTATGCATCAGTGTATTCATGAAGAGGCACTGTGCCTCTAGCTGTCTCTCTCATGCGACTCGGCAATTCACTCCAACGATTTAATTGGCATTACTCGTACAAAAAGATAATATGAAATTAAAGTAACTGAAAACGACATCTATACATGTATTTATATCTATAATATATAAAAGTGTAATAGTTAATAGTTAGGTTATAAACAATATAATGAAATCATGCATGACTAGTAATTCAATGAATTTGTATACTATAATGTTTATGCACAAATAAATATTCGGGAGTACTTCTAAAGAAACTTAAAGTATAGAAATGTGTTGTGTAGCTTACTTGTCAAGCAAATCCAAGTTGAGCATAAACAATATAATGAAGTCATGCATGACTAGTAATTTAATGAATTTGTATAGTATAATGTTTATGCACAAATAAATATTCGGGAGTACTTCTAAAGAAACTTAAAATATAGAAATGTGTTGTGTAGCTTACTTGTCAAGCAAATCCAAGTTGAGCATAAACAATATAATGAAGTCATGCATGACTAGTAATTCAATGAATTTGTATAGTATAGTGTTTATGCACAAATAAATATTCGGGAGTACTTCTAAAGAAACTTAAAATATAGAAATGTGTTGTGTAGCTTACTTGTCAAGCAAATCCAAGTTGAGCATAGCTTCAGAAGGACCATCCTCAGACTTAGTCCTCTCCTCCCCGCCAAAAAACGGCGCCAAAAGAACGTACCCACGAACCCGAACCGGTGTCGACTCTATTAAACCGGACCCAAACCGGACAGCGAGTTGATGAGCTATGTTCCCACCAGAGGAATCACCCACGACGTAAACCCGGTCAAAGTCAACCCCCGCTCCATCTTCAAACCAGTGGTCACCATCACCGGAAACAGCCTGGTCCCGGAGCCACATAAGCGCCTCTTCGGCATCCTCAAAGGCAGCCGGGAGGCGGTGTTCAGGTGCTAACCGGTAGTCCGGTGCGACCACAAGGGCGTGGAGGGAAGATGCTAGAGTTAGACAGAAGTTGTGAAAAAGAGGCCAGGAACGTGAGCCGAAGCAGAAGCCCCCGCCGTGGAAAAAGACCACGACGGGAAGGAGCGTGGTGGTGGTGGAAATGGGTTTGTAGAGACGGAGGTGAAGATTGTCTGGTTTGTGAAAGATCGAGTCTTTGAAGAGAACGGTTTGGTGGTTAGTTAATGGGATTTGTTGGGTGATGAGGTCAATGCTCTTGGATCTTAAAACGGCACCGTTGCTTAGGAGTTGAAGCAAACCCATGCAGTCTTCTGCTACTTGTGGTTGTTCTTCTACCAGTGACCCCATTCTTTTTAATCTTCCTTTTGGATATGTGTAGGTATCAAAGTCATGTGATATGAATTATATAGAAGAGGGGAATGAGCAGCAAAGGGTAATTTTGTAATAATCAAGTCGGGAGTGTGATATCTTTGAGGGAGCCACGTTTTTAATTGTTTTGCGGCTAATTCCGTCTCATGTGACTTGGTCACTCACTCATTCTTATCGACATTTCCTTTGTCAAAACTAAAAGATGCACTTAAAATTTTTAAAGATAATCTGACATCGCATGTTAACAAATGATAAGAACAAGACGTTAAACTACCTTCAAATATCTAATATCAGCCGCGTTGATAATTCAAATAGTAGTCTTCAATGAACATATTATCTTCTTTTTTTTTCTTTTTGTGGTCATCAACTCCAGACTCTCTTTGTTAAATATGAACATCTTAAATCGATATAGAATATAAAATGCTTGAGATCAGAAAATGCTCAAATGTTTTGTCTCTAGTGAGAAGAGTCTGTGATTGAAGATACATAGCACGTCCCTCTCCTCTTTCTTTAGATTACCACTCGCTAACAAACAAGTAAAAGGATGCAATTGCTTGCATCAGCTGTTTTGTACTTAAATGAAACTTTGGGTTGTTACAAACCAAAGATAACCAGTTATAGTGTTGCTCAGACAGCATAACATATGTTTTCTTAACTGTAGGAAACGTTACCTGAAGAAACAAGGCATTTTAGAAATACACATGAGGAGGAATTATCTTTCCCGGGTTCATGATATCGTTTGGGTCCAACGTTTTCTTGATTCTCTTCATAGTTTGCAGTGCTTCTATTCCCAGTTCCTTCTCCAGATACTTTCATTACATTACAATAAAACCCGTTCGAATCACAAAATGCACATTCATATAAATGCAACACAAGACATTATATGAAATAAGAGAAGCTATACCTTCATTTTTCATGTTCCAACACCGTGCTCTCCAGTACATGTTTCTGATAACAAAGTGCATTTGCAGAACCAAGTGGCATCATTAAAATCATCTCTTCTGAAACGGGGAACAAGCGTATACACAGAATAGTCACAGGTACACTAGTGGAAGACAGGAGATTAAGGAAGTTGGAAACAAATATAAAGCCAACTTAAATCTAACAAGTACCACTAATATCTCTCTGTTAAAAGGTTTAATGCTCCTCACTTCTTTGTACAACTTTAGCGACATATATAACCTATTTGTTGATTATTTCTACCAAAAGGGACAAATAGTTCACTCCTACCCATCTCCAATACTTTTGCTTTTTCATTTTTGCTCAAATAATTTGTCATAAAGCTTAAAATCTATTATAGTGTAGCAGCTTTGCAAACACACAAAGAATGGAAAAGGCATTTACCATCCATGGACAGTGCAATTTGAACAATAAAGTGATTCAGTCTTTCTGCTTCTCTTCGCTGCTCGTCATTGCTCGGATCAAAAATAATACATGTATGAAAGTTTCCATCTCTGGCATGAGCAATGACGGTACTGAAAGTAGAACAATAATAGTCAGCATACACTTAATAGCAAGTTAAAACTTAGTATGTTCATGATGTTGAGCATAGGAAGATAAGATACCACAAGAACTGTGATGCATCAAGCTCTTCTTGGATCTTGATATTAGTTCTGCTAGGTGAGACAAAGGGACACAGACATCCTGTAGAAGAAATAGTCACATTCCTTGATGTTTGAGCTTATAAATAAAAAATAAAGTAAAGAACAAAAAGATTTACAGCATAACATGTTTGAGGTTCCTGATCTTAGCTAGGAAAGTTCATCAACAACGAACGTATATCTAAAGAAAAAAACATACCGTAATCATTGCTTCATGACCTGGCGCCATCGCATAGCAAGCCCACAATGCTTCCTTTCTTATCTGCATGAAAAATAGAGTCAGAGAAAGTAGATCCTTTGGTAACTCAATCTTATTACAAGCAAGCGAAAGAATAATAAAGAATAAAGATGAATAGAACTGCAGGGCTTACAATAACATTGATAAAAGAAGAATATGAAATTCTTCCCTCTTTCATCAAGTCTCTAGCATCGTGGGAGGTACGAAGTGATCCATAATTTCACGTGTTCTAGCCTCACATATTTTTCCTTCTTTCTTTCAAACACTAGAATTCAGACTCAAGTCTTAATAATCTATATGCCCGAAAGATAGAACATTTTGTTTATCTATAGTAATTAAATGCTAAAAGCTTCCCTTGATATTTTCCTAATAATGCCTGTGCCATGCAGAAATTCAACTCGGTCCTCGGTAGCAAGAAACAAACAAACGGTTCTTACTACTTCCGGGCAGATGAGATTCCGACTATAGGCCTTGGTAGGTTCATCATATCTTCCTCATTACATCTGCTTGTAGCACCACTAGGTTGACCATCTTAAGCTCTTAAACCGTAGTATAGATGTACAACTATGATCTGGGCAATGATGATTGTATCGCAAGCCATAAGGAAAAAGCGTACACGGTGCTGCTGACGCGGATGAAGAGACTTGTGGTTGAGACAACAGACGGTGTTGTATCCTATAGAGTTGCACAGAGCTGAGAGCAATCCATAGAGTTGATGTTTTATAAGAGATCCTTGTCTTGTGGAATTCTTCACCTTCGAACAGCTTTTCTATTGACTTCTATATAATTGTCTGTTTTGAGCAAATCTCACACCAGGAACAAAAAAGCAATGACAAGTCCTCGAGACGTTATAAACTTTACAAGTGTCTAACGCTCTGTTTCCGCTTGTAAATGTGGGCAATATCGAACAACCCCTCAGGAGAGATGTTGCCGAGCTGAAAGCCTCACCAAATGAATTGGAAAATGCAAAGAATACAATCCCGAGTCAAAAATCTTTCTCTAAGATTACAAATGTTTCGGTATTCTATAAACTCCCGAATCCAAGCAACGGGCTTCCATATATTGTTTTTTTCCTAAATAAAAAAATTGCATGTGCAAATAGTCTCACACATTCCAGATATTAACACAAAGTATTGAAGCACGTAGAAAATACAGAAACAAAAATGAAATAAAAAACACTACCAATGCGCAACCCAAAAGCCTATCAGACCAAATTCTCTACAACATCCTACTACGGTCATCATCACACCTCACACTCGCTCTTTCCCTCCTTATTTGATGCCTTGCTCCAACGTGGCTGCCACAAATGTCTCCCCGACAATTGTGTTTTTGGACTAATTGTATATTTTCACCGGCTTCTCATAAGTGTGTCGGTTCTACAAGTACAACCCAAAAACAATCAAATAATCAAAAAATTAACAAAAGAAGGACTTTGGTTACACCTCCTTAGGCTAAAGAAGTAAGAAAATTTTACCTGGTTTGCAGCATAAGCCCTCTTAGGAGTATTGTCAGCATGCTCTAACCCGAGGTACTGCTCAAAAGCACCATAGACATCTCTTCTCTGTTTACCATTTTCAACACCAAGACCAAAAATATAACTCAGATATTAGCATATGAGCTTTTCTATAACATTAGAGGAGAAGAATAAGCACCTGAAAGCGGTTATAAACAACATCTGTGTCCTGCAAGTACTCTGGACGCCCCATTGACATAAATGCAAACTTCCACTACATAATGTATCAAGTATTAAGAATTGTACCAATTCCATCAAAACAATATTTAGCTTTGACCATTACTCATTCGTGTATACCTTGGCAAAGTCCTCATCGGATACATGAAGCTTTTTTTGGATACGGTTTTTTATTTCCTCAAGAGTTTCACCTTCATGGATTACCAAGAAGAAGGGCTCACCAAAGTTTTGCACTTGCTGAGGAACAAACAAACATGATATTGATAAGACACTTTGCCACTCCCCATTTACAACGCGACAACTCTTATAACGGTTCTATAACAAAAGCTTGATAACTGATTATCACCTGATTTTGTCCAGTCTCCTTAGCAAAGTGGTACACAAGAATTAATCGATCATTTGGACCAATATTCTTCTCTTCTTCCGGAATCTGAGATTTCAGAAAACATAAGTCAGCAACTCTGAAGGATGGATTGATGCCCAGGGACAACTTGCATTAGATATTCAAACAATTGGCTACTTTATGTACTTGACGACATATCAAATTGTGTATTGATCCCCAGCCGTCACTACTGTTCACCTTAAGCGTTCTGAGCTAGTTCTAGTTTGCTAAGAATATAACTCATATATGGAAAAACTATCACATCTCTTTAGTTTAGTTTAATATCCGACTTTGAAAACCAAATTGCATTCTGAGATCACAGGGAAACAAAGGTACAAGTATACTTAGAAAAACAGATATAACAAAGAACAACGAGACATTACGACTTGGAAGATACTTAGAAGGTGCAGCCTAGTAACATACCTCCTCAGCTCGTAAAGTCCAGTACTGGTCATTTATATTCTCAATTCTTTCAGTTGATGGGAAAATCTGCAAGGCATACCAGCACATTGGATAATGTTCATTACACTTCAGACAGTTGCAAGAATTTCTTCCGGAGATATGTAAAAGATAAAAAGTCGCTTGTTACCTTGTAGATCTTGTGGTAAAACACCTCAAGTAATCTCAGTTCTGCATCTGGATGCGAAAGCTCCACCTGTATCAGGCATAGACCTTATAGATTCACTTGCAGAGCATCGAACATAATATTATAGAGAAATGCATTAAAATCAGAAGCCCGAAAACGAACAACAAA
Organism: Cardamine chenopodiifolia; assembly: GCA_963922655.1. Classification (NCBI taxonomy): domain Eukaryota; kingdom Viridiplantae; phylum Streptophyta; class Magnoliopsida; order Brassicales; family Brassicaceae; genus Cardamine; species Cardamine chenopodiifolia. The sequence continues at coordinate 15,667,872 of OZ000464.1, read as the reverse complement.
AAACATGGAGGTCAGCAATAGATGTGCCAATAATCTGGATGTGGCTTTAGTGCCTTCAATCTCAGTGGATTTGTCAATTTAACATAGTCCTCTCGGTGATATATAGACAAGCCAGAGAGCAACAATCCAGAGATCAATTGAAAGGAAGAATAAACGCCTACTTCCAAAACTAAACCAGCCATTTGACTGAGAAATTGCAACTAGATGGACCCACCTTTGTTTTAAGTTCATTAATAACATCTCCCACCGTGCTTTGTTTAGGTAGTCTGATGTTGTGGATTACGACCTGTACAATGATGGTTAAAAAAAGCCTTGAAAGTTAATCCAATATACAAAAGAAGAGAACAAATCCCAAATAAAAATCTACACATACTTCTTCCTTCGTGGCATGATGGAAAGCAACTTTCAAGGTCTTAAGACCTTGCAATTCTGGAAGAGGAATGTCCAGAACTTCATAATACAAAATGTCAGACGTCTGGGACAAAAAAGAAGCAATCCAATAACCAAACATGTATTATGTGGTAAGAAGAATGAATCAAGTACACTACTTCACGTCAATTACCTGATTGTAGTGAACTAACATATCTGACAAATGGTCTACTCCTCGGTATTTGATAGGCTGAGGCTTGGGCTGCTGAGAATAGCAATTGTGAGATGTAAGCCTAAGTTTGGATGGATCGTCCAGATGAAGCTCATGAGCCACTCTTTCAACGACATCGTCATAAGTGTGCAACTTCGACCTAAGAAATAAAATAATTATGAAATTTCACTGAAATCAGCTTGAAACAAATTTGTCCACAGAGATACTTACAACTCCAGATTAAAAGCCTCATCTTTAGGTTTTTCCAGAGCACGGAACCGGACCAGCTACAAAATTACAAACCAAAATAGTTAATCACCAACAAAAATTATGCCAGCTAGAAACAATTTCACAGAACATAAGACATGATCCTCAGAGTAAATAATACTTGCATACCAGCACAATAGAAAGATATCAGCATACATTTTGCTCTGATTCCATTAAAATATTCGGAACTAGTGGTACAAATACTATATGACAAGTGAAATTTAGAGCAGCTGCAGGCGACCACTCTACTAAAGCAGCCTAAATATTAAATACTTATTTACCACTTGAAAGAAAGCTGATCCTTAGAGAGCTATTCTTAGTCTAACTCTACCAAGCTAAACTTTAGGAAACAGTGCTTAGTAGAAGTATACCTGTCTATTCTGGACATATTCAAGAAATGAAGGCACAGCTGGGTAGCGGCATTCAATCTCCTTGTTAACAAGAGGTTTCTGAAAGCAAATGATATCTCCATCTTCAATCTGAAAGCAAGAAACCCAATGTCACTTAAGAGATACGAGACTGAGATATTCCAGTAGATACAAGTGAAACATTACTTGACACAATCGGAATGAAGTTTTCTTATCCAAGTGTTCGCACATAACACAAGGTTCAAACTTGATTTCCTGTAAATAAGCCCCAAAAACCGTCAAATAACATAATTATAATTATAGGAGTGATAAAAAGGTTAAGAGGCACCAGCAGCAGCAAACCTCAAAAAGTTCTATTTCTTCATCAGGAGCAAATCCAACAATTTCATTCAGTTTTCCAGTTATATCCATAGGCTTACTGGAACTCTTCACCATCAGTCTGCCAGCATAGCTGGTAGCACAAGAATTAAAATTACAAAAGAAAACGAGGTATAGTGAATATAAACAAAAAGAGACAAAAGAAGACAACGTTTTGAACTTTCCAGATCATTAAAAAAAAGGAAGAAAGACCTTGTTATTGAAGAATAATTACTTCAGTTGTGGTGGACCACTTTATATAGAAGTCAGAGCGAAGAAAGAAGAGGTGGAAAACAATATTACCTTAACACTGCCTTCTCAGGGTCATAAAGCTTAAAGAAAAGAAGAATATCTTCTTTTGATTTTTCAGGAGGAGGAATAGGACGCAAATCCTGAATTATTCAAGAATAAGTAAGAAACTTTAGCTCATCTTCCCAGTTGATCAATTACCTTCTGTTTTTCTGAGTTCTTACCAGGTGCTCTACTTCCAAAAACAGCTTTAGTTCTGCAGTGTTTGCCTTGTTAGATGCTTCTCTTATTTGTCCAACCTACAAAACCCATTTTCCAAAATAAACACATTTGTACATGATACACATAAAATTACTATAAGGGACTCTTACATAATTCAAAAGTTATAAAAATAAAGTTTCTTGCATAAACCAGGCAAATTCATTGCAAAACAAACAGAGAAACCTGTGCTAGGAAATTCTGAAATACTAATGAAATAACAGCCTCCAAACAACAGGATTTAGAAAAACTTGAAACCGGAAATCAGATAATTAGATGTGAAGATTATAATATAGGAAATAATGCGGATGATCGGATTCTGTAATAGTATTACACTATTATTTCCATGTAAACTGGTACATCCAGAAGAAAGAGGCAAACTACGTGCATGAATAGCATTGAGAAGGATAAAACTACCTGTTGTAATTCCTCCTGAGGCGTAAGGGGGCGATTGGGACGATAGGTATGGTTTTGTCGCTTTGCCCAAATCCAGAACCTCTGTAACTGAACAGGTATACCAAATTCTTTGGCTACCTCCTCCTATATCAGCATAAAATTGAAGGTGAACGATTGCTTAAGTTTAAATTACAAGTACAAAAAAAACTTTTTAGTTAGCAGCAATTTCAAAATTCTCATTAAATCCAGATAAAATTTTCTTCATCTTCAAGGTAGAATCAAGTTACCATAAATATCGTTTTCACATAACTCATTCGAAAATAAAAGATACTCAGGCATATACCTTAAATTGTTGAAATGGTGTCTGTTTCTGGATCCGGAAACTGCGAACTTTGTCATGATCAACAAGATCAAAATATATATCCTTCCCAATTTGTTCCTTAAGGTCTTCATCTCTTGAAACCTTTCATGTTAACAAAGATTATATTAGTTACAACAGTATCAAAACTACACTCTGAAAAAGTTAAAAACTATTACCAGGCTCAGTTACAAAGGAAGAACAAACCTTAATTAGCGTAAATAGGTGAGCTTGTGCCTTGTATCTTCTTTTATCTTCCTTTTCTTCTTGTTCTTTTTTCAGCCTCACCTGTCAAAATGTAATAACTGATCAGGTAAAACCAAAACGCAAATAACTACTGGGAAAATGCCTTAAATTATTTTACCCTTAAATGTTCTGCAATGTCTTTCTCATCAACGTTACAGATTATTTTATCTTTGTCACTTTCCCGGATATATACAAGCATGTACGCGTTTGAGTACTTAGTGAATTTGAAAGGAGGGTTATTGAAACCAGGATTAGTCTGTGGTAGCTGAAAGACACCAAAGAATATATGTCAGGCAAGAGGAATTAGGATTGAGGTATAAATCATACATAATGTAGCAAGAAAATGAAACCTCTTCTTCACCACCATATTGCTCCTCCAAAGCCCTTTTCAGATCTTCCTTGGTTACTCGTTCATCATCAAATTTATACCTGAGAATTAGAAGTTTAAACTAGCATACGAGAAGAACAAAAAAAATCTAAGAGAAATGCACACACAAAATATGTTCATAACAGCCATCTGAAACCAGTATCAGAGTCAACTACTTAGTAGCTCCCAGATTATGAAACTTGTTCGAGCAAAAAAAACCGTGGATGTTATTTCGATAATAGAAAGATGTATACCACTGATCTGAAAGCGTAGGCCTTATAAAAGCGTAATAGTGCCCACCATGTACTCCTCCACTATGAACTAAAACACTGTAGACAAATGACAGCTAGCCGGTCAAGCAGGAAAATGTAAAAGAAACCAAATGAAATGATAACCTTTTCATATGTCTTTCACTCTCATAAAATAGTAATTAACTGTGCATGTACAGGTGTAAATCTAAGCTACGTGAGACGGCATACCATATGTGAGACGGCATACCATATATTCAACGGTGGAATTTTATAGAGAATCTAATAAGTGAACGCAAGCTCATGTGGAACTACAACATCTGAAAGATCAAATATATACCTGTGAAGTGTATAAAGGTTGCGGACACTCCTGTCAGCATCAGGGGATAGATACTTTCCATTCTCTCTATCAAGATCCAGTTGAAGAGGAAATTCATACCGATCATTTATCTATCAATAAAAGCTACATCAGCATTCACAAATCAGGGCACCACCAAACGAGAATGTATAATTCATAGTCACAATCACATGTTCACTTCCTAGGCACATGCAACTTCAAATGCTAACCTTCACCATGGTGTCCCTCATAAAGTCATATTCAAACCTCTTGAGCTGGAGTTGAAGAACCGGTGGAAAGTCGATGAAAAGAACTCCTTTTTTTGCATCCTGAAACAATAGACATCAAGTTCCTCCAGAATGAGACCAGATTAGGGGACTGCATTATTAATTATTTAGCTTGAAGACGATACTAGTTCAAAAAGTTTCACAAAATCTCCTAGTTTAGATTGCTCCACAAAACTCTCAAGTGTAAACTATCAGCACCTTTTAATATGCGGAATATTAAAGGTGAGAAAAGAGTTGCTAGGTACCCAAATAGGCCAGTTGTGAATAACTTAACCATCCCCAGAATGCAAAAGGAAGAAGAAAGAGTGAGGACAACCGACCTGTAAACCATGTCCTTCTGCATGATATTTGTTGTCTCCTTCAAGACGTTCAACTTCAACATACTTGTCAAAAGAAGCATAAACATCTTTGCAACCTTTAACATCCAGCTGAAGGTCTGCCAAGATAGAACATGAGACTAAAGTTGGCTTGCAAGATTCAGACAACAGAGTGCAATGGATATTACTATACCGTAGAATGATTCTTTCCGTGTTGATTTGTAATCTACATTTATGCACTCAATATAATTCATATGGTGACCCTCAAATAGCTGTTGTATTGTTCCCTCCACAACAGTTCCCTACAGAGAAAAGAAAAAAAGCTTGAAACAAGAAGCACCAACTGATAAGTAAATCATGGCCTAACACCAGAAGAAAATTTTACCTTCATTTTGTCCTCAAGCTTTTCGCAGAGAACCCGATTGAGTTCTTGGACATCATGTTGCATGAATGAATCATACGTATCCCAACCAAACGACTTTGTCAGCTCTTTTGTCGCAACACTAGTGTCATTATATTGGAGCTTGTAAAACAAACTTTGGAGAGCCAATGGTATACTTGCTGTGGGCACATCGTTCTCAGTTGTCGGCATGTGGTATACAGCCTACAAGCCACATGCAAAACTCAGTTTTCTGGTTTAGAAAAAAAAACAAAGTGAAAAAAAAAACAAGAATAAATCTAACCTTTCTGAAGTAAGGTATGTGGTATAGTGTCTGTAGGAGAGAATTCATGTAACAAGTTGCACCTTGATTCTTGAGACCAACAAAACCAGTCTCTTTTTTAGAGTCATATGACCAGTAATCAAGAACCTTGCGTACAGCGACTTCAGCTTCAACCAAAACAGTTTCATTCACTAAATATCCTCTACTAGGATCATAGAGTTCGCTGAGAGGCATGAACGATGTAAATCCCCAATCGCTTTCTCTTGAATTGAATTGATGTTGCGTCTCTGCACCGCAAATCGGAATCATAATGTCAGTGAAAATCGTATCACCAAAAGTCACTTACAGCTACATTATGAGAAGACCAAATTTCGTCAGAAAACACATAAATATTTCAATCTGATAGAGTAGTAGAGAAAGGTGCATAAAATCAATATTTAATTTTCACTGTGGGCGTTAAGGTAAGGCTTAAGAAAGCAATAACATAATCCATATTCCAATATGTACAACTGATCCCCTTCTTCCAGCCCAACATATGAACTTCCGCAAATCATAATTTTCCTGTGCATAGGCCTTATGTGCGCATGCATGCACTCAGAATCCAGGTTTAATGTAATAATCATTAATAAATTATACATACCCTTTCTAATGGTATATCTGGTGTGGATTTGATTGACTACAGCCAGACTGAACTGAGCATATCTGCTCCAACCGTACGGCAAACTCGCAGCATCAGAAACATCCAAGTACATGGACAAATGGTCGACATTGTTGCCTTTCGGGAAAATTAAAATGCGCCTGCACAAGCAAATCAAAGTGGTGTCAACCAATCAAAATGCATATCGACGAACAATGGCGAGAAGAAAGTACACTACAACTAGGTATACCCTATTACCATTTGTAACCTCCAACAACAAATACATCAGAGTAATGCTTCCTGGTGTTTTGCCTAGAGAAATTTGGGATAGTCCACGTGAATTTCAGAGTAGGAGGATCCTCAGCTGGCTGGTTCTCCACAGTAGTTGCAGCAGTCTCAGGTTGGGAAACTACAAATGCATCATCAGTTGATGAAAAATAAAAACCAGAGAAAATGACAAAACCCTAACCACTGTAAACCATCAATCCGACCCTCCGAACACTACAGTCTTATATCCACAAGCTCTAGCTCATCCATTCCATCACATCAAAAACATACGGATACGAAAAATTTAAGCAGCGGATCAAATTGAATCAAATCAAAAAAAGTCTTACCTTCCATAGGCTGAGCAGCTCCGTCTACCAAATCTGAACCCGGCACAAGCATCTCCTCATCCTCTTGCTGCTGCGAAAACATAAACAAACAATCATGAAGAACAACTAAGAATTCGAACCCCAATAAAAAAAAAACTAATCTCGCCCTACGGTGATCAAAAACGGAAAGAAAAAATAGAAACAATAATCACTAGACTAACAGCACCAAAAACAATAATCGCATCACCTTAAGATGATTCAACCGCTTCAAATTCAAATCAAATCCAAAAAAAAACCGAAGCGATCAGCTAAACAAACAATCAGAAGCAGATTCAAGAGCGAAATACAGAACGAGCCACGAAGGGAGCATCGAATTAACAACAGACACAGAGAATGAAGAATCGGAGATTACATCAACGGGAGGCGGAGTCATCATAGTCATTGGCCGGAGAAGGATTTGAAGGTGAGATCGAAAAACGCAAGAGACCGACGATAACAGAGAAAAATCAAAGAGAGGAAAAAAGAGAAGGCAAAGTGACTAGGACGAAATACAATCGCTCATTCTTACTCTTTCCCGGCATCGATATGATTATTATGATATTTTCGATAATTTAATGGGTTATTATTGTAATTTACTATGCTAGGGACTCAGATTTATAATTTCTCCGTGGTTGGGTCTCTCTAACGAGACACACCAATGAGAAAACGACACGTAAATGCCGTAGGACGCTGCTGTCATACAAAAACTCTTCGACGTGGCTGCTTGGAAGATTAGATATCACCTGACGTCGTGGGACTTCTTTGCTCTTTGTTTTTTGTTCTAAAAGTTGTACTGATTGATTATTTCTATTTACTTCTGACAATTTAGAGTGTTCTTTTTTTCATAAATAAACTAACTGAGAAACATGTAGTATTGATTTGTATATTGTTTTGGTATCAAAAGACGAAATGTGAATAGACTAAAAGTAGATCAATCGATTATTTTTGAAAAAATCATAGTACAATTACTAGTTTTTGTCAATTCTAGTCTTTTAGACAAGAAATCAAACATTTGACAAAAATCATTAGAAGGATTCTGATGTTTTTGCTACCCTTATCTTCTCTCATACAAGAGAATTTGCAAAATAACCTCAAATTGTTCATAATTATATTGCATGATAAATCAACTTGAAAATTTTAGCTAATGCAAAGGAAATTTAGCGAAATTCTAAATGCTCGTTTATTCTTATATAAATGTCCTTAAGCAAGGATTATATCATTTTCTATTATTGCTCACTAAGCTAATGGTTTCATCAGTTTCACAATCTCTCACACTCAATCTTACTGATTGCCCTTGGCAATCAATCTTCTATTCTGACTTGGGCCTTGGCAAAACTGGGCTGTTTGAGAAAGCCACATGGCTGTACATGTGTTTCTTTTGCAACCACTAAAAATAGCAGTTTACATAAAGTAATAATAATGCTAATTTATGAATTATGATCTTAAGTCTTAAGAATCCAAAAGTTCCAATTAAGGAGCAAGAGTTATAAGTTACATTACGATTGAGTTCAAGGCTTCAAGCTACCATAAAAAGAGTGAGAGTTTGAGTGAATGTACCCTAAATGTGTAAAGGGAAATTGTGCCAAATTTAAAGAAAATGAAATGGAATTGGTGAGGAATGGTGGATTTTGATGAGCTTTTGTGAGTGGGGATTCCTTCCAGTCGTTGGATCGAACGAGTAGTTAGGAGAAGCCCAAATCCCATAGACTATGGGCCTGGTTATGACTCTGGGATATTTTGTATGCACTGTTGGTTTATAAATGTTTTTGTTTTATTATTACACAAGTGTCGAAGACCATGAAGTAGATAGCTAATTTGCATGAGATTGAAGAAGTAGTGTAAGAATATACTTTGTTGGGACTTTGTTTGAGCTATCTTTTGAAGACATACGACATGATTGAATTGGGGAAGGAAGTTGGTTTTTATTTAATTTTCAAGGTGTTCTAGTGTCTAGTCTAGAAGTGGAAGTTAAATTTTGTAATTAGTATTGAGATTTATTTGAGAAATCAGAAAATCCAAAACTATCTTCCTCTAGAACTTTCTAATTCCTTCTTCCCGAAATGATGGGAATGATGATCACTTTAGTTAGCTATATCTATCTAAGAATTCTAGTAAGCTGAAATTTTGAACAAAATTAAACTCAGTATTATGATTACTTGTTTAGCTGTCCTTATATTCTTTTTTAATTAAACACAATTTATGGGTTTATTTATTTATTTAAATATTCTCTTCATATGACTCAACTCTCCATCATCAATTTTTGAAATTAAGATTAGGTTAAACTTGCGTCATCATGATTAATCGACTTGATTTTTCCAAGTTATCTGCTTTTTTGTCTCATTTGTGAGATGACCGCCGAACAATAAATTAAAGCTTTGTAAGGATTGGTAAGGCTAGAGTATAAGACGTAAGGAACATAAACAGTAGAAGCAGAAGTAATAAACTTATTTATATTAAATTAATAATATGTGACTGGTATAGCAGTGAACAGTTACATATAAAATTGCAATTTCAAAATTTGCTAACACAGTAATAATTCTAATATATAGATAGGTAATTGAATTTCTTTTAATTTCAAAAATAATTTTACAAAAAACATGTAACTATGTTTTTATATTTTATAAGCATAAAAATATACGAAAATAAGAAATAGTATCACAATACATCGAATGTATTGAATATCAAAGTAAACATGTCCGTTCACTTTTTTTGCATAACATATGTATTACGTATTATCTATTATATATAAGAACTTTGCAAAAGAATTAAAGGAAATTATAGAATTGAAAACAACTTACGTAGGATTTTTCCAATGGATGCTCTTGTTGCTCTCGTGCTCCGTAGGTTTTTTAGTTTTTTGTGATTAGGTTAAATTTTATAATCATAAATTTATAGCAAATTTTCAATGGCATCTACAATTTTATAATCATAAATTTCTAGCAAATTTTATAATCTATAATTTATAGCAAATAAATCAAATTAATAAGGATAAAATTATAGTTTTATAATTTTTAAGATTCTATGTTTGGGAAAAGCTTTCTTTATTAGCAGTGGACTATCCAACATTTAAAAGACATTATGTTCTCTTTTATGTTCAATTAATAAAAGATGATCGGCTCTTAAAAAGCATTAAATCAGCTAATATGCTCTACCAATCAAGGCCTAATTGAAGGGGTTAATAAATCAATCTAAATGGGCGAAAATGTTAGGCATATCGGATAAAACGACGTGGACAAGTCACCTCTCCTTGCGTCCCGTTTACTTTCATCTTCACCTGACCAAACTTTAAACTTCACTACCTTATTTCATGAAATTTGAAGTTTCAACCGTTACACTTTATCAAATTCAGCGAATTAAAATGGGTCTTCCTTGTTTTTATATGCTGGAATCAGGATCACACCCCAACAGAACACTTGTTGAATTAGACAAAAATATTTTTAAAAATTGATGTAATATTGTTATTTTTTAAGTTTCAAATTAAGCCTCTAGCAACAAAAAAAAATTGTTTGACTTGTTTTGCAGTTTTATTTTTTTTAACAACTTGGTATAATTTAGAATTTGAAACAAAAATTTGATGTAAAGAATAGCAGAGTTAGTGCAGTTTAGATCTCCAATGTAAAGAATAGCAGAGTTAGTGCAGAGTTAGAATTTGAAACAAAAATTTGATAAGAGTATACAATATTCATTTCAGTAAAGTAGCAATAAATCTCCAATACCCAATGTGAGGTTTTTAACTTAAAAGCTAACTAAAATATTCTTGATGTCTAATATCATACAGTAATGAGTTAACAGTTGTTTACACTTTAACTCTTTTTCAGCTCCAGCTTTCATCTTCCATGTGGAGTTGAAAAATCACATTCAAATGTCCTAAGAAAATAAGAAAAATCATTAATAATAACAACAAAAGAACTCAAACATAAAAATCTCAAAAGAGGTTCGAGAGAAGGAAAGGTAGTGACGACCTATGCCCATATAACTTTTCCACAAAGAGAGAGAAAAAATAACAATAATTAACAAACAAAGAAAACGAAAGGAGAACAAGACGCACTAAGCCTATAAGCTGCGTAAGCACAAAGGGAGAGAAACAAAGAACCCAAAAAAAAAAGAAAAAAAAAAAGAGAGAATGCAGAGATTAGCTCCATTGATGGAAGAACCAACGGATGAAGAAGAAGAAGAAACAGTAGAAAAAGGAGGAAGATCAAGGAGATCGAAATCATGGAAGAAATGGATAAAGGCACAGTTGCAGTTCATCGTCTTCCAAAAAAAACCAGATATGAAGGTTCTTCTCAGTGTTATGGGATGTCCTCTCTTCCCTGTCCCTCCTCTCTCCAAAACCTCTCTCCAACAGGTATGTTTATACGCAGTATAATATATGTGATATCTCCATATATGTATATATTTATACGTATATGACCTTCATCTGTTTCGACTATTTATATCACTAAATAAAACATTTTGGTGGATCACAATAAATTGGATTAGTTTATGCTGTTTTTGTATATATATATATATATATACATGCTTTTAATGGTGAAAACTATTAACCTGAGATTTAAATTTCTTCCATTACTCAATGGAAACCTTTTAAAAGACATGACATATGCATACCTTTATATTAAAAGTTAAAACCAAAAAAAACCTTATCTGAAAAGGAAATTTGTAGTTATTTGTTAATAATTCAATATATAGTCTTCTCATATTTGATTTCAAAGAATAAATACTGTTTTTTTTCCCTTAGCCCGTAGGTCCTCTTTAGTTGAATTACTAAGAATATATATATTGCTAGGTGGATTCCTATGAAAAGCTAGCGATATAGTTATCTATTTATAGCCTCGAATCTTTATTTTCAAAAGATTTCATGATAGATGTGAGTTTTGCTGTGGAGAATAAGGTTAGTGTCACAGAGCAAAATTCAACTACTTGTCTACATTGGTGTATATAAGCGACCCAGATAATTTCATTGCAAAATAAATTAACCAGTAAAAAAAAAAATAGTCAGCGCAAGAGTCTACCACGAGATCCATACATAATTCCACGAGACCCTTAAATTATTCCTTTATAATGAGAATCTGTTTTTTCAGATCTGAACTATAATTTCTATTTTCCTTATTTTGTATTCTGTAAAAGTACACGATTTATGGTACTAAAACCCCAAATTTAATTAAAATGGTATTGTGATATTCAAACATCTGAAAATCCAAATTTTAGATTCAAAATACATATCATGGTTTCAAATATTTATCATTCAAAAGCTAACAATATTAAGAAAACAGTATTAAATTTTCCGTACTTTGAAAAGAAAAGAATTAACATATTGATAGATAAAACATACTAATCCATAATTGTTGTAATCATCAAAGGTATCATCATCAGCACAATACATAATACAACATTTCGCCGCAGCAACGGGATGCAAAAAGCTCGCAAGAGAAATTAAAAACACTTTCGTAACCGGAAAAATTACAATGACTATGGTGAATGACCTGAGTGTCTCAGCAGCGGTTGGTAGTGCCTCGTCCGTGTCTCATAAGGGATGTTTCGTCATGTGGCAAATGCTACCAGAGAAATGGCTCATAGAGCTGGTTGGTGGCGGCCACAAGGTTGCAGCCGGAAGTGATGGAGAAATTGCTTGGCGTTATACACCGTGGCTCGGTGATCACGCTGCTAAAGGCGCTATACGGCCTTTACGGCGGGCACTACAAGTAAGTATACATATTTGTTAAAATTAAATTATTTTGGATTAATTTAGAAAACTAGGATTTTTTTTGCTAAATAGAAAAATGTTTTGAAATTAGGAAAAAGTACTCAAATTTTTAGAAAATATAAAATAACTTATTTTAATGTCAAATACCGTAGTAAATTATAAACTATTATCTAAAGCAAGTACATCTAGTGAAGTCTGAAAACACATAATTGTACTATATCGATTCATTTTGCTTTAGGCAAAATATAAGATGGTGTTGGATCTCTGACATTCTACTTTGGGGGATGCTTTTTAAACTTTCTCATGATATTTTTTCTTTTTGCCTTAATCACGTGCTGCTAATTGACTTTATCATCCGCTTAAAAAAAAAGGATTTAAAGGTTGGAACTTGGAAGATAGATTCAAAGTTAAGTTAATATAGTTACTTAATTCCGACTTTATGCAATTATTAGATTTTTGGGATAAAACATTATGTGTTAATGGTCCCCTTTTGTGGTAAATACACCATAGTTAACGATAATATATACTTTATATTGTAGTTTAACTACACCTCTCTTATCGGTCTTAAATTAAAATATTGACACTAAACAAAGAGGGTTTATGTTTGCTCTTATTCATGTATTGTCATCCATGTTGGGTATTCTTCTATTATCTTATTTGGTTGTGGTCCAGAGACTTGTTTGAAAGGGTAACATGATTACTCATCCAATATATATATATATATATATATATCCGAATTTGAAAATATAATCAAACTAATATGAATATTTTCTGGTAAAAAATTATCTCAACAATCCGACAAAGTAATATAGTTTATAAGAACAAAAAGAAATATCGTCGAAGCGGCCGCCGGGCAAGACGTATAAACATATACTTAATTCCACCGATTTTTCTTGTAACTGGGATCTCACAAACCAAAACATAAACTAGTCTTGAGATTGATAAGCTCTAGCTGTATAGTTTCTACAAACAGTCAAAGTAATGCATGATGCATCCAATGAAAAATGAAACCGATACCATATTAGTGGAATGAAACCAGTGTTTGCTAGGTTTATAGTTAGTATCAAATGCCCGATTCATGTGGATTGTTATGATTAATTTTACTTCTATTAATGGATTGCTAACGATTGATCATTGTTTAAAATTTAGGTATTTGTATTCTATACAGAGAGACAATGTGGATAGCTAAGAGAAAAAAAAAATGTACTTGTAGTATTTTATATTAAGATAGAATGTGGATTGCTAACAAAAAAATGTACTTGTACTAATGAAATTTTCTATCTGAACACAAAATCAGGGGTTGGATCCTCTAACAATATCATCGGTATTTTCATCGGCACAATTCGTTGGAGAGAAAGAAATAAACGGGAAGGATTGTTTCATTCTCAAGTTATCAACCGACCAAATTGATTTATCGCGACGCAGTGACTCTACGGCTGAGATGATCAAACACGTCGCTTTCGGTTACTTCAGCCAGAAAAGCGGCCTTTTAGTTTCCCTTGAAGACTCTGCCTTAACCAGGTACATAACAATTTATGGCTATTCAATTTTGGTTTGGTTAGGGGTTATGTTTACCAAAATCGAAACCTAAATTACTTCAGTGTACTTAGGTTAAATTCATATACAATGATATAAGATAGAAAAAATTTTCTTTGGTTTATTTTAGTCTGATTTGGACTTGGTTCATATTGAGTACCTAATTAAATCTAAGTGAAACCAAACTCAACAATTGAAAAAGTTTTGGTTTGTGAAATGCAGGATTCAGATACCAGGAACTTTACCGACATATTGGGAGACCTCAATGTCATCGTGGATGGAGGATTACCGAGCTATCGAAGGTAGTGAAGTGGTGATCGCACACTCGGGCAAAACAGATGTGTTGATCTCGAGATTTGGAGAAACTCTCAAAGGAGGAATCTCTGTGACTCGAATGGAAGAGAGATGGACCATAGACGATGTTGCATTCGACGTGCCTGGCCTTTCCGATGATTGTTTCATTCCTCCTAAGGAGATGAAAATGGATTTTCATCACCAAGACAGCTCAATAACATTTCCCAACTTATTAAGATGAGAAGCTGAAATGTAATAAATAGAAAACTGTAATAGGGTGTTTTTGTCACAATTTAAAACTTTGTGGGACAATTTTCAAACTATATATAATAATTCTACAACTGTATGTTCCTAACTTCGTATCCGATACAGTGAAGCAAAATTTGAGCAACAAAAATGTCGCGATTTGCTTTAGGTCGTTATAGCCGTTATCTCTCGCGCCTTAAACCTTTGAATAAGCCATCCGTGCCTCTTTTTTTCTCTTCCTCTGCTGTTTCGAATCGAAATGGCGATTGCCAAACCGGCCCACCACCGATCCGAGTCGGACTCACTGAGTCAGCCGGTCGGGCTGTTTTCGCAACGCGTAGAATTGGTTCTGGAGATATCATTCACACGGCCAAACCCGTCTTAGCTTGTCCCTCTCTTGTTTCGCTCGGCTCTGTTTGCTATCTTTGCCTCAAGAAACTAATGGGTTCTGCTAAATTTGAAGATCGTGGAGTCTCGTATTGCAGTAAAGAGTGCCAAGAGAACTCAAAGGTCGTATTTTTTTTTGTCTTCAGTATAATTTTATGCGGTATGATTCATTTTCATAAGATTGGATTGCTTCCTCAATTCGCTTGGTGTTATATTATCTCCGTCTGAAGTAACGCTTACCAGGTGTACGACGAAATGCTTCAATGAGATAAACTTATCTATGTACTTTTGAGTTCATGATTTATATATTTTGATGATTTACAGGGTTTTTATGATGTCGAGACAAGAGCAGATTGGTCAAGCTTTGTTGATTATTGTAGGTATGACAATGAATCTTGTCCTTCTGGTTTATGTGCTTTTACATGTGTATTTACTTTTAGTGGATATTTTGTTGGCACTGAGAATGACTACACTCTGTTATCTTTGTGTAAGGACGCATAACTTCAAGTACCCGCTTATGGTCAAGAGGTTGTGTTGTATGATCATATCAGGTGCTCTGTCTGCTGACTGTCTTGACATACTTCAACCAGCTGCTTTATCATCTGAGATGATTTCAAAGGTGAGTTATTAAGGATGAATAATAGACACTGGTAACAGTTTTTTTAACTTTGGGGTTAAAAGATACGGGGCGGGTTGCATACATGGCAAGTAATGCAAACTTTGGATTACATTTTCGGAGTATCTTGTCTTCGATTTGATTGTTCATGTATTGCACTATGTGAAGCTCCCCTGAAATAATAAAAATCTCAGGATGTATTATTGTCCCCTATAAAGTGGTTTGTTGCCACTTGCCCGGATAATCACTGGCTTGTTAATGTTTCAGATAGAAGATGGATATGGTTTGCTATGGAATGCCTTCAGGAAGGCAAATTTCAAGGAGGATGATGTTGCGTGTATCCTTGGAGCTATAGCTTACATTAAATCCATTCTATCTCCAGCGTTCTGTTTTTCATCTCTTTGCTATTTTTAGTCCTTAACACCTGGAAGTTCTAACTAAACAATGGTATACAGCTTTGCTTGCCCGGATTCGTATCAATGCATTTCGTATTGATTTGGTTGGAGGCTCATGTGGCGAAGACCTTCTTTCACTGGCTGCAGCCTTTGTTGAAGGTGAAGGTGCAGTTGGCCATGCTGTTTATATGCTGCCATCCTTCTACAATCATGACTGTGGTAATAATACTCAATGATGACTTACGCCAATGTCGTTCTTTGTTTGCTTTTCTTAGGATAATATGATCTGAGATAGTTCAAATCCATGTCAGTCTTTGCCAGATTTTTTCTGAAAACAGTTGACTCGTATCTGTTATGCAGTACAACATGTATTATACGCCATACAAAAATCCACCTATCAATGAAAAAGAAAGAAAGTGATGACTAGTTTGAATGTGTACAGATCCAAATTCGCACATATTATGGTTGCAGAATGCAGATGCAAGGTTGATGACTCTTCGCGATGTTGAAGAAGGTTTGGTCATTTATTTATAAAACAGAGATTTCTAATAAGCATGAATCACAATATTGTGGGCATTTCACTTCACGGGTAACACTGCATGCATATTTGCAGGTGAAGAGCTTCGGATATGTTATATAGATGCAAGCATGGGATATGAGGCGCGGCAAACACTACTCTCTCATGGTTTTGGCTTCTGCTGCAACTGCTTACGCTGCCAGTCTGGTGACTGATTAACTCTTTTTCTCTGGTCATCTTCACTTTTCATGTATTTTATTTTTGTAATAAGTGAGAAGACATAGATATTTGCATCTTCATTTTCCTTTTGTTAGCGAAATGAGAATGTAATAAATTTCCAGCCAATTTGAACATATATCAAACAATAAGTGCATTTTAAAAGTAGCCAAAATATATTAGATAATCAAAAAGTTCAACAATATAGTATAACAAGGAACAAAAACAGTAGAATTAAAAGACAAACTCAAAAATGAAAGGATTGGAATCATGTTTCTTGTTAACAAAACAATTTAACAATCAATAGGATGGAGTCTTGTAGACATATGGTGATGGAGGAGACTTGTACCTGACCTTTGGAGAAGGAGAATAGTATAGGGGAGATGGTGGTGAACTGTAGATATATGGTGGGGGTGGAGACTTGTAATTTACCTTAGACAAAGAAGAGTAGTACGGTAGAGGTGGTGAGGGAGAGTAGTACGGTGGAGGTGGTGAGCTGTAGATATGTGGTGGTTGTGGAAATTTGTAATCTACCTTGGGCGAAAGAGAGTAATATGGTGGAGGTGGTGGTGAGCTGTAGACGTATGGTGGAGGTGGTGGTGAGTTGTAGACGTATGCTGGTGGTGGAGATTTGTAGTATACCTTAGGAGAAGGAGAATAGTACGGTGGACGTGGTGAGCTGTAGGCGTATGGTGGTGGTGGAGACTTGTAGTTTACCTTCGGAGAAGAAGAGTAGTACGGTGGAAGTGGTGAGTTGTAGACGTATGGTGGAGGTGGAGACTTGTAATCTACCTTAGGCAAAAGAGAGTAGTACGGTGGAGATGGTGGTGAGTTGTACACGTATAGTGGTGGTGGAAACTTGTAATCAACCTTGGGAGAAGGGGAATAGTATGGTGGAGGTGGAGATTGTAGTCTACTTTAGGTGAAGGGGAGTAGTATGGTGGAGGTGGTGGTGAACTGTAGACGTCTGGTGATGGTGGAGAATTCTAATCAACCTTGGGAGAAGGGGAGTAGTACGGTGGAGGTGGTGAGATGTAGACGTATGGTGGAGGTAGAGACTTATAGGCTACCTTAGGTGAAGGAGAGTAGTATGGTGGAGGTGGTGACTTGTAATCAACCTTAGGCGAAGGAGAATAGTATGGTGGAGGTGGTGGTGAACTGTAGACGTATGATGGGGGTGGATACTTGTAGTCAACCTTAGGCGAAGGAGAGTAGTATGGTGGAGGTGGTGACTTGTAATCAACCTTAGGCGAAGGAGAATAGTATGGTGGAGGTGGTGGTGAACTGTAGACGTATGATGGGGGTGGATACTTGTAGTCTACCTTAGGAGAAGGAGAATAATACCATGGAGAGGGTGAGCTGTAGACGTATGGTTGTGGTGGAGACTTGTAATATACTTAAGGTGAAGGAGAGTAGTACAATGGAGGTGGTGGTGAGCTGTATACGTATGATGGGGATGGAGACTGGTAATCAACTTTAGGCGAAGGAGAATAGTATGGTGGAGGTGGTGGTGAACTGTAAATATATGGTGGAGGTGGAGAATTGTAGTCAACCTTAGGCGAAAAAGAGTAGTATGATGGCGATGGTGGTGGGTTGTAAGCGTATGGTGGTAGTGGAGACTTGTAGTTTACCTTAGGAGAAGGAGAATTGTAGTCTATTTTTGAAGAAATAGAGCAGTACGGTGGAGGTGATGGAGAGCTATAGACATAAGGTGGGGGTGAAGACTTGTATTCTACTTCTAGAGAAGAAGAATAGTATGATGAAGGTGGTGGTGAGGTGTAGACATATGGTAGTGGAGGAATTCTTTTTGGATGGATAAGGTGATTTGTGTTGATGGACCGGAGAATTGTAGTGTGGTTTTTGAGGGGATGAGTAAGGGTACGCTGTCACTGAAGCTGCAATAGCACTCAAGACCACGACGTATACCATGCAATGCCCTAAACCCATCGCTCTTGAGTTTCTCATCGATATCCACCGCTGCTCTTTTTCTTCTTTGTTTTGGTTATGATATTTATTCTTGAACATGAAAGTCCTTTATATAATTTTTTTTGTATTATAATATCATGTTATGTTCCCCACTTGGGTTCGTGTGTGGTAAGTGTTTTTTTTTTCTTTTGGTTTTAACGAGCTAAATTGTTTCTTTAAACTTTTGATTTGATTTGTGGCGAACATGAAGTTTTATCAGATTTTCGTGCAACGTTCAATAACTTTAAGATGTATTTGTATATATGGTTTATATCCACTCAGTTTATTAGAAGAAATAAAATAAAATAAACGCTTTGAATGATTATTGCATGTTGATGCATCTTTGCACGTTGTTTAGAAAAAAAAACATCAAAACTAATATTGTTCAAAATCAAATATTAAGTATAACATTCGAAAAAAACAATGTTTGTTCTTTCGTTAGTTCAGATACAAAACAAAACAAAAACTCGAAATTATAATCTCGTTGATGAACTTTAATCTCGCATCTTTTTTATTATGTACTCTTTACCTAATAAATTAGTAATGGCCTATTATCAAATAAGATAAACTTGATGCTCATTTTATTATTATTTTTCCATTCATCTCCTGTGTTTTCTAGTATAGTAGAGTTGCAGGATCATAAGTTGAAGAGTTTTATGGTTTATTAGAGTTGCAGGAACCGGATGCGAGTCGATCGTGTGAGCAACATTTAATGTTGGTTCAGAAGCACGTTCTTTCCTCATGGGTGACCACGTTTTTACACAATATATTAAAACAAAAGACGAATAAACTGATAAAATTGTTCCTTTTACTCGCTTTATCAACGCCCTTTAGACCGAGCAAATTAAATATATACATCACCCCATAAACAACTCATTTACACGGCGTTTAGACTAATAAGTTTGTAATGCAAAATTAGCAATTTCATTTGAATTTTCTTTCTATTGTGTTGTGGTCTTCAAAGTTTTATGGCACAGTACAATAGCAAAAACTTCGTTCATTATTGGCAGTGAATCCACGAGACAACAGATAAGACAAATGACAGGGGATATTGCTAATTAACTAAGGAGACTTTAATTTCAACACATTCGTACTCCTAGATGCAAAAACAAATTCCAAACTAAAAAGAAGAATCGTGCAGATGAGGAAACAAAAGATGTGACATATCACATTTTACCATCTAACTACATTAATTTGAGGGATCCACCTGAAAACATTGTACTATATGTTAATTCATGGTTGTTATAAAATTAAATGATCATTAAAATGTACTTAGATCACGCGGGAAGATACTTAAGTGTCTCACAGAGTCACAGGCCATAAAAGTCTTAAGCTGTCACTATTTAAAATAGAAATAGGAACCTTGAAGATATATCTATATCTTCACATCAAATAAATGTACTAAAGCTCTTCATAAAACATTTTAAGACATATATCACAGATACTAGGGGTTTTTTTTCTACAGCCAATGATAGTAGTTCAACGGGTAGAAATCATCAAGGCAAATTCTAATTTTATTGGTCACTAAAATATCTACAAAGAAACAACAAATTAGCAATCGTTTTTAATCCGTCACTAATACCCAATTAGATACATATTAATATTTTTTCTGTTGGTATTTTAATTTAGCGACGAACTGAAATATATATAAATATATTTTTTGTTCAAAGAAAAATATATAAATATATAGTTTCAATAATAGTTGTTAGAGACGGTCTCTTGGCAGGTAGGTATTCTAGTAGATCGACGGGTTGAATGTCTACAAGTCTTGGTCATCAAGTGTGCATGGTTCACTTTATATTTTGTCTGGCTAATCACTATCTACATATACTACACTATAATTAGCAAATTAAAAAGAATGTAGCTAGAAAGAAATAAATATTTGTTTTAAAAAATAAATAGTAAATAAGTATTTACAACTATTTCACTTATCTGTGTATACCCCATCGAGAATTAAATGCAAGCAACACAGAGGAGACCGTATTTACAATTTGCAAATTTAACACAAAGTTGAAGAATCTAGGCTACAAAGCCAAAGTATTCCTCTACTTTGCTCTTATAGACAACTAAAAAAAATATGACTCAACATTTTTTCTTTCTTCTCTGTCCTTAATTAGCCTCCACATTCACCACTATCAAGATGAAGACGCATGACTTCATGAACGTCGATTCTTTCTCTCCAGAGGAAAAACCAATTCGCCTCTTTGGCTTCGAGTTTAGAACTTCTCATGAAGAATCTGATCCCAAAGGTAATCACTACGAGAACGATGAAAGCATTAACGAAACCAGTATCAGTGACACTAACAAAGACAAGAGATTCAAGTGCCACTATTGTTGCCGAAACTTCCCTACTTCACAAGCCCTAGGCGGCCATCAAAACGCTCACAAGAGAGAGCGTCAACAAACCAAACGCTTCAACCTCCATTCAAACGCAGCCGCTTTCTTCCACCGCCACCAAGACAACGTTGCTGCTTCTAGGTTCTTTGAGGATCGCTTTAGCCTCGAAGCTGCTCGGATCAACGACCCGAGATTAGGGTTATGGCGTAGGTATAACTCATCAGCAAGATTGAATCGTGACCCGTCATCGTACAATAAATATATGCCTTTGTTCATCGGTGATCACCAGACTAGACCTACATATGTCGGTGGTGGTAGGAACAGGCATGGTCTGTTTTACGAGTCCATGACGAATGTACCGGACCACGTGAGTTTGGATCTACGCCTCTAGTTCCCTTTTTCAATCTCTAGTTTCTTTTTTCTTCTTCCTATTAATAGGTTTTTTTTGGTTTACGTACCTAGCTATGATAAGTCAATCCACATAGACATCATATATTAACGAGTTCATGCAGATGAAATAAAGAAAGCTCAACGGTATACCTTGTATATTAATTATTTTAAATAGAACTAGAACGTGTTAATTCCTCTCAGTTTGTAACACGAGTCCAAATGGTATCCCTTTAAGGGAAGTTTAATATGAATTAAAAAAAAAAGGAACTAGAACGTGGTATAAGGGTTTATTGGAAGAGCGAATTTGTGTCAAACTCATGAAAATATCAAAAGATTTTTTATGAATTTTCAAATACAAGTGTTTTACCTAAGCATTTTTTTAACTATGATTTATTTACATATCTTTAGACTGTATTTCAAAATCGCTAAAGGTAGTTTCAAAAAAAATACTTAACATATTTGTTAGCTAACCTCTTTTCTATATATTTTCTTTCTTCACCTATTAATTTTCATTGTTTGGCAACGTATATATGATCTCATATCTATGGTTTGGTTGGTTCTGGAATGTCCACGCCAATAACATTAACTCTCAAATCTAAATTCGAATCGCTAAGGGGTCCCAAGACATGCGTCACCACTAAGTTTAACTTGAACATGTTTACAATTTTTTCGTTCTTGTTCTACAATAAGACAAACCAAGTAAATGTTTATACTTGTTCGAATTTTGATGTATATGACGCCGGTATGCAATATTTAATAACTCAGTTTCTGAAAAGAAATAGACATTCGCCTAAATAATTCAAATAGCCTAAATGTTTATATATATTGCAAAATTTAGATGGTTAACATATGGAGGTAAAATAGCCACCTATATTTCTTTGAGAGCAATGTGCAGCCTAAACAAACAAATAACGTACTATGCGACCTTTGATGAACGAATTGAGGTAAAGGATCAGTAGAGAACAATAGTGAGAAATACGAACAAGAGAAATCTAGATTTCAAACTTAAATGTTTTAAATAAAATATTTGATTTCTAGAAAATACGTAAATAACAAATTCTGATTATAAAATTATATTAGAAACAATAATTTGAATTAAGAAAGAATTATATATCACAATGCCATCACAAACTTGCAATACAGTGAACTTTAGGGTTAAAACATTTTATAACTTTGTAAAATGGGACAAACCAAGTTTAATAATTGACGTTAAATGCGTGTGCATATAACGTCCACAAATGTTCGCGGACGGTTATGGAAGCATCATTAACCTTGTCTTAAACCACAATATTTAATTTAACGGGTGGACAAATTATCTGAAATTCGTTATCCGATTATATATTATTAAAAAATTTGGATACAATGTACGAATCTGGATTCACATATTAAAATTAAAGATCTTGATAATAAATAATAATATATTTTTAAGTAATAAACAAATATAATTATAATAATATTTATTGGTAATTTTATAAACTTAAAATAATTTATCACATAAATCTATTTATTTAACAAAAATATTTTATAAAAGTTTATAATATTCAACTTTACAAATATTTTTATTGACAATATCTAAAATTTTATAAAATTGACATCTTTTAATTATTAATTATGATTTTAAACAATTTTACATTATTTTCTCTTTTTACTTTTATAAAAAATATGATAGTCATAATTTTTAAAATGAATTAATGAACGGATTTGGATATCCAATTTTTTCACGGATATCCAAAAAAGTTGATATCAGATCCGTGTCCACCCTATTTGACGGTATTATGATAAAAAAGGTTAGAAAAACCGTGTTTCCAATCCAATTATGTTATTATAGTTACTTATGAACTGAGAAGCATAACTAGAATATTGTATTTTCTTGAATCTATGATTTGCGAGTAAACTAGCCACCAGATCCTAGTTGATTTGTAAAACAATTATCGATGTGTGATGTGAGAAAAAGACAGTGGTGGGTACATGAAACGTCCAACAACAATTTTAATTTCAATCTAACTTCTGCTACAAAAAGTACAAAGGAAACGCTTCATAATAAATAAACGCAATTTCATGTCCCACACACATTCATAACTCCCACCCTAACAAAATAAATGGGAATGAAAACGAAAAAGACAACGATATACCAAAATGATGTAACCTAAATATGCCCAAGAAAAGGATGTCTCATTTCACATTTTATTTGGCTCACCCTTTCCAAATCATCTACTTTTGAGTGTAACATATTCAAGTGCTTAGATTCTATGTACTTTGTATAACATAAAAATCATTATGTCTTTTCTCGATCGTAGATGATTAATTTGATCTAAGGGCGACCAATTCTCTATTTTGTCTTTTTAGAAAATCTGATCATTCGATTGGTACTATTATGATAAAAACTAAGAAAGTATGTTTTCTGATTTAACCTTAAACCAATTAATAAATCCAGTAACCCCCATCCCCAAAACTCAAAAATATATCAAAATTTTGTGAGTTCAGTAAATGAGAAGCTTCAAAAAGTTAACCATCCGTTTAATCGTTCAGGTAAAAGAAACATCATAGTTCTTGCGGTGGGTAAAAGTTTTCTCAACAAGACTGTAAGAAATTGTAAAATATTTTCCGATTTTATAATTTTATCCTTGAGTAAAAATAGAGAGTATTACATTAACATGAAAGAATACAATTGATTTTTGGTTTTAAATTATATTAAAAAATAGATTCTTACAGTTTTGTACTTTTCTTTTTACTTTTTTTTATATCAAAAGTAAAATTTGCATTGTTTGTTTTTACTCCGATTTATAGATTTTAACAGTTTTCCCAATGGTTAACCAGATAAACCCATTTTTTGACTTATTAGTTTCCCAATCATAAGTTCATAACAAAACTCTGAGCTTCAGATATTCAGATAGAGAAGAAGCAGCGGAGGAAGTCAAATCAGCTGCGCAATGGCCACCGCGATACCGCTCTTCGCCTCATTCAAGTACGCCGATAGCCTCACCGTCGTCGGAATCTCCTTCTGCACAGCGTTGGTCTGCGAAGCAATCTCATGGATCCTAATCTATCGCACAAGCTCCTACAAATCCTTGAAATCATCCATTGATAAGGCTTCCAAGAAGCTCGAGACGATGAAGACTGATAATCCTTCCTCGAAGCTAACCATCAAGAAATCGAAGACGAAGAAGATAGATCGCGTCGAAACCAGCTTAAAGGAATCGAGCCGAGATCTATCGCTTTTCAAGTTTAAATCTGGCGCTGTTGTGGCTTTGGTTCTCTTTGTTGTATTCGGGTTGTTGAATTCGCTATTTGAAGGTAAAGTTGTTGCGAAGCTTCCGTTTCATCCGATAACGATTGTGAGGAAGATGAGTCATAGAGGATTGAAAGGAGACGATTCCACGGATTGCTCCATGGCTTTTCTTTATCTGCTGTGTTCTATCAGTATAAGGACTAATCTGCAGAAGTTCTTAGGCTTTTCTCCGCCTAGAGGAGCTGCTGGTGCTGGTGGATTGTTTCCAATGCCTGATCCAAAGACGAATTGATCAGGTCTGATCTGATGAATTCAGTAGCTTGATTCTGAGCTCGTTATTTCTGATTTTAGTTGAAAGATAATGAATTTGTTGAGAAAAACACTTTCAAAGTTTCTATTTTTCAGTAGAAATCTTAAAGATGCAGGTTTTGTGGTTGCTGTTTTTCTTAATTCTGACTGCAAATATACAATCTGTTTTTTCAAAGGCTTGAGTTTTTTTATGCATATGGATCGTCTGGAGACTGAAATGAGAGGTTGATGAAAGCTGCAGATAACATTGATAGGGTTATTTTAGGTTAACGGGTAATGTACGGAGAGGTTCAAGTCATGTAAGACTTAATAGGAATTGAATATTTGCATCATAGAACTATTAAACACATGTTGATTATAGAACATAAATTCAAGTTAGAAGATTCAAACAACTACTTTGCACAAGAGAAACATTTTTTGTTGCCTTCAAGATACTTACTTTATAGTATTATCAACAAACAAAAAGGTCAAGCCCCAAGGAGGAAATGAGAATTGCAAACTCAAAATCACGAATCTCAACTTGAATTACGAATACTTTTAAGTCCCAAAATGGTCGATTTGTTGAGTCTCTGATACTGACTCAGATATACTTATACCTCCTTGGGTTTTCCTCAACTTGGCTACAGAACCCACATATTAGCAAGTTCATTCTCTAGATACGCTTCTCTTTGTTTCAACTCTTCTACTATTCTTTGTAGCTCAGATTCCCTCTGAACTTTTTCAACAAGAGCAGCTTCAAATGAAACTTCCCTTTCCTTGCTCATACCCAGTTCTCTCTTCAGTTCCATCAACGAACTGTCTTGCTCTTTCCTCTTTGTAACACTCTCCCTCCTTCCATTCCTCAGGTTTCCTGTCTTGCTTCGTGGTGTAACAGAGCTCTTATGCGCTGCAGCCAGATCAGCTGTTAGTCTCTCGTTGTGATTCATAAGTCTTGCTACTTTCTCAGACAATGCCTTGAGCTCAACACTGCCGCCGAAGCAAGCTCTTTTGCATATGAACTCTCTTCAGCAAGTTTCTTGTTTCCGAGTTCTAGTTGTTCCTTCAAGTCACTTAGTTCTTTAACTTTCAGTTTAAGCTCTTCTATCTCAAATGCCTGTTATATCTCAGTCAGATAGTGAATAAAATGTTCAGATTTGCATACATAAAGGGAAAAGAAAGATCAGTGAAAGTTTATTCCAGAAATAAAATGATGTGAACACCACCTGTGCTTCTATGACTTTTTCCTCGTTTTTGTTTGGGGTTTCAGAAGAAGATTGTTGCATGTGACTTGTGACCGAGCTGATATCTCCCATTTCGAGGGCTTCAGAGAGCTGCTGCTTTAGGTTTGCAACCTCCTCTTGGAACGCTACACATACACTTGTCTGCAGAAAAGAGTTGACCAGTAATAGATTTCTCTGACATGTCTACACACTAGCTTCAAAGGTTTCTAAATACGCTGGAATTGGGGAGAGGGACTAGGTATTAGCTGAACCTTTTGGTTGAGTTGTTCCTGAATGATACGATTATCTGCAGCTTTAACCTGTAAACATAATGATAAGTGAGTAAAAAGAGTCCTTACTAAGCCATTTAGTTTCAGTAGATAAAATAATAATAATGAGCTTCAATGCAATGGTAGAAACAATGGAGAGTTTTGTTAGCATCGTTTTTGGTTTACTGTAGAGGTAAATGAGATATATTATAGCAGGCAGGTTATAGCAAAGCCATCTTAGGTGCAGTATCAATTAATAAATAAGTACTGTGTGGACAGAGGGAGTTTCAGCACCTAGAGTTCAAAACATTTTTCATTTAGTTGAGCCCTCATTTCAGAAACAGCCTGAAGATAAGAGAGAAATCACTTGAGACTAGCGAGAAAATCCAACATCATATGATAAATTCCAGAACAAAGAAGCACAAGGCCATCATGTGATGTTTGAAAAGGATAATTCACCTGCACGATATCAGATTTATCCAATGCATCATGTGATGCCATAACAAAATCCAAAATTTCTTTCAAGCATCTAACCGAGCACGAAAGACACAGTTAAGATATTAGGAGACAGTGAAATCAGCACTATGCATGTACCAACAGAAAAGTAAATAAGAGGATTCAAAACTGGAAATAAGTACCCGGTCGTCTTCTCTGATCCTCAAATTTTGTCCTGCTGGGTTCAGTAAATCATTGACAACCTGAAGTAAAATGAACGTTAAGAAATCAAAAGCAGAATCTGACTATCATTCAGCACCACTGGTGAAGTTGACAATAGGGAATGGATAGAAGAAAAGCAGGCAGTGAGTAGCACCTCATTATAAATTTCCAGGTAGGAAACACGTAGGGAGAAATTCTCGCCTTGGTGTCTGCAAGATATAAAAATGTGTGACGTAGCTAGCACTTAGGCCAGGGAACTCGACTAATCAACATCCTAAGAAGTACCTCTTGTATAATGCTGAAAGCATCTTTCACGGCTAATGGTATAATACCAGGAGATCTTTGGTCCCCCTGACATTTTAACCAAACAAAACTGTCTCCAGGAGATAAAATTGTTCCAGTATCATGCATATCTTTGAAGTCACAAGTAAATATGGTCTTTTAAAACGAAGTATATAAAATCATCTGGCATTAGGGCAGGACTCTGTATTGATCATTGGTGTCGCAGGAGAAAAGTTGTACTAGATCTTGGATGACACATTGCAGTACATTGTACAAGGTAGTAACCTAATACGTTTTATTTTAAGAAGATGAAAAACAAGAAACGTCATGATTAGTGAATCTTACATGCATAGTATGAGTTCTTCCACTGCTTGTCACTCCGTATGCAAAAATGGTCCCAGTGTTTGGATTAACACTCGGAGTCGCTACATCAGAATAACTAAAAATTGTTCTAGAGACTAGAACAAGCACTAGATACAGTTTTCCAACTCAAAAATCTCATGTTCCAAATGAATGGTCATGCAAGCTGTTCGTGATACTGTAACTTGGGGTACGCTTTGATATAATATAAATATCTTTTTATTTTCTAAGAAAAAAGTCTTGACTAGATCAGCCAAAATACAAAGTGGTGGCTCTCTCATTGCAACAAAAAGAAAGAAAAGAATTGTTTACTCCATACCATTGATCCCCTTCATAGCACCATTAACTACATGCTGAGCAGCAACATCATAGACATGGTGTGTTGTCGTGGTAGGCCCAAAAACACGATCTTCAAGAAAGGACAGAACTTGAAAAAACAGATGCTTATAGGAACTTGACATCTAGTTTTATTTAGACCTTCATTAATGACGCAGGAAACTTCAATCTATTCCACAAAAGAACAACACTTTAATACCTCTTTTGGTAATTCACGAATGATGCGATGCGCTATATATAACATTAATGATGCTTACAGAAACAAATGAAGCCTAGTCAAACAGTAAAGACTAACCATAGGCATAAGCTATTGATTGCTTATGCTCATTCCGCACAATTGTTTCCCCATCTGCATACCATGCAATCTCCTCCCCTTTGTAGATTTCCCTTGGACTACGTCAAATATAAACCAATGTCAAAAATTCACAGAACAAACATCACCTCAGTGTTTGAAACCTATACAGCGAATCACCACTAACCTGAGTGGACGAAAACGAACTGTCACAGTGACATTTTCTTTAGACGGCAAAGCCTTAGGCGGTACCTTTCCAGTAAAGTGTAACAGAGGCTTGCTTGGAGCAGATGAAGAAGTAGGAGAGCTATGGGTATCCACAGATGTCTCTTGATTATGTTTAGAGGAAGAGGTAGTTGAAGGTGCAGGGGAGCTAGTAGCCTTTAACTTGTTAGACCTAGCATTTCTAGACTTTGATCCTTTTCTAGATGCCATCAGAAACCAAATTCCAACTCCCACTAACTGAAAAAATGAAGCAAGAAGTTAGTTTTTTTTTATCAATAAACAAAAGGACTGAGATTGTGCTAACAGAGTTATGCTTGAGTCTCTGATGAGCTAAAAACTCCAAATTGTTCTCAAAACTTAACCTTCAGGTCAAAAGTTTCCAGGAAACCAAAAAGCCTAAAACACACAAGTTTCAGGGTTTTGATTTCTTCAAAAAACAAGGAGAAAATAATTAGTAAGCGAGTGAGAGAATCACAATGGGAAGAAGACGAATGGAGGATAACAAGAATTACGGAATTGACACTAAAAAAAATGCGAATGATTCGGAGGTTTAAACAAAACGGCATAACAGAAGATTCCAATAGAAGCAAGTGGCTACCTCAATCTCTATGTAGCTAAAAGTCGAAAATCGCATGCAGCAGATTGGATTATTATATGCGAGAGAGTAATTACTGATTACGTAAGCTGCACTTCTCATAAGTATCATTCTAATTAATTGATTGCGAATTGTAAAGACTTTTTACTTTATGAAATTGAAGCGATTTTTATACCTTAATCAATTCTTTATTCGTGTTTTTTCCTCGTAAATTGTAATCACAAAACATCATTAAAGGTGGGGTGCAGATGAGAGATAAGGGAAGAATAGTATACATACATGTATAATCTAAGTACTTGCTTTCACGGATTCTGTGAGGAGAAGAAGAGAGCCAATTTTCGTAAAATTTTTCACATACATTTAACTAGTCAACATATTATTTCCCTTTTTTTTTGTTCTTGTACTTTATTTTTTCAGTGGACTAAATATTAATTATGTTTCCTTTATATTCATCATGATTGATGAGAATAATGCAGAAAGCATTTCCCAACTTAATATTTTACCTCTATTTGAGTCAACAATGACAAAATATCTAAAAATGATTTTTTCTTAAATGTTACTGTTATTTATTTTATCAAAATTATTATTTTCTCACATGTAGATTTGCAGAAATATTGTGGCTTTTGTTTTACTAATTATATCTTGCAAATAAATTTATTTTGCTCAATAAATACATAAAATTTCTAGATCAAATTAAAGAGTTAGTATGCTAGTTAAATTATTATTCTAAATTGTATAATAAATTTCTTTCAGATTTGCTTTTATATTTGTAGAAGAATATGATATTAAATAGCAATCTTAAAACTTTTATTTTCAATGATATTAAATAAAATGAAATTTATTTTGGATTTCAACACATCCATTTGCCCGCCGAAGAAAATTATATAGAATACAACTGAAAGTCCAAAAGAGCCCATCTCTCCACAGCTCTACTCACTCACACTACTCTCACTCGCCCACTATGCAATTCTTTTCGATTCAAAAATCAAATTCGCAAAATTGCAAGAACAAACAAACAAAAAAAGATAAATCCAAAAGTTGAAAAATCGAAGAAAAAAGAAGAAGCAAAAGGCTGATTCATGGAGGACGACGATCAGCAGAAGACTTCAGATCTAGTACAGGAGCTTGTTCTTCGCCTTGTCTCCCAAAACCCTCAAACCCCTAATCTCGATCTCAATTCTCCCGCCTTTCTCAAAACCCTTCGTTACGCCTTTCGCATCCTCTCCAGCCGCCTCACTCCCTCCGTCGCTCCTGACGCCACCGCCATCGCCGAATCCCTCAAACGCCGTCTCGCCACTCAGGGTAAGTCCTCCGACGCCCTCGCTTTTGCCGATCTCTACACTAAGTTCGCTTCTAAGACTGGCCCAGGTAGTGTCAACAATAAATGGGCTCTCGTTTACTTGCTTAAAATCGTTTCTGACGATCGTAAATCCGCTATAAATGGCCTCGATTCGTCGGCTTTGCTACCTAATTTGGGGCTTGGCGATGCTGGTAATGGGATACTTCGCGGTAGAGAGGCTAAGAAGAAAGATTGGAGTAATGGGGTTTTATTGGTTAGTAAAGATCCTGAGAATTTGAGGGATATTGCGTTTAGAGAGTATGCTACTTTGGTTGAGGAAGAGAATGAAGTGACGGAGGAGGTTCTAGTCAGGGATGTTTTGTATGCTTGCCAAGGAATTGATGGGAAATATGTGAAATTTAACTGCGAAATTGACGGTTATGCTGTGCAGGATTCGGTTAAGGTGCCTAGAGCTACTAGGATAATTGTTCGTATGCTCTCAGAGCTTGGCTGGTTGTTCAGGAAAGTTAATACTTTTATAACTGAGAGTATGGATCGGTTTCCAGCTGAGGAAGTGGGAACTGTTGGGCAAGCGTTTTGTGCAGCATTGCAAGATGAGCTCTCTGATTATTATAAGTTATTGGCTGTGCTCGAAGCCCAGGCGATGAATCCTATTCCTTTGGTTTCTGAACCAGCCAGCTCAAGCAATTACCTTTCCTTGAGGAGGTTATTGGTATGGTTTGCAGAGCCTATGGTGAAAATGAGACTGATGGCTGTTTTGGTTGACAAGTGTAAAGTTTTGAGAGGTGGGGCAATGGCTGGGGCTATCCATTTGCACGCACAGCACGGTGATCCGCTTGTTCATGAGTTTATGATGAACTTGCTTCAATGTGTGTGTTCTCCGCTGTTTGAAATGGTGAGAAGTTGGGTTCTAGAAGGAGAGCTAGAAGATACTTTTGGTGAATTCTTTATCGTAGGTCAACCTGTTAAAGTCGATTTGCTTTGGAGAGAAGGTTATAAGCTCCACCCAGGGATGCTCCCCTCTTTTATTTCACCGAGTCTAGCTCAGAGAATTCTGAGAACTGGGAAATCCATAAACTTTCTTCGTGTTTGCTGTGATGATCATGGGTGGGCTGATGCAGCTTCAGAAGCAGCGGCTGCATCTGGGACAACGACTAGGCGAGGAGGTCTCGGGTATGGTGAAACAGATGCACTTGAACATCTTGTTACGGAGGCAGCAAAGAGAATCGACAAGCATCTGTTGGATGTTCTATATAAGAGATATAAATTTAAAGAGCATTGTCTTGCTATTAAGCGGTATTTACTTCTTGGCCAAGGTGATTTTGTCCAATGCTTAATGGATATTGTAGGACCTAAACTTTCTGAGCCAGCCAATAATATTAGTTCATTTGAGCTAGCTGGGTTTCTTGAGGCTGCCATTCGAGCATCTAACGCTCAGTATGATGACCGTGACATGTTAGACAGATTGAGGGTGAAGATGATGCCTCATGGCACTGGAGACAGAGGCTGGGATGTATTCTCATTGGATTATGAGGCAAGGGTTCCATTAGATACTGTGTTTACTGAGTCTGTTTTGTCCAGATATCTGAGAATGTTCAATTTTCTCTGGAAGTTGAAAAGGGTAGAGCATGCTCTTATCGGAATCTGGAAGACTATGAAACCAAATTGCGTCACTTCTAATTCATTCGTTAAGCTCCAAACTTCAGTGAAGTTGCAACTGCTCTCTGCCCTGAGGCGGTGCCAGGTCCTTTGGAATGAAATGAACCATTTTGTTACTAACTTTCAGTATTACATCATGTTTGAGGTATTGGAGGTGTCATGGTCTAATTTCTCAAGAGAAATGGAAGCTGCTAAAGACCTCGATGATCTCTTGTCAGCACATGAGAAGTACCTCAACGCAATTGTTGCAAAATCTCTTCTGGGTGAACAGTCACAGACCATTAGCAAATCGCTTTTTGTTCTCTTTGAGCTTATATTAAGGTTCAGGAGTCATGCAGATCGTTTGTATGAGGGAATTCACGAGTTGCAAATAAGGTAAGTCTTTTCTTAAAACCTAAAACACAAGTAGAATTTAGACTTTTGCGCAAACATATTCCTCTGTTTTAAGGGTCAAAATTTGATCTGTGATATCACCAATTTCTTGCAGA
Organism: Cardamine chenopodiifolia; assembly: GCA_963922655.1. NCBI lineage: Eukaryota > Viridiplantae > Streptophyta > Magnoliopsida > Brassicales > Brassicaceae > Cardamine > Cardamine chenopodiifolia. The sequence goes on along the minus strand of OZ000464.1, from coordinate 15,635,503 downwards.
ACTAAAGAATCAGGACGTGATAGAAACAAAATGCAAGAGTCCAGTTCATGGATCAGTGAAGGTAGGAAGGGGTTGACACAGCGTGCTGGAGAATTTCTTCAAAGCCTGAGTCAAGATATGGACAGGATTGCAAAGGAATACATATCCTCACTCGATGCATTCCTGTCTCTTTTGCCTCTGCAACAATGTGTAGATCTCAAGTTTCTCTTCTTCCGGCTCGACTTCACTGAGTTCTACAGCCGGTTGCATTCCAAAGGATAAGAAAGTTGAAAGAGTATCAGGTTTAGTTGAAAAGCATATTCCACAATAGCAAGAGAAGTAGACATGACATTGCTCTACTTTCACTAACCGCTGACTGCAGCATGGGATCATGAACCAGGGATGCAGAGGATATTTTCTTGAATCTAGATGCGTGGAAGAATCTGTTTCTTATTTATGAGACTGCATCATAGTCCATAGATTGGTTTTAAATGGCTTGTTTCAAAGTTTGCGATTGGGAAACAGATTCTTGTGTTGGTAAATTGGGGAAGGTTTGTGTTTCCATTTGTGATATCGGTCTGATAATCTCCAGCTTTAGTTTTTTCACTGATTTGTATGATTTGTTTTGTGACTTGGTTGATATAACAAGGAATCAGTTGCTTGATAATGTGTCTTCCTCACGATGATTTGAATCCACAAGGCTTTCATTGATATCTGTGTTACCGTGTAAATGAAGCAGATGAACAACATAGAACAAGTAGCATTTTGTAAAGAGTTCTTGAAATCTAAAGCAGTTGTGTAAAAGGTTATTTTGTTAACTATTCTGCAAGTGCGTGCAACAAACAATCAGACAACAAAGAATAAAAAAGGATAAAGGAACACGTCGCCTGAGAGATTCGAACTCTCGCGGGAAATCCCACTCACTTAGCAGGCGAGCGCCTTAACCACTCGGCCAAAGCGACGATTGTGAATATCTATCAGATTTAAACTTTAAGTTTTTAAATATATTTCATGTATGCCAATTACCTTAACATTTTTTTTACAAAACTAAAAATTCTTATCAATCTCTTAAAATTGTTTCAAACAAAAAAAAAAATTACAAAATAAGAAATTTGATCTGATGTAATTTTTTGTTTTTTTTGGCAGCAAAACAATCCAATGTAATTATATGTCAAAAATGTGATTTTTTTTTATTACCAAAAAGAAAATAGTTTAAAAGTTTTGAAATTGTATATAAAGGAAAGAAAAAAAAGACTGTACATATTAATTAAAAAGAATAAAAGGAAGGGAAAATGAGAATTAGACAGATTTGTTAATCAATTCTCTAACTTTTTCAATGACAACCCATTCTTTGTGACCTCCAATCACCTCCTCTTTCATCTCATCTTCCTTCCACAACTGCATTCACCACTCAATTCTCTCGTCGTTACATTATTATTATTTTCATATAGTCAAACTACGGCATCTCTGAAATTCAAAACAATTTGTAAAACTATAATGCATACCTGAATGATAGGCATTTTCTGCATCATACACAAATATGGAAATTGGTTCAGATTTGGCACATACCATAGAGGAATAAGAATATAATTATGTTTAAGCATTTTACCGAAATGTTTCCACGCTTCACCAATGTTTGAGGGACCTTGTTTACATCCACGTAGTAAACTTTGCTATGTTTTTTTTTTAAGATTAACTTTAGTTCCCAATATAATCAACTTTTGCAATAACATACATGTAAATAGTTGATTTTGTTGTTAGCTTACTGGTTATTATATTCCGCAGCCAATTTCTCCAACTTAGGCTTCAAGTATATACATTTCCGATACCAAGAAGCCATCCTGCCCAAATACCCCGGCAAAATGATCAGCAGGAACATGTAACCTAACAGAATACTACATAATGGTCAAAGTCCTTTGTTTTTTGCCATTAGTCTTACGGAGTGAGTGAATCTAAAATGCAACTCCTAAAAGAAATTATCAGACGTAAAAATCTATGAAATCGCGAAATCGTTCCACCCTTATCCAGATTACCAACGAGAACCATAATCCTTTTCTATAGGATGACCTATCCAAAATGAATAATTGCACCTCTTTATATGTTTTTTTGTTAACTTAGAAAAATAAAATAAAAAACCTCTCAAATTTTGACCATATAAATTTGAGGTCATGGCTTCTTTTGCCTATGCTCTAGACCCGACTTGTCTATAAAGAACCGTTTCTAAGTTAGATTATGGAATGAAGAATATATGGTTTTGGTATGTTGACCATTCGATGATGATAGGCTGAGAGAGTTGGCGTGCATCGAGCTCATCAACGTTGTTAGGTTCCATCTCCACAGTAGTAGGCTGAGATAAGTTTGACCAAATGGCTTTTAATCTCCACTCTTTATCCATCTTTGACCTCCCAATCTTTTCATTATTGTAAACCGTCACACTAAACCCACACTTCTTCTCCAAATTCAGACTCTCTTTCCTCCAAAATTGTTCCTTCTTGTTACTATGAGCTTGCCTCGTTAGCATTTGAGGATTTGATGCCAAAGCTGCCATCTTCTTCTTCTTCTTCTTTTTTGCTTTCTTTTTTTCTTTGATAAATGTCTTTCTCTCTCTAATAACCTAATTTCTCACATAAAAAACTCTTTAGAAATTTATAGGGAAAATGCTTATTGGTTAATACTAAAATATTATTTGTAATAATTAAAAATTTATAAAACTTTTTGGTGTTTTGTATTGTATAATGTAGAACTTATATTTTGGTGTTTGGTTGTCAAGGGAGGATTATTATCAAGAAGGAAGTAATGTTTTATCATGAACTCGCTGTTCTTGAAGCTTTTCCGTAAAGCTTTGACAACATGGGGTCGATGGGTTTAGAAGAATGTGAATCCGATGAAGTCTCTTGTTTTCTTTCGGGGCTATTCCGCCTCCCATTTCAGGTAAATGGAGACCGTCTTTTGAATCTATGAATCTAAGGCTCAATCTTTTGTTTGAGGTTTTACCTTGACATTTTAAATCTTGACACTTTTGGATTTGTTTTGCTACTATTGGTTGTAAATGCTTTTGTCAATATGATTATGCTGTATTCAGCGACAAAGAGAGGTTACATATTAATATTTACAATGGATTTTTTTCCAATTTCGTTGTGACTTGTGACAATGTATGATGATCTAAATAACAGTGTTTGTTTTTTTCTTAGTTAAAGTTGTGTACGGAAAAGTGTGAACCACTTGAAATAAGAACGCAAGAATTTGCATTTGGAATTTATGGATGTGAGAATTCGTTAATCACCGACAATTAAATAATAAATAATTTGTCCATTTTTGGAAAATAATAGAATTGTGGACAACGGGTTTGGTCACGATGTTTCACATGATATATTGGATGTTTGGAATTTTGTTAACCACGAAAGTCTTTAAACAAGACGGTTAGGTCAAATGCTTTTATGAGTTCTTACAACCTGGTGCAGGTGTACGCCACGTGGCGTACTTCTTACCTATTAAATTCCCTATTCTAGATTAATTTAAGAGTTATACATGTGACTATTTCGTTGGAGATTGGAAAAAAGCATTTATGTTTCTGTTTGTGTGAAAAGTAAGATTACGGATGCTTAAATACCGGAAATATCTGAAGTACGCAGCACGATGATATTTATCTTTTCCCCTGTGTGTTCTCTAAAAATTCTTTGAGAATTTGATTTTCCTAGTGATCCAACAAATGTATTTTTAATTTCTGAATCTTCTTTTTGTTCCTACTGAAATCAAGAATTTGTGTTAAGAACGAGTGCTTTTAATATTGTATAGATGCAAATGAAAACATTAGGATATTTCGATTATTGCGATTACAAATGAGCAGTGAGGGATTTACCTACAGTTTTGTATCTAAAAGGTGTTGGTACAAAATCGATCCGTGTTTTTGTTTTTTAGCATATCAGTATGGTAGTAAAAACTAAGAGAAGAAGATATTGAACTTGGAAGGTCCAAGGGTATGAGAAAAACCTTTAATGGACAATTCAGGAACAGTGGTTTTCTCCACCATAAGAAGCTCATTGTCTATGAATATCACAACCACCGTTATATCATCATGAAAGAATCTCCTCACTCCTCTCTCCACTTTCTTCAAATCATCGTACCTCATCTCTCTCTTCTTTGCAGCTATGTTCATCGCTATTCTCACCAGCCTTCTCGCTATTCCCTGTGTTTTCATTCAAATATATATCCATCACTGAACGCAAAAAAAAGGGGGGAATTCACTGTTATGAATATCTGAGGCGGACGCACGTACAGGACGAGGGTGTTTTTTCACTATCTCTACAGCTTGCTGGTTGGTCAACTGTTCCCAGAGTCCATCTGATGCGAATATCACAAACTTATCGCTTGTTTGTAAGACTCTTGAGTAGACACAAGGCTCTGCTGATAAAACCGGTCTTTGTAGCTGTTCAGGGAGATGGAACCGAGGAAATGATGGATCAAGAGAGAACTCTGGGCGCTTTAAGTACGCATCCCCGATTGATCTAGACACCTGCACAAATGAAAGACACAATTCTCTTATATTTTGATAAGCCAAGACACTTGAAAATGTTGAGCTGCTCAGAGCTAAAGCTATCCTAGGACTGAATGTAGATGTTCTGAATTGGTTACTAAACCGGTAGTAAGGGCTCGATTATAAGGCTTTTTTGGCATATTGTAGAAGAGTGGTGGATTTTCGAAGGTTTGGTTTGAGAGTAGGGAGCTTCTCAGCTCTCATTAATCAACTCTCTGGTTTAGTCAATTGGAACAAGAATGGTAGTTTCATAGCTTTGTTCTTATCATACTGTCACAGGCCTTTGATATGTGATTTGAGGGGGAGAAAGAAAAAAAGAAAGCCTTGCAAACCTGAATTATGCCTTTGATTCGCCAGACACCGTGTTTGAGGACAACGATATGCGAATCATCAGGATGCAATGACCTAAGCTCTTGTCTAACTTCCTCCAAAGCAGCATTGTGATCCCTTGTCAATTGCTCAGCTACAATCTTATTTGACCTATTAGTATTACCCCCCATGGAACCAAGCACAGCACGAGAATCACCAACGTTAGCAATAAGCAAGGTCCCTTTCCAAATAACTCCAACCAAACAGCAAGATCCAACAGCTGCAATCAACGGTTTGAACCCGCAAGTCCTTCGTACAAGTGTGAGAAATCCTTCCTCAGTTGCAGAAAATGCAGCTTTCAGTGTCTCCTCTGAAATAGTACTCTTCTCTTTCGAAACTCCTAAAAGATAAAGTCTTTAATCAAGAAGCAGCCAATGAAACCATTCTAATTCAAAAAATTGAAAGGCTAAAGGGAACAAGACAAAGAGGCTACAAAATCCAGAAACAAACAAATAGAGAGAGACCAAGACAATCATAATCTGCCAAAAAGAAAGGTTTTGTAATCTTCATAAAAAAAGTTGGTAGCTTTACCAAAAGTCAAGGTTCAGTTCACTGTTCATCAGATGCATAATGATTTAAAACCCATAAACTTCAACTTCTACCAAAATTTTCCAATCATCTAAAGCAAATCAGAAAAGAAGAACACATAGATAGATATGAGAATCAAAATCAACCAAGTTCAGAGAAGGACTAGTTTGACTTCAAGTCATCAAACAAAGGAGAAAAAGACCGACTCATCAAATGAGAAAAGAGATGATCAGAGATGTATCTAGAAGCTTCAGGTCCGCCATGTCCATCATAGACTCCAACAAAAACGGCGCCATTTCCAGTCTCAACTTGGCTATGATCTTCAATGACCTCGTTAGCTTGGACAACAGCCATAGAGAAATCTCCGAATGAATGTCTCTCAAGTTCTCTAGACCAAAGAAGAGAGTCACCGGAGGAGGAGTCACCGTTGATATCGTCATGATCATCATCATCCTTGTTCATACGGCCGTACCGTCGCATAGGTCGCAAACAAAAAAGCGCCATTCTCGTAAACCAGGAGAACATCCCTCATTTGCTCCTCCACGAGAACACCTGTTTTAAAGTTCGCCGGAGATTCGTGACTTGTTTGGTGAGAATCAGAAGATAAATGTGGTGGATCGAAGCTGAATCGGAAAAGCTTGAACTCATAAAGGCAAAATCAGAGATTGTGAAAAGCAAAGTTATTTCTTTATTTGTTTTGAATTGAATATTTGAGATTAACAGGAGAGAAACACTTTCGTTGGTCTAGAGAGAGAGTGTGTGTGTCAGAGTGGTTGAAGCAAAGTATGAAAAATATGATTTGTGTAAATAAAAGTTGAGTTGAGTCTATAACATATAATTAAGATTTTTTTTATAAAAGAAAATAACAAATGTGTTTACTTTTATTTTCAGATTTCACGCAATGAATAGGGAATCAAAATTGTTGACGTAATTATTGTACGTATTCCCCAAGGATCTTATGTCATATTTGTCTTTGTCGATTTGTGTACAAATAAAAGTCTAAAACCGCGTTTGCTCGTCACAAAAAGAGAAATTATGCCAAAAAAAAGTCAAAGTCGAAAAGAAGAAATAGAGCGGAAATAAAAGAAAGAGCAAAGACCTAAACTTGTACTAATTGTAACATCAAAAGACTCTAATTGTAAACCTTCATTTTCCTAGTTCAAACCATAATTCATGGCACCAAATAAAAATACAATTACCTTTTCCTCCAAGGTAACTTTGGTCTTGTCCATGCCAAGACTTTGCAGAAGCTGGCAACGTTCGAAGCTGTTTCCTTCATCGTCTGCATTTTTACCAAATTTCCTTTTCCTTTTCCTTGGTGAAATTCAAAGATGTTATTGGTATTTTGTTCGATTCAATGCTTTGTTCACCGAGCAAGTCCCATAAAATAGGCTTCGTGATCGCCGCGTGGTAACTGTGATTGTTAGTTAATTACGTTCTTGAAGACACGCCAGCGAGACTTGTTATGAAACAAGAGGTGGTAGGCTTTGTGTCGCAGCTCTTGCTTGCTCTTACACGTGTACGAACCGCCACGTCTTAGGCTTTGGGGAGTTGCAAAGAGTAAAAAGTGTTCGATCTGAGTTTGCCACCTGTCTTCGAACTTTTACGGCTAATACAGCTTCAGTTGATGTCGGTGTGATTAACCAGTTACGACATCGTCCCCGGTTTTGTGTAATGGACTTGAGATTGATTTAATGGTGTTATACATAGTGCATGATGTCTTGAGACAAAAACAGCATATGATTGTAAATAAGCGAACTTAAACCTTTTGAGTTTTTTTAACAGTAAATTAAGCACACGTCGAATTTTCAGAGGCCTACCGATTGGCTACAGTTCACACTATCATCAGTCTTTCAAACCCCATTCACACAAAACAAATCGATAAAATAAAAACAGAGCAAAACTTAGAATGATAAGTGATCTAAAACTGCCATCTCAGAACAGAAATACAAACGCAGAATCTGTTCTCAGAGTCTAAAGACGGTTACTTCGCGATTCCTGACCTGCGCAGCTCAGCTTCACCATGCGCAAAATGGCATCTATCTCCATATGAACAGTTCCCTTTAGAGAATCTTTCACAGAGCTTTGTCTTGAAGTTGCTCCCAGGATGTGGTTTCCCTTCAGAACCACCAAACCCTTGCGGCTTCTTGGCAGCAGCAGATGATCCAAGTCTCCCTATAAGCTCTCTCACCATCCCACTCGCTTCATTGATCTGTTCAAATGTTCCTTCTAGCTCGATAATCTTCAAGTTTGGATCTCTTTCGTGATCTTGAATCGATAGTTTCACCCCTGTTTGACGGCATATCTGTTTGGAATGGATTCCACCTTTACCAATTATGGCACCAGCTAAAGAAGCATCTACACTGATCTTGGCAGTAGCAGAAGCACCAAAGCTTGAAACAGGGCCTGATCCTGGATCTCCTCTCCCTGAGAATCTGCCTGCACCACCAGATCCTTGCATATTTCTGGAGACTTGAGCAAGTGGTGGTCCCAGATTTGTCAACTGCGCTGCAGCATTGTATCCACCTGGTACATAGTGCAAGAAGTGACAATTCTCACCAAACGGACATCCAGAAGTGCTGCAATACAAAGCATAATGCATTAGCAAACTAACCCGAGTAAGAACAAAATGACATACCTATAGCCTATTTAAGCAATAACCTCAAGTGCAAAAATGACGAAAGAAATTTATAGAGTAATGAATAGATTCTATTCAAACTCTTTCACTGATGCACAACCAACATGTAGCACAGGAGCTGAAAGACTCATTCATAGATAGCTCAAGCATAATACAAAAACCTTACCCGAGACAAATGGTTATATACTGCATATGCAAAATTATAGATTCCTTACCATCAAACAGAAGAAGAACTAAAAAATAAATTGTTTAAAAGACTGTCACAGTTCAAAAGAAAAGAAAAGTTTTGGTTGATTTTGTATATTCATCAAGTAGAGTTGAGTTCCAAAATTATACTCCATATACACTTATCCATTCCTATGAGGAATCACATTTTGTTACATTTAAGGATGAACAGTAGCTACGTACCTGTATAACAACTATCCACTTCATTAGCACAATATTACTAGTTAATTTCAGGATGGAGATGAAACCAATCCAATCAGGGGGAAAAAATAGACTATAACCTGAAAAATTTTGTGCATGGCTTCGATTTGCTTCCTAAACCAGTTGAATTTGATTCCATCTCTGTTGCAAACATTAAGTGCTCTTACTTGGTTAAAAAAATCTAAAATTTTCAATAGATAGCATTTTGGAATAACCCCATTGTACCATATGCTTCTAATACATTTGATCTATATGAAAATTTTCAGGGTTATTAAATATTGAAATTGAACTCAACGCCTTGAGTTGACATATATCAATGAAGCAAATCTAGTATCTTGAACTGGTCACAAAGGGCTTAATATTCAACTGGATTGACAAATCAATGAATATGAGAAGAGTAGAAACAAAACTCCATATTCATTGGCTCCAGCACAGAACCAACTCTACTGAACACTTAAGGAAACTTTAGATAAAAGCAGATAAAGGGTTTTCGAGTAATCGCTCTAATGAACACAACACAAGAATATGCCCAAATGAAAAAGGAACAATCTTTATGACTTTGGAGACAATAGGAATGAACAAACGTAAGTGATACCAAAAAATGATCTATTGCTGTGAAGATGTCGAATTCGAAAACCCAATTGGAGACAAAAGGAAGGAGAGGAATGAATGAAAGAGCTAACCTTGCTTAGACCTCTTGAATCCGCCATTAGAGCTATGTAAGGCAGCTTCAGGGCGTCCTCTCTTACGAGCATCCATGTGAATGACAAACCCTAGAGACTGATTAAAACGGGGAGAGTCGGAGAAGGTGAATCGAAATCGGAAATTGATGAGAGAAGAGAAGCCCTAGTAGGGTTCGAGGGAAAGATGAGATCTTGATATGAGCTTTTCGTTTCCTATCCCTTTAAAATTCATTCTATAGGGTTTATCATCTTTCCATTTTTTTCAAAAATAATAGTATAAGGGAAGAAATCATTATATGCATTAACATTACAATATCACATCTATGTGACTATGTCATTAATAAAATGGAGTTTTTTTGTGTTTCATGACACTTGAATTAAATTGCTTTAGCAAGTAATTAAAAAATAGTATAATTCTTACCCTAATTCAAAATTTCAATCCTCACTCTAACTAAACGAGTAATATAAAATAACTGAGAATTGATTTATCGTTAATTCAGGAACTCAAGATAGAAAACTATTCTTTCCATTGTGAAACCAGGAGACATGAATCAACTATAAATCAATTTAATTGTTATCCGTACTAGTAAACCCTTGGAAAATTTTAAACTGCTCCAAATGAGATCATTATTACAAATTACAATAGATAGGTGTAATTAATCATAAGAACTACGACGCCAAGAGATGGTTTTTGGTTTTCTACAGAGTTGAAAAATAAAAGTAGAAATAACTTTGAAAATAAAAAGTTATTCACAATTATTTAATTTAATCTCTGTTTCCTTTTAAAAAAATATTGTCTCTCTTTCTTTTCTTCAAGTTAATAGGTGTTGTAAAAGTTGCGAGTTAAGGTTTTTGTTACGGGTCAAGATTTTTGTTGGCTGAATTTGAGGTGTGGGTAAGCAAGTAACAAGCTATCATCGCATGTTTGTTAGAAAGAAAATTTTTAATATTCATAAGATTTAGTTTATTTATCTTTTTAATCAAGATTGATATCTTAATTTTTTTTTAAATGAGTCAATTTCATACTACTTTAACCACTTATAAATCAAAGTAGCTCCTTTAGGAAGATCAGCGTATCCATGAAGACCATCGCTCTCTGCCTTCCATGTACAATTTTGACATCTATAATAGTCTCTATCCGCTCTGTAAATGTCGAATACGCCTTTCTTTATTTGTCCAAGTGGTCATTTTGAACTCCAAGGAGATAGTCGTTATCATTTTGAATTGTGATCCTCATAAAAGGACCTCGAGGATCTTCAGCAGCTTCAGAACATATCAAAGATTTCAAAACTATGGAGATGGTGAACATTGAGCAGACAATGGAATTTGAGATTTATTCTGGGTGAGTTGGCCATGACGGTTGGTTAGTGATAGCCTTTTTACAATATGTAAATGTTTTTATAGAGAAATATTGATATATAGAAATATATCTTTATATTAATTTATCTTAAATAACCTAAATTAGTCATAAAATCACTAGATATATTTGGCTAATTACAATAAATGGAAATTGTTTAAACAACCCACAACAATATGAAAATCTATACTGAATAACCTAAATTAGTCACAAAATCACTAGATAGATAGATATATTTGTGTAATTACAATAAATGGAAGTTATTTAAATAACCCACAAAATCTGGATATCTAGATATGTTTCACCAAAAGTACTATAGTTCCCAATTTTATCCTTCTCAAGGTAATAATTTTAAGTTTGTGACCACTTTTAAATGAAAAGGTTGTGAAGATGTTTTTGGCCTCGAATGTTGTTAATTGTTATATAAGATTAGAACCATTCCATTTATTCTATATGGGTAAAAACAAAAGCAAGACCAAAAACTATGTACAAAAAGTTTTCATATTTTCTTATGTTTTTACTAGGACATTTTGAAAGTTGAAGATAAAGACTGAACTTTTAGAAACACATTTTCACACCCTTTTTATTCACAAACCCGACTTTGACTACAAACAAGTCAAGTTTGTGTTTGTGGCCGTATTACAATCAGAACTGAATGTAATGTTTCAAAGCCACTCTTATCTATATAAACATATATGATCTGATCGATTCTTTTACATAGCTTAGATAAGAATCTTGGCTTCGAGCAAAATCTTGATGGCAGGCCTGATGGTCACACGTTTATGACTTGTAAAAAGAATATACTGTGTTTTACAAACAAAATTTTATAAAGATTCTTTTCATACATTTTGAAACCACAACTTGGAAGAATACTAATGTGTTCATCAAGTTGTTTACTTGAATCGGATGAACAAAATCTTTTCCTGGGATCCCTTAAAGCAAAGCAGAAGGGAAGGAAAACAAAACAAAATCTTGCAGGGTCATTTGTTTTGTCCTAAGGTTGAAGGTGAATCGCTTCTTAATCCACTGTCATCCCTGTGGCATTGGATGCTCATGCAAATAATGTTCTTCTCCATCTGATTCAACAGTAACACCCACAAAAAAAAACCAAGATAAAAAATAACAGAAGTGGTCTTGCAATGATCAAGATAATGAGTCACAATCGACATGTTTGCTAAGTTATGCTATGTAATTGATATTAGTATATATGATCCTTCTGACTTTAATGGGATTTGGATATGTAAAAACATTCTTAGGTTGGAAAGTTATGTGAAAAGGCAACATAAAACATAGAATAATCAAAGGCTTGTGTAAAGATCATCATGTGTATTACCGCTTTCATAATCAGAAGCATCCGCAAGCCTTGCAATGGCAGCAATAAGTGCCTTTTCATGTTCCTGCACAATCCAATAACAGCACCAAGTTTTAATTAACCGTTTCTTTCAGTCTATATTTAATCACAGCGTACTTATCACCTTGAGTAGTTTCTTGGCCTTGTCAAGCTCAAGCGGGTCAGGAAGGTTAGAATCAAAAACTCTCTCCACCTAATTGGGAAAAATATCAACAAGAAAAAAAACACTTTTGACTAAAGAGAAACAGAATGCAGAGATCGTAATAAGTACCTCCTTCACAAGTGAGTCTGTGTTGAACAATTCAATCTCATTGAAAAACATCCTCCCACAACCGTTTTGCGTTGCTAAATGTTCTCTTCTTGGCTGTGTTCTTGGACCTCTCCCTCTACCACCATGGCTTAAGGTTCTTTGACTCCCATGGATTGTTCCACCGCAATGTCCTACATTTAAAGTTACCCCATTCTCCTCTCCATCCCATCTTATATCTTCCGGTGGAATCTGCAATTATATAAACAACTTCCTTGAGTTTCTGCAGAAATTGGTATCATATTACACAATAGGTGGATACATTTTAGAAACTGTTTCCCACGTAATTTCACTAATGAAAGCTACCAAATTTCCAATAAACAAACCGTATCTGAACCCAAAAGACATTCTTGGCAACATTTTCAAGGAAACTTGGTAACTAATAATTTCTAAAAAACTCGTGAAGATTACCTCCTTGAGATCAACCCATTCCCACGTCTCATTCGCTGTGTCTATATCATATACCAACGCATGGTGACCCTGTGAGAAAACAATGAGTGCATCAGTCATAAGATATTTGTGCCATGTTCGATGAACACAATGAGTGCATCAGTAATAAGATACTTGTGTGCATCAGTTTAAGATACGTACGACACGTTCGATGTTAACTACGCAACAAAAACAATTAAACCGTTCCAATCTTTTAGAGAATTCAAAGTCACAGTACTCTCGGAGGGTTCAAACTTCAAACTAGTAAACTCTCCTTTCTTCAATTCATCAAGAAGTACACCATAGAGAGACTTGATTAACTAGAGAAGTCTCTAACTCCTGACTAATGCCCAAATCATGGTCCTAGACTAATCCAGACTACCCCAACCCATTCTGCCTAAGCTTCCTTTTAACCTGCTACTAGGCTGCTAGCGCTATAGCTAACCGACTCGGCTATAGTTGTTGAGCTGCCAACACAATTACAATCTACTAAAATCACCTAGACTAATTGCAATGCTCTTGCACTAGACTAACACATGGCTTATCACACTCATACTAAACAATACGAGAAATATGCAATACATGACTTTACTCTGAAGTACACTGGTAAATTTGGATCAGCCGTAGAGGCCTTGGTGTCAAATATAAAAATTATATACGAGGAACACAATTAGTTACCGATAAGTTTGAAAAATGGAGGATATTGAAGTTTGAAGTACAGGAGACACCTCGAAACACATACATATATACTGTTGAACATATGAGTAGATGTATTATGAATTTCTGATTCAGTCACAATATAAAGATATCAGGCATACCTCATCAGCATTGTATTGTGTAACAACTGCTTCATAAAAGCTGTTGTCTTCAGGCCATTTTGTCCACACTTTTCTTCCAACAAAAGTTTCAGCGGGTGTTGATACTACACGGTTATTGAATGACCTATTTCTAGTAGAACCAATAGACGGATACTGCATGCGTATCACAAAATGATTTGATCAGGAAATAACACAAAACTATATGCAAATACAGATATCATCTGGCTTGTTCTATGACTGAAAGATTTAAACAACAAGTCTTACGGACTGGAACGTCTTCTGTTTCTTCCGAGAAGCTGAAAAAGCCGGACTAGGAAGAATATCAAGGGACTGATTATTTGCATGTCTAATAACAACCTGGTTTCCACATCCCTGTTGTTTCAGTTTCATCATTCAGCATATTAGTACAATATAAAGCGGAATTCATGGAACAACATTAGTTTTATTGTCGAAAATAATCAGACTTGTCACCTTATTTGTTTGATAATATCATCATTTCAACAGTTCTCGGTGTTCATCATCAGATACTCTCAATTCTTTACGTAGTTCTGTTATCATGCTTTCTTTATCCTAAAAAAGCGATCATAAAAGCCAAATAAGTTAGTTCGGGACATTTGAAAGTAGAGTTAATAACCTTTCCAGGCAAAAGAGGAAAGGGGATTTACCCAAGAAATAGCATCAGACTGCGCTTTAAAAGCCCTTGACACAGCAGAATAAGCTTCCTGCTCAAGTATATGAATTTGCACTTCCATATCACTATATACACCTACCATAAAATTTCCATCCAAATGAACTGCCCCTTTTCAAAGTCTTCTTCTGTAATGTAGAAAACACTTATATCATCAATAGCTTAACACACTACTAAATTCAGATAATTCACCAAATCACTTGCACTAATCAGATGCAGGAATATTTATGACAGTCGAGACCCCATGAGAGTGTAGGACAGTAGGAGCTTATTGAAGACTATTCGAGCTCAACGAACCAAAGATAGAGAAAACTAGAACATTAACCAAACAATCTACAGACTGAACCTGGTACAAAACACCTTAAACCCTAACAAAGAGAACAATATCTTAAAGCCCTATTCAAAACTCTACTGCTGAATCAAACCGTAGAACTGTTAGATCTCTCAATGAACAAAAGAAAGAGAAAGGAGTAGGAAAGGGTAGAGAGATTAACATACCGACGTATTCAGAATCATGTAATCGCAATCTTAAAAGATTCAAATCTGGAAACCCTAATCGAAAAAGGATAAAATTGACTCTCAACGCAAAGGCAATAAAGGGCCGATGGGATCCGACGTGAGAGTGATGAAAGGGTAAATCTTTGGAATTCCAACGAGAAATTGAAAGAATTTGACAAAAAAGAATGAACTTGTTTTTATTTCTCGAAAATGGTTTCTTCTGGATAGAGATTTGGTCTTTTAATAGTGGAAGTGCAGTGTGTGTTGGCTAGGCACAGCGTGAAGATCGACGACGACAAGTTCAAGTTGGAGGAAAGAGAAACTAGTTTGGTCGGAAGCAGCTCCTCGTTCTTTTAAAGACAATACGATTTGTTTTTGTTTAATTACCGTTTGGGCCTATTTGCATTATCATATAGGCCCGTTTGGCCCAAACTATTGATGAAATGTATCTGAAGAAAACGTGTATTTTGGTACTCTCTAGTCATTCTTTTATCAAGAGAGATCAAATTGGAGTATAGAAAAAGTCAGATAATTAAACAAATCTACAATCTTTTGGTCCCCTTTTACAACAGAAGAAACCAAAAGTATCAGAAGATATATAGTAGCAAAATAACTCAAAGCCAAAGTTACAAAAATCTATTTCCATTCTCAACCTCTCGTTTCCTTTTTGGACAGAGAATACTAGTTATAAACCACCACCATCATCATCATCATCATCATCATCATCATCATCATCATCATCATCATCATCATCATCATATTGTAAATAACATAACAAACACCGCACAACCCATCCCTATGCTTTCAATACACATGTTCATAATCATTCAAATTATATGAAGATATTCAAAAGAAAAAAAAATAAGGCAAAAGTGAAATTACATAAAAAGAAATGAAAGATACAAAGGTCCCATCATCATCATCAACTGCTTCTGTTCAGCCTTTCTTGGAATCTCCTATATGAATCAACCTTCTCCAACACGAACTTCTCATGACAATTTGCTATGAACTTATCAGCCAATTTATCAATCTCATTCATCATCATCATCTTCTCTTTCCCTTCTTCTTCTTCGCCGTCTTTAACTTTATCCTCTAGCTGTCTTAGATAGTTAGAGAGCTGAGATGGTTCTTGAAACTCATCATCATCACAACCATCCATTGATTCAGTCGAATACATTGACTCCCAAGTAGAGTCGTACTGGAGATGAGCCAAGTAGAGCTCTTCAGGGAGACGTACTGGCGCAGAGACTGGCACTACATGAGATGAGCAAAAGTTGTAGTGAAGTCTGAAGGAGCCGAAGAATATATTCTTCTTTTGTTTTTTGGAAGCTCTCTTTGGATAGAGTGAAGAAGACACGGACATCAGATTGTATTGCTTCTTCCTCAAGACTCTGACAAGAATGGATGAAGCTCTAGATATTTCACGGATTAGTCGACAAACTTGAGAAATTATGAGAGTTTGAATTAAGGCTTTGAGTTTCATAGAGCTTGAGGCTGGTGAAGATGAAGATGAACATTGAGAAGAAGACATAGAAGAAGATGTTGATTTGAGTGGCAATGCCATTCTCTCTCTCTCTCTTTCTCTCGTGTTAGAACATATTTGAGTAGGCAGGGTTTTGGAATTCTAGTTGAATATTATGATTTTCAAGGGTGTAAAACTACTGAAATACCCTTTTACTTTTGGACTATTTAAAGAGATGCCAAACTACTTTAGAGATTTTAATTGTGGTGGGGATGGTCTGACCCACTTATTCTGACATGTTTGCCGAGGAAAATCACAGATTTGAAAGAGATGAGAAGTGACTTTACATTCAAGTAACTAATATTACTCTTCTGAGTTCTGACACTGATCATTGCTTCTGTAATGTCTTTATTTCAATTACAATTTCCATATTTGCTGTTTTTTTGTCAATCCACAGTGAACATAGACTATAATGGAAACTTATTGAGGATGACCTAAACAGGTTAATTGTTGTTGTGGTGGTCGTCGTCATAATCTAAGATAGAAACAATGATTGTATGAACATAAAATAATGTGGTTTACTTATATTTAAATTTCCAACAAAAAGATTATCTTGTTGCATTAACTAAAAATGTTGAGACTTTGAGTTCCAACTTTTTGGTTCAATATGTCAATACTAGCCATGCAACTAGTTTTAATAGTAATGAAAACAACGGGGACAATTTTGCATTAAGAAGTGATCGTCTAAAAAGTGATAGCCTATGAGAATGGGCTAAACATGTTCCATTAAACACAACGTGATGTATGTATATTTTTGTGTCAACACTTAATTAAATGGCAAAATTCACCAACAAAAACATTCTCTGTTAATGAAATCAGTTAATGAGAAACTGAATCCAGCATTTGGTTTAACTGATCAACAGTTTGGTGGAACACCAAGTATGTGATTGAATAACGAACCTAACTACTTTATATGTAAACTCAAACGGGTACAATAAAGGTGGATGACGAATCTTAGACCACATGAAACTTGGAGAACGCTTTAAGCCCAGAAAACAAATCCCTAGGATCCTCAATCAGGGCATATCAATACTGCCATCAAAATTTCGCCAACCCCGCTTCCTATATTTCAAATCTCTTATTTATTTTATATCTCTTTTTCTCCGTTTATTTTCTATCACAATGGCGTTACACAACTTATATCCTAGATACAAATTTTAACTTGGATAAACTAAATTGAACTATCTTAAATCAGACCAAAAAAGAGTCACAACAAATCGAACTGAACTGAATCCCAATAAATTTTAGTAAACTTATTTTTCTAAATCTCAAAAAGCAAAATCAGTTCCAAGCTGTACCGCACCGATAAGAAAATATAGCAATACACTGGAAAAAGTCAAATTTTTTATTTGATTACCTACTTAACCAAAATATATTGTAAAACCTTTGGTAAACAAAAAAAAAATACACATTAAAAGTTTAAAACATGTCTAGTCCGTGAAAATTTCAAGATGGATGAATAAGTAGAAACTATGAATTTCTAATAATATCTGAGTACAAACAGAACAAGTAAAATGTGCATAATTACATGGTTACAGTTACACAGTAGTTGTTATCAAAATCCATGGTCTCCACCTTGTGTTTGGGTTTAATGTTTAGGATTTGGGATTTAGATTTTTTTGTTTTGGGTTTCAAGGTTTGGAGTTTAGTGTTCAGGACCAAATATTTATTCGTTGTCTTTACGTCGTTCATATTTTTTCGGTCAGATTTTGCAATTGTCGTTAGGCTCACAGATACGATAACAAATTAGAAAAAACGGCTTTGTTTTTCTTATTAATTGCTTTTCTTACTACATAGATATGCATACATTGATGCCTGAATCCTACGAAGGTCTCTTACAATCAATTGGTTCCTGATATAAAAAATAAAATAATAATTACTTGAGCTATTATACGATATTTACATAGTAACCCCGTAATATGATAGGCACCAAAATTGATAATCCGGATTATATATACACCTCATATGTTTGATATGTGTTGGTGTTGCTTGTTTCTTCTTTTGACCATATGCATCAACAAAGCGGAGTAGCATCTGACTAAACTAGATAAGATAGTAACGACTCGATCTGCGTTTTGTGGAAAAGGTAATTACGATATCTAAGTTTTACTGTGACACGACTTTTGATGGTCATGAAGAAAGAAAGACGAATCCACCGACCGAGTCCTCCCTCAATCATAGAGACTTTCTGTAACATGGGCTTAATTAATGTCTTTGAGCCCATCAAAATATAAGGATCAGTTTTTAGCCTGAACTAGAGTCTCTCTCTTCGCTTCCCTCACTTTACAAATGAGCTTTGATCTGATCTTTGTACTCCCAAGTCCCAAGTCTCTAAACAATTACAACCAATTTTTCGCACTTAATGCAAGGCAACACAAGTGTTCAACCCGATTTGTTTATCAAATCATTCGTACATATGTCTATTAACATTGAAGTCTTCTACATATATATTACATTATTAATTTATTTACATATTAAATCTAAGAAAATCTTGACAAAAAATTTTTTTAAGAAAATATGATCCCAAAAAAAAAACTTAAATGAATTAAGAATACTTTGTTGTATGTTTTTGTGCAATATGTTCTATAGTTATAACTTATCGGATTGTGAATTTGAACATACATAGAAATGAATTAAACTCGTCTAGTTTTTAATTCATGAATCAGTCTTAAACACTAATTGCTGAATCCAAAAATTATTAGGCTTAGAAGAAACCTTTTTTTCAGGAAATCTCCCCCCCCCCCAGTTAATAAAATTGTTTATGGTAGCACGGACAAATTATAGATAGCATAATATTTATATAGAACTTCAATTTTTTTTCTAGAACTTCGAATTAAGGTCAATTTTTTTTTTGTTTTGAAGATTAATTTCTTGAAATGTTGCCTTTAACAAAGTCTACCGAAAATTTTCCCTGCTAAGAGAAAATTAATAAATTATTATTTTTTGCCAACAAAAAATAACATTTACGCAAATAAATAAATAAACTCACCTCGATGTCAAACATTTAAAGCAAAAAATATTGAATTAAAAAGTATCATGTATGTGTTATGTCGACACGCGAGAGGGGGCCATCTGCGTCTAGCGAAGACGAATATAAAGTCCATCACTCCTTTTGTATAAAACGAAATCAAGAGATAAATTAATTAGTAAAAAAAATCAAAGACCTGTCTGAAGAATTGTATTAAAAAATGTAAAGTTGAACTTGTAATATCATTTTTATTGGAGTTTTAAAAAAAAATTTTAAGATTAAAAAAATATAAACAACTATTTGTTCTAAGAAACTTTTCTTAGAAACCGGTTCTTAACTAAAAATATTAAAAACAATTTTTCAAAAAAAAATTTTAAAACATATTTACCATTATTATAAGAAAAATATTGATAAAAGTTTTTCATCGAATTCTTACCGATAGAAATAGTTTAAGAACAGTATTGGGCATTATTTTAACACGTAGAGGGAATATAACCGTTGTTCCACTGTTGCTATCCATTTTAAAATTAAATCATTAATTACTTAATTAGAGAGGTCCACATTCTGTTATTTTCAAATATGAAAATTTTCTTTTGGCAAACCTTAATCAAAAGAAAGAAATCATCTAAGAAAATTTACACCAAGAGGCAATTTATTAACTCCTAGTAAAATAATAAAACGTGACAATTGACAAGAAACAAAGAGTTACAGTTTCAATTTGTGACATTGTTTTGTGTAGATTGAGTTGCTACGAGCAGAGTTTTAATTACCAAAAATATCATTTTTGCATAAAAAGATTCTAATTCATTGGCCATTTAAGTCATGATTTTTTTTAAATAATTGATGGATTTCAGGTTAATTTTTAGGTTATAGAAAACCAAATAGTTTTATTATTTAAGACATTCACTCTGACTAATCACGATTGAATTTGGAATGCGAAGACTCAAATTCGTATAAAACCTTTCAGCTTGAATTCGTGAAGTTATGTGTATGCATACATAAAATTTACGTATAAAAATTTGTGTACGGCGAATTTAGTGTAGATTTAAATATATTATGTAGATAAATTCATGGCGATATCTTTGTTAACGGTCGACAACGCCTTCATCACAAATTTGATCATATGAGAAAGTTAGTGCTTAAGTTAAAAGTGAATGTATGTTGCATGACGGTACAGATAATAGGAACGATAGTAAAAACCTTTTTTCTCGTTTATGTTAAGATTTCTTTTAACTACTTGAATTTTTTTTTTAAACACTACTTGAATAAGATTTCAGTTAATCTAGGGTATGGAACGGAATTTGATGCTTCTCTATTTTTGTGTGGTCTTACCTATAGTTTTTTCATATATTTTTTTGTTTTTGGGTTGAGGAATGTGGTTTGCCTCTAAGTAAACTTTTGGAAGTGGAATTTCAATATCTGCATTGATTTTTAGAATAGCAAAATGTAATTGGCACATCGTACCAATTACAATAAATATTCGTATTTGTCAACAAATAATGAATCATTTAAAGAAAACTGAAAAGAAGAAGATAACGAAGTTGCATTGGGCCAAACAAATCTTTTGGAAGATGGAAATCCATTTTTATCCATCCTATCCAGAATAATTCCTGAATAATTCGATATCTCTTATTAGACTATCAACCTCATGCGCGCCAAAATAAAGGTTTGAAATTTATGCGAGACTCGTCAATATAATTTACATTATTAGGAAACGATGCCCATGTAAATTATATTCTTCCATATCTCGGGTAGAACAAAATACAGTATTTTCATATTCAGTGGTTCAAGTGTACCCGACACCCAACTAACCTTTAATCTTTTTTTTGTTAATTACCTTTAATGTTGACAAACGCAACTTTATTTGATTACTTGGGCATACCTCTCTAAGTTTGATCCAGGTCGTAAGCATAGAGAATACCCCTGCATATGGTATATATGTGCATATATATATAAATATAAATATAAATAAACATATACATTAAGTGAGTAAATGTATGCATGGTTTAACAGGATCAGTTAGACTTTTAAAATGATACTATAATCGATTTCCGTGTGATCTTACTGTTTTTGTGAATAAACTCTTTCATAATGTTTCCACAACTGAAGAAGAACAAAGACAAGAAGGTCTAAGCAAGTTGAGTTTAACTTACTACTTCTTATTATATTTGTATTGAAATAAGAATTTGGACTTTTGCAATTATGGCCATTGGATAATTAAAAAATGCGCACTCCTATCCATTTTGAGAATAATAAAAAGAAAAGGTATTGCCTTATTATATCAATAGTTAACCCTCTTGCACCTGAAGACTTTGGAGGAATGTAGAGAGATTCAAGAAAATCCAAAAAATAAAACACTTTAGATTTCATTTCGATCGTTATTCCTCCGATTTTTTTTGTTTAATCGAATCTTTTATTTTCAACTCCTCCCAATTTTTGTTTCAACCGTTCAATATATCATTGAACGTACAACAAGATCATATGTTTCTAATGCAAAAGTGGCAATTCAGGTTTCTCTTGTTTGTTATTTGATGGATAACATAAACTTTGAATTCTCAAACGCTTCACAAGTAAGCCAGGCTACAGTCGCAATCGTAGCCGCAACCGCCCCAACCGCCCCAACCGTTTAATTTACAAGACTTGAATATGATTCATTACAATCAATCGCCATCATCAGCTCCATGGACTAACGAATCGTTCTCGGGTTTTCCTCCGTACGATTGCACAGCCAATCAATATTTCTCCGCACAATGTTCATCTTCAAAGCCCTATGGTTCCTCGTTTCATCCGTACCAACATCAATCTTCGGATCCTCCATCATTAGAGCAGTCCGAATCAATGGTTCATATGCAGCCTCTTCCGGGTCAATATTTGAAGCCATTATATCAAAGATCCTGAGTGAGCGATTTCGCTGTAACGAATGCTTCATCAGCCTCGTACTCTCTTTCTTTTGAAGCAAGTCAAGATCCACAAGTATGCCAAAAAAAGATCCTTCAATTTTTTTTTTCTTATAATTTTTTTTTAACAATGATGATGATTCTGTTTGATGGTTTAAAATGTTCTCCGTAGGATGTATGTAGGAGGACCTATACTAATTCTAGTATAATACATCTGAATTTCTCATCATCACATCATCGACCTAAACAAACTAATTCAAGATTTTCTTCTCCTCCTTCCTTCTCACCCCATCCTAACTGTGGGAGGGTAATGGGGAACAAGACACGGATAAGATGGAATCAAGAACTTCATAAGAAGTTCGTCGAGTGCGTAAATTGCCTTGGTGGTGCTGATTGTAAGTTAGAACCATTAACTAGACTTCAACTTTAGAAGTAGAGGAATTAACTATGGTTCTCAACCACTTGATCATGTCGCTTTGCTTTTAGCATATATTCATATAAATCATGCATATGGGCGGTCATGTATAAACATAGCATGTAAAATGTTATGATTACATGAGGTCAAAAGTCATCTTATGAAGTTATAACGCTCTCATATAACACTGTGTGGATTGAAAAGTTTCTCCTTTTGAAGCCAATATGACATTAATTATTTTTGGAAAAAAATAACAAATTGATATGGTTTAAGGATAGAAATGTCCTTGTTTCTCTGGTGGGTCACTAAAAAGTGTAAGTGGTGGAAAACTATGCAGAGGCAACGCCCAAGGCGATATTGAAGCTGATGGATTCTGAAGGACTCACAATATTTCATGTTAAAAGCCACTTACATTTTAAGTTACTTCTTCTCTCTTTTTCTTTTTTTCCCCAAAGAAGGTTTTATTCAATAGTTCTTGGGTTAAATTTCAGAAGTATAGGATTGCGAAATACATCCCTGACTGTTAAGAAGGTGCACTAATTAATCTCTTCACTATAATTTGTTTTGATAAAATACATTGATAATTTGGGGAAAATGCAAATCGAAAGAGTTTTGTGTTGCAGGCAAGTTTGAGAAAAGAGCTTGTGCCAAACAGCTGTCTCAGCTTGACACAAAAACGTACGTTTTTTGTTGGGCCAAACAAATATTTTATTTATTACTGAATACTCTCTTTTTCCTCCATATCAATCCAAAATTAATGACTCAGTGGCTTAGCAAAGCATATAACAACAAGAAACGACTAATATTATTAAAAAAATAGTAATAAGTAATGACTTGTTAATGATTTTGATTTTTGTTTTTTAATGTTGTGGAGGCCAGTGGCGTGCAAATTAAAGAGGCCCTCCAGCTCCAACTAGATGTTCAGAGGCATCTCCATGAACAATTAGAGGTAACTCACAAAATGTAAATATATATACCTTATTTATTAGATCTAATGTTACATTATAAGTAGTTGTGTTGGCATTTAGTACTCATCCTACTCCCCATTAAAGTATTAATGGGGTTAATTCACTTGCCGTTTCGTTATTTCGTCGCTATTTGGATTTACAGATACAAAAACTAGAATCATTTCTAAGATAAATTAAAGGTATACATCAGAACTTGTTTTAAAATAAAATGGAAGGTTTTATAGTTTTGAGACTGTATACATGTTTGAACATTCTGTGGCTCTACTCACTTTTGTCGCTAGTGAACTATTTTCTCATAGTATATAATCTGCATAGATGATATATACAGTTTGATCTACCACATTCATTTTGATTCATGTGCCTTTCTCTCTTTAGATTCAACGTAACCTACAGCTAAGAATCGAAGGACAAGGGAAGCAATTGGAAATAATGATAGAACAACAACAGAAAACAAAAGAAAATCTTCTGAAGACACCGAACGCCGAAGCATCATTGCCTCTTCCCGCTTCCGATCATTCTTCTCCGCATTTCTCGATACAAGATGCCGAAGACCTGATGCTAACAAGTTATGAAGACACTCATTTCCAATCAAAGATAAGTTGAAAAATGAAAGATTGAGTAAAGAGAAAAGGCCTAAAGCATGTTTCTAGCTACTCTATTCAAAGTGGTATAAAGTCATAAGAGTCGCGACAAGAGAATGTCCAAAGTGCTACACACACTAACACTTGGGGAGAGAATCAGGTACTAAATCGTGTGCAAGTGGTATGTGATGGGGTCTCAGTCATAGACTAGTAGATGTGTGAGATTATTCTTAATTAACTATTTTGTTTTTAAAAAAACTCACACAAAGAGATACCCACTTAAATTATTACCGCTACTTTTAACATTGTGCATGAGGAACCCCACGTTTTATATATTCTTTTGCTTTCTAATTAAATCATTTCTACTTTGAATATTCAGTTTCTTTTTCTTGTTTTATCTTTTTTTTTTTCTCTGGAATCAATTACTAGAGTATTACAAATAAAATATGTATATTATGTTTTTTTTAACGTTAAGATCTGTATATCGTATGTTGGAAAGCTAAATTGTATATATAAAACGTGGGGTTGATTAGCTTTCTAACATACGATATACAGATCTTAACGTTATCTAGGAATTTTGTCGTTATCTAGGAATTTTGTCGATGTTTATCAAAAGTAATCAACCTGTATCTTTAATATGCTTTTTATAAAATATTTTGCATGGAAGTGGTATGATGACTGAGCATCCCTAGAGAGATGAGCATACGAAATGAGTAAGATTGAATTTGGATACGAAAAAGTGATATTCGAGGGCTGTGTGATGTCGTGTAAATAACGATAATGCAAGAAGCTTCGTCTGGTCTTCCATAAACTCACTAATTGTGAAGTGCTATGATCTCAATCTGTGGTCGGCTTGGACTCATCAATGATCAAACTGTTTGACTTGGCCCACTCATGCATTGGTTGGTGTCCCAATTAAATGGTTCATATAATTGGGCCTGACTCTTGACCCAAAATATAATATACAGTCCGATGGGCTGTAATTTTTTTTCATAATCTATTCAGCTAAACAAATTCCAACTATTTAATTAAGGGTCCTTTTAGTTAACTAAATAAACTTTTGATTTTTACAAATTAGACCCAACTTTAATCTTTTGATTTTTACAAATTAGACCCAACTTTAATCAAACTTACAATTTTTGTTTCTAAGCAAAAACCCACCAAACTCATGCTTAATCCGTCTTCCCCGGTGATCTTGAGCTCCGAGATCCGAATCAGACCAAAATCGTGAAAGATTCAAAGGTAAAAGCTTTTGATTTTCTCAGCTATATATATGTGTCCATTAACATCGAGTACCAGGCAATGAAGCTCATCCGCAACACTAGACTCACATCTCTTCTCAAATGTGCATCTCAACTCTCTCTAGAAACTCTCTCAAAACCCCCAATTTCAGAAACTGGGTTTCTCCTCCGTTGCACCCAAAACCCTAGGTATTTCACCACCCAGAGAACCGCCGCTGGTAACGAAGTTTCCAGCGAGAAATCGAGTGTGAAGAAGACCCGAAATGGGATTCGAATCACTCCCACATTTCGTAAGTTAGCTGAGGAAGCAATGTTGAAATACTTCTATTTCACTAGGGGTTTGCAGTATACGATTTCCGAGAGTATGAGCAAGAACAGCCCAATATTTATTGATAATCTTTTGAAGAAAGTGAGTTGTGTTGATGCTTCTGATATCAACCAATGTATTACAAGATACTTACGGTTTCACCCTGTCAATGAATTTGAGCCTTTTCTTGAAGGTTCAGGTCTGAAGCCCACGGAGTACACTCATCTTGTTCCTTCTGATAAGATCTTCTTGAACGAAGATGCTTTTTTTGCTGGAGAACCATCATGTTTTGTGTTATTGTGTAGTTGATTCCAAGAAGATTGGAAAGATTTTCATGGAAGCTGTGGAAGTTTTCGGGTATGAAACCGGGGTTTTAGCTTCCAAGATTAAGGGCTATGAGGATTTGGGGTATAGCAGATTGTTTCTATCGAAACTAATTGTTTCGAGCCCGAGTATACTGGTTGGAAATACGAATGTCGAACTGGCTAAGGTTTTAAACACGCTGAAATCCATGGGGTTAGACTTTGATTGGGTAATGGAGAACCTTTCAGAGGAGGCATCTTGTGATTGGAGCTCTGTGAATCATGTTTTAAGCTTGCTTAGAGAAATCTGTTTTGATGAGGATGAGCTATGTGGGTTAATCAGGAAGCGTCCAAGACTGGTTTTTGAGGATCCAGGCAAATGGACATTTGATTCTAGCTGGGTTTGGAACTAAACTTGGGTCGTCTAGAAGTGAACTATGTTCGTTGTTTCAGAAATTCCCACAGATTCAAGTAGAGAAATGTGTTTCGAATCTAGGCATTGTTTATTGTTCCTGAAAGAGATTGAGATGGAGGATGATGAGATTCGTAAGGTTTTCTGTTCTCACTCCTGGTGGCTTGGTTCAGTAACTTAAAGAAAACCAGTAGCTTGCTTATTAATTTGATGGCTGGGAAAACCCGATTTGTCAGGTCATTTCAAGAAAACCCGGAGGAGATGAAAAAATGGACAATGGGGTCAAAAATCCAGCCTCTACCAGCTAGCAAAGTAAACATAGAGTCGAAAACAATGAAGACTCAGTATTTGTTGGACCTTGGATTCAAGGAAAACTCAGAGGAGACGGCGAGGGCAATCAAGAGTTTTCATGGCAGAGGATCTGAACTCAGAGAGAGATTTGATGTCCTTGTGAGTTTGGGTTTGAATGAGAAAGATGTCAAGGATATGGTGAAAGCATCTCCTAACATCCTAAGCCAGGCAAGTGATGTTCTAGAATCAAAGGTTAAGTACCTTGTAAACGAATTAGGATATCCGCTTTTGACTTTGTTTGCTTTCCCTTCATGTTTAAAGTTCACTCTTGAGCGGATGAAGCTCAGATTTGTAATGTTCTCTTGCCTTCAAGCCCGAGAAAAAGCAGATCGTAGGCTTGCAATTAGTACTTTGCTCGCATGCTCGGACAAAATATTTGCGACTTGTTATGTAAACGGTCATCCGGATGGGCTTAAACATTTGGAGGATTTGAAGAAATTGCATCTTTGAGTTGAACAACTAATCGCCTCTGTTTTGTAGCAGTAGACCTTTGCCATCTTGTTTTTAGCTTTTCCTTTTCTCAGTTTTGAGACAAGAAGATTATCAATTTAACAAACACCTATACTGAGATTAACCAAACTGTAATCTTGACTATGTTTATCATTACTGATAACTCTTTTATTGGAAAAATGTTGGATCTCCCATTTGATAATCTTTTCCAAATCTCGACCATAAGATTACAGAGTAAATTGATTGCTGTTTTGCAGGTATGATTGTTGATTAAAATCATAAATATTAAAACTTTAAATAGAATTAATATGTAGATGAATGTTGTATTTTGCACAATTTTAAATTAAACTAGAGCGGATTTATAAAAAAAACTGCTGCTTAACGAAATCAGACAAAACATGAAAAAAGATTCAGAGACCTGAATTTCTCGAGCAGAAGTGATTTCGGCTACACAAATCTTCTCCATGTCTCCGTTAACATCACGGAGCAGGTAAATGTCTATTATACGAAACCCTAGATTCACATGTCTTCTCAGTAGGGTATCACAAGTTTCTGTAGAAACCCCCTTTAAACCCCAACTTTCAGGAAACCCTAGATCTTACGCCGCCCAAAGAAAAGTTTCCGGCGAGAAATCGAATGCTAAACCCCGAAATGAGATTCGGAAAATGACTGAGGTTGCCATGTTTGATTACTTCTATCAAACTAGGGGTTTACAGTTTCTTGTTGCCGAGAGTATGAGCAAGAATGCTCCTTTTTTTAATGATAATCTTTTGAAGAAGCTAAATGCTTGTGATGCTGATGCTGATGATATAGTTCGATCCATTACTAGATTTCTATGGTTTCATCCTGTTAATGAATTTGAGCCATTCCTTGAGAGTTTGGGTTTGAAGCCGTCAGAGTTCACTCATTTGATTCCTTGTGATAAGATGTTTTTGAATGAAGATGAATTTTTGCTTGAGAATTATCATATCTTTTGGAACTATGGGATTGGACGAGAGAAGATGGGGAAGATCTTTAAGAAAGCTAGGGAAGTTTTTGGGTATGAAACGGGTGTTTTAGCTTCAAAGATTAAGGGGTATGAGGATTTGGGATTTAGCAAATTGTTTTTATCGAAACTTATCGTTTGTAGCCCGAGTATTTTGATTGGGAATATGAATGTTGAACTTGGTAAAGTCATGGAGATGCTGAGATCTATGGGTTTTGGTGTTGATTGGGTAACAGAGAACTTGTCAGAGGAGGTGTCTTATGATTGGAGTTCTATGTATAGGTGTCTAAGTTTTCTTAGAGATCTATGTGTCGATAAGAATTTGCTATGTGAATTAATCAGGACGCAGCCAAGACTGATTTTTGAGGATTCAGGGGAATGGACACTGATTTTAGCAGGGTTTAAAACAAAACTAGGGTCATCCAGAAGTGAACTATATGTGCTGTTTCAAGAAATCCCGCAGATTCAGGGTTTAGGGAAATGTGTTTCGAATCTAAGGCATTGCTTCTTGTTCCTGAAAGATATCAAGATGAAGGCTGATGAGGTCGGTATGGTTTTCCGTTCGCACTCTTCGTGGCTTGGTGTATCCCGTTTGAAGCAAACCAGTACCTTACTTCTCAATTTGAAAGGTGGGAAAAGGCGGCTTTGTCAAGTCATTCAAGAAAACCCAGAAGAGATGAAGAAATGGACTAAGGGGTTAAGAGTCCAGCCACTACCAGATACCGGAGTAGACACAAAGTCGAAAACTATGAAGACTGAGTTCTTGTTAGACCTTGGATACAAGGAAAACTCAGAAGAAATGGAGAGAGCACTCAAGAGTTTCCGCGGCAGAGGATCTGAACTCCAAGAGAGATTTAACGTCCTTGTGAGCTTTGGTCTGAATGAGAAAGATGTCAAAGATATGGTGAAAGCATCTCCTGATATCCTCACCCAGGCATGTGATGTGCTAGAATCAAAGGTTAACTACCTTGTAAACGAATTAGGTTATCCGCTTTCGACTTTGGTGACTTTCCCTACATGTCTTAAGTACACTCTTCAGCGGATGAAACTCAGATTTTCAATGTTCTCTTGGCTTCAATCCCGAGGAAAAGCTGATCCGAAGCTTGCAGTTAGTAATATACTTGTGTACTCGGACAAGTGCTTTGCGACTAAATTTGTAAACCGTCACCCTGATGGGCCTAAGCATTTCGAGGATTTGAAGAAACTGTTTCCGAGTAGATGAAGAGTGCATCAAGATCTATAGTATTGACCACCACAATCCAAATGAGCCTCAAACATTCAGCAAACAATTCGATTATGTACTGGAGTTGGAGCACAATCAGTATCATGAAGACAATTTTTTGAGCAGTCATTTTTTGTGTGTTATCCCATTGAGCAGATTGCTATGTATGTGTTTCACAAGTTGTATAGCAATTTTAAACAAAGGGATAAATAGAAAATTGTTTAATTTAAGGCTTTCATAATAATTGTAGTAGAATCGATTGAAATTGAACAAATTAGGAATTCATTGAGAAGATTTAGGTGGATGAAGAGAGAAAATAAGGTTCTTCAGATATTATCATTAGTGTTGGCTGATAAATCATATAACAACGATGAAGAAGAATATTCAAATTTGCTGCTTTTCGAAAATCGTCTAATTAGAAAGGCCACGTGGCAACAGCGAGCGCGCGTATGAATTTGACTAGTTGACTCCAACGTCCGTAACTGTATTTGCTGACGTGGAATATTCGCGCTTTCGCATTCTATTCAGTTCCAACTCTCTCCTTCTTCTCTTCACTAAAGCACTTCTTTGATCTTCTCTCCTCCCAATTTTCTTTCCTTTTGGTTTCCCGGAAAGCGCCATTATTTCTGGGAATCGAGATCCTAGCGATGAAAACCAAACAGCAATTGCGATATCTCACTGCAATTCTGTTCACGGTGATTCTTTTTGTGCTGGCTAAGACTGATACTGATCCGCTTGAAGGTAATTTCCAGATTCTCGTCTTTCTCAGTCTGGGAATGAATCTTAGCTTAGGTTCCTATTCGTCGATCTTCTCTGTTTAAGAAAAAGGTTAATGGGATGGAGCATGAGTAGTGAGAAATGAGAATGCTTGCTTACTTCGGAACCAACTTATGCTTAATTTTCTCGGAATAAAGATAGAAACCATCTTGACTTTAGATCTTTTGCTTTTACTTGATCATGTGAAATCACCCAAACCTGTTCGACAAAATGACTCTTTAGTCTTCGACTATATGTAATTATTTCTTATTCGTGTTTCTCGGTTAGTTTTGGCTCTTCAAGATCTCTACAAATCACTGAGCAATCCACAGCTGCTGAGAGGATGGAGGTTGGAGGGAAGAGATCCATGCAGAGAAGACTGGATCGGAGTTTCTTGTTCTGGTTCTTCTATAGTAGAGCTGTATTTTCCCTGTTAACCCTTTTCCTCAGTTTTTTTTTTAATCCAAATTATCTTGTCTGGTTCGAACAAAATCTGAGTCATTCTTAACCCAGACAACTGCGAGAGTTAAAGCTTGTGGGCAACCTTGGAAACCAGCTTCAACATCTCCACAATTTGAAGAACCTGTAAGCAAACTTTCCTGTTCTTGATTTTTAACTTCACTACGAGAAAGAGTCATTGTATTGGTCTCTACTTTTCCTTTTTGTTAGGGATGTTAGCTTCAATAACCTTCAAGGTGAAATTCCATTTGGCTTGCCTCCAAACGCTACCCATATGTAAGTGTGTTTAAGCACGTGAATTGATGATTTACGCATACATTTGAGTGCAATTCACGAGTGTTTTTTCGTTGTTTGTCGATTACAGAAACATGGCTTACAACAATCTGACCCAGAGCATTCCTTTTTCCTTACCTCTTATGACATCTCTTCAGTATCTGTAAGTGGCTCATTCTAATTTGTTAATATTGGTTATCTTTTCTACTGTTTTGTTAAATAATGGCTTCCTTTGTCTCCTAGGAATTTGAGCCATAATTCATTATCGGGACCTCTTGGAAATGTGTTTTCTGGGTTACAGATTAAAGAAATGTGAGTCTTCCTGTTCAGTTTTGTTAGTCTTTCATCTCCACAATGCAAGATACCTATTCATATTCAAATAATATTTGACTTTGCTAGGGATCTATCGTTCAATAACCTGACGGGAGATCTACCGAGCTCTTTTGGATCTCTAATGAATCTGACTTCACTGTAAGTATCTGGGAATTTAATATGCAATCTGCTTTGTGCACCTAGGTGTAACCTAATAATGGTTTTTCTGCTATGATAACAAAACTGCAGGTACCTCCAGAACAACAGATTAACAGGATCAGTCATCTATCTCGCGGATCTTCCTTTAGCTGACCTGTAATTAACTCTCCTTCTGCTTTGATTTTGCCTTTCACTGCACTTTCTTTATTTATGAGGTCAAAATGCTTCGTTGTTGGATATGTCTTCAGGAATATCGAAGATAACCAGTTCAGTGGTATTATCCCAAGTCACTTTCAGTCCATTCCTCATCTGTGGTGAGTTACTCCCCGCTTCTCATAAATTGGCTGTGACACCTAAGACTCATTATAATCAATGGCGTTTTGCTGAGCAGGATTTGGGGAAACCAGTTTCATGTAGAGCCCAACTATAAACCGTGGAAGTTCCCTTTGGACGTCAGACCCATGATACAAAACTCTACTGGCTATCCAACAACACAGTCGAGTGCCATTATGAACTTTCCCAGCCCTCCAAAGGTCAGAAATAAGAAGAAAGGCATAGGAGCAGGAAGTACCTTTTTACTGGTTGGCGGGTTTGCTTTGCTGGGAACTTTCTTTGTACTTTTCGCAGTCCGCATAAGTCATGGACGTGCACAAAACCTTGCTGCTAGTCACAGAAGCAATAATAGCACATCATACTCTCTTCCAGTCAGTATAGGCCGAGGTGATCTATGCTTGTCTCTCCCCTCATTGTTACAATTGCCATTCTGATTCTCCGGTGCTGATTTTCTTACCTTTACATGTAACAGAACATCCTATTGGAA
Organism: Cardamine chenopodiifolia; assembly: GCA_963922655.1. NCBI lineage: Eukaryota > Viridiplantae > Streptophyta > Magnoliopsida > Brassicales > Brassicaceae > Cardamine > Cardamine chenopodiifolia. Next base: position 15,603,498 of record OZ000464.1, on the reverse strand, counting down.
CTGAAGATAACCCACAGATGAAAAGGGTCCAGCCACCGACAGTTCTTCAACTTAGACATTTACCTTCTCCACCTGTCAGAATCGATAAATCTGCAAGAAGAAAAAGCTTCTCTGCTACATGTCACTATCCATCGTTTGCTAAGCTTTTCTCAGCTGCAGAGCTTCAGCTGGCAACAAACAATTTTAGTGAGGAAAACCTACTCGGAGAGGGTCCTATTGGTTCTGTTTACAGAGCAAAGTTGCCTGATGGTCAAGTATGTCTCCTGTTCTCTCTCTTCAAACTTTCAAAATTGTTTATTTCGTTATTAGTTTCTCATCCATTGATGTTCTCTTAAAACAGTTTGCGGCTGTGAGAAACATCCCAATGTCTTCGCTGTCTTTACATGAAGAGGAACAATTTACTGAAGTGCTTCAGACAGCCTCCAAACTAAGACACCCAAACATTGTGACACTTCTAGGTTTCTGCATTGAGAATGGGCAGCATCTTCTTGTCTATGAGTATGTTGGGCATTTGTCGTTGTACAATGCAATGCATGATGAGGTATACAAGCCACTTTCTTGGAGCTTGCGTCTCCGCATTGCTATCGGAGTTGCTCGAGCACTGGAGTAAGTATCCCATCTTCTCAATCTAATAGTAGCTCATTCCCAATCCTTAAAATAAGGTATTTATCTTGACTCTTCCCTATCTGGTGAATCAAAAACTTTCAGCTATTTGCACTCGTCGTTTTGCCCTCCTATTGCTCATAGCGATCTCAAAGCGACAAACATCTTACTAGACGAAGAACTTACACCTCGTATTGCTGACTGTGGGCTTGCTAGTTTAAGGCCACTTACAAGCAACAGTGTCAAACTTCGGGTAAGTAAGAAGACGGTATATAATTTGTGGCTTAGTTCTTTGACTGAGACCTAATGAGTTGAGATTTAGAGCAGGCTTCAGAAATAGCGATACAAAACACTGGCTACATAGCACCAGAACATGGACAACCAGGAAGCAGTGGCACAAAGAGTGACACTTACGCACTGGGAGTGCTACTCTTGGAACTGCTAACAGGAAGGAAAGCATTTGACAGGTACATAAGCATTTCACATACTAATAATAATCATTGATAGCTAAGCTAAGCTAAGCTTGACCTTTTCTGTTGGATGTTGCAGCTCACAACCCCGAGGAGAACAGCTACTGGTGAAATGGGCATCAACCAGACTTCATGACAGGCGAAGCTTAGAACAGATGATTGATGGAGGCATAGCCGGCACATTCTCCTCAAGAGTCGCCTCACAATACGCAGACATTATCTCCCTATGCACTCAGGTATTAGCAATAGAGCTTCTTCACTTAGGATCACTACATTAACTAATCCTTCATTCATAAGCAGGCAGAGAAGGAGTTTAGACCAGCAGTTTCAGAAATAGTCGAAGCACTCACTGCATTGATACAGAAACAGAACAAGGAAGCAAGCAGTAGTATAGCAGACAAGACCGACCCTTTTAGTAAATCTTTCTGCTCAACACGCACACGCTTCATCTCCTCACCTACCTTCAGCTACCTCTCCACTTAACCATTTTCTGTATCTCTTCTAACGTACACATATTCTTTACTGTCAAAAGAATAGTTCTTAGCATATGATGATAATACACATATTAGTCTTGTAAAAAGGAAGTTTCTTAGTATATGATAGAAATATATAATAAAAGTGTTTGAAACAAGGCAAAACCCCTATTATAGTAAGAAAAAGGGTCACTTGGCGTTCTGAAACTAAGTTTCCTAGCAAGTCGCAAAGATCAAACTAAGCAGAAATCCCAGCGTTCAACAAAGTATTGATATCTCCTCTTATATTCACGGGTCTGCCATCAAACATGGAAGAGAGACTTATCTCACATAGCTCCTTCAGTTCTCTTGTTTTCGAAAGGGCAGCTTCCTGAAATTCAATAAACAGAATTTGTTAGATAGCCCCTTCCAATTCCAAATTCCTGATAAATCTGACACTCTTATTCCACATTTCCGCCAAAACAAAAGTCAAGATTTTTTAGAACATGAGCTTACCTGTTTTGGCCATATAGAAGAAAGTGAATTCTGAAGCTCCATGCGTCTTCTATCCACATCTTTCAAGCTTTCTCTTAACTTTACTTCACGGTGCTTCTTCTCCTCCAGTTCTGAAACAAGCCTATCTAGAAATCTGTACAACAAAAATATGCTTATCAGAAGCTGTGGTACTCACTGTGATCCCCTGGCAGAAATTCTTTATCCTAAAGCACCTTTTAGAGTTGAGAATCATGATCAGATCCCGTGATTTCTTGTTTGTTAGCAATGAAATGGCCATGGAGATATCAACCACCATTGGCTCAATGGTTTCAGGAGAATACTGCTGAAGAACCATGGGAGCAACTGCTTGCACGTGATGTTGCAAGGACAGAGTATCTTCATTTCTCAGTTCTATCAAACGCTGGTTCAAAAATGCCTTGGCCTGACACAAGAGAAGTGTCTAGTTACGGTCAAGAAGTATCTCCAGGATTAAACTGAGCATTAAATAGTCAGGGATAAGAGTACCTCATACAAATCATCAAGGATCTTATTCCTATATTCTGTGTCCAACAGCTGGCTCCTCTCTCCTCCACTCCCTAAGACTTGAGTTGTAGAATCTTTCAATTGTGCCTGATTCTCCTTGCCTGATTCTAGCAAAGCTGAATCAGCTATTTCTTCTACCTGAGGTGTTTCAACGCTTACATCCCAGGAAATCTCGGAAACATTAACCTCAGGGCCTTGGATTTCTTCCACTTTAACTGGAGAATTCTCAGGAATATCGCTGGCGTTGACAATTTCATATGAACCAAGATCATTTCCACTATCAAATTCTTCTACCATACTAACATCCCAATCTATCTCAGCAGTATCAAGTGTAATATCCCAATCAATGTTGTCTGCAGCCGCATGTGTACCATTTGCATTCTCAGATGACTGAATATTATCAGCATCAAGAGCTTCAGAGGCCCCCAGAACGCTTAGTGATGGAGGGTTTTCACGAATGTCTTTCAAGTTTTGTAGGACAATCCTCAAAGGCTTCTGCAGACATATCAAAAGCCCATTAATTCAATCCCAAGGACACAAGGACCAAAACATATATAGAGAGAGAGTAAAGTTAAGAGTGATCAAACATCTTTCTCAGTATGAACATCTTTAACATAGGCGGAGTAATACTCCATTGCTCCTGATACTGAGTCACTGTTGATAACTTCCAGAATCTCGCTAAAGGTACTAGGAAGTGAATTCGCAGTCTCCAATAGTTCACGCCTCACATTTTTTCCCTGAAATTTAAGATGTCTAAACTTTATGTGATCCTTCTAAAACCTATGGATCAAACCAAGTAAAGTTAACAACTAAACCTGCAATCCAAGCTCTCGACAAGCGTCCTCGTATTTTGTTGCTGAGAGTGCAACGCTCCTTTTGATATCAGCTTCTTTACGATCAAGTTCCATCATTTGTTGCTGAACCTTTTGCACTTGCTTTTTCAGATATGGGCTTCATGTTTTACAAGAAGAAAAATCATTGGTAAATGTCAAAGTAGAGAGACTTAAGGTAAAACCTATCTGCTGAATCAAGTAGAGCAATGCAAAACAACAACTTACATTTCGTAATTGACATTCTGAATTATTATCTGAGCTGCCTCCCCGAGATAGATGTGATCTTTTTCAAACGCACGAACAATTGCTTCCCAAACACCCTAATAAGGCCAAAAGAATAGATCACAAATTTGTACAACGAGACAAACACAGAAAAAGTGCGAGACAGAAAATTTTTCCTTACAGAAGCACCCGAAAGCCGACCAAAGATGTTCCTGCTTTCCGGAGTTGTCTTCAAGAGAATCTCATATATCTTTTTGACCTCCAAGTAGCCGATCACTGGAAGCAAAAAAACAGTCACTTGGATGAGAATTCGACGAGTAAGCACATAAAGCCTTTAGGGCCTAATCAGCATCAGACATAGCCAAACTCCAAACAAGCTTCACAAAGATGAAACCCAAATATCTTTAGCATTTTCAAATAAAAGAGTAACACTTTATGTTTAAACGAGAGCTGCGAACCAAAGTGATACTCATTTCTGCTTCAAAAAGGGCGAATTCATTATAAAGCTTGAAAAAATCGCTAAATTGATAAGAGCAAAAATTTCAAAAATTTAACCTTCAGGATCTAGGGTTTGAAAGTATGGATCGATTTCTTTAGGTAAAGAAGAGAAATCTTTCAAAATTTTGACTCTGATCACGGCCACCCTCTTCCTCCAATCCGTCGGAATTCTCTTCCGATCCACCAACCATTCTTCGAATCCAACAAATTGAAATCAAATTAAGAATAGAAAATCTCAAAACAGATTCGAATTCAAATCGAAAGAAATAAAATTTCGGGTACTCAAGATTGATTGATATTATGTATTACCGCCGAGACGAGAGAAGGTGATGTCGATGGGAAGATTTTGAACATCGTCTTGTGTCGGCATTTGTTTCCAGGAAACTTTTGACGCTTTCTGGGGAAAATATCTCCCAAGCCTATATCAGTTTAAGGTTTTGGAGATCTGTGAGTTACTCTTCCTTGTTTTTTTCTTTTTCTTTGATCGAACTGTGACGGAGTTTGGTCAGGACCGAAGAAGAACGTATAAATTCATACGTGTCGTCAAATATGCTTAATCCGGTTTTGGAGCTAACCGACCGACCAATTTACTCCGGTCCGAGAAAAACAAAAATTACTTGGTTTTAATGGGTTGATCCAGATCAATCCTGTCTTTCACCACCGCTTTTACTGATTAAATCAAGTTATCGATTTTAACTTTTTAAAAAATTGTTTAAAGTCAATGTTGTAAAAATACTATTTTCATGCATGATAACATGTAGACTTTTGTAACTTTCAACAACATAATTAAAATTATATAAAATGTTATATTGTGATTGATGGACAAGAAAATCCGAATTAGTTTACTGGCCCAATTTTATCAAACCATTAGCTCAACCCAAACCAAACCTAGCCGATTGTGTCTATCCAAACAAAATTTCAATGGAACAGTTGGTAGATACAAACAAAATTCAATCGATTTAATGACAATCGGAGTTCATCGATCACATCATAATGATTAGACTTGTTTCATATGTATAGATTCTAGTGTTTATAGAACAAATGCAAGACCGGTTAATGATAAAGAAAATCTGACTAAGTTTCTTATAATATTATATCTTATGGAATTGAAAACTATATCTCTTAAAACAAAAATAAAAATCTAATACTTGAAGAATAATAATATATAGGAGAATATAATAATAATTTAGAAAACAAACAAAAAATATTTATACAAGTTTGTTATCAGCAATTTTTCTACAGAGAGAGGGAAAGGAAAAGGACATGAACTTGACCGCTTTATCAGAATATTTTTCTTTGGGTTTATGCAAACACAAAGTCGTCTTCTAATATTTTAAGGTAGAAGAAACTTTTAAGATTATAAAAAAAAAGGAGTTAGTCTTTTGGTTCTCCTCTCCAATCTCCCATTTTCTCCAAAATACATCCTTCTTAAGTTTTGAACCCTCTCCACTTCAACATAACCGACCTCTTTCTTTCTTTATCTCTGATAACACCAAAGTAGCTTTAAATGCTCCGTTACATAATCTCTATCTCTTTCCAAGAATATAGAGAAAGAAAAATAATACTAGTTATCTAGAATGAATTAAGAAGATATATCATCTAGCTAGAGTGATCAAAGCACCGTCATCATCATCAGCTGCCTCAGGATAGAAGACCAACAACATAAGAGATCGAAGATCTATCTATCTATCTCTCTTCTTCATCATCATCTTCTGCTAGCTGTTACTATCACACCCTCAAACATCATCCATAGACTTTTACCATCATCATCAAATGCAAGGTCATCACCAAAATCATCATCAACACTTATCATCAGCCTCCGCCACGTCTTCCCATGGAAACTTCATGTAATTTTTAGTCACTTATATTTATGATTGTTAAGACCGAAAGTAAAAAGAAAAACTTTTAGAATTGATGATGATCCCCAAGTTAAAGAGCTTTATGTGAATATATGTGCAGGAACAAAGATGGGTTTGATCTAGGAGAGATAGACCCATCACTCTTCCTCTATCTTGATGGACAAGGACATCAACATGATCCTCCATCAACTGCTCCTTCTCCTTTATCTCATCATCACACAACTCGTATGTACTCTCTTTCTCTCCTTTCTTTTTTTGGGAATTGGGGTTTTTGGTTTTGGTTTTGGTTTCAGCAGATAAAGAAGATTCCTTCGAGGTGAGAGAGAAAGAGAGAGTCACGGCAAAAGCATGCCCAACAGATTTCAATCTTTCTTCTGCCATCAGTACTCTACTTTCAGCTCTGACCAGATCCTTTCTTTTCAGACATCAAATCTTTCAATCTATATCTCTTCTTACACTTCTAATAAATCTTCTTTAAACCCTTTTCTCTCCTTTTTTGTCTAATTAGAACTAGTCCACTCGCATATTTATATATACATCCATAAATTGTTATAACCAGACCATTTCTACACATCATCACATGACTCTTCTTCTATGAATCTTATGGCAGAGAATTTGGCGATGAGACCTCCAACATCGACGCTCAACATCTTCCCATCTCAACCTATGCACATAGAGCCACCTTCTTCTTCTACACCCAATGTAATAATAATTACTTTATATTGCTTCTATATATGCCAGTTTTAGTTGGCTTCTGTTTCTAATTTAATATAATGTCAGCGCAACTACTAGCTATTTCATATAATATCAAGTCAGACCAATTATTATACGTTTCTCATTTTTCTAATTAGTACTGATTGGATTCTTTTTATCAAATGTGTTTGGTAAGACCGATAATACAAGATTGGTTCCGCCTGCTGCACCTAGTGGTTCGACTCGACCATCTTCTGAGCCATCCATGAACTTGGCCAATCATTCTCAGTTTCAACCCCCTCAAGATTATAAGTCCATTAAGGTCTCTCTATCTATATTTTTAAAATAATTTAATTGCTTTGTCAAATAATTAAATGAATATAGTTTTAGACTTGTTGTAGTTGTTTAATTATAAGTTAATGGGTCATTTCGAAATGTTATGGCAGAAGGAAGGGAACCGCAAGGGTCTTGCCTCATCGGACCATGACATACCAAAATCGTCAGACCCTAAAGTGAGTGTATTCATATATCTGCATACATAAGATTTATTTATTTATTTTTACTTTTCTCGTGTTTGATATTTTTTTATTAATTTAAATTCGTAACAGACACTGAGAAGACTAGCACAAAACAGAGAAGCTGCAAGAAAAAGCAGATTACGAAAAAAGGTCAGCATACATGTACTTCAGTATTTGTAAATTGCAAATAAAATTTATATCAAGTTTTTTATAACGTTATTTATTTTTGTTTATTACGACAGGCTTATGTTCAGCAACTTGAGTCATGTAGGATCAAACTGACCCAACTAGAACAAGAGATTCAACGGGCCAGATCCCAAGTAAACTTTTGAACCAGTCTTTATTTATCTCATTTTCACCTATAAAGTCTAAAATTTACCCATTTGAGTTATGATGGTTAGGGCCTATTCTTTGGAGGGTCATTTATAGGAGGAGATCAACAGCAAGGTGGACTGCCCATTGGCCCTGGCAACATCAGCTCCGGTACGTAACACACTAACACTTTCATATATGTACATGTGACGTACGACTCAAAAACCGTAAATTTTGAAAACCGAAAAATGAGATTTGAGTAAATGAAATGATGCAATGTGAAGCAGAAGCAGCGGTGTTTGATATGGAATATGCGAGGTGGTTGGAGGAGCAGCAAAGGCTGTTAACAGAACTGAGGGTGGCGACACAAGAGCACTTGCCCGAGAACGAGCTTCGAATGTTCGTGGACACTTGTTTAAGTCATTATGACCATTTGATTAACCTCAAGGCTATGGTCGCTAAGACCGATGTCTTCCACCTCATATCTGGAGCCTGGAAAACTCCAGCCGAACGTTGCTTTTTGTGGATGGGAGGTTTTCGTCCATCTGAGATCATTAAGGTACATGTCGTCTTTTCTTAATACCATATAAATATATATATATATATACACATATATTTTCATGTATGTGAGTATGTTGTTTTTTGTTCTTTTCGTGCCACACCCCCACACAAATTAAGAAAATGAGATTAGCTATTGGTTAATTAGCAAAATGTATATAAATAAGTCATGATGATATGGTAACTAATCAATCTGGATCACTTAAATAATCCTAAAATTTTGGATTTTTACTTGAAGGATAATTAGATTATATAAACTATATCTTACAAACTAGATTATTCCATAATCCATAATACAATCATTGAACATTATCAATTTTTGTGCATTACTTGCAAAACTTATAATAATGACTAAAATTGTGACATTTTTTATTGTTTATCTTACATTTATGTGCATAGAATATAGTACTTCCAACTTTATTCAATTAATAATAAAATTAATTTCCCCAGTTATACTTCAAAATTTGTGGTCTTTGATTCTAGTAAAAAAGGGTACGGTATAGTAATAATAGATAAGACAGAGAAGACATAGACTATAAACATTGCATGGGGTGGACTTTATATGTATAAAACGAGCCTATATACGTGTATGTCTTTATATTAGGACAATAATGAAGGTACACGTAAAATTAATTTTAAAACAAATAAATAATGCATGCAATTGTGTGATGGTGAAGTATTTCTAGAAATGGTTAGGTTTGGCATAATGTAAAAGAAAGTGCCTGTCTGTTTTTTCGATTTATGGTCCATATAGGAGAGAGAGCGAGAGAAACATAAACCAGCATGAAATTTAACAGAGACGGCCACAATAATAAAAATAAATAAAAGCAACAAATAAATTTTGTGTTCGGACTCACTACATATAATTATTTAACTTTCCGTAAAAGGCTTTTAAACATATCTTTTATTCTAAATAATATGAGTAACTGCGAGGAGATTAATAATATAAATTAATATATGGATGGTGTGCATATCTGACAGGACCTTTGGCTATGTCTTAATCTTATATCCTTTTTAGTGAAAACAAAAAGGAAAGAAAATATTTTGCGGATAGCTAGTAACTCGTGCATAGTACACTACACATTTAATACATTCAACGTTCTTTATGCATCGACTAAGACCATTGTTAATTCCCTAAAATACTGAACTTGTATATAAATATATATATATATATGTATTTTAATTTGAAACGCATGAAGGTGATCGTGAACCAAATAGAACCATTGACGGAGCAACAGATAGTTGGGATTTGTGGGCTGCAACAGTCGACACAAGAGGCCGAGGAAGCTCTCTCGCAGGGCCTCGAGGCATTGAATCATTCGCTTTCCGATAGTATCGTGTCCGATTCTCTCTCGCCTACCTCTGCACCACTTCCTCCTCATCTATCCAATTTCATGTCACACATGTCCTTAGCACTCAACAAACTCTCTGCCCTCGAGGGTTTCGTTCTCCAGGTACCCTCTAGTTCTTTCCTTTTATATAAAATTTATGTATATGCAATTATATATCTATACCAATCGTTATATATCAATTATATACAGAGATGATATACAAGTGGACCCCTAGGGGATGTGGTCCCAATTGGACTAGGAATACATTTTTTGATAATTTGAACTACTCCTTATTAAACCAACCTATCATAAAATGTATATACATATATTTGGTTGTTATAACACGCTATCTAAATCTATATAGATGTTTGTATGTGTGTGTATGTTTGCGTACAACTCATATATAGATATACCGTCGGCCTAATTAGTTAGAGGACATTTGTAATATAATGAAGTATAGTAATAAAATATCTAGAGTGGCTGCTTTTTGTATAGATTATAAGAGGATGTTAAAATAATTATGCATTAACATAGGAAATGAAAAGTATTTAGCCTCTTGATTCCGACATTATGCAAGCAGGTATCTAACAAACACTTCTCTTGTCTTATATCAAGTTTGTCGGGTTGCTTTTTTTAGAAGACTAAGTTTATTAATTTAATATTAAATTTCTTAACCATTTACTAATTTAGAACATGCAGGTTAATGAAACAAATCATAGATATGCTACTGGATTAATGTATTAGGCTATACTCTATATGCAAATGGGGATTTATGCTAATATTAATTATGTCACATTCATGCATTTACAAATTGGCATCTTTCATCGATAATAGTTTCTTTAAAAAAACTTTCTGTATTTGTTCGTCTTTAAAAAAGGTGTCCGTGTCTAGAGCTACACGCTTACAACCTTTCATCTCCAAATAACAATTTGGAAAATGTTATTTAAATTAAAAATCAAAAATTAAAAGATAAATGTCCAACTTTAGAAGAGTTGGTAAATATGGGGGTTAGTTTACTAAAACTGGGTAATGGATTCGAACTTCTCTAAACGCACGTGACAATTGCCACGGTGAGTGTATGTATTATGTATATATATTTCACATATATACAGACCAAAAGCATATAAATATCACATCAAATGAAGCACATGGATTTCTTGGAGCCCATATCGTTCCATGATGTCATGAACGTAACTGCCCGAGTATCCCATCCTCCCAAAACACTTTCTTGACAACAATTCTTTTAATTTACTTACATTTTATTTCTCAATTATGTTGTCTCTGTTTAATTTGGGGAGTCTTTTTTTAGATATACATATATTATTATTAATAGTAGGTTGATTATTTATGTATGATTCTAATTATTGATCAAAAGTATTATGAAGCATGGCCTGGGACCGGGATATTCACCTTTTTGACAATTTGCTGTCGTGTTCTTATTAGTGGAGTAACAAGCTTTGATTTTTTGTTTGATTAACATTTTGAATAATCGGCATTAGTCGTCAATCAACCATATAATTACGGTCATTTAGAATCATTTGATCTATATTTCAATTCTACAAAATACATAATCATGCTTATGGACTATATATTACTTTGTCAAAATAATGCTTGATCTTTTAATCTTTATTTTCCTTGTTAATTAGTCTTCAATTAATATACTCCGATTTATGAGACTATTTAGTGATGGTCTATATTCAATTCACTGTCCTTAGTCTTAGTCAATAACATAGAATGCAACGTTTGTCCATATTTTGTTTTGCTTTTACTATTTCTCTATTTTCTCTTATTTATTTAGTTTTTGGAGTAATACATTAAAAACTTACAGGCGGATAACTTGAGGCACCAAACGATCCATAGGTTGAACCAATTGTTGACGACCCGTCAAGAAGCGCGGTGTCTTCTAGCCGTTGCGGAATACTTTCACCGTCTTCAAGCTCTAAGCTCTCTCTGGCTAGCCCGTCCACGCCAAGACGGATGATACCAAAACAAACTGATGAAGAAAAAAACAAGAGAATAGGTTGATTAGTTAGCTAGTTTGACATCTTCATATATTGCCTCTCTACTCAAAATTAAAACAGTACAATTAGGGAAAATTGTTTGGCTTCTTTTGCTATATGATTCTTAATATATGTTTTTAAATTACGATACAGATGATAGTTAAGTATTCCATACCTTTAATTCATCTTTGTGCAAGTGAAAAACTAGATTTGATCTTCATTTCCAACACGGAAGAACATACATACTTATTGGTTTCTAAGAATATGAAAGAGAACTGAAAGGGGAACAAAAGAGAAGGCCGACAACAATTGCAATTGCATGCAAGAGAGGAGAGAGATGACTTGTTACTTGTTAGATCAAAAGCATTGAGCCATTGAGCAGTTGACAAATGGTGAGTTTTGAAGGATAGCGTCAGGGACTTGGGATCAGTACCGTTTTGCTTTGGGTTCAACGCCTCTTTCTTCTTTACTTTCCATTTTTTTGCTGTCACCAGTTTTTTTTCATATTTCAAAATTTAAATCTTGAACATTCTATGGTCAAACAAAGAAAAAAAAAATTCACATCACAAAAGTCCAGATTGATTTAGTATTTGCCACGCGTCGCTTTTTAATTTATTTTACGGTTCCTTTTTGGTTAACAGGTCTTTTTTATTGAAATTGCGAATAGAAAAAGATTACAAAGCAGCCACATTATAACTAAGCCCATTTGTTTTAGGTTTTAGACAAACCCAACAACACATCAAAAGATAATAATAGCATCAAACATTTTGGAACAAATAATAAAACAGAGTAACACACAGGGACGAAAAAAAACACACACACAACACCAGTTACGAACTGAGAAGACCTGAAGCCACAGAGAAGTTATATCATTCAAAGCATACTATCTGCTTTCGAAGGTAATTTCCTGAAGAAGTTACTTGGAGCAGAAGGCATCTTGCTTCTGAATTTGGGATGTCTCATCCAGAACATCCCACCCGCAAGAGCTATGATCTTTACAGGCGTCACGTACAAGACCATCGCAGCAACAAGACAAAGAATCACAAACAAGCAAGTCGCACGCGGATCTCTCCAACCCAACAATGCTTGAAACCTCTCCCCTTGCGTTGCAATGTCTCCAACAACCATCTGGATCCGACCCGCAACGCTTCTTAACCTATCATACCTCATCTTCACAACATCTTGTCCCTTTGAAGTTGGGAAAGTATCGAACTCCTCATCTAACTCATCGGGGTTAGCAGCTTCAGCCCAGGAGAGCTTTGTGTCCATATGAGGAGGATGGCGTGGCCTGAACCGGAAGTTCCAGAGCCCTATCAAGAACATGTAGAGGAATGCGGTTGGGAGTATCAGTTCTGGATAACAAATCAGTATGAAGAAGAGAACGTGGAACAATATCGTTGTCAGCGGATTCTTCCAGTAGCAGACATCTCCGAGCCATTTGCTCATAGCAATCAAGCCTGAAAACACAGAGACTATCCTGAAGAAGTTAGCTTTGCTTCTTCTCATGCTCCACATGTGGGAATCAACATCAAGCATGTACTCTACGATCTCTTTCCTTAAAGGAGGCTCTGCTCGGGCTAACCGCGCTGCAACAATGCTCATTGCTTGGTATCGAAGACTATCTAATTGGTTCACAGTGAATGGATGGAGATAATGCATCTTTGGAAGCAGAGGATGACCATAAAGATAGATCATGTGAGCCAAAGATAAACAAGTGAATCTCACAGCTAATTGAACTTCTCCCATTTTCTTTAACCCTTTTGTTTGCAGAACAAGAAGAGGGTACGAGTGAGTGTAGATTCTATCAGCTTCTAGAGTCGATAACCGGATCCTAACCTTCCCGATTCTCGCATCCACTTTGGCTCCATTGTTTGATTTCTCGCTGCCACCAAGGTGACAGTTATCGAAAACACCCAGTGTGATGACTGTGCAAGGATCACACACTTCCCATGTGTATTGCTCATTCCATTTAGGGTTATAGCTCTCAATGATAGTTCTTGTTCTCACCCATTTCTGTCCATACTTGGCAACACAATACGGATCTGTTGTCGCTTTACCATCTTTTGTTTTCATCGGTGAAAGACCTTGAGCACTCAAGATTCCTACTTCAAGGATTCCAATAGGTTGCTTCCATAGTTGTCTTGCCGTAGGCTTCACGTCACTGATGTACAGAGTTGATTCATCCATTACATGGTAACCGCCTTCAAGGCAAACTCGTAGGTGGATTCGGCTCGTGAACTTGAGCTCGTGTCTCTTGTCTCCTTCCAATGCCCCAAACCCAAACTTTTCGAGGTTGTACCATTTGGAGTGAACAGCTCTGTGATCTAATCTTTTCTCAAACACGTTCAAAGGTGAGATGAGTCTCCCCATGACTTCATCTTTAGCTGGTGTCACCTTGTTTTCAACCGTCAAGAAGAACTGTTCTTCAAATGGCTCTGCAGCTACAAAAACAAGATCCTCGTTCCACATCGGATTTGTTGTCTTGTTAGGACATAACTTTGTTTTCAGAATCTGATTCCCAACCTGGACCTTAACGAAAGCTTGAGGCGGTTGGCTCCTGTCACTAGGCTCAACATCTTGCGCCTCGATGACATTAACCCGCAAATACCATAGTTTGGGAGATACATAGACTTTAGACCTCACGCTTTGGACACCTTCTCCTTGAACAGAGGAAGCATCAGAATGCCAAGCATCAGGAAACGCTTCATCGGCTTGCGTCCCAAGCCAAACCGCTACCATAACCTCTCCTCTTTTCTTACTTTCACCTCTCCGATCTTCTAATCTGTACCATTGAGGTGCAAGTGGACTATCAGGAGGAACTCTTGTAGGAACCTCACGCATATCAAACACAACCTTCCCTATGTAATCATCTCTTGTAACCATCTCCTTATCGCGCACAAAGACTTCGACTGCAGAGGATTGGACCTTGTCTTTTGAAAAGGCGAACACTTGATTCCACTCTGGGTTGGTTCTTTTCTCGAAATGTTTAGTCTTTCCTTTGTAGTTTCCAATTTTCACTTCCACATAAGGATCGCAATTGCTCGTGACCGGGTTTGGAGGAAGATCCTTGGCTTTGACGACTCGAACGTAGAGATAAAACATTTGCTCAACAAGGTCGTATGTGCTTGCAACTCTTTCGCTGCCGATCCATCCGCTTCCTCCACGTTGTCCTCCATGTGGCCATTTCTCTCCAAGCTCTGGTTTCATGTCTTTAAGCTTATAGTCTTCTTGGCTCTTAGATCCATCTTTGGCTGCCATGGTTTTAGGTTACTTGAACCAAACGATTCTACTTTTCTTTCAAAAACGCTTTAATTCAGCACCTGACATACAACAAAAAGAAGCAAAAAATTACAGGGATGAGCAGAATCTGAGAATTGCAGAGTTTCGGGAAAACAAAATTAGAGAAAATCAGTTTCTTGGATGTAAAGAAACTAATGTATCTCCTTATAACTGGTTTAAAACCTTAATAATTAAAATTAAGTAATTTAATTTTAATTTAACCTCAAACTAGATTGATAAGATTCTTTACTAAGTGATCGACGCGAATCTAACCTCTGTCAGTTTGTTCTGTTCCATGAACTCATTCAAGTGTTTGCAGGAAATTACAGAATAGCCTCATCCTGTTTTGTACATGAAAGTTAAGTGAAGAATTAATACCAAAACGAAAAAAAGAGAGTAAATGAAGAGAAAAATATATAAAAATCTAAAGAAGATAATAAACAAAAATCAATGACAAAGATAGTCTATATTGTAAGAACGAACAAAAAACAGAGCTATTTTAATATAGACCAGCAATATTTCAAGAAACAATAAGTCATATAATTGATTTATGAAGAACATATGTATGTATGCAAAGAAAGATGCGTTTAGTAAGTAGCAACTTGTCAAAGATGTTGAAGAAGTTACCATGAAGTCTCTGTGTTGCTGTACCAGAGGAATGGAGAAAACTTTTATTTGAAACTAAGAAGTTAAGAGTAGTGCATAATCAAATTGTGGTTTGATACACACAATAATAATTCAACGAAAGAGAAATAATTCTATTACACAGCGAAAGAGGAATAAAATGATAAAAAAAAAAAAAAAAAAAAAGCAAAAAGGGCAAAAATTACTCTTATCCTCTCAGTTTTTCTCCTTCTTCTTTTATAGGGAAGCTGATTCCTTGTTTTTTTGTTCTTCGTTTTATGAAATAGAGAAGCAGATTCTTCGTTGGTCTTTATAGTCTCTATTTACATTAAGTAATTTTGCTGCAGTGACAAAGGTAAAAATATTAGATTCTGTCACATTTTTTTTAAAATAAATAAATGCACCGGGTATAGAGTTTCACCTAAGTGTCCCACTAATCACAAGGGTAAGAAATATCCAAACCCAAGCTCAAGTGACACTTTCACATGCTTTAACCAAAACTTTCATCTAAAAAGTCTAGGGCAAAGATATAAAATAAAACAAGTAAACATAATTTTTTAAGAATTCGGA
The DNA here is from genome assembly GCA_963922655.1 of Cardamine chenopodiifolia. Classification (NCBI taxonomy): domain Eukaryota; kingdom Viridiplantae; phylum Streptophyta; class Magnoliopsida; order Brassicales; family Brassicaceae; genus Cardamine; species Cardamine chenopodiifolia. The sequence goes on along the minus strand of OZ000464.1, from coordinate 15,587,638 downwards.
GATCTCCTAATGGTGTATATTTAGTGCCCAGATGATGATTAACAATATGTTAACCTGTGAGCATATACATCTTTAGGGATTCTTTCTGTTTGATTGGAATAAGCATCTAAAAACTAGTTTTTCTGACTCTGGAACTTTTATATAAAAACCAAAAGGCAAGGCTCAAAGGAATGATTATTATTTGATTGAGTAACATCATTACCTTATTATCCCGCCATTTTTTTAATTCTAATGCCCGCACTAAAGCATATAAAACTATTTGGTTCAAAGAATACTATATTCATTAAATTAAAACATATATTTTTTACAAATTAAGATGTTTTTGTTCGTTTCCTGTTTTTTTTTTCTGTAATCCACTCCAATTTTTTTGGGATGAGCATATTTATGATCCGTATCAGGCGTATTTTAGCAATCTACTAGATCACGAACTTACACATAGAATCACAGCTTCGATATCTAACAACGAGGAAAACGAGATTGAGGTCACAATTAGAGTGTTTCTCTGCGTTACGACAACCTCACAACTAGACAATACTTGACTCCCTTTTATAAGTAAACCAAGAGTAAATCGACTCTGGTTCCCTAAACCAGAGATTAAACCAATTTCAGTTAGATCGTCACTTTTCTTTGTAGTTGTACCCAACCAGAACCGGTCTCCGATTGCATTTGTTACATACTAGTTACATGTGACTAGGGTTCAACAATAGCAAATAAGCTACTCACTTGAGGATGTTGTCAATTTTCTTCAAAAACATGTAGACAGACAATATACTGCAGTATGAGTTTTACAAAATTTCCAAGAAACCTTTTTGAGGATAAAGTTCTGTTTCTATCAAGAAATGTCGTCTTTTTTGTTAATTTCTTTATCAAAAAAAAGTTATAAGTTGGTTCTGGTATTTACTTAAACAAAATAGAAAACTTATCAAGTTGTAAAGGACCCAACTTGTACGCTTTAGCCGTCTCTAAGATGCTTAGTAATGATGACTATACTAGTATATGTTAATTTATGTAGAAAATTTCCGCCCACCGTCCAATTCATTAACTTCATACTTGATAGACTTGTCACATATATTATCTGTTTTCCTTGGTTTAGTTTGGTTCACATTAATACGATTTATTAATGTACAACGAAACCAAAACCCAATGGGATACGATCAAGTAAGGTTTTTAGACTTGGCGTCAAAATAGACAAATTCTTTGTTTTTAAAGAAATTAGTTATTATAAACTAATTATTTGCCCAAAAAGTAAGTATTACAAACTAATTGGGCCTCTTTGACAAAAAAAAGAAAAAAACTAATTGGGCCTCATTTACGTTCATTAAGGGATTAGTTAAACCCAAACTTAGGCTCTTATTCGATGACTTCTTTGTTAATTCATTTCTCCGCGGAAGAATCAATATTCAATAGAACTTTAAAGCTTTGGTCAAGGGTTTAAAGAGCTTAAACCCTTTAAATCCTATGAAATAGCAAATCGCCACCATTTAATACACAGTATACACTTGAACCGAGTCCTTTAGAAAAAAAAACACTTGAACCATATGTATTAACTTTTTAAAATATAGTCTTGATTTTAAAACTACTCAACTCGAAGTTGGATGAGTTTTATTATGAGAAATTGTATTAGCTAGGACTTGGTGAAGACATTGGCCTCCCTTCAAACTTGCAAAGCTTCAAGGAGATATAACTTCCACCAGTTGCCGCCTAATTATGAATAACGTGTTAATTGGATTATCACCCAAACATATTCAACGCCGACATCTTGACCATATACGTATTCAGATTTCAGAGATCAAATCGAATCTCTCTCACTAAGTCTATATCACTATATAATATGTATGTATCATCACACTCTCCATCAAAAAAACAAAGACCGATACCAACCACCAACACTATGGATAAGACAGTGACATTGCTTTCCTCTATCTTGTTCTTGTTCACATTCCTCACGACCTCTTTGTCTAAAGATCTCTGTAACAAAAATGACAAAAATACCCTTCTCAAGATAAAAAAATCCCTAAATAACCCTTACCACCTCGCCTCTTGGGACCCTCAAACCGACTGTTGCTCCTGGTACTGCCTCGAGTGCGGAGACGCCACCGTTAACCACCGCGTCACCGCCCTAACCATATTCTCTGGCCAGATCTCCGGTCAAATCCCGCCTGAAGTCGGTGACTTGCCGTACCTCGAGACCCTTGTCTTCCGTAAACTCACTAACCTCACTGGTACAATCCAACCCACCATCGCCAAACTCAAGAACCTCCGGATCCTCAGGCTCAGCTGGACGAATCTGACAGGTCCAATTCCTGATTTTATAAGTCAGCTCAAGAATCTCCAGTTCTTAGAACTTTCCTTCAATGATCTCTCTGGTTCCATACCAAGTTCTCTCTCTTTGTTACCGAATATCTTGTCCCTTGAACTCAGCAGAAACAAGCTTACAGGTAAGAAACCAATCTGTCTATTTCAATCATCGACTTTTTTATTTGCCTTTCTTCTCAATATGATTAAGAAACTGTTTATTCACAATTAGGTTCGATACCAGAGTCATTTGGATCGTTTCCAGGAAAAGTCCCTGACCTTTACCTATCACACAACCAGCTCTCCGGTTCAATACCCAAGTCACTAGGCAACCTTGATTTTAACCGGATCGATTTCTCCCGCAACAAGCTCGAAGGTGATGCTTCGATGTTGTTTGGAGCCAACAAAACGACATGGTCCATTGATTTATCAAGAAACATGTTCCAGTTTGATCTCTCAAAGGTTGATCTTCCTAAGACACTTGGTGTCTTGGACTTGAATCACAATGGGATCACAGGGAATATTCCGGTTCAGTGGACTGAAACCCCTCTGCAGTTCTTGAATGTTAGCTACAACAAACTGTGTGGACCCATCCCCACTGGAGGGAAATTTCAGACATTTGATTCTTATTCCTATTTTCACAATAAGTGTTTGTGTGGTGCACCACTCGAGAGTTGCAAGTGAAACTAAGCTTGTCTCTAGGTTTTCGAAAAAATCCATGACTATAGACAACATGTATTATTATCTCGATTGATTAATAAAACATGAACCAAAACTTGTATTTGATGAATTCATTATAGCACATTTTAAAAGTGATTGATATGGTGGATCTTAGCATTGGCTATTTCTATTGACTTAAGTTTGTTTTGTTGATTGGCAGCTAGTTCTGCTATGCAACGTTTTGTCTCTGTAAACTAGAACATCTCTTTAATACTCCTTTCGTTTTGCAAAGAGTCTCGTTTAGACATTTTTCAGACAAATTTTAAAAACTTTTAACTATACAAATTTGTCATTATTTAATAGGACATTTTCCTAAGATTTTTCATATTTTTATTTGAAAAGTATATTTAAAAAATTAATTTATATGTTAGTTATTATAAAATGCAACTAAAGATACATTATTTTTTAATTCACTAAAACAGAAATAAGATTAAAAATAATCTAAAACATTAACAATTTGAAGTTTTATATATTCTCATCGTTATTCATAAGTTGGCTCTTTTGTGTTATAATTTTAAACTATCATTTCAATTTGAACTAAGAAGACTGACTTATTGTTGGGAGATCTATGTGTCCAATTGAAGCAAAAGAATATTACTACTAAATTTCAAAGTTTGCACAGATTCTACTGTAAATATATTTTTACCTAACTGAAGCAAAAGAACATTACTACTGGTTTCTTAAACTTTATCCAAATTTAGGGTTTGCGAATGCATAGTTAACGTTTGAAAGTTGGTGCTCCTATTATGTTGTTAACGAACTTAAATCCTAAAGGTGAGTTATGCAATTGAACTAGACTAGAGATTACACAAATGACTGATCAAATTTTAGAGGCAATAGTTATCACATGAGATAGAAGTTGAAGGAAAAGAACATTACTACTGATTTCTTAAACTCTATCCAAATCTCGGGTTTGCCAATGCCTAATTTACGTTTGAAAGTCGGTGCTCCTACTATGTTGTTAAGGAACTTAAATTCTAAAGGTGAGTTATGCAATTGAACTAGATAGGAGATTACACAAATGATTGATCATATTTTAGAGGCACTAGTCATCACATGAGATAGAAATGGAGACAAAGTTCTGATTCTCAAAATTCTCATATCACCATTTGACGCCAAAGAACCATTTAGAATGCGTCGCATACAGTTTTCGGTATCTCTGGCCTTTGCGATGACTATCAACAAGAGTCAATGACAATTTTTGACCGAAGTAGTACTCTATTTGCTACAACTTGTGTTTTCTCATGGTTAAATTTATGTGGCTTTATCAAGGGTAATATCAAAAAAATGTTTGAGAGTGTTTATTCTAGATAAAGAAGACAAACAATGAATGTGGTTTTCAAAGAAGTGTTTTAGAATTTGGAAAAAGATTAGAGGATCATCGTATAAATTCCAATAGTACGTTTCTAACAACTTCATGATTTACGATTACAATGGTTTGAATTTATGTAATGATTACCGACATAGTAGTTTTAATTTTTATTTATTTAGGAAGAAATATTATTCGGATTAAGTTAATATCTAATTCGGTTATATTTTTAATTTGAAATAAGGATATTTATTTATGTTATATAAATTAGTTATACATAATATTTATAATTAGTAAATTTACCTACTAATCACTTTATAGATTTTTTTTGGTTTTTTATTTGTAATATGATATGCTAAAAAATAAAATAACCGTACGACATCATGAATTATAAAAAACCGTCAAAAGAGATTAATTTTTGTATACATATAATAAAAAATACTCAAACTTTTAAATTTACTGAAATTAAAATTATACAGAAAACATATATAAACACTAAAAGAACAAAAAAACTATATATATATATATATATTTCATATACAAAAGAAATAAAAAAATACAAGAAATTTGATACATGAAAATAAAATAATTGATCCACAGTATAAAATCTAGATGTGTTTTAAATTTGCATCAATTGCCTAAATTCGTAAATATTTCGAATCTTTCGATTACTAATTTATGAATGGAGGAGTTACTATTTGTAGGATTTTATATTAAAATTTCCTGTCGTGAAAAAGGGGAAAAAAAAGGAGAATGGTTGATATTTTGATAAGAATGGACGAGACTGAACACAAACGGTAAAATCTAAAAAACTCGTTTTGCTAACCCAAATTTCCTCCAAGAAAACATCTATTTGACGAGCTTCTTCTTCTCCAAGAAAGCAAATAGGGTTTATCTTTTTGAAGCGATGGGTTGCTGTTCATCAGATTGCTTTGTCTACTTCGTCCTCTCCGTTGCTTTAGCTTTCATGGCAATCTCCACCACTCTACGTCCACCTCCAGATTCAGACACCACTATACCCATTGCTTCTTCTTCTTCTTCTCCTCTCTCTGTGAACGTCTCAAACGCTCTACGCAGATCCAATTTCAAAGCAATCGCCACTCTCCTCCATATCTCCCCCGAGATCTTCATCACTTCTTCTCCCAACACAACTCTTTTTGCCATCGACGATTCTTCCTTATTCAATACGTCATCGCTTCCACCTTTGTTTCTGAAGCAGCTTCTTCAATATCACACACTCCCTCTTAGGCTTCCGATGGCTGAGCTTCTCAAGAAACCTCAAGGAACCTGTCTCCCAACGCTTCTCCACCACAAGAATGTCGAAATCTCCGCCGTCGATAAAGAATCAAGAACAGCAGAAGTGAACCATGTCCGGATTTCACATCCTGACATGTTTCTTGGAGATTCATTTGTTATTCACGGAGTTCTTGGACCTTTCTCTCCGCTGCAACCTCACAGAGATCATATTCTCCAGTCATCTTTATGTCAATCTGATCCAAACAAAACCAGTGACGACAACGTTACAGTTAAGATAGATTGGATTCGGATTATTCAGCTGCTAAGTTCAAATGGGTTTGTGCCATTTGCAATTGGATTGCACTCTGTTCTCAACAGGATTGTTAAAGATGATCACAAGAACATGACCGGCGTAACGATTCTAGCCACACCGAATCTGGTCTCGTTGTCATCTGCTTCTCCGTTGCTGTATGAAGTCGTGAGACATCACATTCTTGTTCAACGGATTACCAACAAAGATTTTGCTTCAATGCCTGATAAAGCCTCAGTGAAGACATTGGATCCTTTTCAAGATCTCATAATCAGTAGAAGAGATGTGAATTGCTCTCGAGATTTCATGATATCTGGAGCTGAGATTGTAGATCCAGATATGTTCTCTTCTACCAGCTTTGTAATTCATGGGATATCACACACTCTACAGATCCCACTTGTCTAAACCATTTTCTTCTTTCCTTTACACATATATATATATATATATATATATCCATGTGATTATCTATCATTCAATAATCTCTTAACCCTCAAACCGAAATTAATTCAGTTGGACTGGGTTCAGTTTGTTAAAAAGTCGGTTCGGTTCAAGTTTATTGAGAGGTTGTCAAACTGAAACCGAAATTGTATTTTGGTTCCTTATTTGTTGGATTTTCGGTTCATCAAATTTTACTTAGTTCAATAAATTTTGGTAATTTAATTTATATTCTGCTATATAATTACTAAATTGATTTTTGATCAATATCAATTTTCAATATATTTCTGTTTATTTAGTTCGATTCAATTTGGTTACACTTAATTTAAGTTCGGTTAGTTTTTTTAAAATAAAATATTATTACCATCCTGTTTAAAGTAAATTTTAAATCATTATTTCGGTTTGGTTCGGATTTTTACAGTAACGCTAAAATTCAATCATGGCATTACAACATATGTTTTTGGAAGGAAATTTTGTTTGTTGTTAATTAAGGAAATAATTATATTGGTTAATAGATAAATGATATTTTAAACATGGTAACCATTCAACGTCCATATTAGGTTATAGTAGTTTCTTACATAATTACCATTGACCAGTCTTGTCTGGTAAAGTTAAAGAAGAAAATAACACAGACCTTTGGAATCCATAAGTATTTAATTCGAATAAACAAATATGGTAAAATGTGTTGAGGAAGATCACGACCTGTAGGTGTAACCGATCCTCTTTGATTAAACAAATCACCGACCGAGAGGGAGACTTAATCCTCTTATAAACCCAATTAACTCTGATTCCCTAAAATCTCTCCGAAACCTCCCATTTTCACTTCTCTACTCTTTCCTTGATTCTGATTCATAAGGATCACCAACTTGGATCTCACATTAGCTTTGTCTCAGGTCTGTAGACATTGATCATTCAGAGGAATTAAGTAATAGTAAAGAGACCAAGACGTGCTCATATGTTGTTAATGTCCCCATGTGTCGTGGTTTGCGCCAAAAACTATCTGCAAATTGATTAATAATTTATCATGAAAATGTTGTGGGATCTCATGAATGAATGAAATGTTTGTTTGTCAATGAGGAAATATGTGTTGCTGTCACGAGTTATGTCCAGGCTTAATAATAATGTCTATAAGGTGTTCGACAAAATTGAGTCGGTGATCCACCTAGTAGCGCTCAGATGTTCTATTGCTTGCTTCTAAAGATTATATAATCTGTCAGTTTTTTACCAAGACAATAAATTTTCTTGCTTTCTGCTGCAGAATGTGATTTTGGGAATCTTGACAAGTTCAACTTCATTGTTTGTCTCTGCAGAGATTTTTTTCCAGGTGGTTATATTGCGAATTAGAAGGCGATGAAAAGATTCGAGAGGCCAAGAAATTAGACTAACTTTGCAGCCAAAAATCACTTCCAGTTCAGCAAAGAAAGACCAGAAACCACGTACTAGTAAAGGGAATGGTTTGAAACCGCTGAATGCAGCTCAGCTGGTTTCCAGAGTTTTGGATGCGACGACAACTTCTGAGCCTTCTTCAGTCCCTGTTAATGATTCAACAACTGGATCCGAGTTTTCTGAAGTCTATGACAATGTGAATGTGCATTACATGGATGATGCTAACGAGAAATCAAGGAATGATGGGAATCTGGTGGATTGTGATATGAAGAAGGAAACGGTGATGAATCAGACACTGAGACAAACAATGATTCTATGTCTTCATCTCAAGGTGATTTGTTCTCCCCTGAAGATAAGAAATCAGATAGGCCATCAATGGTTTCCAAGAGCAAAAGCTCTCACAGGATAGACCCTTTACATCAAAGGGACGAACCAATATTGATTCGGTTAGATCTCGATCCAATACCTTTCATGGCTCTGCTAGAAAGACCGTAAGATCCAGTAAAAGCCAGGCAAAAGCTTTGTCTGATTTCTCTTCTTATAGAAGCTCTGAAGATCTGAAGGCTTTCTCTTCTGAAGCAGTCGATTCCACGCCTTTTGAGGAGGCAAAAGAAGATGATGAGTTTGAAGATGCTTTAAATAGCGTTAATAGCACTGAAAGTGACAATGAAACAGAGTGAACTGGAGAAAGTCTCAACTCACAAGATTGGGACCCTGGAAACTCGAATCGAGAAACTTGAAGAAGAGCTGAGCAAAGTGGCTGCTCTTGAGATGTCACTTTACTCTGTATTTCCAGAAAATGGGAGCTCATCAAACAAGCTGCACAGACCTGCACGGGATTTTTCTAGACTCTAAGTACTAGGAAAAATCAGAGTGAAGAAAAGTTAATCTCAGTAACCAAAAATATTGTGTCTGGTCTGTCCTTGGTGCTGAAATCCTGTGGAAGCGATGTACCGAGGTAATCGAAAGAGATGTTTAAACTTCTTGTCTTGTGTATGTTTTTCCATAGCATCTGGTAAACCTTATAATGTTTCCTGTCTTTTCTTTGGATCAGGTTAACTTCCTGGTTGTCAAACATTGTCATTTTGCGAGAAATCATTTCAAAGGAATTTGGAGGCACAAATCTAAATGGATCAAACTCGCTCGAAGAAGATTGGACAGATGCAAGAACTCTGATAGCGGCATTAAGAAGAGTTGAATCATGTTTATTCACCCAAGCAGTTGGATCTCTATGGTCACAGGTAAAAAACAAAAATAAAAAGCCTTGGAACATCCTTCTTAAAAGTAAGCTACAGATGTTAAATGGGTGTAGTTCCCACTTCTTATGTTAGGTAATGATGGTTCATATGAAATCTCAAGGAGTAGACTCGACCACGGGTGAAATAACTGGGAATTTTTCAGAATCAGCAACATGTGACCGGTTACAAGCGAGCTTTTCTGTCAACCTATGGAAAAAAGCTTTTGAGGCTCTTCAACAGCTCTGTCCTGTTCAAGCAGCACGCCATAAATGTGGTTGTCTTCATGTGTTGACCAGAATGGTACACTCCCTTTTCCATCCCTTCTAGCTTTCTCTTCTGGATTGAACTGAACGTTTTGTGTAACTAGGTTATGGAGCAATGCATTGTAAGACTTGACGTGGCTATGTTCAATGCTATTCTCCGTGAGTCGGCTCATCAGATACCAACTGATCCTGTCTCTGATCCCATTTCTGACCCAAGAGTTCTGCCAATTCCAGCAGGGGTTTTGAGCTTTGAATCTGGTGTAAAACTGAAAAACACGGTATTCACCTAAACTATTTGAAGTTGCACATGTCTATTTCCCCCAGCTTAGTACTTGAGTTGCCAAGTTTTCATCAGAAGAAAATTTATAGAACTTTATAGCTTGAGAAACTCTAGTGACATGAGTCACAAGTCATGTATGCTAATATAAACATTTATACAGGTTGGTTACTGGTCGAGATTGCTTACAGACATCTTTGAGATCGATGTTGATCATTCTCCAGAAAAGGAGCAACAAATGCAAAGAGGAGATGGGGCATTTAAACCTTTCCACTTGCTCAATGAACTGAGCGATCTCCTTATGCTTCCAAAAGAAATGCTTGTAGACAGTTCCACCAGAGATGAGGTATGCATGCTTCATGATTTAGTAAGCTGTGATCTTTAATAGTCACTCGGTATCTTCATCTAGCTTCCAGTTTATATTTTTTTTGTGTTTTGCAGGTCTGCCCATCAATTGACCTGAGTTTGATAAAGCGGTTATTATGTAATTTCACCCCCGATGAATTCTGCCCGTACCCTGTTCCAGGAACTGTTCTTGAAGAAGTCAACGCTCAGGTTGATCAACTTTTTTTCAGTCCTTCAGTGACTAGAGACTAGATACAAAGGAAATTTCTTTTGCTAAAAGCCTAAAACTATATTGTTTCTGTGTTTCCAGAGCATACTTAAGACTAGAAGCTCATCTGGAGATGGAACTAGAAGCTTTCCTCGACAAGTCAATCCGGTTTCATATTGTCTTCCTTCTTGTAGCCATTTGACAGACATTGTTGCAGAGTTCAGTGATAAACTTGAGCTTTCTATGACACAAAAGAAAGGATACGATAGCAACAAAGAGGTAGAAATATCAAGATCTCCTCCATACTAAAATATCATCAAAGGGGTTGAAGAAAAGGGTAACCTTAGTTTCTCTCAGACTAACGAAAGATACAGACTCCTTGGCCAAGCCTAAACCTGGCTGTTTGACCAAAAGACTCCTCCCTCCTTTATCCAAAATTCTTATTATTCTCAACGATCAGTGTACATTAATACATAACTCTAAATGTTCCACAAACAAAACATACCATCTTGCACTTGAACCATATCAATAAAAGCTTCATTTTTGAGTTAAAGACCAGAGCTAAGAAATGGTTTCTCTTGGTTTATTGTTTACGCGGAAACTGGAAGCGTCTCAGCAGAAGCTGAGACAGAAGAGCTGATACCCTCAAGCAATTTAATAATTTGAACCAATGAAGGTCGTTTCTCTGCAGCAACAGCGGTGCAATCGAGAGCAATGCCTAAGGTCTTTAGCATGTCTGACTGGCAAGAATTGGACAAGATCTTTTGGTCAAGAACTTGGGCAGCTCCAGTTGTTAAGTTTATCTTCCTCCTGACCTGCTTCACTATGTCAAGGGACTCCTCAGATGAGCCTTCTTCTGCTTTCTCTGCGCTTTGCCCCATTACAAGTTCTAGTAGTACAACACCAAAACTGTAAACATCCATTTCTTCTGTTGCTTTTTTGCTGTAATTGTTTTCTGGATCCAGTGAACAAAAAATCATTAAAGGTTTCAGAACATCATAACAGAAAAGTTCAGTCGTTCTAGAAATTTTACCTGGTGCAGTATAGCAGGAGTTGGAGTTTGCATGTACCAGTGATTGAAAAGTAGTTTCTCCAACGATATAATCAAGAGCAAAATCAGTGAGCTTGGGTTCCAAATCTTTGTCCAAGAGAATGTTTGTTGACTTTAGATTTCTATGGAGTAAGTGTGGCACATAATCTTTGCTAATGTATGCCAATGCTTGAGCAACACCTAGTGCTATCTTCAACCTAATGCTCCACTGCAGTTGATCGTCAGACTTCGATAGCATATCATGTAAGCTACCATTTTCTGTGAACTCATAGATCAAGAAGATCAATTCGTCTGTGAAACAAAAACCAAGAATTCGAGTAATGTTCTTATGCCGTATCTTTGCTATGGTTCTCACTTGAGCTTTCAGCGCCTTCGACGATATATTCCTAGAGTTCATGAGCTTCTTCACAGCTATTAACTCCCCATTTGATAAACTGAGAATGTAAACTTCACTCCCGGAAGGACAACTTTCATTCACCACTTTCATCAACTCATGCTCGGTTAACCTGAGGGGATAATAAAACTCCGAGTTCCAGGTACGCTTGAATTGAACTTTCTTTCGGGAATATCGATATGACACCACCAGGAAAGTGACAATAGCAAGTGCTAAACATATCAAAGCTAACATCAACGCTTTACCATTTGTTTTATGGAAGCTAGACCGATTAGAGGAGCAAGAATTGGGCAAACCGGGTCCACAAAGCCCGGGATTTCCTTGCAGAAAGGAAGCTGGTAACCCAGAGACCAGAGAGTGAGGTACCTCACCTGATAATGTATTGAATGACACGTTGAAGAGAGCAAGCTTCAGGTTCTGTAAGTCTTGAGGGATCAAACCAGTAAGACTATTGTCAGATAGATCAAGATAAGTCAGAACATGCAAATCAGCAAGTGATGGCGGGATTTCTCCGGTAAATGCATTGCTGGCCAGAGACAAAGAGACAAGCTTCTTGCAATTCTTCACTTCTGGGATCTTCCCTAGGAGCCTATTGTGAGAGATGTTTACAATACTAAGCACAGGTGAGTCGCAAAAATTCGGCGGTAATTCTCCACCAAACCCGTTTTCTGAAGCAGAAAACTTATACAAGTTCTTAATCAGTCCAAGACCATGTGGGATTTCACCAGAGAAGGAATTGTTGTCTATCTCAACTTGCTCTAATGCAGAAGCCAAAGACACAGAATCAGGTACTTGACCAGTGAACCGATTATTCTCTGCTCTAATAATCTTAATCTTGGGTAATTTCCATAACACATCTGGAAACTCACCAGAGAATCCATTATTCTGCACTTGAAACCTCTCCAGGCTAAGGCATTCACCAATGGAGTTAGGCAAGGACCCTTCAAAGAAATTCGAATGGAGTGAAAGGTTAATAAGCCTTTTGCCACTGCAAATGCCACTAGGGAAAGAGCCAGATAACTTATTCTGTGAGACATCAAGAGACGCTAAGTTCTTGAGAGAAGGCCCTATGGATCGAGTGATTTCGCCAGTCAAGTTGTTCAAACACAGATCCAAGGTTTTCAAACTTGTCAAACCAACAAACGAAGTGGGAATCACTCCATGGAATCCAGACCTATGCAACAGAAGCTGTTCAAGCTTGTCTAATTTCCCAATAAAAGAAGGAATCTCACTAACCAGATAGCTGTTTTCAGACAAATCAAGAACAACAAGCTCACTTAGTTTCCCAATTGCAGGAGGGACAATACCAGTGAGAAGATTACTTCCCAAGTTGAGAACTTGCAGATTGAACAGTAACCCTAAGTCTTCTGGAATCTTACCCTCAACATGGTTGCTGCTGAAATCAAGAACTTTCAAGGAACTAAACTCAGAAATCTGATCAGGGATTGTGCCCCAGATGAGATTAGAGCTGAGATTTAGAGTCTCTAATGTAAGACAGCGAGACAGATGAAGTGGGATTGGCTGATTAAAGAAGTTTTGGGAGAGGTCAAGGTGAGTGAGGTAAGGGAGATTACAAATGGAATCAGAGATATCACCAGAAAGATTCAAACTTTGAAGGTTAATGGAAGAGACGTAAAGGGAAGGAGCTCTGGTACATGTGATGCCAGTCCAGTTACAATGGTGAGAAGAAGTGTTTGACCAACCTGAAAGAGAACCCTTTGGATCATCAATGGATGCCTTAAATCTGAGAAGATTACCAAGTTCCTCGTTTTCTGTGAAAGAGAATGTGGTGAAGAAGAAGAAGCAGAAAAATGTGAAGGCCAGTGAGATTGAAAACTGCTGCTTCAATCTGGTAGCCATGAAGTAGGACTGTAGGAGTGAAGAGATAGAGAAGAAGAAGAGGATCTGTAGTGACGAGTGAGAGTGAGAGTGAGAGTGAGAGTGAGAGTGAGAGTGAGAGTGAGAGTGAGAGAGTGAGAGACTGAGACCGAGGCAGAATTATTGACAAGTAATAATGTGAAAGTAAAATATTAACCGTGGGGACACTTGCTTATTGTCTGATATTTTGGACAATTACAAATGATCTAATATTTGTTTTGTGAATTTTTGTTGTGTTGATGTAAATATATTTAAGTATATAAACAATTAAAAATTAACAACATTTCAAATTTTCAATTTTTATTTTTATTTATTTACCACTAAACAGCAGGAATATAAATTTCGGTAACATAGATTTTATTTAGGTAAATACCAAATATTACAATACTATTATAAAATAAGAAAAAGCTACTAAATTAGAGTTTATAGTCTTACTATTGTTGTTGTAGTGTGGTAATTCAAGTTTGAATTTGAAAGAGCGTTTATGAGTTGTAAACGGGTGTTGAAATTATATGTCCTTTGAACTAACTTCAAATTTTTAATAACTCAAATGCATTATTTTCATTCAAATTGTCACAAAATCACAAAGAAGAAGTCAACCAAAAAAATGACATCTTGAATTTTATGTTTGATCACTAAATTTTGGTGACCTACTTTTTGTTTTTTTTTTGGGGTCAAACCGCACTTGCTTCAAACACTTAAAATCTCTTTTTGGAGTATGAAAACTTCTAAGTCAATAGTCATTAGTCATGATGAAAATTCTGGTTCGATTGGTAGTTTTAACTAGAATGAGGTTTATGACTATTTTAATTAGTTTTCCGTATTTTTTAATTCTTTTTTTTTTGCTTACAAATACCATTTCCTTGTAAATGTTTAATTTTTTAAACTGGATTTTTATGTGTTAACTAAAATCGGACAGACTCTCAGATCGCTGTCCGATTTGTATAATCGACCGGTCAAATGGTCAAGGAAGAAAGAAATGACGTATAATCCTACTTGAAAAATAAATTTAGAGGATAAGGGTAGTTTTTGCAAATATAAAATAATGGAGTTAGTAATGGGAATAGAAAGAGTAGAGAGGGTTTAGTTTGGAAATTTCCCGTTAAATTTCATCGAGGTGGTTCTTTGGGAAGTGGTAGATTTGTAGACAAAACGACGTCTCGGAGATTGGAATTTCGGATCGTGTCGTCTCTGCTTCTTTGCTTTCAATCCGATTCCGATACTAACCTTTTTACTCCACCACCACCACCAAGACTTCATTTTTCCAGGTCAGTTTCTTCACCAAGCTAAGTTTCTTTCTAGGGTTTTTCTTCTTCTAAGTTCTCTCCTTCACAGTCATTAGAAGCTAGCTACTTGCTTACTCTGAGTTTTGCCTTTGAAGTTAAACCTAGTTGACTTTCACAACCTTAAAGTGTTTTCTTCTTTGTTTTTTTTTTTAATTATTCTGTTCTTAATTCTGAGCTACCAAAATCATCTAATTCCAATATTTGGATTTGAATGTTAACATATTACGTGTCTGTTAAATTCTGTTTCTTTGGTGCTAGATTTTGGATCCTTACTCAATGTGAATACTAAAGTATAAATTGAGTCAACTCGGATGTGAATACTAAGTAGATTGTGTTCTAACTAGAGTTGCTAACCGAGCTACTTTAGTGTCAATTGAAATGGTTTTGATGACCCCATCACTTAATCAATGCGTGTGATTGAGCCTTATTTTCAAATTCAGGCCTTTTGGACTGTGCCACCTTTTTAACTCACCGATTTTGACTTTGATCAATGTGCTAAGCCTAAGGTCTGAATGAGTTTCTTAGTCATCGAGGTTTTCTAGACTGTGCAAGCTAGATTTCATCACTCTTCTCAATTAATTGCTTTAAAGGTAGTATTTTTTTAGGACTGTGATGTTATTTAAGTATTTTCAGTTTCCCACGCAGAGGGTCTTTTTCATTTGTATTTTTAGTTTTACTCCTTTCAAGTGACATCCACATTCAACTAGCTGGCTTCTTTACATATTTTTTGCATATCTAGTGCTCATTGCTCAAGCTGTTAGGCACAAACCAATGGTTCTTATATTCTTTTGAGTTTGTGACTTTTGGTAGTCAGCAAAATTTCCATTGGAAGATATTTCTGTGTTGAATAAGTAAAGGACTTACTAGCATTCTTTCTCCTGGCTTGTTTAAGGGAAACATAAGTAGCCACTATAGTAGAGAACCTTTCTCTTGACTTTATAGGCCATAATAAAAAACTATGTTAGCAGAAGGGATGGTATGTAATACTTTTTTTTGTGTTCATTCAGCACAGCCAATTGTCTTGTTGATCAACAGTTGTTCCTGATTCATTTCCTATTTGGTTTGTCTTGTAAGGTTTCTTTATCTTTCTCTTTTTCTCTATACCCTCTATCAGCTAACTTTGTTCTTTCTGTCGTTCTCTTAATATCTTCCCAAATCTTGGCAGTCTTAGAATCTGTACACACAAGAGAAATCTAAGAAGTTTCTACTACAAGTGAGGTCACAAGTGGATATTGTCTGTGTTATCAGGTGTTAGTACAGAAAGTTGGTGAGAAAGTAATATGGCTGATACCAGTCCAAGAACTGATGACTCAACAGATGGAGACACAGATCATCGAGATCTTGGGGTTAGCTCATATTCTGGCTATATTTTTCTCACTTATGCTCTTCAAATGAGTGTGATTTCGATGGACCATTAAATTTTCTGATGTTAATTTCATGCAGTCCGAAGGAGCATTAGTGAATACTGCTGCTTCTGATTCTAGTGACCCATTGAAGGACAAGTTGGATCAAAAGGTGATATGTCCAACTCTATAGATGAGCTAGTTATTTTTATCGAGTCAATGCGTAATCTTTTTTTGTTTCCTTTTATTTTGATCGATAGACTCTTCGTAGGCTTGCTCAAAACCGCGAGGCAGCAAGGAAAAGCAGATTGAGGAAGAAGGTAATGTCTTCCATTGGTTCTTTGTGTTTTATTTTTCTTTTCTAAATTGGTGCATCCATAGAAGCTTAGCTATTTTTTACTACCTTAATTCCTTTTAATTGCTCCCTCCGTAGGCATATGTTCAGCAGCTGGAGAACAGCCGCTTGAAACTTACTCAGCTTGAGCAGGAGCTGCAAAGAGCAAGGCAGCAGGTTCAAATTTGTTTTCTTATTTCTTTTGATTATTCTTCTGTGATTCTGTATACATATACATAAATGAAAATTTTCGACTTTTAGGGCGTCTTCATTTCAAGCTCAGGAGACCTAGCCCATTCTACTGGTGGAAATGGTTGGTTGCTTATTCTCCATTAGTTTTCATAGTGGGTTTTCTTTTAGCTTGTAATTTGTGTATAAGATAATTTCATATATCCACTTGCTATTGACTAGGTGTAAATTGATCAATTAGTTACATCATATGTCATCTCATGGCAAGA
Source organism: Cardamine chenopodiifolia (assembly GCA_963922655.1). Taxonomy (NCBI): domain Eukaryota; kingdom Viridiplantae; phylum Streptophyta; class Magnoliopsida; order Brassicales; family Brassicaceae; genus Cardamine; species Cardamine chenopodiifolia. Next base: position 15,570,872 of record OZ000464.1, on the reverse strand, counting down.
CGCTAGGTTATCTGAGTCAATGGCAGACTGAAGGGGGTTCTGTTAGCAAATTAGCCTTGATGTAGATTTAGATTTACAAAATGAGGAATCTCATGGGTTTGTTCTTGATCATTTATAACTTCCTTTCTTTTAGGCGCTTTGGCGTTTGATGCTGAACATTCACGGTGGCTGGAAGAAAAGAACAAGCAAATGAACGAGCTGAGGTCTGCTCTGAATGCGCATGCAGGTGATGCTGAGCTTCGAACAATAGTCGATAGTGTGATAGCTCACTATGAGGAGCTTTTCAGGATAAAAAGCAATGCAGCTAAGAATGATGTCTTTCACTTGCTATCCGGCATGTGGAAAACGCCAGCTGAGAGATGTTTCTTGTGGCTCGGTGGCTTCCGTTCATCCGAACTTCTCAAGGTCAGGTCAAATTCCATAAAATTTTACATAGGGACAACTTTTAACTTGAGAAAAAAAATTGTTTTAATAATCATGTATGCAAGCAGCTTCTGGCAAATCAGTTGGAGCCAATGACAGAGAGGCAGATGATGGGCATAAATAGCTTGCAACAGACATCGCAACAGGCTGAAGATGCTTTGTCTCAAGGGATGGAGAGTTTACAACAGTCTTTAGCTGATACTTTATCAAGCGGGACTCTTGGTTCAAGTTCATCAGGGAATGTCGCGAGCTACATGGGTCAGATGGCCATGGCAATGGGAAAGTTAGGTACCCTCGAAGGCTTTATCCGTCAGGTACAACACTTGTGAGATGTTTTGAGATGATGTCTTAAGAATATATTCATAGGGTGATAATGATCTCTTGGTGGTGGCAGGCTGATAATTTGAGACTACAAACATTGCAACAGATGATAAGAGTGTTAACAACGCGACAGTCAGCGCGTGCTTTACTTGCAATTCATGATTACTTCTCGCGGCTACGAGCTCTTAGCTCCTTATGGCTTGCTCGACCAAGAGAGTGAAATTGTATTTTGGTTACTCAGCTGTACAAAATCCATATGGACAAACCAGGAGAGACTATGAATTAACTTGTCAGATTCTTCTTACCAATCCATCAACGAATAAGCAATTTCTGGAAAACAAAGACTCTTGTTTGTAGGTTTCTAAATGGTTGTGGTAATTCATGGTGTTTAGTTGTAGCCTTCAGGTTTTTTTTTTTCCTTTAGCGTTTGGAAAGTTTAATGTTTATATCTCTTTGATTATACTATAGAAAGGTCATTAAAATTTTTTTTTTGTGGTGGACGTGTTCTTATTTACCTGTGTCTCGGAATCATTTAACAATATAAAGCTATTTTATTTGATGAGTTGACAACAAAAGATAATACCTTCAAAACAAGTGTGCTAACATTATTTTTATAATTTTGGACTAAACATTTCCTAATTTATTCAAAAAGAGTGATATTTTTTTTAAGTAATATGGCATTCTTGGACAAATAATGGATTTAAAAACAAAAAGTGACATGTCATTGTCAAAACTAAGAATATTTTGTTTAAAAAAGAGTGTTGCATTTTCACACAGGAGAAGGGACTTTTAAGGGCTCAGCATCTACAGGTCCACCATCACTTCAGTTCGTCTTCCCTTGTTGCTTCTTTTCATAGACCAGGAAACAAACAAAGATCTTTTAACTAAAAGACCTCAAAGAAAATACAAAAGTAGCTAACTTTGTTGTTGATGTCTGGTGGCTTTTAGACAAGACAACATCTTTGGAGATTATAATTTCTCAGATCCTTGTTTCAATCCCTTTCTGAGCAACCCTTGTTTGGGGTTTAGCTCAAGAATCTATTCTTCAGGTGAGTTTCTCCTTCGATAGTCTTGGGGTTTTAATTCTTCAGCTTTCTTATTCTGCCTCTGCTTTGTGATGGAATAGTTTGACCTTTGAGGTGCTTTATGTACTTTGCTTAAGAATCAAAATCATCGGTTTCGACCCTCTAGAAGTGAAATTGCTTGGGATTTGATGTTAACATGCTTAAATTTTGTGTCTTTACGTTCTGTTTCCGGGGCTTATAGGCTAAATTCTGAATATTTTTTGCTGTATTTCAGTCTAATGTTTGAGAACATTTACTGATTCACCTCACTTTAAATCATGTAGGCTTGCTTATTTTTTACTTTGTTTCTCTGGCTTTGAGTACTCAAAGTTCTTTAAGTCATAGGTTTCTTCACACTTTGATAAGTTTAAGCTCAGTGGTTTGGATCTTTAATAAATGTTACTCAACCTGTCTATGTGAGATTTGGGAGAGTGAGGCAACATATCATTGTTTCCACTTTCTTGATGCTACTCAATGAGTTGGTTTTTGGGGTAGGATATTTCGGTAGTCTATTAGGATAGAGAGAATAATATGCTGCACTCAGAGTTTACTATATTGAGTCTTTCATTTCCTTGTTCACTGGTCATTTATTACTTGCCGCAAATCATTTCTATGTTCTATCAAACAAGTCTTACATTTGATGAATTTCAAACAGTGATATGGAATGCTTATACAAACTATCTATTAGACATATGGTCCCGTAGTTTTTCTTTATCCACTTCATTTTGTTTTTTTTACAAAGAGGTGCCTATTTGGTCTCTCTTTATGTCATCAGGTTAAAATATTATTTGTACTCTAATTTTTGGTTTATGTTTACTTTCACAGTATTTTTGGATCGGTTATTATCTGATGTTTTAGTAATGGAGATTTGGTCTGATGTTTTAGTAACAGAGATTTGGATGAAAAAGAAAGAATGGGAGATACTAGTCCAAGAACATCAGTCTCAACAGATGGCGACACAGATCAAAATAATCTAATGGTTAGCTTGTAAAGTTGTTAGGTGTTGCTTCTTTACGTTTGTTAAATGGCGAGCTTTGAAATGAAATAGTATTTCTGCAGTTTGATGGAGGGCATTTGGGTATCGTTGCTTCTGATTCTAGCGACCGTTCAAAGAGTAAAATGGATCAAAAGGTGATATAGACATCTCTATGAAGGAAGAGTTTGTTTTTATAGTTGAACATTTCAGTTATATCTTTCTTGTTAATTGTAATCAACAGACGCTTCGTAGGCTCGCTCAAAACCGTGAGGCTGCTAGGAAAAGCAGATTGAGGAAGAAAGTATGTTTAGAGTTAGATTTATGTTCATTGTTTCAATTCTTTTATCTTTTCTACAAGCATATCTATTTGAAAACTCTAAGATGCCCTTTGGTTACTGCACTTTTAGGCATATGTTCAGCAGCTAGAGAACAGCCGATTGAAGCTAACACAACTTGAGCAGGAGCTGCAAAGAGCAAGACAACAGGTTTCAATTGGGTTTGGGTCTGTTTGTGTGATATTTGCTAGTCTACGTACATAAACAGTTTCGCTTAATCTTAGGGTGTCTTTATCTCAAGCTCTGGAGACCAATCCCATTCTTCCGCTGGAAATGGTGAGTTTGTGAATATCCAGTCAAAGAGTTATTTTTGGTGAATGTTTTTTATGGATTTGTTGAAATAGTGGTACCATTCATGGCATCTTAATATCACGAGTTACAGCGATAATATGGTTGAAAATTTAGCTTTGTTGGTTATGAAGTATTAAGGACTAGTTTGGTTGATGGTGCCGATTAATCTTAGCTTATTTATGCTTCTCTTTCACAGGGGCACTGGCATTTGATGTAGAATACAGACGATGGCAGGAAGATAAAAACGGACAGATGAAGGAGCTGAGTTCTGCTTTAGATTCTCATGCGACTGATGCTGAGCTTCGGATACTTGTAGATGGAGTAATAGCTCATTATGAGGAGCTTTACGTGATAAAGAGCAACGCAGCTAAGAACGATGTCTTCCATTTGTTATCAGGGATGTGGAAAACACCAGCTGAGAGATGTTTCTTGTGGCTCGGCGGTTTCCGTTCATCAGAACTTCTCAAGGTAATTAATACAAAATACACCAATAAACTGTCTCTGCCTGGTGATGATATGTTTCACCAGCAAATTTTGGAACTGTTACTTCCTACAGCTTATAGCGAATCAGCTGGAGCCATTGACAGAACAACAATCGCTAGACTTAAATAACTTGCAACAATCTTCTCAACAAGCAGAAGATGTTTTGTCTCAAGGGATGGACAGCTTACAGCAATCACTCGCTGATACATTATCGAGCGGGACTCTTGGTTCAAGCTCCTCAGGGAATGTCGCTAGCTACATGGGTCAGATGGCCATGGCAATGGGGACGTTAGGTACCCTTGAAGGATTTATCCGCCAGGTACTTTAAAATTAGTGTTGCTCACATATAATGAAAAATTGTCTTAAGTTATTTGATAACGCCATCTTGTTCTTTGTGGCAGGCTGATAACTTGAGGCTACAAACATATCAACAGATGGTAAGAATATTAACAACCCGACAGTCGGCCCGAGCTCTCCTTGCAGTACACGAATATTCATTGCGGTTACGCGCTCTTAGCTCTCTATGGCTTGCCAGACCAAGAGAGTGAATCCAACTATACCACTCTTTACTATGATTCTCTTTCAAAGAAGGCCAACAAAATATGAGCTTCCTAATGATTCTTAGCATATGATTTGACGAGTTTACATATGTAGCTGTCGTATACAAGAATATGATTATACTATAGTGTTGTAATATCCGAATGTAATGCATCTTGAAATCATTAGCACATAAACTCAAAAGAGAATTAGTCACCATTGCCATTTTTCTTAACCAAACTCAACCATACTTCCGAGAAGCTAGGAGTTCCTCCGAGACTAAGTGATAAACTTTTATCGTTTGTGATCTAAATGAATAGCAGGATATTATGTAAAATAAAGTATTATCGGATATATAATTTGATAGAACGCATAATTTGTCCACAGATTAGATTTCTTGTACAAAGTAATAAAGATAACAACGCCATCAGATTCAGAAGATGATTCAGCTGGTTCGGTCACAACGTACTAGTTTCAAAATAAAACCCAGACCACACCATCCACTGGTCCTAGTTTGACATGTCAAACCAACTTATGGTCTGTATTTGTATAAAAAGCAACGATATGTCAAAAGAATGGCACACCTAAAATCTTTTCTCAACAGCCTGTACTTGTGAGAATCAATTATACAAATGAGGAAAGCCGAAATGGAAGAAAAGACGCAAAGATGATCAGAGCAGTGCATCGATTAGGCGTGGGATTTTGGGATTTTGTACTGTTTTTTCAGAAACTGAGATGCCTCCGAATCATTTCTGTGGCACAGCACTCGCACCAATGTTTGAGTGTCCGCTCCAAGTTTGCCTCTTCCTCCTTGCTGCATCTCTAGACTGCTTCTAGACCTCAAGTCATCGATAAGCTCTCGTGTCTGTTGCATTCTTATGTCATAAAAGTCCAAACAGAAATTCTTGAAATCGAAACCAAAACCAAACTTTACTCGATACTAACCTCGTAACCGATCAACTTCACAACAACACGAACTCGGGCTACTTGATTTTCAACTACTCCTCTCGGAAGTCCATCCCCGCCAGAAATAAAGAATTCCTAGTAACACCCATCGACTAAATATCTTCAAAGACATGGGCATTTTGGGATATAAAGATAAGATGTCCATTAAGAAAGAGTTACCTTCAAGACCTCTACATCTTCTTCTAATAGCTTTGACTCGCTTGAATGAAATACACGTGACGGGCCTCCATCTAATAGTACACGAAGCAATCCATCCTGGTAGATTATGAATATTATCTATCAAAGGCAAACACATCTTGAGAGCTTTTCTGTAATGTAAACCAACTGAAATTTTAAGTACAGACAAGTGATGCTTGAAGCAGGCTTGTTACTATCCGATCCCTCAATGGCTCCATTATGACACTACATAGCTGTCCAAGTTCCTGGTCAAAGTAATTGGAAATTTAATTTAGCAATGTCGAGAAAAATGTATCTGCTCAAGTGACTTCTAGGCACCATACTAAAAAATGTCTTGTTTACAGAGACATTTCTTACCGTGTCAAGGGGTTCGATTAATGCTTCCAACCTTGATTGAGAAACACTTGGCTTGTATAAATTTTCAATAAATGGCTCCCTTAAATCACAGAAGATGATCTTAGTTCCTGCAGTGTGAAATAATCATGATTAATTTAACCCTTTGATAATGATTACTTGTATACGATGTAAGCATACAGCATCTCACCAGTAAACTCGCAAATACAATCCAAAGCTGCATTGATATCTTTTCTACTCCCTTCAAAAGATTCCTTCTGGTTAAAACTCTTGGATTTCTCAACCAAAGATTTTCCTGTGAAGTTAGCCAAAATGAGAATGTAATCATTCACATGGCTTAAGCCTTCAGATATAATCACGAAAGAATAAGAATTTTTGTGAGGGAAAAATGAGCTTCAGAATCAAATAAGCATATAGATAGTCTATACTGATGACAATCTTTTCACGAGGTTTTTTAGCTATCCATCGCTCCCATATGCTGTCTTCTAACTTGCTTAGTTGACTAACTGCATACTGTGAAGAGCATATGAAAACAATATAAATAGCAGCAAAACTTCTAAATTGGTGCTTTAACTAAGAAAGAGTGTCTTGAAGTTACATGTAAAGTATTGAGCTGAACGCAAAGCTTAGCGGTTGCAGGAACATCAATGTTAATCGACCTTCTCTCATCAGGCAGTTTTGACTCGAATCGTTCCTTCTTAACAAAAACCTTGATCGTTGCTTCCTTCTTGTAACGAGTAAGAACAGGCACAGGTGGAACCAAATCATCCTTGCTAGCTGGAATAGTAAAAACCCGATACCAAAATATTTCAGTAGACCGAAAATCAATATCCAGGTTAAGGAAGATAAAACTTGATAACTGCATCTCAAAGCTCAGAAGTAAATTTAACCAGTCATATGGTGCATACCTAGCTTCTCCATGACATGGTTAGCATATACTTGAAATGCATTGTCAATGCCACGGAATAAAGCGCTTAGTTCAATGGATCTCATTGGAACTTTCAGCACAAAAAATTGATCCACAGTCTGCATAAAAGATTATCAAAAACATTGATTAGACGCGCTCTTAGATGTAAAAAGCATATTGCTAACTGTGATCAACATATGCTTCTACAAGAAACAAAGATATCACATCTCGTTCAATATAACTTTGACACATATACGAACAGACACAACTTCATTCAAGCCTAATAATCTTTCTCAAGCAGAATGTTTGGGAACTAGAGTGAAATCTAAATGCAACAAGCATAGTATCACAACAAATTGAACAAAAAAATAAACATATAGCTCAAGTAACATATGAGACTCAGTAAAATATGTGCTTTAAACCACAAACTATATATATGCTAATACAAAAAGGATACAAAGAAAGAGGAATATAGGACCCCTACCTCTTCTACGATCCTGAAAACTTCGACAATTGAGCTCCCATGTCGCTGTTGAGGTGATATTGGGTCCCAGTGCTATAAAGAAGAAAGCTAAGATGTGTTATGGTTCCAAAAAACTAGAATAAGAACCAGAAAACTAGAATAAGAACACAGAGAAAAGTCATTCTTCGACAGATTAGAAATGGAAACACCAATCTCACCTCTTGTTTAAAAGCTCGCTCCACCCAATTTAAAATTCTTCCCAGCTGTGAATTGATCCATCTCAAAACCAATGTCCCAGAGAGAGATTCGAGCTAGAAGATATAAAATTGAGAAATATCAGAGCCAACATGAGTGATCACTCAATTTTCGACCTAGTTTATAGAGTGGCTTAAGCCATTCTTCCTAGAATTCAAAGTAAAACATATGTGAGTCTGACCTCGTATGAAATTAACTTTCTGAAGTAAGGTCCATTTGTATCCTCTCCGCATACAGAAGTCATTAACTCCAGTAAATATTGCTCAAGGCTATCAGCCGCAGGAAAAACAGAGACAACATCCTCAGTCAATTGTTCAACACCATCAAGAAAAGGTTTCTGAAATAAAATACAAAGTCAAGATCTAATTTATGACTTAGATGTAGTAACCAAAAAGTGATAAGATGGGACACCAGGATCATGCTTACCAACTTGTTCCCATAAAGCTTGTGAACAAGGGATGCAGAACACGCAATTGCCTGTGGATGCCTCTGAGATAAAACTGGCATAAATATGGTAGAGTCCTTTTTCATCAATTTCTTCGTCTCCTCAGCAAGCAATGCCAAAGGGTGCTCATTATTTCGGTCTGATCTATCAATGGTAAGTGACATCTGTAAATTGCAAGAATCAGCCTCATTATACCCACCATAATATTATGTTTCAAATTGTGCACACTGGAAACGGAATTTGCTCAATTCTGAGAATGGGCATAAACAAGAACTGATATGCCTTCTTTGGTCAAGCATCCAGAAATTTAATATGATACTTACCCTAGTAAACGTATTTTTGATAGAAGATGAAATATAGGACTCAATTTGCTCTCGATCTGAAGAGTTAGAATGCATCCCCTGTAGACAAAAATATCCATTATTCTCAGTTACAAGTACAGAAGTCATGTTAGGGAAACCATGTCATTATAACTCCACTAAAAAGTAGGTTACATACTCTGTCAGATTCCTCCAACAAAAGCCTCCAAGTAATCATTGCAACTGTAACTGTATCCTCCATGACAAGTGAACCCTGCAAAAATTGTAGATAAAAAGAACAAAATGACTAACTTCAATGGTACAAATAGATAAAAGAAATTTTCTTACATTAGAAATATATTATAAGTAAATAGATATAAGGGGCCCGAGGTGGATACGCACTTATTTAAATTCATGCAAGATATATTAAATTTAATGCAAAAATATACATGTGTATGTGTGCGACTAACATGCATATGAAATAACTCTACATATGAAATGATGGGTCAAGTTTCTGGACATTACTGAGACTAATGTGTCCAACTGAGATGCAAACTGCAATAACACATCAGCAAGCGTACAGTTCACCAGACAAAGGTAAAAAAAAAAGGCTTATCCTATGTACAAATTCCTGTAATGGAACTGAAAGTAACTTATGTGAATGCATTTGTTTCTAGATAAAAACCTCGGCAAAATGCAGATGGTAGTCGCCCAGCTGTTTATCGGTCCAACTCCGTATAGGTGACAAGAAGGACTCCAGGAATGATATCTCTTCGTTTTCAACATTACACTGCAAGGTTTTCAAGTGTATGCGCTCTTGCGGCCCACGTTGTTCTTTTAGGGGGATTTTTTTCAGCTGCTGAATAGCATGTCGCAGAAGTCCTCTTTCACTGGTAATTACATACTGCAACCACACACCATACCCATAAAGACACCAAAAAAATTCCAAGTTGAAGCGACAGTATCAATATGATAGGGGGAAATTTCTTCTCCATCATTACCTGTCGAAACAATACCCAGGCATAGCATGTGTAATGAATGGTTTCTGTAATTCCAAGAACACGCCACGTCGACTTCAAAAGCTCAAGAATTTCTTCAACTTCCTAAAGTAAAATGGCCAAGGTTATTTCAAAACATTTCGTAGAAAAAGCAACAATAAACTGAAAAGCAACTTGTCTATAATGTTTTCCCAGTAATGTATATGGGAGTATCAATATGAGGAAACAAACAAAAAGAGGAAACTAAGCAGCTTAAACAAATGACCTATAATTGGTGCTGAAGCATGAAGTAAATAATATTTTGACAGAATTCACAGACCTCTGTGAGCTTCCCATCATTCAATATGTCAAAGACACAGAGAAGCAATTTTTCGTATAGCCTGGCATTGAAATGATAGCCATCAGCCCAATGGCACACTTCACCAGTCAAATCACCACGAGCCGGTCTCTCAGCAAGTGAAATAGCAACTTCTCTAAGAGATTTTAAACATTCTGCTCTTTGCACTTCTCCGGCTGAGGATGGAAGAGACTATAAATATAAAAGAAAGCAACAGAGGTCAAAAAATTATGATACCGCTTATGTAAGCCAATTCAATTTTTAGTACATGGGATAAAAGCCAAAGAGCTTATAATATGGAAAACCTCCAGAAAAAGGCGTATATGCTTGTTTCCACAAATAAACCCTTCTTAACCTTTGGATACGTTAATGCCGCACCCTTAAAGCGAAACCTATAAAATACCCAATTTTGCTATGGGAATCTGCTACGTCGTCATGAAGTTAGGAATTGGCAGATGCTCCTGAGTTACGAATCTTCTTCTACTGGTTAATACGGTGTAGTGATATCCCCTACTGAAAGAACTTGGGCTATTTTGGCCAAAATTATCAACATTTGGGTATCTTTTGGGTTTATTAAAGAGCGCGGTATTAAAACGTCTACATGCTATGTTGGACACTATTTATAGAAAAACACATAGTTGAGGGATTTTTCTGCAGCGTTGCACAATATTTTTCTAGTTCTGATTACATCAAGATGTTAACGCTTGTCTTCACATGAAATTGATTTGGGTTGTGAAAACAGTGACATATATAATCTGCATGTTCACCTTAACTTTTCATAATAAAGACAAAGATTCCCAAAGAGATTCTTCAAGGGAAACCTTTCCGATATCTGATGTCTACACCATGTAATAGATCACATGAAGACAAAGTAGAAATAATACCTCTGCTTCTTCAATCCTTAGCAGAAGATTCTTCAGGTCAGTTGCCTTGCGGCCTGATTCGCCAAATCCAACGACGGGATTATTAATGAGCCCCTCTGCTAACATGTTTAACTGCGATACCAAAAAGTTAACAGATGATAGAACCAAAATACTAAACAAAAGAAGCGCTCAAATACAACAGATGTGAAAAGGTGGTCTTTACCTGCCTTTTCTGCCAACGCAAGTACGCCTTCTTTTCAGAGAACTCGGTACGAGACACGCAACATAACAATTCTAAAGGTACCAGGAGGCTGTCCATTCTTTTCCCAGCTTTTCCGGCTAGGGCATTAAGCAACCCCTGTCTTGTCCTGATGTCCATGACCTCAGAAATCTGTATAAGCCCAAATTGATTGCAAGATACACAACAAACATGTAAAGTGGGTGCAACTGTGATTGTTCATATGGTTATGTAGGCAACAGCGCAGAAAATATAATACAACACATTGACATATGGAAGGAGTCATCTGAGGAACACAGCGAATAGTGTCCAACCACATACTAAAAATAACGAAGCAGAGATTTGCATACAAAAATTAGGACATCTTGACATGATACGTACATAACAACTGGCCAGGAAAGTATAGAGTGGTAAAATATGTAAAGTCTTTGCTCTAACAAACCATATATGCTTCAACAGATGAGATGAAAGAAACAGTGAGAGAAAGAGAGAGTGACCTCCATTTGGCCCCGCATCATTTCCAGAAGAGCAACCAATCCTGATGAACTCTGAGACTGAGAAACGTTCTCACTTTTGCGACCGAGCTTCTTAATCAGCCTAGACCTGCTTTTCTCCTTCTTTTTCTCTTTTGAAGGTACTATGAGACCTCTATACAATTACAGAAGTCGAAGACATATAAAAGAGGAAAACGATAGCAGTAAGACTCTTGACTGAAATGACAAGCACACCTCATTCCAAAATGGAAATTAAAAAGTAAGCAAGTCAATAAGAATCTGTATACCCTGAGGCTCCAGCGCAAGCCAACATGATTTCAAATGCAGTTTCACGAAGATCATCATCTGTAATACCTGAAACAGAAATAAATTGTAACTTTATTAACATATCAGCGGGTTATCGATTTTAGATGTGTGTGCTACTTATTGTCCAGTTGTAGTTAATTCTGGCTACTGGAAGGTATAAAGAAATAATAAATTTACAAGCACTCGTCTGTTTCAAACTAAAATGCCTCGTCCATAAATGATAAATCACCAAGCCTAGAAATTCATGTACGCTTTGCATAATTTTATGAGGTTTATCCAATCGAATAACAATGACGACAGTATTTTTATCAGGTTTACTTCTAAAAGATAAGCATTTTCCAATCTTTACCAGTGGCAAAGGAGGGCAGTTTGGGCACAAAATCAGCCGCATCAATTGCAGTCCGCCTTGAGATCCTGAAATTACCAACTTCCTCAGGGTCATCATCGTCCTCAAAATCTTCAATGTCATCAACAGTCAGCTCTTGAGCTTTTGGTGAATCAATAGATTCTGATCGCATTAATGGAGGTGCACCTGGTGACTCACACCACTCCGGATTTGAAACCATGGGAGAGGACGAGGAAGTTAATATAGGAATCGGTGGCGGGGCCCTTTTAGGAGGTGAACCAGAAGATTCAGGATTCGTAGCCAAAAAGAATTCATCAGCAGTACCCACGCTATTCTGAAATATGCATAAGACCCAAGCTTATAGAAAATGTGAAGGAGAAGGTAAGTTTAGCATCTCAGTGACGGGCATAGATAAAGAAAGTAAGGCATGCTAAATAAAGAAAAAAACATGTTGATGAATAGTGAAGATAGACAATTGAGAATCACACCATATAAGGCAATCCGATATGATCATGATAGTCCCGAATGGCTTCAGCAAGTTCGAGCATTCCACCTACATGAAAACAATATACAATATTACTCTAGAAACAGAAGGATCACGAAAACCGTAGAAGAAAGAAGCAGCAAGCTACAATTACCTATCTTAGCACAGTTAATGACATAATCAACACTAACTTGATCCAAATCCACATCGTCAAGAGTGACAGCACCAGGAGGCATTATAACTTTCTTGATTAAGCTACCGGCCAACATAAAATCCAAGAGTTTCCGCCTATCCCGGCGATATCTCTGCAGAATCTCAACTGCATTTTCTCTATACAGAAGAAAATATAACAGCACATCGATCAAAAATGCACAGTGACAAGAAAACGAAGACTGTGCACTAGCCACTAGCTACATTAAAAGAATAAAGAAACATACTCTTCCATCTCGATCCAGCTGCAATAGTCAATGGATTCTCAGATTTTCAAATCAACCTGTGAAACCGCGATCCGTAAATCAACAAATCAAATGGAAAGAACTTTGATGAACCAAGTAAAGAGAGCAAAATCATCCAGTTTTAAGTGAACTTACCAATCATTTATTCAGATTCTTCGCAACACCGGAAAAACACTTAGTAGCGAGATCGAGCCTCGTGAGTTGACGGAATCGCGGAGAATAATCCAACGGAAGGATTGATTTAGAGACGATTGATGATTGATCTGGAAATGTACAGACTACAGAGGAATGAACTGTTTGGAGCAGAAAGATCTATATATATTCTATAGTATTTAATAAAATACTATATGTCTCTTACTTGCTCCCTATTTTTCTTTCTTTCAGTTCTTTTGTGAATCCACAACACCTAATTAGTCAAATCTAAAGTCTCAACTTCAATTTTAGTTAAAAATTAGGTATATAATTTATTAATTTTCCCTACTGATTTTTAAATTTGAAGTATTCTTATGTTTGGATTGAATATTTTAACTTATTTGGAAATCTCAAGAAAAATGTGTGTTATTCAATCATTGATTCTGAAATTACAAGTTGAGATTATATATTTTTCATTATTGATTATGAAGGGTGTGATTGGTAGCATGTGATATCTTTGGTTTTTGAATTATGGATATAATTCATAGTTACATAAAAATGTTACTAATTATGAGTTAAATTAAAATTTTAAAGTTTGAGTTTGAGTTAAGATGTGGTATGGATGAATTATAAATTTCAGCTATGTTCTTTGTAAAACTGTAAACTCAAAAGTTAACTCAACATCATAAAAAAATGGCATGTGGTAGAGCTTGATTTTCTAAAGATGGTTTGATTTCCTTTTATTAATTTTATTTTAAATAATTTTATAATTTTAACTTGTCTTTTTGGTAATAGGTTTGTAATAATATGTTTTAATTATATTTTAAATAACTTAACAATTCCTGTGAGTCTTTTGCTAGCAAGGTTGTAATATTTTTTTTTGTTAATTAAATTTTAAATAATCTAATAATTCAAACGAGTTTTTTTGTTAGTAAGGTTTAACAACTTTAACAAAAAAATGTGTAATAATATTTTTTTCTTTCTCATCCACTAAATATATATATATATATATATTCAAAATATTAGTGCATATTGCAAATATGCTTTACAATGTCCATATTTAGTTTTTTTTATTACTATGTTATGAAAATAGATTTATTTTAGTTAACTATAGTATTATTTTATTATTATTAAATTTATAACAAAATAAAATACTATTAATTTTAAATTCAATTTATATTTAATAAAGTTATACAACATAAATGTTACCAGTCAATTGTTTTACAGAATACTAACTCATAATTTTACAGCAAATATACCACATATTCTATAGTTTTTATTACATAAATTTACTACAAGTTATATCAAATTATAAAATTTATTGCAACTCAACTTTGATACTACATTTTATCGGTTGGAGTCGAAATACTTTTTTGACTTTCATAAATAGTGTTAAGTTCTGAAGATTTGTTTTGTTTCGAACTGGATTTTTCAGGCCCACTGGGCCGTCTATTTAACCTACTTGTAGGAAGAAAGTTGAACTCTGATACCAGAGCCCAAAAGTAGCAAGCAAAATGGGGTGGCCACTTGCCTATAAAGCTCTTAGGCAAACTGGATTTCGAATGCCTAAATCTATTTCGAGTATTTAAATGAGTTCATAAAGTTTATTTTTGGAAAAATACTAAAATTAATTAGAGACAAAGGTAAGAGAGTGAGGAACATTATCCACTGGTACTGCCCATCCCCATAAACAATCGGGCCCACTCCACCGCTAAACAGTCTGTGACGTGTCTTCACCTCCCTATACTTACAGGCCACGTCTATGAACCAAATCGAGTGAACATGGAACGTGTCGCCGAAACTATGCGCTAAACTAGGTCTTGGGCTTTCGGATATCTGTTCGGATTCCGGGTTCTACTATTCAAATTTCGGATATTTTTGAGTATTGTATTTAAGAACCATTTAAATATATTATAAAAATTAGGTCAGTTCGATTCGGATATCTCTCGGTTTGGTTTGGGTAAGAGTATTTGGGGAATCGGTGAATCATCGGGTAATTTTTGGTTTCGGTTCGGATCGGATATTTTAATCCCAAACTAGCCAATAATACCCAAAAACTTGAATTTACCCAATAATACCCGTTGCAATAACATTTTCAAGAGACCTAACATCATCTGATTATATTCATTAAACACTTTTTTTTGCGTGAAGAAGATGAATCACTTACAGTTACACATCGAACCTCGATCTTCGGCGGCTTTGGAGGACGGTGAATATGTTGATTCAAGGTTCGATGAAAGAAAATGACGAAATGTATCAATATTAGAATTATTACTTATGCTTCTTCGGGTACTAATCGGGTATCAGGTAATACTCGATCCGAACCGATACTCATTTGGGTACAGCTGTAGATCCAATTGGTTATTTAACATTTATCCGAATACTAACTAAATCTATTTTTTCAAGGTTCGATGAAAGAAAATGACGAAATATATCAATATTAGAGTTATTCCTTATGCTTATTCGGGTACTAATCGGGTATCGGATAATATCCGATCCGAACCGATACTCATTTGAGTATAGCTGTAAGATTCAATTGGTTATTGAACATTTATCCGAATACTAACCAAATCTATTTTTCAAGGTTCGATGAAAAAAAATGACGAAATGTATCAATATTAGAGTTATTCCTTATGCTTCTTTGGGTACTAATCGGATATCGGGTAATATCCGACCCGAACTGGTACTCATTTGGGTATAGCTGTAAGATCCAATCGGTTATTTAACATTTATCTAAATACTAACCAAATCTATTTTTGGTCGGTTCGGTTAAAATATTTTAGATCCGTTTTTTTTGTCCAACCCTACGCAAAACCACTGTATGCGGACTGAGGAGGGTATTGTCGTCTATCCGTAAACAGACAACTTTAGGAACTACAAAAATGTGCAAGTTGGCCAGTAGTAAGAGATTTCGATTTCGATTTCAATTTCAATTTCAATTTCAATTTCGAGTGCCGACCTCACAGAAAAGATATGATTGACTCGTGGACCAATGAAAGAGTTGCTTTAGATGGAGGAGAAATGTGAGCAACAAATCTGGTATGTGAATCGTGAGCCACGAAATAAGTTCAAACCACGCGCCCTCCACTTGGTCTTCTTGTCTTCTTGTCTTCTCTCCTCCACTCACAAATCTGCACAAGATAGACACAAACTCAATTATAACTATATTTGGTTCTTTTTACAAAAGGATATTTTTGTATTTGGATCAGATCACATCAAAGGTGATAGTGTCGTCCTAATTTTATAATATTCAGATTGTATTTCTCCTAGTGGTTTTCTGAAAGTATTGACCTTTAGCAGGTGAAAGTGTCATGGATCGTTATTCGAGGAAGAATATAGAGGATCTAGTTGTGCCAAACTATCATGAGACATCAGATTCATACCCATCTACTGATATGTGGAGTACTGGATGGAGCATGAACTCGTCAGAAGCTGTAGAGAAATGCTTTGATTACGATGTGATTAACAATGGCTTCAGTGGAGGATTATACAGTCAGATGGAGATGGAGATGGAGACAAGTGAAGAAGTAGAAGAAGAATCAAAGAGGTTCAAGTCTGGTGGTTGTTTCGACGGCTCACTTTATGATTTCGATGGAATCCAACAAATGGATGACATATTCTTGTATAGCTCTACACACTCTGTCAGAGAAAATTGTTTATATAACACATAAGAAGAAGATTCAATTAGTCTTCGATGTTTATATTTTTGTGTCTCTCAGTTTTGGTTTCCGGTTTTGACTGTAGAAGTTCCATTTTGGAGGATGTTCCAGGGAATGGGGATCTTGATTCTTTCAAGGAGTCGGATTATAACAACAGCCCCAGTTCCTCCTCTGCGTATCTCGACACCATCGATGGCAGAGAAGTCCCTATGTTCCATTACAACTGGGAAACTTGTCAAGACATGCCACTTACGGTAAGAGTAGACTCTTTGATATACTGTAGTAGCATTTTTTGTCAAAATAGCATAAAAGACAACTTTAAGTGATTGTAGCCCAGTGGAATTTAGCAGGGATTAGTCTGTAATTCGGTCTTAGATCTCCCATTTACATGTGTGACCATTACCGTTTGGAGGGTATAACTTGGGATAATAGTAGAGATGTTAAACCTTGGAACACTATTTTGGTTAAGGAGGAGGAGGCACCTATGAATCTGTGTGCAGAGGACATGGAGGAGGCATCTGCTGAAGAAGTCGTGTTGCAGGATCTACAAAGGGCTACAGAAAAGGTGTGAGTGTGGTGATCTGATCTTGCCTACAATCTTGGTATGATATTAGATGAGTCTTGTAACAGACTTGCAATCTTTAATTGTAGTTGACTGATGATACCCGCAAGTGTTTCCGTGATACCTTTTACCGGCTTGCAAAGAACTCTCAACACAAGTCGGACTCTAGCAACAACGCTAACTCGGAGGAGGATAGAACCAGGTAAAGAGCTTTCTTCATTAATCACAGACTTTGCTTAAAAAATGGACTCACCTTCATGAGTGAAAAAGGACTCATCTCTATCTTTGATTTTCAGTAGGAACAGAAAGCACAAGAGTGAACTGGAAACAAACTCAATGGACCGAGCCGTCGCCAACCTCACATTCAACAAGATGGAATCCAACATGAGAAATTTGTCTCCACCAAAGAGACTTTCTTCTATTCAAGGATAAGATAAAGTTTCAAACCAAACATCATCATCATCTTTGGAAACACCTTATGTGTGTATATATATAAATGTGTGTGTGTATGTACTTTGGCGCAGCTTCAGTTTTGATCTTGTTTCAATAGACTCTGACTCTGCTTCTGGATTTCAATTTCTTATGCTATTTTCTGTTGTTAAAATTGGTCAAAAAAGATTCTTTTAGAGGTTTGATTACTTATGATGATAGGGAGACACAGAAACATATGTAAGTGGGAAACAACCTTCGAAACAGCAGTGCAGAGAATGAGTCCTACCATCAAACATAAACATCAAATGGTTATACCAAAAACAATTTTAGATTAATCGATATCCCCCGACCATAAACTAGCATCGGCGAACTTAAATATTTATAAGAAAGTCGCTGACTCACGTTTGCATATTAAACAAAGATATAAAGATTTAACTCAACGTGCGTTCCATTAGTTTCCAATATTGTATAAAGATTTGGTCTTTACTCTGTCATACAAAACATTTCAATTTGAGAAAACTTTTCGTTTCGTAATCCTTCAAATGGCAACACCACCGTTAACGCCGAGAATGCTAACTCCGACGACATTGTCACCTCTTGGGAGTCCAAGGTCAAAGAAATCAACGACGCCGGTACGGCCGGAGATCACACTAGAGCAACCATCAGGAAAGAACAAAACAACCGGCTCCAAATCGACGAAGCTTCTCCGCCGCGTACGGTCTGTGTTCCGGTCACTTCCGATCATGTCTCCTATGTGTAAATTCCCCGTTGGAGGAACACGGCTCCACGAGAACCACGTTCACGGAGGGACACGTGTCACGGGAACGTTGTTTGGTTACCGCAAAACGCGAGTTAATTTAGCGGTTCAGGAGAATCCGCGTTCTCTACCGATTCTTTTGCTGGAGTTAGCGATACCAACGGGGAAACTCCTCCAAGATCTTGGAATCGGTTTGGTACGAATCGCGTTGGAATGTGAGAAGAAACCGAGTGAGAAAACCAAAATTATAGACGAATCGATTTGGGCGTTGTACTGTAACGGTAAGAAATCGGGTTATGGTGTGAAGAGACAGCCAACGGAAGAGGATCTTGTGGTGATGCAGATGCTTCACGCTGTATCGATGGGAGCAGGTGTGTTACCGGTGAGTAGCAGCACAACGGAGCAGAGCGGCGGCGGAGGAGGAGGAGGGCAACAAGAAGGAGATTTGACATACATGAGAGCACATTTCGAGAGAGTGATTGGGTCAAGAGACTCGGAGACGTATTACATGATGAATCCTGATGGGAACAGTGGACCTGAGCTCAGTATCTTTTTCGTTCGAGTTTGAAAACGACATCACTTTAGGGGAATACTATTAAACCACATTATGTCATTTTTCTGTGTTTTTTTTTTGTTGATTTTGACTTCGCTCGGTATTCTTTCTTTTTTTTCGGTAAATTACTCGCAAATGATTTATTGGTGGGTGATGTAAACATGAATATTTACTTCATCTTATGTGGCTGTGAGGGAAATCTTGGAGGATTCAAATCTGTGTAGATGATGATGTAAGTTTGGGTAGCATCGAGCCGTTGATTGTAGCTAGGTGTGTCCAATCTGCTTTTCTTATTCACTTTCGGAATTGAATGAAAACCGAATAATGTTCGACTCGTTTAGATACGGTTTCGGTTTCCATTTTGGGTCATTTTTTTAAATATCTAGAAGATTACTTAAGAAATTTATGTTTTTATCGGGTTTTTTTATATGTATCGGTTACACTTTGTTTGGGTTTAAAACTTTATTATCCTAGATCCCTGTAATCCTTTGAAATTATTGTTTAGAATTTGTGTTCTGTATTATATAACCGTACTTACGTTTCCCTCATGTATCGTATGTTTTCTTGAATTCTTGCGAATTATTCTGATGTTCAATACTTTTAATCTTCTTGAATTCTTGCGAAATATTTGTTTGCTAGCCTTTTCTTTCCTAGTTTAAATCTCGTGTCTAGTAATTGTACAACAAACAATTTTGATCCATCATAGCTAAATTAAGTTATATCCTCGGAGATTATATACGAGTAATCTGCCTTTAGTTTTTGTGGTTTGACCTCGTATTTATCACTAAGACATATAACTGCATACTTGTGTATTAGTTGAAAAGAGAGAGAAAATCGAAAAAGAAGAAAATTATGACATAGTGTGTTTGTAATTACACTGAAACATTAAACAAGAAACTAAAAACTAAAAACACTGAAACGAATAAATATATAAACATTAAACAAGAAACTAAAAACACTGAACCGAATATATATATATATATATATATATATATATATATATATAAATGTATTTCATATGTTGAAAATTAACTATTGAAAATAAAATAAAACTACAATTATTTACAATAAAAAGTATGTTATTCCTTTGATCTTTCAGATAACTTTTAATATATGTTACAACTTTATATTATTTTATAATAAATAGTGAAATATTTTGTTTACCCATTCTAAAAATTAACAACTGGAAAAATAATTGTTTACAATACAATATTATTTTATAATATATAAATAGGTAAAATATATTAAAATTTTATGTAATAAATTTTTAATTTCATAAATATATGTATATATTAGTAATTTAATATAAATTTTATCATTCTGCAAAATTTATCCAATCGCACAAAAATTTTATCTTGCAATTTTTTATTCTAAAGCTTTTCATTCTGCAATTTTATTTATGCAATTATGCTATTAACCAATTATTCAGTGTTACCAATAGGAGCCATAGTTAAATCTTTTATAATCACTAATGATCCAAAGTCAACGTTCCAATTATACTAAAAGAAGATGAAAGACTTTAGGAGGACAATTACATAACTGCATAACCCAATTAAATATACAAATGTGAAAAAAAAATTAATGTTCTGAAGCAACATTTAAATGTTTTCCCGCGGACTACGCCAAACTTGTCCCCTTTTTCTTCCACATTTTTAGTCTCTTTCTCTCAGTGTATCTCTCTTTATATATACTCACTATAGTCCCCCGGCGACTGGGTGGTCTCGGCTACGGCATCCCCATCGCCATCGCCGTTAGCATTCTCGTTCTCATCTCTACTATAATGCTGGCCTCGTACATCTGCATAAGGTCAAAATCTTTAGGAAGAAAGGAAGCCACGAGTGATGGAGTTGATGAGTGGTTCCGGAATGTAATCACTGCTTTCACGCTGATTGTGTTGATGAGTGGCTCCGGATAAGTGCCACGTGTCCTCTTTGTAGGAACTCACCGGCTCCGTGTAGGCTACCCACACCTTTGTCTGATCTGGTCCCACTCGCCTTTCACATCAGGTGAAGGTTCTTTTCTTGCTCCTTATGTTACAGATTCAAATGAGTTACTCTTTTTTTTGTTATTGGAAATGAGTTTTTTAATTTTATTTTTTAGTATTGGAAATAAGTTATCATTGTGAAGCTAAAATTTGTTATCTTTAGGATTGAAATTGCAAGCTCAATAAATCGTAGGTTTCCTGATTAACGATTTATCAAAAATAAAACTTGGGACCTTTTTTATTTTGCCTGAATTTTTGGACAGAAAGTTGTGAACAATAATACTCTTGATTCACTCAAGCACTGCTTTGCCTTCAGA
Organism: Cardamine chenopodiifolia; assembly: GCA_963922655.1. Classification (NCBI taxonomy): domain Eukaryota; kingdom Viridiplantae; phylum Streptophyta; class Magnoliopsida; order Brassicales; family Brassicaceae; genus Cardamine; species Cardamine chenopodiifolia. The sequence goes on along the minus strand of OZ000464.1, from coordinate 15,549,659 downwards.
TGATCAGATCTACTTAAGCTAGTTCACTCAAACCGAATTCTTCTGTTAGTTTTTTTTGTGCTCTGATTTAGGGATCCCCCTTTAATTTAGAGCGTTTTCATTCCACGTAAACTAATCAGTAAAGCATGATCATTTATTTATTTTATTGAGAAAATTCCAAAAAGAAAAAAAACTCAACTTTTTATATAAGTTTTCATATGACTGTTTCTAATAATACGACATCTACGAGCTAATGAAAATAAAGCAGTAAATGTTAATATCTATATGTTTTCAATTCAAACCAATTGGAAATGAGTGGATTGGTCCATATCTCTTATATATTAGTTAAGTTCCTTTCTAATTCCTGATGTGGGATATTCTTCACAGACTTTTTCAAAATTATGGTATTTCTAACAATTGATTTCGATAATATCCCACTTTAAGATTAATTTCAAGATCGATCAAGTAGGACCGGAACAATTCCATTTCCAATCTTCAAAGTCAAATCTTACCTACTCACGTCTTTATTTAATATATTAATCCCCTATAGTTTTTTTCAAAGTGTATATATACATACACACAAATATTGCATGTGATATAGAAAAATCGAGATGGGAAGCCAGGACATGAGTTCATCGAGTCCCTTGATGGTGGAGAAATCTCAAGTGGTTATAGTGAAACCCTCAAAGGCAACACCTGATGTCTCTCTTTCTCTCTCGACACTTGACAACGATCCTTACCTTGAAACCCACGCCAAAACTATTTATGTCTACGCTCCACCATCCCCCAACGCCGTCCACGACCCTGCTTCCCTATTCCAGCAAGCTCTCTCTGATGCTATTGTCTATTACTATCCTCTCGCTGGAAAACTTTACCGGCGATCCCACGACCATAGACTAGAGTTGATGTGCAGTCCCGCCAACGGAGTCCCCTTTGTCAAGGCAACTTCCGTCTGCACTCTCTCTTCCCTCAACTATTTGGAGGACATGGACTCTGCCTTAGACCAACTCGTACCTTGTGATATAGCTGTGACCTCTGCTGGTTACAGCCCTCTGACTTTGCAGATTACTCTGTTTGCATGCGGAGGGTTCACTCTTGCAACGGCTCTCTCTCATTCCCTGTGTGATGGTTTTGGGGCGTCTCAGTTTTTCAAAGCCTTAACTGAGCGCGCCGCAGGAAAGACACAACCTAGCATCATCCCCGTTTGGGACAGACACTGCCTCACATCTAAAGAATTTAAAGGTGTATATATTAACTAATTATATCCAAATATCTTTGCTTTTAGATTTACAAGCATTAAAAGATCACATTTGTGTTGTTAAAGTTGTTGCGTTTCCGAGTCAAAACTATTTGGAAATGAATAGATTGATTAATGTCTAGAGCCGACTCTAAATCTAAGCAAAAAAAAAACTTGGACTTGTGGCCTTAATTCAAATATATATAGTCAATGAATATGTTTGAAAAAGCTAACTAATATTCAACGAATGGGTTTTAATTTATTTATTTTTGCACAAAGCCTTCAAATTTCAAGACCGGTTAGTTTCATGTCACTTATATATTGCTTCAGGTTCAATTACTAACATTTTTGTGTATATAATATGTAGGGCAAGTGGAGGAGGAACAAGCTCCCAAGCTAGTTGATTTCGTGGAGGCTTGCTCTTCTGCGGCAACTTCTCCCTACACAGCCAGCAACGACATGGTATGTGAGATCGTCAACGTGACATCCGAAGAGATCACTCAGCTCAAGGAGAAGGTTGCAGAAGAGGTCACAACTCTAGAGATTCTTGCGGCCCACGTGTGGAGAGCAAGGTGCAGGGCCTTGAAGCTGAGTCCAGATGGGACTACTCTTTTCGGAATAGCCGTGGGTATACGCCGCATTGTGGATCCACCGCTACGAGAAGGCTACTACGGAAACGCATTCGTCAAAGCCAACGTAGCAATGAAGGCTGGAGAATTACACAACTCATCGTTATCTCACATTGTGAAGCTCATTAAAGAGGCTAAGAGAGCGGCGATGGAGAAGAAGTACGTGTGTGAGCAGCTAAGGGAGACAGAGAGAACGCTGAAGAAAACGCATTCGGTTGCGCGTGAGGGAGGGAACGGAGCGTTCACACTGATTACTGATTGGAGGCAACTTGGATTGCTAGACGAAGTTGATTTTGGATATGGAGGAACAAAGAACATAATACCATTGGTGCCCAAGTATCTGTCGGATATTTGTATCTTTATGCCAAGGAAGCAAGGTGGCGTTAGGGTGCTAGTCACGCTTCCAAAACCTGCAATGGACGACTTAGAGGAACACTTGAATCCCCTAAGCTTTTAATATATGAAATGATAACTGTGTGAGTGTAATTCGTAAGATGTCTTTAAAATATGATGAAAAGAGGCCTCATGCTTGTGTTTGCTGCTTGTCAAAGATTTACATTTGCAAAAGTAATATTTTTATTGAGCTATGATTTCGCACCACCTCAGCAACAAATTGTGTTTTCAGACCCCAACTCAGTTCACGTGTAACTTCCTAAAAGGCTTCCAAGTAGATAAATGCAAGGGAAATTAAATTTGAGAGGCCAAAAAAATCATTTAGTAACTCTAGTGGTAACATTTTTCAACAAAACTATGTGGCCAAAAAAATCAATGTTTGTACCATTCCACAATCTAAATTCCTTAGGGCTTATGTTTTTTTTTTGTCTTTTGTTTCGCTACTTGATAGTTGATACATTACGAAATTTCAAAGATGAGACTGTTTAGGGAATTTTGATTCAGGCCCTTAGTAAAATTAAGAATCTAAATGGGCCTCTTATAACTAAAATAAGCCCAATACTTAACAACTCTAGGGTTTTAGGTTTTCCTTTTGATATATAAGATAGAGCTTGAAGCGCAGCCGCAGTGGAATCAGAGCACCTGCAAACATGGTTCGTCTTTTCAATTTTTGCTTTGCTCTTAGTTTATGTTTATTCTCTGCCTCAATCTCTTCCGATCAGTTGTTCATAGACACAGATATTCAATTATTGGTGTTTTGTTAGTTTCCTAGGATTAAGGCGACTCTAGTTTACTCGCTTCATGCCGTAGATCGTATATTTCATTTTTCGGGTTAAAAATGTAATGTTTCCGACTATAGAAATCCGACGAATGTAATGTTTCCGACTGAGGCGTTCTTATATTTTTGACAATTGAGCTTGTGGAGAGTCTCATTTTGTCGAGGCTATGTTAAATATGGGAACTTTGTATTGCTTGACTTGTCGGTTGTTTTGATCTTTATATGTTTCTATTGTAAATTTTCCAGGCAAGGGGATTGAAGAAGCATCTAAAGAGGCTCAATGCTCCCAAGCATTGGATGCTTGACAAACTTGGTGGTGCCTTCGTACGTTGTTTTTCTCAAACTTGTGTTTTCAAGACCAGTCGTTGCATTTGCCATGTGTTATATTGTTCAATTGTGCTGTTGCTTCGTAGGCTCCCAAGCCATCTTCTGGACCTCATAAGTCAAGGGAGTGTCTTCCTCTTGTCCTGATCATCAGGAACAGATTGAAGTATGCTTTGACATATCGTGAAGTTATCTCCATCTTGATGCAAAGGCATATTCAAGTTGATGGCAAAGTCAGAACTGACAAGACTTACCCTGCTGGCTTCATGGGTACGTTTCTTTTAGGTTTTTGGTTAATACCCTTTTGTTTTATTAATCAGTGACCTAAGTTGGAACATTTTGATTTGAATAGATGTGGTTTCTATCCCCAAGACCAATGAGAACTTCCGTCTTCTGTATGACACCAAGGGACGTTTCCGTCTACACTCCATCAAGGATGAGGAAGCAAAGGTGTGTTACTCTATTTTCTTTAATCTTGATTCTGTTGTGTAAACAAGATCCTGAGGAGTAATGAATGTTTTAATTTGATGCATGCGCAGTTCAAGCTGTGCAAGGTTAGGTCTATTCAGTTTGGGCAGAAGGGAATTCCTTACCTGAACACTTATGATGGTCGCACCATCCGATACCCTGACCCGCTCATCAAACCAAATGACACAATCAAGCTGGACCTTGAGGAGAACAAGATTGTAGAGTTCATCAAGTTTGACGTTGGTAATGTTGTGATGGTTACAGGAGGCAGAAACAGAGGGCGTGTGGGAGTGATTAAAAACCGGGAAAAGCACAAGGGAAGCTTTGAGACGATTCACATCCAAGATGCTACTGGACATGAGTTTGCCACAAGGTTGGGCAATGTGTTCACCATTGGCAAGGGAACAAAGCCTTGGGTGTCTCTTCCAAAGGGCAAAGGTATTAAGCTGACTATCATTGAAGAAGCCAGGAAGAGACTTGGTTCCCAACAAGCTGCTTAAAACGTCAGCTGCTTTGAATCATCAAGACCGTTTCGTTTTATTTTGTCATTAGACTCGCTGCTTGAGTGCCTATCTCTTTTCTTATGTTGTTTTCATGCAAAACCAATTTAAAACAGTAGCTGAGTAGAGGATTTTGTAATGTTTGTATGGTTGGAACTTTTTTGGTGGTTTACTTGCGGTTTAAATCAGATGACTTTTAATACGCAAAACGACAGGTGATGCTTACTTTTTGTGATTATGGATCTAAAGGTATAAATCTTGTTTCTTTCAGGATTAGTGGTTGTAGTTTGCTTCCAATGGAAGCTTTCTCTATATTCTGAGTGAGATTGATAATTTGATGTTGATGCTGGATTCAGCTTTTGGTTTGAGTTTTCTAAAGGCAAATGTGACTAAAGTGGACTAATGGTTTGCTCTCAATCATTAGCTTTGCTCATATCTTGTCTAAACATCACATGCTGTAAGAGGATATGAATATTGTCTCGCTCATGATAGAGCTTATAGTTTGATTACCATGGAGGTGTTTTCACTTGTAGGAGTTAGATTTTAAATATAATGAAAGCTTTCTTATAGAGTCTATCTAACAAGCAACGGCCACTAAATGCTTTTCTATTCCTGGTTCGATCAGCCATTGTTCCAGACTCTCAAGCTTGTAGCTGGGAAACTTTTGCTATATTCTGAATGAGATTAGTTGACTTGTACATTCTCCTCTTCTCTTCACTTCCTCTAACGTATCTTTATTTCTTTATCCTCTCCTAATCATATCTATCAATCACTTCAAACTATGATTTGTTTTCGTTTTCTCCTATCTGACTTCAAGAACCGTTTTGTCCTTTTCTTGGGATTTTGAAAGAACTCAAGGTTCCTCATCTGTTCATTTCTTTCTCTTCTTCTCTGACTATTAATCTTAAAGATTGTGTTCTGTCGGATTAGTTACAAATATCTTCTTCTTTTGTTAATCCTGATATCACAGATTCTGTCATCTCCAACAACAGGTAAGTTTCCGGTGCAATCTCTGAACTGGAAGGACAACAGTTTTTGCTCATTGACCGGAATGAAATTAAACCTGAAGATGTGAAGGAGCACTTACATTTTTCCTTCACTAACAATCACATATCTCCTTCCTTGTTCCTATCATCTGTAAGACACATGTTTTGCATTGTTAGCTTTTGGTTTATCTTGAAAACATTCTAGCTAGTTCCAATATTATCTAATTTTCAAATGGTAACTCAGCCTTTACCTCAACTGGATGTACCCAAATCTGAATCCCTTTTGACTAACAAAACCTCTGATGATGGCCTTCAACTGGCGCAAATACGGGCAGAAGCAAGTCAAAGGAAGCGAAAACCCGAGGAGTTACTTCAAATGCACTTACCCAAATTGTTGCACAAAGAAGAAAGTGGAGACATCTATAGTGAAGGGTCATATCACTGAGATTGTCTATAAAGGAAGCCACAATCATCCCAAGCCTCAATCAACTAAGAGATCAGCTTCCACTGGCGTATCAGCACATCAGAATAGCAATCATGGAGACGGTCGAGAATTAGGTGAAGATGAAGCAGACGCCAAGAGATGGTAAGCAGAGGTATTATTAACAAATTGAAAAACAAAAGAGAGGAAACAATGAGATGTATGATTGGATTTGTTGTGAATGCAGGAAAAGAGAAGAGAATGCGAAGGAGCGAAGAGTGGTTGTTCAGACAACAAGTGATATAGACATACTTGAAGATGGTTACAGATGGAGAAAGTATGGTCAGAAAATCGTCAAAGGCAATCCCAATCCAAGGTCTGTTTCTTTTTTATTCTCAATTGTGAATGAAAAAGGAGGCTTGAGCTAAGCTATGGGTGATGGACAGGAGCTACTACAAGTGCACATTTACAGGATGTTGTGTAAGGAAGCAAGTTGAGAGACCCCAAGGCAGTGATTTTAGTTAACGTTGAAATGACTCTAACCAGCGGCTATATTGCAAATTATCAAAGTGAAGAAACTTTTCATAAGTTTGGTTTGTGTCAAATGTTGTAATAAATAAATATACATGTAAGCTATATACAAAGAGAGGAATATTTTTTGGTTACCTTAAAAAGAAAGAAAGACGCAAAAGCACCTACCCAAGTAGCCGACAGTTTGAAGTAAAGCCAGCAAACGTGAAAGCCATTCACTTTTATCTCTCTCTGCAAAGTAGATCTGCTGCCTGCAATGGCCTCTCCTCTTCTCCCGACTTCGACTTCTCCTGATCATCTCCCCGGCGGTGATCCACCGTTGCTGAGCTCTCTACGCGTCCTCGTGTCTCGTGTTCAGCTGACGCCCGGCCCTGGACGGAGCTCGTTGACCGTTCAGCGTTTTCCCGGCCGCCATCACTCTCTGAGGCAGCGTCGAGAGTAAGGAAGAACTTTACCTACTTCCGAGCCAATTACATAACCTTAGTGGCCCTCTTACTCGCCTTATCTCTCCTCTCCCACCCTTTTGCTCTCTTCCTCCTCGCTTTGCTGGCCGCTGCTTGGCTTTTCCTCTACGTTTTCCGTCCGTCGGATCAGCCTTTGGTCATCGAAGGACGCACGTTTTCCAATCTTGAGACGCTAGGGATGCTCTGTCTCTCCACTGTGGTGGTGATGTTCATGACTAGCGTCGGATCGCTCTTGATGCCGACGCAGGCCATTGGGAACATGGCACAGTGGCTATCCACGGCGCATTTCGTGCTCCCGAAGATCTATTTCTTGAGGAACAAGAAGCTATTGGATCTGGTCTTTCCGCATTCTTCAACAACACTGCCTCAAACGCAGCTGCTGCTGCCATCGCCACTTCCGCAATGTTGCGCGTTCAAGATTGATGAGACATTCAGACACGGCATTTCCAAAGTGTGATAACTATTCATATACATTCTTCATTTTGTATACAATTGAATTGTAACTTGTAACCATTCTTTTGTCATTCTTTTTGCTTTCTTTGTTGCTTGCTGGACTTTTGAAAAAACAATTCAGATTCATATATACCACTAAAACGAGACTCCGTAAAGAAGAAAAACTAACTCTATGAGAGCAAAATATTAACTAATCATCTTTTACAAAAACGTAAAATTGGTTTAAGCCCAAAACAATGAATCAAGAATAAGAATAAATTACAGGGTGCTCTAATGTTAAGAGCTCTCTCTATCGTATTGACTTGCCTCCTCTGCAACCTTTGCCCACACATTGCCGATCTTTTCTGCATATCCAACCTGCAATATCCAAAATACCAACAACTCTGTTTTCACACCTTCCTACAAATTTCATCTCTTTAATTTCACAAATCCCACACAGATTTATCTGCATTCACTAGTATGCAAGAGAGCACATTACTCCAATTTTCAAGCATTTCACTCAATATCTCTAATCATATTTCTTTGGGGCATCCATTTCATGAAACGTAGCATCCACTATTACTTCACCCGACTTATCTTTTCCATTTTTGTGATTTAGCACATAGAGGGCTTGAATTCAGAGCTAAACGATCTTGCTTAACACTCTCTCTTGCTAGTTCTATGAAGATATAGATTTTAACAATAAAAGACCTTGCTCAAAAATGTACCTGATTAACAACAAACCCTTTCATCATATTCAGGAAGTCTGCACGCCTTTCTCTGTCCAGCCTTTCAACCTCACACCAGTTATTTTCCTGTTTTGATAATACATATGTACATAAGACTTCAAAATCAGTATTAAGAATTGTTTTGTATTTGAGCATTACAGAATGAACACCTTGATCCGCTCATACTGTCTGATGGCAACATTTTTGGCATCCTCAGTGCCTTTAATGGTTTCTTTTAACTCTTCTATCTTTCTTATCCTTGATTTGTCACCGCCAAAGACCTTTGATGATGCAGCTTCTAGCTTCTCCGCTTTTGCTTCCAGTGAAGAAAGCTCAGATAGAAGCGTCTGCACTGTCAGTAAAGCACTAGATCTATCTGCAAATGCGCCAAGGACAGCCATCATTAGGCCAAGGTATTCATGGAGTGTGTCCTGACATGAATAATTCATAGCTTTTAGTGAAACCAAAGCCCAGCTCCAATGACAGTGAAATAAATTCTTTATATCGACTAGTATCTAGTTTACCAAATGCTTAACAGTCTGGGAATTCAGCTCTCTGTAAAATCTGCTTGCTTTCACAGCTGCAGTGGCTAAATTCTTCATATCACTGGCACGAGCTCTTTGAGAATTGAAAACAGCTTCTTCGTTCTCGAATTTTGTAAGCTTGATGAATGTTAATCCCAACTCCCCCATAGTCTCCCCCATATCTTGCTGTGCCTTCACAAGTGATTCAGCCTACATTTACAAGAACATGAAAATTTTGAGCCAAGTGATACATAAAAATCAAGTAACCAGTATGAAATTTTTACCTGCTGTGAAGCATTAATGATCTGTTGCTCAAGATCTTGCATTTTCTCCTTCTTCTCCAAGAACTCTTTATCTTCTTCCACAACTGGTGGTTTTGATCCACCCCAGTCATTAGAGACTGACTGCCTAAGCTCTTTAAACAATCTCAACAAATCTCTACCTCCTCTAGCCGGCTGAACAACCTCAACCGCAGAGGCTCCTCCACCTTCACCAAACAATTGTTTCGGCAGCTTCACAGCCCCATCCAACATCCTAGAAGCCACATCTGTGCTAGTAGCCAGCGGTAACTTCCCTTGCGCATGAAGAAATATCTTCAATTCATCACTGTTCCTGATAACAGGATGTGCAACAAGCCTGCGCAAGTATTTCTCCAAAGCAACTCTTCTCTGCTCCACAAACTCTTGCTTTTGCATCATTTGGCTCTCCACTACGCTCTTGTCTGGCCTTGGTGGGATACAGAAACCTCTATACGACTCAGCTAATCTATCTCCCAATGTAACAACATCTCTGAATCTTCTTCGTACGCTAAACTCCGATCCACCGTATTCAGGGAGATTCGTTCTAGTCGTAATCTGGTAGGTGATGTAAGTACTTCCTCCAGGAATCATCGAATTTGTGGTTTCTAGCTCTTTCTGAGGACTTGAAACAGTGACCTTGATGTAATCAGAGCTCAAAGAAGACGGAGACCTAGATAGTGAATCTGAGGAGTGACTATGACGACTTCCGCCATCATCTGAGCCGTTGATCTCAGAGTTGTCATCGAAAGGACTGAAGATAACATCGGCGTAAGATGGAGGCTCGATGTAAGAGCTATCACCGCCGTTAGGTTTAGAACGAGGACTCCGATAATCTCTGTAGTAAGGAGGCGCAGAAAGTGGATCGGAATCAGCTGGAGTCACAACAATCGACGGGTGGCGTGAGTCGGAGAGAGTAGACATGGCGCTGCGATAACCGGAGTTAGAAATATCGCCGTTGATATCGCTTCTGGTCAAGGGATCGCCGAGGACGAGATTCTCCATCTCCTCCCTGGATGAGTGGAGATGGGACTCTTCGTCATTCTCTGAGCCCATCATCTCCGAAATAAACAATCGATAAATCTATGGAATTAAAGCTAATTTTAGTAAGAAATAAGGATTTCTCGATTGGAGAGAGAAATCGGAGAATCCTAGGATACGGTGTTGTTGAACCGCAATATATATTACGGAGTGGCTTAAGTAGCGGCGGTGGGGCTCACGGGGGTGACTGGATCGATGAGTGGCTTCAAGTCTCGTCAATGGCCAATGGGGAAGATGAGATAACAAAGAGGACTTTCGGGTCACGTTAAAGCCTTTAACCCGACCCGGAATTAATCGGCCCAATATACTTATATCTTATTCTTAAACGTGGTAGGTGTATCTCCGGTTCCAAACGGCTTGACTAAGTTTCACTTTTCTTCTTCCACTTCTGTACCGAGTCTCCTGATTGTTAAAAGTCAACTAATAAGGTTTCCGATGAACTCAGGGACCCGAAATTGGGGTTGCCGGGTCCGATCAATTTGGGATGCCATCGATTCTGGTCAAAGTACTCTTCTATATAGTTCGGAGATGCGAACGCAGTCTAATGGAGTTTCCAATTATAAGGCTTTTGAAGAAATTTCAATTATTTGTCTCATCTTCTAATTTTTTTCAAATGCATTTGAAGAATGTTTTTGTACAGTCCGATGTACGAAGTCTCTCAATAGCTAACGAATCAGATGAACAATTCTGATGATGATATGGTGACATTTATTTCGTTTCTTGAGGTATTAGAGAGTTTTATTGTATCCAGTGTGAAGCAAAGGTGAGACATAGCATGTTTGAAGCACTCAAGTCACTGAAATTTCTAGGGGAGTTTCTCCAGAACTGGGAGTCTAAGTTAAAGCTACTGGAGAAGCTGAGACAGCAGATGTCTCATGTTTGCTCTAAAAAGGTCGCAATTGAATGGTCACTAAAGTTGATAAAATCTCCAGTCGCTTTAGGCATATTTTAAAGTTTACTATATGCTATTGAATTGGGAAATAGTCAAGATTCTGGTGTAAGGAGAGAATCCAAAAGCTTGAAGAGGTTTGGTGTCCGAGGATGAGAAAAAACCAAAGAAAACTTACTAAAGTAGGCTGGTAGTGGTTCAACTACATCTTCTGGAACAAGAATCAGTCATATTAAATAACAGAAACTGTTTTTTTTGGTTGTTAAGTGGTTACACCAAATCGTGTGTGCTGGTTACTAAAAGCTCAGGGATCTCCTGCCTATAAAAGGTATCAAACTTTCTCTTTCTCTTGGAGTAAGTGAGCGCAATGCAGTCGTTCTTTGAGTTGTTGGCTGTTTTTGTAGCTTCACTTGTTAAGGCCGAAGTTCACTTTCATGAGTTTGTTGTGTGTTTACTACTTCCCCTCTTTTTTGTTTTCTCCATTGTTACTCACATTGATGCGCAACTTGGTTTCTTCTTTTGTGTTTGCTTAGATCCAAGAGACTCCAGTGAAGAGGCTTGGCAGAGTTCATAACTCAATCACGGTGAATGGACAGTTTCCAGGGCCAACCTTGGAGGTGCGAAACGGTGATTCCCTTGTCATCACAGCCATTAACAAAGCTCTGTACAACATCAGCCACCACTGGTAAATTCACTCTCCCCTTGCCTCAAATCAATGTATGATAGTCTTCTAATCAGAGCTTGTGCAGGCATGGGATACGGCAGATACAAAATCCATGGGCGGATGGACCAGAATACATAACCCAATGCCCAATCCAACCAGGAGAGAGTTACACCTACAGATTCAACATTGAAGAACAAGAAGGTACCTTGTGGTGGCATGCCCACAGCAGATGGCTGTGAGCCACCGTGTATGGAGCTCTCATCATCCGCCCTCTACTCTCTTCTCCTAATTACCCTTTTCCAGTTCTTCCCAAAAAGAGATTACTCTCCTCTTAGGGGAATGGTGGGACAGAAACACCATGGATGTTCTCAGCTTCTGCGTAGTTCACGGGAGCAGCACCAAACATCTCAGACCCCTACACAATCAATGGTCAGCCTGGTGATCTCTACAGATGCTCCAGCCAAGGTCCATTTTAGTTACTGCTTCCTAGGCCTCAAAGGTAGTTACATCTGAGTTAATATTATGTGTTGTCATGATGCAGAAACTTTGAGATTTTTGGTGGGTTCAGGAGAAATTGTCCTCCTCAGGGTCATCAACTCTGCCTTGAACCAAGAACTCTTCTTTGCTGTTGCGAATCACAAAATGACAGTGGTTGCTGCGGATGCCTCCTACACCAAACCTTTCTCAACCAATGTCATCATGTTAGGCCCAGGGCAGACAACTGATGTGCTTATAACCTCAGACCAACCGCCAGCACATTACTACACACGTCTACAATAATGCCAACGCTGCCTTTGACAACACTACCACCACCGCAATCCTCAAGTACAAAGACGCCCCATGTGTTACTCTTCAAGGTAAATCACAGGCACGGGCAATACCCGCGCAGCTGCCAGGATTCAACGACACAGCAACAACAGCAGCTTTCACAGCGCAGATGAAGAGTCCTTCGAAAGTAAAAGTGCCCCCGGAGATTGACGAGGACTTTTTATTCACATTAGGATTGGGACTATTCAACTGCCCAACCCCAAACACGAAAGGTGTCAAGGCCCTAACGTAACACGCTTCACTGCAAGCATCAACAACAGTCTCTTCCGTGTTCCCCAGGAGAAACTTCATAATGCAAGCCTATTTCCAAGGCACTCCCGCCAGTGTTTTTAATACAGACTTCCCTCCTACGCCTCCTCTCACATTTGACTATACAGGGAACGTGAGCAGAGGACTATGGCAGCCTTCCCGTGGAACAAAGGCCTACACACTAAAGTACAAGTCAAAGGTACAGATTATATTACAAGACACGAGCATTGTGACCACTGAGAATCACCCGATGCATCTCCACGGCTACGAGTTCTATGTAGTTGGGACAGGCGTTGGTAACTTCAACCCAAATACAGACACAGCTTCCTTCAACCTCCTCAACCCAGCACGGAGAAACACAATTGGAACCCCTCCAGGTGGATGGGTAGCTATCAGATTCGTGGCTTATAATCCAGGAGTGTGGCTGATGCACTGCCATATCGACTCACATATATTTTGGGGCTTCCTAGTGGAGAAGGGGGAAGGGCATTTGCAGTCTGTGCAGTCTCCACCATTGGACTTGCTCCAATGCAAGACTATATACACACATACTCTTGTATATTTTCCTTAATTTGTTTACACAACATACTCTTGAATATTTTCCTTAATTTCACAAGGCATGCCACTCATTTCTCCCCAATGCAACGGAGAGAGTTTACAGAGAAATAAGCCCAAAAAAGTTTCACTCAATTCATAAAAAACCGAAGAATGCACCAGCCGGGAATCGAACCCGGGTCTGTACCGTGGCAGGGTACTATTCTACCACTAGACCACTGGTGCTTGGATGCTCCATATGCGAGAAATAATCTAATTCAAATTATAGATGATGAAAATGCTTATAGTCTCGTTGAATTAATTTTTCACTCACCAGCATTTTCAAGTAGAACAGACCCAAACTTCGTTACCTTCGCCGCCATGGCCTCCGCGCTGGAATGCTGGTCAAACCGTGGTGGTGCCAGCAACTGCCAAGACGATGATTTCGTCGACCAAGTCCTCATGTGCTCCGACGACAGGTCTGAGTCCCTCACCGCTGCTCCGCCTTCCGATCAGACCTCCTCGGCTATGCAGAAGCGGTTTCAGCGCCTTGGCCGCAACGTCTCCGACGCGATCGCGTCGCTCAAGAACTCTCTCAGTATCGATTCAGGGCGGGAAAACCAGAATGCAGCTTCCGGAGGAGGTAAGAAGCTCGTGTGGGCCACCGTTGTGAGAAACGTTACTAAAATGTATACCGGAAGCCAGTTGCCGGACAAGCTCGTCTCTAATCTCAGGAAGCATTACGATTCTTTGCCTCTTAGGTAAAATCACTTTTTCCTCGTTCCGTGATTTAAGCTTAAGATATTGCTTCATTTTTACTCACTATTTCGACTTCTTAAGCAATGTTTATTCTTCTCGGTTTCTTAAATTCAACAATAATTATTAATTTATCATTTTAGTATGGAAAGATACGGAGGTTAGATCTTGATCTGTTGTTGTATTTGGGTAGATCATGGAGTAATGTTGATAATTATGATTTTGTTTTAACAGTTATAGTCAGGCTGGTTTCGATATGAAAGATGTATTTGTTCACATCAAGCTGATAGAGCAAACTTCTGGAGATGACAATCCTGTCTTTGTTATTCAAGAGGTGTCAGATGAGGAAGCTGATCAGGGCTCTGTGTTCAAGCTTACATTCGCTTGCATTTCTTCGCTTTCATGGTCTACCATTTCAGGGTCTCTTGATAGTGCATTGATTTGTTATAAGAAAGCACAGATCTTTGAGAAGAAGGGGTTGACTCTTGGGATTGTTCTGCTTCTGGTTGAGTCCGGAGAAGAAAAATTGTTCAAAATTAAGGTAGAGAATGCCCTTAAATCTGCGGTAAGGAAGCCTAAGTCAACCTCTGTAAAGCTCCCTTTTGGCCTTTGCGGCTGTCAAGAACAGAACGCGGGTGTAGGAGAATTTGGAGATGTTGATGTAGAGTCCATTGATCAATGCTATAGACACGAGTTGGAAAATCCGAATACTAGGATCCAGCTTCAAATGCCACCTCCAAGTTCTTCGTTTTCTGTATCAGTGGATGAATGGCAGACCATCCAATCAGGTGGTGATGATATTGGGAAATGGCTACTGAATTCAGATGATCTCGAGTTTAGTTCTCAATTAGGACCAAATTTCTTTAAAGGAGTTTACAGAGGAATAAAGGTGGCCATTGAGAAACTAAAAGGCTGCGATAAGGGGAATTCATATGAGTTTGAGATCCGAAAAGATTTCTTGGAGCTGATGACCTGTGGGCACAAGAGCATTCTGCAGTTTTATGGTGTCTGCGTCGATGAAAATCATGGATTATGTGTGGTAACAAAACTGATGCAAGGTGGATCACTTCGTGAGCTGGTGTTGAAGAAAAAGAAGCTTCAGACCAAGGTGATATTTCAAATTGCTGTTGACATAGCAGAAGGGATGAAGTTCATAAATGATCATGGTGTTGCATATAGAGACCTTAACACACAGAGAATACTATTAGATAAGCAGGGAAACGCCTGTTTGGGTGATATGGGAATAGTCACTGCATGCAAGAGTGTTAATGAGGCCATGGAGTACGAAACAGATGGCTATCGATGGCTTGCACCCGAGGTCGGTATTTGTTCGATGCTTTTCTTGTAGAATTCTAGTTCAATGATTTGCTTCAGGATTCTGCATATATGATACATAAGCCAATGCTACAGAAAACGTTGCCTGGTGATTATATGAGTAAATTATACTTGTAGGCTTCTAGCTTTTCAGTTAAAGATGCAATATTAGACATCAGAAAGTTACTCACATGCTTCATCATTCTATCACTTACTCTCCTGATCCAATTATGTAAGTAGATTTTGTTGGAAAGCAGTTACTGACTGCACTTTGTGAAATGGTTGAAATCAGATAATCGCGGGAGACCCAGAGAAGACGAGAGAGAGTTGGATGAGTAATGCTTATAGCTTTGGGATGGTGCTTTGGGAGATGGTGACAGGGGAAGAGGCCTATGGGTCTTGCTCGCCAGTGCAGGCGGCGGTTGGAATTGCAGCGTGCGGGCTAAGACCAGAGATCCCAAAGGAGTGTCCTCAAGTCCTCAGATATGTAATGACCAAATGCTGGAACACTTGCCCTTCCACACGCCTTAACTTCTCTCAAATCCTCTGCATCTTGCTCCGAGCCATCTCACGATAATCGCTCTCCTTCTACATAGCAGTTGGAACAGTGGGTATTTTCAAAGAAATCTTTAGCAAATCAGTAGTTTTTGTAGGTAAGAGCATAGCTTCATATCAATATTATATATATAAATAGCAGTGGTGATGATTAAGCTGAGAAGAAGAATATGGGGTTGGTGTAGATTTGGTTATGGTAACGTTGTGACTAACCTTGAGGACCATTTGGGTGATATTGTCAATTGTGGACCTGAACTGAGAAACAGATTCATTTATAAGCCTCTTTGTAAGCCCACTTTCGGCTTCATTAGTTATAAAAATCACTATAGGTCGTGAACTCGCATAAGTTGTGGAGAAACTGATTGTAGATTCGCTTAATGGCAATAGGTCGGGAACTTTTGGAGGTGCACTCGTAAACCGTGCTAGAAACACCGTATCCAATTATGTATTTCTCATTGAGGTTCTCTGTGACTCTCATGATATCATCAAACGTGTGAATAGCCATGTCCATGTGAAGAATCACCAGCTTCGTTGACCCTGAAGGTTCCATAGAACACTTATCATGATGCTGTTGTTAGTTGTAATGAAAAGAAAAGAGAAGAAGAGGGAAACTATGAGGTCAAGACCTTCAGATTGTTTTGAAGAACCTTTCAAGACTTGCTTCTGCTGCTTTGACTTGTAAACCGCAATGAAAACCATGCATATAAGAGTAATGAAACCGAGAACCATACATATCACAGCAGCTCTGGTGAACACTGTCAAGGGCAAGAAAAGTAAAATGAATTTTGTTTAGGAAACCTGTCAGTTAAAGACAATGCAATAGGATAAATGCAGATTCATATACCTCGTGACTTGCGCAAAGAAGGGCCGCAGATTGATCCAACCCAGTTCCCGCAGAGAAACAGATTTCCAACGAAGCTACAAACAAAATCATAGTTTTGGTGTACTGATCATATATGACAGGTTAAGAGGAGTGTAAATATTGCGAAGCTTTATACCTGGCCGGGACAAAACGTGAAAAATTCTTCACGGGTGGGATCATTCCTGATAGATTGTTGAAGGAGATGTTCCTAAGAAGTATATGGAGAGAGCAATATTAAGATTTGAATACAGAAACGATCATAACAGTATCAGAGAGAACATATCTTGGTGTAACAAAAGAACACATACAGATTGACAAGACTGAAGCAATTTGTTAGCTGATCCGGAATTTTCCCATGAATCTTGTTGGTTTTTAGTATTCTATAAAAATGAATAATTGAATAAGTGAAAGTTTACTTACAATAGAATTAACGTTCTGCAACTTGCCAAGTTCAGATGAAATCACACCGGCCAGAAAATTGAATGATACATCGCTGAGAAGGAGAAAAGATTTTAACTAGAAAGATTTTATCATAAAGAAATAACATTTGAGCATAAAAAAAAAGCTTTATATGATCTGAATGCTTCGGAGGTTCCCAAACTCCTGCAATTTAAAGCATTGAATTAAGATCGACACAGACTAATAATAGTTCAGAGAAGCTTACTGTTTATGCAATCTATGAAGCATACAGATAAGTCAAACTTCCAAGATTCCGGAATCCAAGTGGTATAGTTCCGCTCAGTAAGTTCCGGTGAACATTGCTGAACACAAAAAAAGCACAATAAATTTTCATTAGAGAAAGAGAGAAAAAAGCATCAACTGGGAGCGGGTTCATCTCATATCTTACAATTAAACTTTAGTACTCCTTATTAGACAACGACAAATTATGTCATAACCTATACATACACTTATATATTAACGGCGTTAAGTGTATTAAATATTTGTCCGTATGATTTGACGGCGACGGCTGTACAAGAAAAAACGCCATGAAAAAAAAGAAGAACGTTTAAGGGTCAGGTGAAAAGACATTCTTCTGTTAGGATAAATCCCGTTTTAAATTGATCCAACGGTGGATACAAGAAATGTTATCAAGGACTGCGATGTAGAGAATTAAACCATGCTCTTCCTTGTGAATTTTAGTTAATGCTCTGATAGTGATTGGGTAAAACAAACCAGAAACCGGTTTGGTCTAGTGATATCCTTTTATGGACCCTCTCGTTGTAAAGATTCGAAGATTTTTCTTTTCTTCTTTTTCATCTTTCCATATTTTTACAGTTTTTCACGATTTTATAAATTTCGACAAGATTTGTCTCCTCTGATACAATGACCATATCAAATCTTTGTTTCCTACCTTGTTAGTGCTTTGATGGGATGATTCATTTTGGCATCGATGTTGTACCACTAGCTAAGGCCGCATAAGTTGGTAGAACTGTAGATTGTAATAAATAAAAGGAATATAAAAATGAATAAATGGAAACTGAGCAGTAATTACACTGTAGAATCAATGTTTAAAAAAAAAAAAAAAAAGATAAGAAGAACAGAGATCGTGTCTAAAGCTCTCATAGGATAGCCTCTGTATAAAGCTGTTACTCTTTCTCTATCGAAACTGTCTTCGTTTTCTTTGGCGTTTTGTTTATCGTAGGATAAGCCTCCGTATAAAGCTGTTACATTTAAAATATTTGCTCCTGTTAGATATAGATTTTGTATTCGATTTTGTTTTCCTTCAATGTAACATTATGTTGGCAAAAAGTATATCAATAGTATAATATCTTTTATTTTTGACATGCAATAATGGTTGTCTCAAACTAATGTATAACCAGTTTTAAATTAATGCAGTTCTGAATAATAATTTGAGATGCAATAATGGTTGTCTCATACTTTTATTGCTAGTTTGCTACCGGTAACGTGAAGGAGCTACCACTTTGTTTGCAAAGCCTACATCTTACCCAATTTTGGGCCCAAGTGCCCAACAGTCACCATCATACTAAAAACTTTTAAAAAACAAGTACTATGGGGGGGGGGGGGGGGGAGTTAACTACATCTCAAAGCCAAGGCCCAAGGGCTGTCATATTTTGATTTTATTGCGTGAAAACGTTTTCTTTTTTTGAATTGTTCAGATGGTTCTAAAGAAACGAACATCGATGTTCTGAAACTGAGTGATGTTATTATACCTCCTGATGAGGTTTGACCCTCTCCAAAAGATTCAAGCTTTCTTTATGTTTCATCCACAAGAGAAGATGCAATAATCTGTTTTGTGTTTTATGAACAGAAGCAGAGCAATGTCACAAGGAGAAAAGAAGAAGATAGAGCAAAACTGATAAATGATGCAGAGATAACAAAGAAGATGCAGAATTGAAGATAAAGAGGAGCACACAAGAGTTTAATGAATTCAGTGTGTCGGTGACCTACCCCGGAATCCACTAGAGATAGTTTTTAATACAAGATTTATTAAGTTCTCTTATTTCTCTCTCTCTCGTTCTGACTCTCACCTTATGTTCCTAAGTCTCCACATCCTTTTATATACCACAAAGACTAGGTTACAAGATAACGTCTCTCTCTTTACTCTCAACCAAACATTGTATGGATCTCTATCTTTACTTTGGTATAGAAAAAAACAAATATAAAAAAGAATAATATGAAAGGACAACCAAAATCCTAACACCTCCGATTGGGAATATAGCTTATGTTGCTCTCGCTGATTTCTGAAATTATTTCTGGCAATTTTACTTGTTTCTTTCAAACTCATATGTGACGTGTCAACGGCTAAAATTTCAGAAACGTCGTCTATAAAAACAGAACCGAATTAATTTATTGTTTCCGGAAAAAGAGACTTTTGCATCTCAATGGATTGTTTCCATGTGCCAAGTGTCCATGAGAAAATTAGTCACAGCCGATGACAACCAACATCATGCATTTATTATTTTATATAAAACCCTGTCGATAGCCTCTCTATCTATCTCACTCTTTCTTGATCACTAGACACATAAATCTCTATTCTAAAATGATGTTCCCTTCTCTCTCTTTCTCCTTTCTCTTCTTCGCCTTCATCTTCGTCACGCATGCATTCGATCTCAGCCTCATCCAGGTTCTTCTTGTTTTCTATTTTCTGGTTAACTGTATACCAGAACTGGTTTTCTCAATTCCTCATTATTTTTCCGTGAAAATTCTATAGATGGAACAGAGAACATGTCCGTACACGGTGGTTGTCATGACGAGCTGCCTCTCTCCGGAGTTAACAAGGGATCAGATCAGTATCGTGTTTGGTGACGCCGACGGTAACAAGGTTAATTAATTAGATTTATCCAATAAACAAATTCCAGTTTTACCGGTTCGATTCGGTTTAGATTGTCCTTTATTTACGTTGTTCCCCATCTTTATTTGCTCCAAGTGTTATAATGGTTGAAAGATTATGGTTTAGTTAATGCAGGCCTCGGCCTAACATTTTCATGCTTATATATAAAATAGTTTTTTTCCAATAAAAAACTTTATTTGCCTGATGCAATTGCATGTGTGCTCTATGCATGTAACTTTGAAGTATTTTCATAAAACATTAAATATCGTCGTTGTTTTAGGTGTATGCAACGCAATTAGGCGGCTCGGTAAGAGGATCAGGGAAATTGGGGAAGTGTTCAACGGACACATTCCAAGTGAAAGGTCAATGTCTGAATAACCCTATCTGCTCTCTCTATATCAACCGGACTGGACCCGACGGTTGGGTCCCGGAGTCTATTGAGATCTACTCAGAAGGTGCAAAGTCCGTTAAATTCGATTTCAGCAAAAGCGTCCCTCATGACACTTGGTACGGCCACAACAACTGCAGCACTACAGGCCGGCCATCGTCTCCCGATCTGCCTCCACCGGAGACACCTGCGTTCCCACCGCCGCCTCCACCTCCGCATTCTGCTGCTTCAAAGAGTGATTTTCTTGGGTATAATGCCATTGCCATTGTGATTGCGATCTCCGCAATGGTTGCGTAATAATTCTCCTTCGTTCGAATGTTTTGTTTGTTTTCGTTTGCTCCAGGCTAAGTGTTGTTGTATAAACCACTATTACTTATCAAGTATGTATGCATGAGTTTCAATTTACATTTGATTATATATTGGGACCAACTTTACACTTTTAAGAAAGCATGAAAGCAATGGTTTAAAACCCAATCTGAACAGTTACACTTACAAGTTACAACTAATCCGGGCGATTTATCGAACAATCAAATTTAGAAAAATCCGCCAATAATCTATGGCCCTAAAAGAATTTTATTTTAATTTTTTTAAGAAAGTTTTGTTTTGACATAGTAAAATTAAAAAATAGGTTATTTTTCACCCTTACTAATTTTTTCACAAAACCCATCGATTTTTTTCGGATAGAATATCCAACGGCAAAAAAAGAAGCAACCACAAGACGTCTCTCTCCGTAAGCGATATCAATGTTTTAAAAAAAAAAAAAAAAATCTTAAAGTCTCTCACGCTCTTTCTATGCGTTTCTTTCCAAATTTGATTAGCTTATCTCCGTCGTTGACGATTTACTACTACCACGGTGTTTACTGTTTAGCTTAATTTATAATGTTTTATGATTTATCATTATTGTTAAACAGCATATTCTTAAAACATATAGAAAAACTTTCTTTTATATTAAAAAGGTTATATATTTATATATACACACTGATAAGTGAATGTATATTTATCATGATTTTTAGGCGGACCAGTTAATTCGAACAACCCTCAAGGTGTTCAAGAATAAGTGAATTTACCACTAGATTTTATTGAGACAAACAAGGAAAGTAACATAATGTGGACACCAAACCTCGAGGCATATTTGATTTCTTTTCACGAACAACATATATTCACTTGAAACTTTTATTTGATCTGTAATTTTTACCAGACTTTGAGTTTATTTGATTTGTATAAGATATTGAAGCGTGTTGAAATTGGAATGCATGGAATTTGTCTGGTAGTAGTAGGTGGAGTTCATGGGAGAAGTGACGCCACGTAACCTAAGTCATGTTGTCTTGCTGCTTTCACTTGTCGACGCTTCCGACAAATTTCTTCTTTTAAGGACTTTCTGCTTGAACGTGTCCTTGTCCTAAAATTGAGGCCAAATTTGAACTGTATTCCTTCTGGATTTTTTTTTCTTTGTTTCAGTAATGTGGAATATATTGTATTTTAAGATCTACAGCCGTTACGTTCTTTTAGTTAGAACGGCCATCAGCACGTCGAAGGACCCGTTTAATTGGTGGTGTGAACATATTTCCTGGAAGTTTTTTATTTTATTTTGTAAATTCATGTTTTAATTGATAAATTTGATCTATGCTCTGATACACATTCAATAGTTAATATTTAATCAAACACAAACTTATTTTGTAATAAGAATTACTCTCTTATTATATATGTTTAAAAATTCTCTCAAAACTACACATTCAAAGCTCTTTCTCTTATAACTCTTGTTCTTCCATAAAATTCTTAAAATTCTTTTTTACTCTCATAGAACTCTTGTTCTCTCTTAAAACTCTCATAAAACTCTCATAAAACTTTCATACAATTGTCACAACCCAACAATTGTATTTATAGTGTTTCTAGGTAACACATATTCTTAATATAACTATAAAAACCTTATTAGATAAATCCTAATATATATTTAGATAACTCCTACATATAAATTTTATTCTTATCCTAATCTCCTAAATCCATACTCGGTTAGGATTAGTTTTCCTTGTGGATCAAGCTATCTTTAAGGTTACTCCAACATTCACCCCCTTAAGCTTCAAGTTAGTCTTGGTGAGGTCTTGAACTTCTATCAAGCTTCTCATCTCCTTGAACTTGATCCTTGCTAGGGATTTAAGAAACTTCTTCACAAGTTTTGGTTCCTCCATGTTGACCTTCTCGTCGTGCTAAGGTTTCTTGGCCTACACGTCAAGCCTTGATCGCGCCTCCTCTTCGAGTTGCAATTGATCCCTTCTCGTCTATGGTCGATCATGCCTCGATCATCTCCCATACCTTGTGAACATGCAAGTTCACTTTCATTCTCATCGCCCACACCATGTAGTTTGATGAGTTGAGCATTGGACATTAAATTGATGAAAGTCCAAGCTCCTTTGACCTCGTCGTCGAGACACTAGCATCTCTCATGGCTCGGGTATGCTTCTAGTGTTTAATTGATTGATAACCAATAAATCTGATACCATGATAAATTTGATCTCTGCTCTGATGCACATTAAATAGTTAGTATTCAATCAAACACAAACTTGCTTTGTAATAAGAATCACTCTCTTATTATATATATTTAGAAATTCTCTCAAAACTAAATATTCAAAACTCTCTTTTAGAACTCTTGTTCTTCCATAGAACTCTTATAATTCTTCTTGACTCTCATAGAACTTTTGTTCTCTCATAGAACTCTTATAAAACTCTCATACAATTGTTACAACCCAACAATTGTATTTATAGTGTTTCTAGGTAACACTTATTCCTAATATAATTATAAAAACCTTATTAGATAAATCCTAATATATATTTAGATAACTCCTAAATATAAATCTTAATCTAATCTCCTAAATCCATACTAGGTTAGAATTAGTTTTTCTTGTGGATCAAGCTATCTTTAAGCTTACTCCAACACTAATTTTCAATACAGAATAGTTAGAATGAATTGTTTGCATACAGTTGCGTTCTAAACTTTGATGTAATCTGATATTCTTGATATTAAAGTTTAGATGTTTTAATGCATATTTATGAGTTGTACACATCTGAGATTTCAACTCTCAGAAAAATCAAGTTTACAAGTCAAACTTCAGGAACCATTTGCTAATTGCACAGACCACCAACCAACTCGAACCAAAAAGAGCATTTTGTGGCAGTTAAAATACTAAATAATCCAAACTATAATGGTGAAATATATGTAGGCTCTATAAAAATTGATTACTAACAGTCTCTTGATCGTATATGAATTATAAGAAGCACTACATAGAATTTTAAAAGATGTTCTTACAATTAATCATCATGCATAAAATTCTGAGAAAAATAAAAGGAAGTCCATAATTTTTTCAATCATTCTAGTTATATTAAGAGTTTGTTTTGTAAAACGTTAATGATTAGTCTAATTCCATTCTCAAGAAGTTAGTAAATTACTGTGAATGAATGAAGGAAGGTTTAACACGTAGACACAAATCTTTGCTATATCTCTTCCTTCTTCCTCTCCACAGAGATGTCAAGTAGCACAAGAATGGCGTCCTTGAAACTTCTCACCTTCCTCTGTTTCGCTTCCCAATACTCTTCTCTGTTTCTGGATCCAACGTCTCCAAGCCTCATGCCACGGAGTCCTTCAATGTCAGCCTCATCAAGGTTCTGTTTTCTTAGATCCCTCTCTGGAAGTTCTATCATTTCTTTCCGGTATACGATTTTCTCCGTCTGGTTGTTTATATTTATACGGAGGATGCAGAATTTCGGAATCTGTACTTACACGGTGATCATCTCAACGAGCTGTTTTTCACCGAGGTACACACGAGACCAGATCAGCCTTGTCTTCGGCGATCGCTACGGAATTTTACATACAATATTCTAATATTTTCATATTGAAATTTATATTGAATTTTACGTATTAAATTGATTTTTTTTAATTACCGAGAGGTTCTGCGCTGAATCTAGTAATTCACACGAGACCAAAATCACAATATATTAGTTTCGTCATTAATGTCATTTTTGTGACTTAATTTTCTAATGGAACTAACTAACTTGGTATAAAATTAAATTTCACATACAATATTTATATTGTATTCTAATATTTTCATAGTGAATTTTACAATACAATATTCAGCCTTTTCAACCTTCACATCGAGTTGTTTTTATAAGAAACTAACAAATTAGCCTTTCAAGTACGATAGTTAAAAACATTTCAATGATTTAAAATAATATTTGTGGCTGATGCTATATGAACTTATTTTCTTGATAAGGTGCTATATGAACTTGATGAAAACTTGTGAGGTATTTCATATCTAAAGTGGAATTTTTTTGTTTTGTATATAAGCCCTCCAACTCGCCCAGTTTCTTTCACTTTTTAAAAAGGCTAAACCAATTAAAAAGTAATTACTATTTATAAAATATACGCTAATCAAACAAAAAGCTTTAACTATCTCTTAAGCATACTTCTTAGTACTTGCAATATTTTTCCCATAATAATATGTGATTTTTGAGCAACAGCAACAAGGAGAAGTGGATTCCACCAACTTTGATCTCCCTGCAAATTTTCTGACTGAACAGAATCAGATTTTATCTGTTCAAGACGATGGTGAGTGGACCTTTGTGAACAGAAACCAGGTATTTACATAACAATTATTAAAGGTTTTAGCAATTACGATATCGAATTTGAACCAACGTCCTACCAGAAGATTAGATATTATCATATGTTCTAGAATACTATCTTTTATGAAAAAATATAAATAGATTTGTTAGTACTAGAAGTTTATGCTGCCACTCTTATAAATAGAAATCGACATTTGTTTCCGGACACCTGTTGAATATTTAATTATATATATTGTAGATGGAGTGAACACTTTCGAATAGTATGTCTTACTGACTTACATATGACTTTGTTGTGAAGGGTCATTCTAATGGAGAAACATCGAACAATCTTCCTGCTCCGGAGATGAATTCAACAATATACAACATGAACCCTAATAATAATCAGGTACCTCCAGCTAATTTAGATCATTCTAAAATATTTCATTTAACTATTATGATACTTCATATAAACGAAATGATTGTTTAAATATATTCTGAAACCTGGACTCGATCTTTTGGGAACAAGACGTTCCAGATTTGATCGATTGGACGTCGTTTTTGAATCCGCAGGTAAACGTACCGTTGAAAAAAATTAAACACTAAAAGAAATTATTTATATATAATTTTATGTGAAGTTTATGAGTTTTATAATATATGTTTGGTGATTTTTTTTGTTTTAATTTTGGTGATTTTTTCTTATATAGGATTTGGTTGTTGAAGATTTCATAAACTCTCCAGGCTTGAACTCTCTGTTCAACAATGACATGAATTGAAAAGGTTCCTCCAAGATGTTCACAAAGCGGGGTTAAGAATAAAACCAATGACACCAAGTAGTTTTCTAAAATTAACAAAAAGAGTTATTTTCTAAGAAAATATATCTAAAAATAGCTATAGAATAGAAGTATGGTTTTGGTTGTGTAATATATTTCTTAGTGTTGGATATTATGTCTTCTTTCAGCAAAAGCTAATAAGTGTTGGGTTATCTTATGTGAGAACTTTTCTACATATATTATATCTATTTTGTTATATCTGCCATGTGTTTGTGTGTATCTAAGATCTAGTACACTATTTTAAAAAGATATATATATATATATATGCATATAACACATTCCCACGTATAACACTTTTCATACTAAAATATGATATGTTTGTTTGGTCAGTGAAATTAGGTTTCGAATGAATTTGATTTTTATTTTATATAGCTAGCTTTTAGTTTCTGATAGAAAAAACCATTGTAACTTATCTAGTTTTGTAAGATCTAATAACAAATAAATGTATTTAACTTTGAATAAAAATTTAAAAATTTGAATAGAAATTAAAAACAAAATGGTGTTTATTTTAGTTAATGCGTGGCTGGAATTTGATTTTTTAATAACAAAAAATAGTGATGTACGTGGCATTAAGAGTTGTATTATTAATATAATTCTTTTTTTAAGGCATGGCTCAGGTCTTATTCATCTGATCCTCTCCTGTTTATATTATCCTTGTTCACTTTATAATTACCTTAAGCATAGATTGCAAAATCAAAAAGAAAGAAATTCTAATCCCTTATTTTTCACTCCAACTCTTTTCGAAACGCCACCACTTGTAGAAAGCAGATTCTAAAAGTAATATCTCGCCTATTTTTATCGCTCACCAAAATAGGTGTCAAGGAAACATTTAGAGCCATACCAAATCTTTGTGACATTACGCAAGAAAGTTTTTCTTATTGGATACCAATCATGTCAAAATAAATTTTTTGACAAATCAAAGCGTTACCTCTTATTGGTTATCGTAAAGGCTTAATGATATCAAAAAGACCTTTATTTAATTCGCTTTTTAAAATAACAATAATATTAATAATTAGCTCTACCAAATCCTATCATTTCCTTAGTGAACTTTTTGTACTTTGCCCTTTGCTCAGGTCGATTGACCATTGGAGGATTAGGTATTTGGTTATCCCAAAGATTCCCTATCTATTTCTCTCTCTCGTTCGATTTTGTAGCCTTAACAGGAAGCAATGAATATAATTTTTGGTCACCAGAAGTTACCAATTCCACAAGAAACATACATAATGCTATGATTGGCATGTGTTACCAACATGTCTGCTTTGTTTTCTTGTCTTCGTTTTTTTCTCTTACATCTCTTTGATTTGATTTTATGGGTTTGACGATTTAATTAGATGCATAACAAGAGGAACCAAACAATCAAAACAAACAGAACAATTAACTAAACAGAACATAAAATCATGATATATTAACTGTATTTACCTTTTGATAAAGACATACAACGAGTACGGTAATCTCTCATCACATTCTCGCAAATGCTAAGAAAAAAAGTGAACAAGATCTTGAAAAATATTTATTTATAAGCATTTAAAGTTACCAGAACGAAAAAGAAAAATTTTAATCGATAAAAATAATATATGTATATATTTTTTAAAATTATACCATCAAATATATATGCTCTAATGTTATATGTTATGTTGTTTTGGATCACACCCAACCTTATTTCACTCTTTTTTTTTAAAACAAAGCAATGTTATTTGTAAATGTTATCACACACCACTGAAAAGATCACGAATCAAAATTCAAAACCTATGTTTCCATTTTCATTAACAGAACTTTAATGATTTGTACATTTAAAGCACTTAACTAGTTGAGTTTTATGCATCAACGTTTTCATAGGTAAAATACTACTAATCGAAGTACATCTCATAACGAAGATGTTTAGGAAATCCATACAATCGAGTTGAAGGAAGTTGGTTATAGTGAATATCGATGATCGATTTTCATTATATATCACATTTTCAAAATTCACATAGCAATTAAAAATTCCGCAAGTAAGAATTTTTGACTCGCAACGAAGATGACGGAAAAAAAAAGATCTAGCTACCGGAAACATTCATTTTAGACTATTAAATAGTTTTTTTAAATATAACTTTTTATTGTAATAGTAAAGAAAAACCAAATCTTTAGGTATTACAATGATAGAAGGAGGAGGATGATGATGATACTCTATATGTTGAAACTCCCCTGTTATTAATGAAATGACTTAAAGGGGAGACCAGCAAAAGATTATCTAAACAAACCCAAAAAAATTTTGGCAAGATCAAATCACAAATCATACACCCCCAATCCCCATTGAAATTAAAAAACAAATCACATATAAAATTGGAGAAAAACAAAACATATTTTTCGTATATATATATATGTGTGTGGTGTTTAGCTTAGTCGAAGAAGTCCCATTTGAATCTTGGAGGGATCGGTTTAACTGTCTCGACCGGTTTTGCCGCCGATGTGGAATCAAACGTCTCCCATTTTGTAGTTACAACCGCCGGAGTACCTGATGAGGAGCCACTTGAATTCCTCCGCTCCTCATCATCCTCATCTTCCTCCACAAACGATAACAAATCGCGTTGCACAAATTGCGTTTGCGTTTGCGGGTTTTTGCGGACCGATTTGCTGATTTCAACTTTTTGGGTAGAATTTTTGACCTTCAAAACGTCAAGTGCCTCAACGTACTTCTGAACTCTTTTCACCTACCAAAATACAAATCATAAATCAATGAATTAACTAAAATTACAGATTCGAATTGAATTGTTAGGTTATATATATATATATATATATATATATATATATCTTAAACCTGCATCTTCCTCTTCAATTTGACATCTCCATCAGCCGTGATCGCATCAAGTCTCAACAACTGATTCATCAACATCTCTATCAGATTCACAAGACTCTTCTCTTCAACCTTCCCTCCTTTACTAATCACTGTCTCAAACGCCGACACCTTACATTCGAAAAAAAATCAGAATAAAAAATTCGAAATTGAGAGCAGTTTCACCGGGGGAAAAAAAGCTCTGTTTTTTTTTAACCTGTCCGGCGAGCCTATCGACTTCAAAACTAATAT
Organism: Cardamine chenopodiifolia; assembly: GCA_963922655.1. Taxonomy (NCBI): domain Eukaryota; kingdom Viridiplantae; phylum Streptophyta; class Magnoliopsida; order Brassicales; family Brassicaceae; genus Cardamine; species Cardamine chenopodiifolia. Next base: position 15,521,113 of record OZ000464.1, on the reverse strand, counting down.
CGGCGATTGATTTAGAAGCTTTTTCAATGACGGCGTTTTTCCTTTTTTCAAGGAGACGTTTCTCCTGAGAAATTGGATCTTCTTTAAGAACAAGCTTTGACCGATCTTTAACTCCACAAAGATCTAAAAACATCTTCGAATCTCTTTCTTTGTCTTTGTACAAAATCTTCATGTCTTCGTGGTGAAGTCCCACCTGATCAGACAATATCTTCTTCAACTCTCCTGTATCCAATCAAATCAAATCCAATAAACAATTAACGAACATCACTTTTGCTTCTTAATGCCGAATTCAAATATAAGAAAAATTGAGGTTACCGAAGCTAGATTGTGAATTGATGGTGATCTCGTGATACACCGACCCGTATTTGACACGAACCCGGATGACACGTGGCACATCGGAGTTCTGATCCGTCCGCCGTTGTACAACCATTCCTCCGGGTCGGTGTTCCCACTCATTACCACTACTTCCGCCGCCTCCACCGACGCTGACGGACGGCGTCGTTCTTGTTTTCGTTTTCATCATTCTTTAATATTCTTTGCTTCTACTCGTCTCTTTGATCGAAAAGAGATCTCACATGCTATAAGGAATCCAATGGAGAAAGAGAGAGGTGATGAATATGATTTCTCAACAGGATCAAGAAGAAGAAGAAGAAGAGGAAGCAAGGAAGAAGAATAAAGAAACGTCTGAACAAAGGGAAGTCAATAATATATTATTTCTGCAATTCTAATTTTAAATATATAAATTAAATCATAAATTAAAAAAAAAAAAGAAGAGTGACAGCTAATGTTTTTGTTGTTATGTCTCATCATCAGTAATCACACACATATATATATATATATATAATATATATACTTAAATGATTCCCACATTTTTTTTTTGTATTATTAATTTGCGATTGTGTTTTCTTTATATATGTTCTGTATCAGTTTGGTTGTCTCTATTCTAAATACAGATAATCCATCTATGTCAATGTCAATGGGAAAAATCAAACATAGAGTGAATGTTTCTTTAGAGAAAATACGACAATAGTTAGTTTAATAATTTTAATCTCGAGACAAAAAAAGTTGTTCCACTTGGTAATTGCAAACACAACCAAAGTGCAAATCTCATTTGTGGTTATAGGAATTTGCTGCCTTGAGAGTTGTTAGATCAGTTAGTAAACCTTATTGCTGATGAAACAGAGGCAATCATGTAAACACATTTGTTGTGTGAAAACAGACTTTGCTGCAACAAGTGGAAAGTTCCACTATCCAAACCACCAGCAATCCACCTGTAGTGGTAACCAAGCTCTTGAACAATAGTCACTTTCTGGTGACCGACCACATGAGCTTCACTGTTAGACTCAGAACAACAAGCTTTACGGATAAGACACACAACAATAGTTTCAAAACAGCTCCCGCCCAATATTTTCTTTTTCATGGGACCTTTTTCTAAAGAAAATTTTCAACTTGATCGTGGGTCCTGGGTCTGGAACACCTCCACATAACCCACTCTGGCCAGAAATGTTTCAAAGACAACACTGGTTTAAACCAAAGCCATAGATAGACTTGTCCATTCCAATGTCAATGGTTTAAGGGTTTTTTTCTTCTAACTTTCCTTTCTCATTTATTTTGAAGTTACAATTGTAACATAATGACGAACTAATCCATAATAAGTATCAATACAACAATATGTACCTTCTTTTCTTTCATTTATATAGCTTTATTTCCTTACAAATATGTTTGGTTAACTCTGATAAACGTATGAATATGTTTCTATAAAAATCGAGTTAAAAATGTCTATATAGAAAAAGAACGACAAGAGAGTAAATTATTGTTAGTATCATTGACAAATGTTTGTTTGTGTTAGCAAATCTTGATGTCAGTAGTAGAAGAAAAAGGAGGCAAAGTCGGTACTAGCCTTACTGTTTTGAGCCAGCGTCGAATGCAATCTTTGGTAAAAATATTGGTAAAAACCCTACGAGGGGTTCTTACCAATAGAGATAGTCTCGTATACTTGTTTTCCCAATCGCAATGTTATTCATTTGTAACATTATTTATGTAATTTAATTGTATATTTTATTTACTGCCCATCTTTTTTAATTTTACCTCACGCATGGGGTTTTAAAAATAGAAAAGCTAAATTTTGGACTTTTTAATGTGGGTGAAATTATGCTAGAAGTTAAGAATTTCACTCTTTTTAATTTTAAAACCAGAAAACATGTATGTACGTAAGCTTAAGGGGTAAAAATGAAAGAGGAGAAAGTAAATAGATATAGTAATATACTTTTTATCTTCTATAGAAGATTGAAACTTGATGGTACGTAATTAAGAAATCTGTCTTTTTTAATCCTTCACCTATGTTTACTGTTTCAGCCCGTCCACCTATGTTTTACCCTTTCACGTTCTTGTGTCCCTTGGATTATTTCCTGTGATAGATAGTATGAATATATACTTATAAATCATATATGAAAATCCAAAAAAAAATAAAAAAAATCCAAAATGCTTTCCAAATATTTATGGAAACCAACATAAGATGCAGTAAGTTTGATCTACTTACGTATCAGTTTTTTAGCATACAGCAGTCGATCGACGCACTCGCCCGATTAATTATTACTCAGCAGCAACAATATTGGACCAGTTTTGTTTAGGCATAATGGTAAGAGCCAATATTAAGTTTCAGGCGTGAAAATGAGACTGACAAATACTATAGTTGTTTTAGATATTCTTACATCGACAGAATATTAGTTTGATCGATCCCCAGAGCGTTACGCAAACATATATTATAGGTTAATTAACCGGTGATAAATTTAACCGAATTTTGGTTCAGTCTAGCATGATTGACTAACTGATAAAATAGTCTCTACTTATTATATATCTACTATATATATGACGCTACTGGTCAAGTGATCATGTATAATCAAGTGATCATACACCATATGATATATCATTGTAATCCAAAAGCATTTGAAAAGGATCAAATCATATGATAGACCTGAGATTGAACGAGGAGAAGTGTTAAAGGTCATCGGTCTGAGTATTGGTCTCGACCTCGGTCTTGGTACGAACCAGCGCATCAGCCACGATATCCAACATTTCCAGTTTCGCCTATGGCGAGAGTTATACATGGTAGGTTGTTCTGAAACTGGCGATGATAAATAATCGGAGAAATGTTTTGTGATGAATAATGTTCCGATGAAATGGGATTAAATGGTATAGACATTGGAGGTTGGTTTTGAAGATGATAATTAATCATAGGAGAATTTTCTAATTCTGACCAATGCTCCGGTGATACAGGCACTGGAGAATTATCGACTCTTACCATGTTCTCTGCCAGATTCTTCGAATTTTCTTGTGATTTCATCAGCTTCGCCGAAAAAGTAATGGTATTCAGGAGAATTTTGGAAGTCTCCTATCTTTTTATGTATTCAAAACTTTTCATATTGGGGAAATAGATTTTCATTGATTTTGTTGTGTGGCATGACTTTTTATATGTATCATTCTATTTCGTTAAAGTGTTGTCGTGATCGAGTCTTAATTAGAGCATGTAAATATGTTTGTGAAATATGCGAGAAAAATAGTTAATTAACTTGACGTGATAAAATTGGTAGTTGCAGATCGAGTGATAAATACCTCAATATTTGGATTAGTGATTACATTATTCCAAATACTCAAAATTCTTAATTAGATATTCTTAAATTTTGGTACGTTATCTTTGATAAATAGTAAATATATAACAATACTAGGGGGTGTTCAAACCGGATTTGCAACGTATTTATTATTTTTGTACAGGAAATTTTGATTCAACGTTATCTTATTTTTTTAATATAAATGATAAATTTATTTAATATCTTAATTAATCTGTAAAGAAACTCACGCCATCACACACTGTTATTTTCCCTAACTTTTTTATCATGCAAAACTTATGAAGTAACTAGAACAAGATCATTGAAAGCATCACTTAACTTCATGATCTAATTATTCTAGAAGCTCAAAACTGTATACATATGATTATATTCTATAAATATAGATGGAATCCACCAATCCAAAAGTGAATTAAAAGCAAGAGAAGAAACAGTAAAATATCTAATTAGAATGGAAGCTCGCAAGTCCCTTGCAGCTATTCTCATTGTCATATTTCTAGCCATAGGGGTTCGAGCCCAAGAATGCAGAGACGATCTGAGCAATATGCAGGTGTGTGCGCCGCTAGTTCTGCCCGGTGCGGTCAAGCCGGCCCCGAACTCAAATTGCTGCACTGCCCTCCAATCAACTAACAAGGATTGTCTATGTAACGCTCTTCGAGCAGCCACCACACTTACCTCTCTTTGTAACCTCCCCTCTTTTGATTGTGGTAAAATCATCAATCGATTAAACCTTTTTTATTATATAATTATTCCATTTAAACATACTTGAATGAACTGATAGATTTGTAGTTCGATTATTCAGTCAGAGTGTATATATGTACTTTGTCGTTATACTTTTGTGGACTGTGCAGGAATAAGTGCCTAGTTCAGCAACGGTCAGTTCCGAGGATTTGGGGAGTTTGGTCTGCAAAAGACAAGGCGAATAATAATCAATAAATAAACACTATTTAGTGTTTTTTGTTTTGAAATTGGTCTGTTGTTCGATTTATTCAATGCGCATGACAGATCTATTGAATATCGTTTTCACCATTATTACAATTCATTATGGAATAATTTCTATAATTGGCAATATTATAGACTTGCTTTTATTATAGGCGTGTTAGTATTACATAAGCGACTTCAGGCAAAACTCAATTCAAATTTCAGTTTCGAATTTTAAATGTAAAAAACTAACAAAGATTCATAAATAATTATTCACACTGACAAAATAAAATGATGTTGGTTTGATTCGAACCAGAGATTTGGTTTGGAGTGGACCAGAACCATAGACCCAGTGACTTCAATTGATCTTGGTTCAAAATAGGACGCGTGTAACCAACGCGGATGACAAACTCACTATATATCAGGCATTACACACTCACTTTAGCTTCTCCATTCCCAAGTGTCTTTGCTTCCAATTTTAATATTCTTGTCTACAAAAAAAAAAAAAAATCCTCAACCGGAGCATTCCGACAAAGTTTAGTTCCGGGAATGAAGTAAGTATGCGGTTTTTTGGACGGCTGTTTGGGAGTAAGAATCAGGAGAAATCAGCACAGACGAAGAACAGACGAAAATGGACCTTCACCACCAGATCCTCAAATCCGGCGACGGATTCGTTTTCTTATCCAAGCACGAGACGTGGGGGCGAAGACAACTTAGACTCCGATAAGCATGCGATAGCCGTCGCAGCTGCTACAGCCGCGGTGGCTGAAGCCGCACTCGCTGCTGCTCATGCGGCGGCGGAGGTTGTGAGACTCACGAATGGCGGTAGAAACTCGTCGGTAACTCAAAACAGTCGGAATAATCGCCGGCGGGCTCAAGAGTATATAGCGGCGATGAAGATTCAATCCGCTTTCCGTGGCTACTTGGTTAGTTACTTCCCTAAACTAATCTTAATAGTTAATACTCAAATTCGAAATTTTGAATCTTTATTTATGTTTCGAGGAAAAAAATATTCTCAAAATTTTTGAGCCAAATGTAGGAGAGCTGTCTGATGTTGATTTTTCTACTTAAACCATACATTGAAATATTTTGTAATGGTCCCCGTAAAAGACTACGAAAGGAGACAAATCAATGAATATAGAACCAAGAAACTTGTTAGAAACCGATATGATTACCGACATTATTTAATGGTCTCGAGTACTATTAGATGAAAATTCTCAATTTGGTCCCAAAAAATATTCATCATATCTTATCTCAAGCAATGTTATCACCTAACTAGATTTAGCTTTATGGCTAATCCTTTGATATACTCGTGCGAAAATTCAGAATCGTAAAAACAATTTTTACATTTAAAAATAAAGTAGCCAATATATACATTAAGAAAGTGTCGAATTCCCTAATTTTATTGCTTTATTGCTTATAATAAACGAATTAGATGTGGACCATCTAGAGAAATTGATAGTAGTTGGGAAACTAAAAGTAGATTTTTAAAATTACTTCTTGCATTTCTTTTGGTTTGAATTTGGTGTGTGATAAAACTGTTTTAAATTCAGGCGAGGAGGGCGTTGAGAGCGTTGAAGGCATTAGTGAAGCTTCAAGCGTTACTGAAGGGACACATAGTAAGGAAACAAACGGCTGATATGCTACGTCGGATGCAAACGCTGGTTCGGCTCCAAGCTCGAGCTCGAGCTTCACGTTCTTCTCACGTTTCTGACTCATTCCACTCTACATCGTTAATGGTTCCATCTTCCCCACAATCTTTCCACTCACGATGCGTCTCTGAAGCTGAATACAGCAAAGTCATTGCCATGGACCACCATCACAACAACCACCGTTCACAGATGGGTTCAAGCCGGTTACTAGACCAATGGAAGACAGAGGAAACTCTATGGAACGCACCTCGGTACAATGAAGATAATGACAAGATCCTAGAAGTCGACACTTGGAAGCCTCACTTCAGGGACTCACCAAGGAAAAGAGGATCTCTTGTGGTTCCAACAAGTGTGGAGAGCAGTCCACAATTAAGGTCTAGACCAGGAAGCAGCAGTGGTGGTTCAAGGAGAAAAACACCCTTCACGCCTACGAGAAGCGAGTACGAGTACCACTCTGGGTATCACCCTAACTACATGGCTAACACTGAGTCTTACAGAGCAAAAGTCCGGTCACAAAGCGCCCCAAGACAGAGGCTACAAAACCTAGCTACAGAGAATGGCTACAAGAGATCTATGCAGGGACAGTATTACTACTACAGAGCGGCTGCAGAGCGATCGTTTGATCAGCGTTCGGATGCTGGGATCGCGGGTTACAGAGGAGTTCCTGATGGGTTAGATCGATACCAAAGTGAGAAATCGAAGATGTATACTTCGTTTCTCAATTCTGATCCTCGTATGTTTTAAGAGTCGAAAGGATGAAAAGAAGTGAATGGGAATGTGTAAATTAGATTTTTCGACACACAAGTACAGACAGACAGTCATCAATCTCTGTTTTGACTGGATCCATCCAACGGTGCAGAACTCGTACCAAGAAGCTATGGGGTCCATACTTGTCTGATAAAAGAACTTCAATAATTTGTGGTGGTGTCGAATCAAGACGTGGGAATCACCACTTTAAAGCAATGAATTGATTGATAAGTGATAAACCTTTCCTATTACACAAATCTCTTTTTCTTTTCCGGTAAAAAGGGTCAATAGAGTCACACATACATAAGAAATCACACAAAATCCTGAAACACTAAAAATGTACCTATAATAATATTTGCATTTACAAAGTAAAACAAGTTCCTCTTACTTATCAGATATCATCACAACTCCATCTTGAGGTGGGAACACAACGCAGGTAGCGACACCAGTGGCAGTGATCAATGCCATTTTCTCCTCGGAAGAGCATCGCCAGCGCCAGCGCCAGCACAAACCTACACAAAATTCCAATAAGGTCTGACATTCGGATTTAACATTGAAATGAAAGAGTGAGTGCAAAGTTTACCCTGCAATCAACAGAGCCAGAGATAGGAGCCACAATATGTATTGGTAAGGCTTGTACTTGGATCTCAGAGGTGTGCCTTGTGGCATATGCTCTCTTGCTAACCACTTGAACTGAGGACGAGCCAGCAGAACAAAACCGAGTAGAAACCCCGTTAGAAATCCACCCACATGAGAAAAGTTATCAACGTGAGGCAGAATCCCAATTGCCAGGTTTATCAAAGAGTGCCGCAATCTGGTACATATGTTCAGATCAGAAACAACTAGGCATGAGAGAGCATGATGAGAGTAATGAACAAACATGAACATGAATTATTTGTACAGACGGTCTTAACCTTGTTAGAGTAGATTGTCCAGTTAGTGAAAACTTCAGAAAGCATTGAGCCAAGGAGACCTAAAAGAGCACCAGAAGCTCCAACAGAGATACTGTTTCTGATGAACAACGACGACAATATGCTCCCTCCGATTCCTGATAATAGGTATATAACACCGATTCTAACTGCAAATTTTCAGAACCAAGATTCAGATTTCTAGGAATAGAATTACAAAACTTGAAGACTAAGTTGTTTGACAGTTTACAAATCAAGGAATGAATACCAAAGCCAAATTGCTGCTCGAGGCGAATGCCAATGAATATAAGGGTTAGCATATTGGCTGCAAGATGAATAACACCGGCGTGTAACCATATACATGTCAGGAGACGCCAAGCTTCTTGCTTCTCCACAACTTTGCTCATATGAGGTGCACCGTGGTCTATTGCACACTGTATTACAAATTGCAATTCATAACAGAGCTAACGTGCGCTACATTTTTTTCCAAATTGCCTTTCACGCTAAAGCCGTGATTGTGACAGGAACCTATTAAAAGGCTTTCAATATTGCAAGCCAAGCCCAGGTTAGACAGTGTTTTATGGATCTTAGCCCAATGAAACTAAACCAGCAAATAATAAGTTAAACGTAATTTGAGAGAAATAAAAAAGTGAATCGAATATTCTCGTAGTAGGCTTGAGATGAAGAGAATGATTAGAGATCAAAGGGTAAAAGAATGGAGATGAATTGAATTAAGAAAGAAATAAAGGAAAAAGCATAAGCTTTAAAATGTTATTAATAAGCGTTTGATTACACATGATAATAGATTATAAATCTTTAATATAACATTGTTTTTGTGGAACCTATTTGTGTGTTTCTCTTCTTCTTTATAGAAGAGAGTATTAACCGTAGCTTTGACATTTTGCTTAGGTGTTACTTTCTTCAATATTGGGATTATATGACAACCTACTTTTGATATTTCTATCATGTTGTTTCCTTTTTCTTTAGAGTGCTCAAGTATATTTTCATTGGATCCTTTAGAGTCCACCATAAACGATTCAATGTAAACAAATTTTTTCACTTATACGAAATTGAAAATGTTTATTGCATTCAGGTGTTTATACTCTAAACACATACGAGAAAAATAAACAAAAGATATCCCAAATATAGTAAAAATCTGAGACAATATTTTTAACTTTGATACTAAATTTTCTGAATTCTAAACTGTTGTCAGAAATTAAAAGAATCTCATTTCATAAATTCACTAAAGCTACACACACATTTCATCAATATTCTGATGGTTCATTGTCCTAATTTTATATAACATTAGAATACGGACTCTAATCTATGATCAGACTATATATATATTATTTCGTTCCGTTGTTGTGGATGAATCATCGTTCGACGATGATGCTTCATATTTGCTCTTTGAATCCATTAGAGTCAAAAGACAAAAAGCTAAAACTTTTGTTAAAGAACATTATTATCAAAAACTTTACTATATCAAAAACAACATTTTTTGGTTTCATTTTTCAACCAAGTAAAATCATGTGTGAAACACAACATACTCCAAAAACATATAAAAACATACTCCAAAAACATCTAAAAACATACTCCAAAAACATCTAAAAACAGAGATATTAACTAGAGATTTAAGAACGCTTTCATTACATCGTTTGAAATCCACCCAAACAATTCAATGCTTACAATTAATATGAGACGGCCCAACTTGTGTGATTTAAAACATTTTTAGTACCCAACATAGAAATGTAAAAGATGAATTTGACTTCTGATTTCGTCTAATATGGTGAATATCTAATCAGTAGATCAAAAAATATTTCTATGAACGGAGGAATGCAACCTTCACTCGAGGCTCGAACAAATCACCCCGAAGATCGAGTCACCATGCAAGAATTTGAGATCGAGATACCGTATATATCCGAGGGGCCGATAACTAACTCGATGATTCCGCAAAAAGTACTTATAAATTTTTTAATATATTTTAAAAATTAAATTGTCTAAACTTTTATCAAATGAACTACATATATATAATTAAAATATATTTTTAAATTTTTTACAACCATTTATTACAAAACCGTTTGCAAATTAATGTATATATTTTTTGTCAACTTGCAAATTAATGTACATTACTTTTTACTTATATTTTAAAACCATTAATATATATATATATACACATATTAATGATTTTAGAGTTTCATTGATTCCTCATTTGCAAAAAGTACTTTTGTTCTTTATCGGAATCATCGAGGCGAGGTGGTCATCAACAATATTTTTCTTTTTCATAATCATCGAGGTGGTTATTGGCCCCTCGAACATATATGGTTTCTTGATCTCATATTTTCGTGTGGTAATTCGATTTTTGGGGTGATTTGTTTGAGGTTCGAGTTACAGTTAGATTCCTCCGTCCCAAGTAAGATTTTTCTTGATTTATACTGTTTAGATATTCATCATATTAGACGAAATAAAAAAACAAATTTATTTATTACATTGCTATGTTGGATATTAGAAATATCTTAAATGACACAAATATGACCGTCTCATATTATTTGTAGACATCGAATCGCTTGAGTGGATTTCAAATAATTCAATGTAAACTTGTGTGGATTTAAGTTTTGAACTTTCAAATTATAGGTATTAAATATTTTAATTTTTGTTTTGGATAAATATAGAAATAAGGAAACTTTAGTGCGTGGAAATAGATCAGTCGAAATAAGGAAACTTATGTTTCAATGAAAAAAAAAAAGAAGCAAAGTCGAAAGGTGTAAAAAGAGGCCACGTGGGATGAGTGGGACAAGTGAAAGTGGAAATCGACAAAGCAAAGGGAGAAATAGGGGGCAAAATAGGAAATAAAGATGAATATGTTCCGGCTGCATCTTCTGTCTTTCTTTTTGTCTCATACGGACCAAATTAGAGAAAAGAGAGTTCGCGTGCTGTTTCAGTATCATATCTAATCGCAGATTCTTTCTTTCCACGACGGTTGACCTAATTTTCTGTACTTTCTATTGAATTTGAGGTAGACTAGAGTTAGGATTCTCATCTGAAGAAGAAGATTGATAGATAGAGAGAGACAAATGGGGAATTCATTTGGATGTTCGGCGTCCGGCGAGAGATTGGTGTCGGCGGCGAGAGATGGTGATTTCGTGGAGGCCAAGATGCTTCTCGATTGTAATCCTTGTCTCGCCAAGTACTCTACTTTCGGTGGTCTCAATTCTCCGTTGCATTTCGCCGCCGCTAAAGGCCATAACGAGGTTTCTTTTCAATTCTCTAATTGCTTTTAATTTCGTTAAATCTTTTGTATTTTTCGAATTTTTGATATAAAGTTTTTTTTTTGCCCATTCTGATGTTAGATCGTCGGGTTGTTACTCGAGAACGGAGCCGATGTGAATTCCAGAAATTATTGCGGCCAGGTATAATTCGAGATTCAGTTATTCTCAATTGGATTTTTGGGATTTTAATTCTTTGAGCTGATTTAATGATCCAAGTTCGATTCTTTTGACTAGACGTGCCTTAGTTTGATCTGGGATTTAAAATCTTTAGCTAAGTTTGAGCTAATAGCATAAAAATTCGATTTTGAGCTAGATTAATTAGCTAAGTTTGGTTAAAACTTAAAAGTCACTCCTACACTGAATCCACTAGAAGCCAGGAATATAATATGCTAAGCGTGTAATTGATCTTGTTCAGACGGCATTGATGCAAGCATGTAGATACGGACATTGGGAAGTTGTGCAAACTCTTCTACTATTCCGATGCAATGTGAGTTGTTTTCATCAAAAGCTATACGATTTTATCAGATTTTGTTTCTTAGTATCGTCTTTTCTTTCTCAAAGGTTACTAGAGCTGATTATTTAGCTGGAAGAACAGCGCTTCATTTCGCTGCTGTGAATGGTCACGCCAGGTGTATTAGACTTGTCTTGGCAGACTTTGTACCTAGTGAGAAACTTAACTCTCTTCCTGAGACTGGTGTGGTAACTACTAAGAACAAATCCGAGCCAAGGTTTTTGTTTTGAAACCATCTTCTATGTTTGTGACTATTTGATTTGATTATAACGATCCACAAATAAAGGATTGGTGGTCTTATGGTGCAGCGCATTGTCTAAATTTGTGAATAAGGCGGCTGATGGTGGAATCACAGCTCTTCATATGGCTGCCTTGAATGGATTATTTGACTGTGTGCAGCTTTTACTTGATCTTGAAGCAAATGTTTCCGCTGTGACATTTCATTATGGAACATCGATGGATATGATTGGTATGAGCTCTCTCTCCGCAATTTTCCTTTTCTTGCCTATAGGATTCTTTTTATACTGTTCCCAAGATGATGATCTTGGTCTATTACCGTTTCAGGAGCCGGAAGCACGCCTTTGCACTATGCCGCTTGTGGTGGGAATCTGAAATGTTGTCAGGTAAAAACACTACTAGGTTAATTCTTTTTATTGTTTTGGTATTTTGGAGACAAAGAGTTGCGAGAATCTCAAACTGCTGTGTTTTCTCCATAGATTCTTCTTGCAAGAGGTGCAAGAAAGATGACATTGAACTGCAACGGGTAAGATATTCCATCATAATCTTCTAATGTTCTGTTTCATGTTCAATACCAGTTTTGGGGAAATATTTGACTTCGTTAGAATGGAAACTTTCCTTTTCAAAAAAATCTTTTTAGGTGGCTACCTATTGACATAGCACGGATGTGGAGTCGTCATTGGTTAGAACCGTTACTTTCACCAAATTCAGATGTTGTCATTCCAGCGTTTCCTCGTTCCAATTACTTATCATTGCCCCTTTTGAGTATACTCAACATCGCAAGGTAATGAATAAACCTCCATCTGAGTAATGAAGAAACCTCCATCGAGTTTATGGGACCAAACTTTGGCTCCAATATGTCTCAGATGATTTATTTTCTTGTTAACTATTTGCTGGCAGAGAGTTTGGGTTGCAGTCTGCAACCATCACAGATGAGGTCGATATCTGTGCGGTGTGCCTGGAAAGAACATGCACTGTTGCTGCTGAAGGTTCGGTTTTCAATTATAGTCATACCCTTTTTCTGATTTTTATTAATCTCCTTTATCTAAAAAACCAAAGTTGCGGATTTTGTGTTTCAGGTTGTGAGCATCAGCTATGTGTGAGATGTGCGCTATACCTTTGCTCTTCGAGCAATGTTCCCTCCGTGACAGTTGGCCCGCCCGGCTCAATTCCTTGCCCTCTTTGCAGACACGGAATTGTGTCATTTATACGACTCCCGAGCTCCCTCACCAGAGAAATGAAGTTACCTATGTCACTCGGGTTCTGTGCACCGTGTATGCTTCACACAGGGGACACAACAGATCAATCATCACCAACATGCCCAACAACAGAACAGTGTAGCAGCAGGACCCGGGCGGCCTCGGTTTCATCTGATATGTTCTGTCCGGTAACATGTAGCCCATTCCCTTCAGTCAACATTCCAATGTGCACCTGCAGTGAAGGGACATGTCCAAACTTTGAGTCACATGGAACAGAGAGACATAGCGAAGAAGATGATGAATATTCTCCTTCACGAACAACAACTGAGCAGGAAAAGATAGAAGAAGGGAAAAGACTTGGGAAGACAACAACTTGCTCAAGCATGTTCTGGGGAAGAAGAAGCTGCAGCAGAGAGAACCAATGCAACTCCGAGATCAATGCTTGATTGATCTCACAAACATTATTTCTTTGTACAGAGAGAGAGAGAGAGAGAGAAAGAATCAATGTCTCCATCATTTCTTTGTTTTTAAACGAGATGAGCTACAAGAGTCTTCTTCTTAGGTTTGTTTTGACTTTGGAGAGGCTACAGTTATTAATTTGTGGTGGAAGATTTGTAATTATCAATCACCATAATGATGGAGTCTCATTTTGCGAAATCTTTGTATTTCATTCTGTTTGTTTGTAGCATATGATTTTCAACACAAGATGAAGTCAAACAAAAGTTTAATAATTTCAGAAATTAATGATTCTCCTCTAAAGCTCTTTTGGTACTATGACGACACAAGTCCACGACATTTTCAAGAATCAGATAAAACTATCACTCGGTTAGTTCAAAAACATTCCCATTTTCAGGTTTGCTACTTTGAACTCGTCTGCGTAAGTTTAATTTCCGTTACATTTTCATTTAAATTTCTTTATTAAGTACTACGCCATAGTCTATATATATATCGAATATCGAAACTGCAGTTCTCAAAATTGCCGTTAACAAACTTCATAACAATGGTCTACTAATAAACAAAAAAGGATTAATATCGGCGTTACAAAGTTTAAAGAAGTCTGCGTCACGAGAGTCGTGTCTCTTCTCCGTCACCTCTTCTTTTTCATCTTCAATCTCATTAAGCTTTAAAATAATTCAATTATTTTTCTTTAATAGCGTGATTTATCTTCTTTTCTTGTAAAGTATTGAGTCATTTTCTCTCTAAAAGAATCTCTTTTAAATCTCGAGTTTTGTTCATTCATTCTCTAAACCATGGCGTTTCATCCCGCCTTATTCCTGTTTCTCTTCTTCTCTGTTTCAGGCACCGCCGTTAATGATTTAGCCTCAGAAACAGATTATTTGATTTCCTTCAAACTATCTCTCCAAAACCCATCAGCTCTTGCTTTTTGGAACGTTTCTTCTTCTCGTTGTGATTGGGTAGGCGTAACATGTCGTTTTGGGCGAGTCTACTCATTGTGTCTACCTTCAATGTCTCTCAAAGGCCATCTCTTTCCATCTCTCTTCTCTCTCCCATCTCTCTCCGTCCTCGACCTATCGGAAAACTCACTCTCTGGTCAGATTCCCAAGGAAATTTCAAGGTTGGAGAATCTTCAACAGCTTCAACTTTTTCTCCTGGGAAATACCTCCGGAGCTCGGGAAATTAAAGCAGCTTCAAACCTTAGACCTCTCTAGAAACTCACTGACGGGAATGATCCCGGGTCAACTCAGCGAGTTAACTCACTGTATCTTGATGTAAGTGGTCACAATCTTTCAGGTTCCCTTCCTCCGTCTTTATTCCTCAGCTTCTCTGCACTGTCTTCACTAGATGTTTCTAACAACACACTCTCCGGCGACATTCCACCAGATATAGGGAAACTAAGTAACCTCTCTGATCTCTACATGGGATTCAACTCCTTTTCTGGTCAACTCCCGCTGGAGATTGGTAGATTTCATTGCTGAAGAACTTTGTTGCACCTTCTTCCTTCTTCCAAGGACCATTACCAAATGAGATATCGAAGCTCAAAAATTTAGTAAAGTTGGACCTTTCTAACAACCCGCTCAAATGCTCAATCCCGAAGTCGTTTGGAAAGTTGAAAAACTTGACCATTCTGAATCTTGTCTCCGCAGAGCTTATCGGATTGATCCCTCCAGAGCTTGGTCACTGTAAAAGCCTCAAGACATTGATGCTTTCTTTCAATGATCTCTCGGGTTCTCTACCTTTGGAGTTATCAGAGATTCCCCTGCTGACATTTTCTGCGGAGAGTAATAAGTTTTCAGGTTCTTTACCGTCTTGGATCCGTAAGTGGAAGCAACTGGATTCACTTCATCTGGCTAGCAATAAATTCTCTGGAGAAATCCCTCGTGGGATTAAAGATTGTCCAATGTTGAAACAAGTGAATCTCGCCAACAACTTGTTAACTGGTTCGATACCTCCAGAGCTCTGTGGTTCTGGTACATTCGAGGACTGGGAATTCCCTTACAGGAAACATTAAGGAAGTCTTCATTGGATGTACGAATCTTATACAGTTGGTTCTTACCAATAACAAGATCAATGGCTCGATTCCTGAGTATTTTTCGAAGCTTCCACTAATGGTGCTTAACTTGGATTCCAACAACTTCACTGGAGAGATCCCAGTGAATCTCTGGAAGTCCACAGATTTGATGGAATTTTCAGCTTCTTATAACCGTTTACAAGGTTATTTGCCTGCAGAAATTGGTCGTGCATCTTCCCTGAAACGCCTTGTGCCCACTGATAATCAGATCAGAGGTGAAACACCAAGAGAGATTGGGAATCTTACTTCGTTATCTGTCCTGAATCTGAATTCAAACAAGCTTCAAGGAAAGATACCAAATGAGCTTGGTGAAATGTACTTCTTTGACTACATTAGATCTCGGCAACAACAATCTCTAAGGACAAATTCCAGAGAGAATCACAGCTCTTTCTCAGCTTCAATGTCTGGTTCTGTCTTATAACAATCTTTCCGGCTCAATTCCTTCAAAACCATCTACATATTTCCATCAGAAAGTGATACCTGATCTGAGCTTTCTTCAACATCATGGGGTGTTTGATCTCTCGTTCAACAATTTGACAGGCCCTATTCCTTCAGAACTCGGTGATTGTGTCGTAATGGTGGAGTTGTTGCTGAGCCACAACCATATCTCCGGGGAAATCCCAGCTTCACTCTCTCGTTTAACCAACCTCACAATACTAGATCCATCTGAAAATGCCTTTACCGGCTTCATTCCAAGAGAAGATGGGTTATTCTCCTAAGTTGCAGGTATTAAACTTGGCTAATAATCAACTCAGTGGTCTTATACCTGAAAGTTTTGGCTTTTTATGTAGATTGGTGAAGCTAAACTTGACCAAGAACAAGCTGCATGGATCAGTTCCTGCTTCTCTTGGGAACTTGAAAGAGCGTAAACACATGGACTTGAGTTTTAACAAGCTAAACGGAGAGCTTCCACAAGAAATTTCTCAAATGCTCAAACTTGTTGGTCTTTACATTGAACAAAATATGCTCACTGAAGAAATCCGTGCAGATATTGGTAACCTTACGCAGCTTGAGTACCTTGATGCTTCTGAGAATAGGTTATCCGGAGATATACCAACAAAGGTATGTGGATTGCCCAATCTGCAGTTGTTGAATCTAGCCACGAACAATCTGCAAGGAGATGTGCCGACGGTGTTTGCGAGGATCCTTCCAAGGCATTGCTTTCAGGGAACAAAGGGTTGTGTGGCAAAGTGATTGGATCAGATTGCAAGATCAATGGATCAAAGTTGTTGAATGTTTTGGGGCTTGTAGGAATCATACTTGGGAGTACGATCATTGTTCCTGTGTCTGTGTTCTCTCTGCGCATATGGATTATGATGAGAAATAGAGTAAAGCAGAGAGGTGATCCAGAGGAAATTAAAGAAAGCAGATTAAAAGGGTTCGTTGATCAAAACCTCTATTTCTTGAGTGGAAGCAGATCAAAGGAGCCATTGAGCATCAATGTGGCTATGTTTGAGCAGCCACTTGTCAAAGTCAGTTTAGCAGACGTTGTGGAGGCAACAGATAATTTCAGTAAGAAGAACATCATAGGTGACGGTGGTTTTGGGACTGTTTACAAAGCTTGTTTACCCGGTGGAAAATAGTAGCTGTTAAGAAGCTAACCGAAGCTAAAACGCAGGGAGACCGCGAGTTTATGGCGGAGATGAAGACTCTAGGAAAAGTGAAGCATCTGAATCTGGTGTCTCTGCTTAATTATTGCTCTTTTAATGAAGAAAAGCTTCTTGTGTATGAGTACATGATAAATGGAAGCTTTAGACCATTGGTTAAGGAACCAAGCCGGGATTCTTGAGGTACTAGACTGGTCCAAACGCCTCAAAATTGCTGTTGGAGCTGCAAGAGGACTAGCTTTCTTACATCACGGCTTCATCCCTCACATCATACACAGAGACATCAAAGCAAGCAACATTCTTGACAGTGAGTTTGAGCCAAAGGTGGCAGATTTCGGGTTAGCAAGATTGATCAGTGCTTGTGAGACTCATGTGAGTACAGTCATCGCTGGGACATTTGGGTATATTCCATCAGAATATGGTCAAAGCGCTCGTGCCACGACGAAAGGAGATGTGTACAGCTTTGGTGTGATCTTATTGGAGTTGGTCACGGGGAAAGAGCCGACTGGTTCAGACTTTAAAGAGAGTGAAGGAGGGAACTTGGTTGGTTGGGTATTTCAGAAGATTAACAAAGGGAAAGCGGTGGATGTTCTTGATCCTCTGGTTTTATCAGAGGTTTTGAAACACTCAATGCTTCGTCTGGTTCGGATTGCTGTGCTCTGCGTTTCTGAAACGCCGGCTAATCGCCCAACCATGCTTGATGTCTTGAAAGATCTCAAGGAGATATAAGGTAAATTCCAAAACGTTGTTGTTGTTTCATGTGTTTCTTGTTGTTTAAGTAACTGCTAAAATTCAATGTTAATGTTGGTGTAACTCTGTTTTTAAGTGTTTAGATCTTTGAGAAAGGAAAAATGGGGTTTTCACTTTTGAGTTTCCAAATAATTGCACTTTGATTTAATGATTGTAAAAGTAAATGGATGTTAAGCCAAACCGAATCAGTACTATTTTTCTAATACCAAAGTAAATATAATCCGATATCAATTCTTTCAAAAAATTCTCTGGATATCTAAGCAAACCAAACTTATTCTTTATCCAAACTGAATGTACATCACTGAATAACAAAACACTTGTTCAATTGACGGAAATGCCTTTTTTTGTATGAGAGAAATAAAATCAAATTGTAAGGGGAAAGAAAGGTTGGCATGTCACGTCAGCTTTTAACTACTCCCACTTCTTTTATTCTTTTGTTATTGACTCCTACGATTCGCTCTGGGTAACTTAAATAAGCCAAACGGGTTCATATAAACCATTAGGAGTCTGAAAACGGAGTTTTTACAAAACGAAACAAATACTATGTTCTATAGACATTCTATAAATTTTATATTTTCAAGATGAAAAACACAAATATAAATTAATTTAAACCATTTTTCTCCCCAAGAATGGCCAATCTACGAAGCAGAGCTTTTTTTTTTATTTAGTCTTTCCTTTTCGTTTTCGTTTGTAAACTTTACCGTGTTATCGTGGTTATCTAGTGTATCCTCGCCTTTTGCATATGATTTTTGAATGAAATTTAATAAAGTAGATGAAAAAAAAAACAGGTAAAAACTAAAAAAAAAGTTTGATACTCCATTTACAAAAAGAAAAAAAAAACTGACAAAAGATTAACTTTGAAGTCTCGGTGCACTATATAGACCATTGACTACAGACTTTGTCCAGAGTCCAAACCATTTATGTCATCTTTCACGGTTTAAGCATTTATTGCACTGACCTCAATATGTTATGCCTCATTAGTAACATCAATCAAATTAATTGATGGGTTTATGTATTATATGGGCCACGTCCATTTAAGTTGAGATATTACGGGTCTATTAACCTAGCCCATGGCAAAACAATCTTGATACACTTTTTTCTCGAAATCATAATAATTAGTGTATAAGTAGAGTCGGTATACCGACGAAAATCTTCAGAGACAACGACCTTTATAGGAGACCGCATGGACCATGTGAATAAATTAATTATCAATGCATTATTGTAACTCTATTCATTGATTACTATATTATTCATTGATATCTTAAATTAGTTTTTTTTTGTTGTTCTTAACATCCTCGGTTGGTTATATGCAAATTGATTTTCTCTTGCTTTGCTCTTCCGTTATGGACCTATGGTTAATGTAATTAATGAATGGAAATCAGTTTTTAGAGTATTATTCTTTTTATTTGTTAAAGAATTTTTATTATTATCTATAACTTATATAAATTCGTCGTATTCTATGCGTATGATCATATAGTCGTGTTTGTGTGTGTCATATGACTCGTGTTAGACGCTTCAACTTATCCTACATTATAAGGCGTGCAAGGGAAAAACTGTATCTAGGCTTATTTGTGCATAAAAATACAAAAGCAATAAATAATTTTTGGGTAAATTTGGCATGTGAACAATGGAAGCATATAGTACAATTGCTACTTATGTTTGCAAGATACCCTGGTACATAAGAATATACACGAGTTGATAGTTATGGAAAAATATAATATTTATTATTCATATATAGTCTATACACGAATGAATATGTTTACTAACACTCAAATTTGATTTTAATCTTTGGGGTATAAATTTGTTTGGATATCCACAAATTTAGATATCTAGATATATTAAAGGGTTTTTTTATCATATTTTACTTTTCTATAAACAATTAACAATATGAAATTTAAAACGCTAGAAATACATAGACTTAAAGCTAATATTCAACTTTACGATTTGCGGTTAAATCAACCACGGCTAAACGAACATAATTTATAACATGATTACATAATTATGCTGTTTAGTATTGCACCGAATGAACCATCCACGATCGAAGTTTATTTATATATGTAACTATCTCTAGTATACATAAAAATCCTATGAAAAGGTTATAAAACAACAAATATTAATATCGTGCCTTTGGGAGTCTTACTTTTGAAGTAACTTTAGTAGACAACTTAAGTATCATTAACAAACAAGAAGACTATCTGTTAATGTTTGTTGATGGCTTGGTGCTACAACTGGAACCGGTTTGGTATATGGCCGGTTTTACAGAGTTGAAGATAAAGAGATTCGATTGATCCAACGGCTCGTGAGCTTCGGGTGCATAGAGATTAAAGGGTAGAGGATAGAAGCGGTCGTAGGATTTGTTTGATGCCATTTTAGTTGACGTCAACCATTGGAAGATTGACACGTGGAAACATTGAGAAGAGCGTCTTAAGAATAAAATGCTTTTCTTGTAAAAGAAATAAAATTCCTTGTCTAATCCTTCACGCCGCGTCTAGCTATAAAATTTTCAGACAACAACTTCGCTTTCTCTATCTTTCAGCTAAGCAACTTAAACTTGGCTTATCTCTAATAGCTCGGCTCGGCTTAGTGTATAATACTAAAGGATAAATTTGGTTAATGAACTGACTAATTACAAGTGTTTGTAGATTACGCATAATAAATACCTTGCTAAACGATCATACGCAATGCTTAGTTAGGAAACTGATCATTAAGTTATCTCAACTTATATTCTGATCTTTTTGTTAGCTTACCCTTTTATTTACTGTTTGTGAAAATAAAACTAATATGTATATTTGCTGGAAAACCAGTTTGAGCTCTTACAATATATATTTTTGTCAGAATAGTTTTATTATTTCATAAAATATGAATTTCAATAACCGCCTATTTAAGTATACAATTTTCTTTATTTTACAGAGTATTATACTTTTATTATTATTTAAAAGGATGAGTATGTATAGCAGAATTGAGTTAGGTCACACTATATATAATTATATATACACAATTAGAAAAATAGTAAAGGGGATTCATGTAAAATTAATTAACAAATTTACTTATTCGGCTGTGTAAATTAAGAATAAGAAAGAACGTGAAAATATGTAACAAGCAAAAAAAGAAAGTATTAAAAAGATATCTTTTAATTAAAAAGAAACAACCAAACAAAACATTATCTTCAATGTTTATCCATGTTATTTGTTGTTAATGCGTTTTTATCCTTTCTTTTTTCTTTTCTCACGCAAAAAATCTTTATGGTTTTAACAATTATACTGACGCAAAAGTTCAATCTTCAAAACATTTGGCATGTAATCCATTTTTGATTAAAAATAACTTTAGATAAATTGATATGAGAAAAAAACTTAAAACTGATTATAAAAATAATGAATTAACAAAAGAACATAATTCGCCGATGGAGGATATTAAGCCGGATCCAACGACTGCCGTCGCGAGTCCGTAAATATATCCAAAATTAACTCTTAAAAAAAAAACTAAAAATTCCAGTCGTAATCCAAGGGTTGAGATAAAAGCTCACACCATAACGCTAGATCCATGGCAGAAACATAGCAAAATCCATTGCTCTTTTGTTTTTTGTCTTCTTCCATTCATTTTTTTAAAAATTATTTTTCCTAATCCAACTAACCGAAAACCAAACTCTCTATCCCCTCCTCTCCGTTTCTTTCTCTCTCTCTCTCTCTCTCTCTCTCTCTCTCTCTTGGAGGGAGTGCCGGAATTATATCGGAGTATATTCACCGGAATTATATCGGAGTATATTCGCTGGAATTCACGAGAGGAAAGGAGAATTTGATTTGAGCACCGATTCACTTTTTTTAAGAGCAATCTTAGCTGCTTCGATTTGCTTTTGAGGAATTATAAGAGAAGAAGCTGAATTCTCTTGTTTTATAATTTTGGTTAGTTTTTTTCCCTGAAATTTTGTTGGTTAGGGTTTTTGTTATTTGATTATCGAATTTGGTTCTCTGCTTGGAAGACTGATAAATTATATCTTTCAAAAAACTTTCCTCTAGTCAAAAACTATTTCTTAAGCCCCTAAATTGGTTGAATTTGTTTATGGATTTGGGTTGTAGTAGAAAGCTCATGTTTTTATCTAAGGGTTGTGTTGTTCAAGATTTCCTGTATTTGCCAAAACTTGAAAGTTTAAAGACTCTCATCTCTCTCTTATTCTTTCGATTTTGTTGTCAGCTCTACAATGCCGTCTGATATACTGGAACCCAGAGGTGTACCTTCACCTTCTCATTCTCATGAAGACATTCGCATCACTCCTGAGGTTACTCTTGGATTCTTTGCCTTCACTTTATGAAATTTTACCTCAAAACAGTGAATTCTTGGGGTTTGTAGAATCATGTGTACAACTGTTTTTTTTTTCTCAAGACATTTGATGTTTTCTTGGGCAGAAACAATTTGGGTTCATGAAATCTAATCCAATGCCTGAAGGTGGCGGGGATAGAGGTTCCAATCGACCGACTAGTTCTTGGACATCTGACAGTTATCAGCTAACGCAACAATCAAGCTTGTCTGGGGCGCTTCCCTCTGTTACTGCTAATGGAAGAACTGATACTCACTGGGAGAGCAGTCTATTTTCCAGCTCTCTGTCTGAGTTATTTAGTAGAAAATGTAAGCTTTTGATTCTCTTTTACAATTAGTAATGTTGGTTATCTTATAACTATCTAACTGGCTAAACATGATCTGTGTTTCCAAATTGCTGGTTTTGCAGTACGGCTACCAAGAAGTGATAAGTTAGCCTTTCTGTCTGCTAACGGCGAGGAAGAACCTTCTGAGTCTTTAGAAGAGATGGAGGCACACACTATTGGAAATCTTCTTCCAGATGAGGATGATCTTTTTGCAGAAGTGGTTGGCCATAAGTCTCGTGCCAATGTTGGAGATGATTTGGATGACTGTGACCTATTCAACAGTGTTGGTGGCATGGAACTGGATGGAGATGTTTTTTCGTCTGTAGGTCAAAGAGACGGCAAGAGAGACAGCAATGTTTCAGTTGTCGGTGAGCATCCTCCAGGAGAAATTTTATCCAGAATACTTTTTGTTAGGAATATGGATAGCATCATTGAAGATTATGAGCTGAAAGTCCTTTTTGAGGTACATATTTTCACCCCGCGTTTTTGGTTACAGATTCCTAATTTATGGCAAGACATGGTATTTAGAAATTTCAGAAGTCTTCTCTTCTCATTGATGATATATTTACTTGTTTAGCAATATGGAGATGTCCGGTATCTTCATACAGCTGGCAAGAATCGTGGCTTTATCATGGTATCATACTATGATATAAGGGCTGCTCAGAATGCAGTGAGAGCACTCCATGGTAGGCTCTTAAGGGGAAGGAAGCTTGATATTCGTTATTCTATCCCAAAGGTGTTGTTCACTGTTTCCTTCCCCCTTATTTGTATGATTGGGGTTCCTTTCCGTGCGATGTGCGTTAAACCTGTCATTTGTGCTGTCTTGTATCTTACTTATTACTCTTTTGTGATATCAGGAAAATCCTATAAAAGAGAACACGAGCGAAGGAGCCTTGTTGGTTTATAATCTTGATTCTTCTGTATCCAACGAAGAGCTTCACAGAATAGTTAGTTCATATGGAGAAATCAGAGAGGTTTGCTCACTGGTTGCTTTGTGATATTGACGGTTATGTGGCTTTGTGATTCTGATAATTTTTCTATTACTGTTGTTTGCAGGTTCGTAGAACTATGCATGAGAACTCACAGATATACATAGAGTTCTTTGATGTTCGAGCCGCAGAGGCCGCTCTCCGAGGACTGAATGGGCTTGAGATTGCTGGGAGCCAGCTTAAACTTGCGCTAACCTGTCCAGAGGGTACAAGGTGGTTGTCAATTTTTCTTCATTCCTTTGTTTTTTTCTATGGCTGTGAATTCATGGAGCAACAACCTGATTTGAGCCTCCGATTTGCTATGAAATCTTAATAAGAACAATTATGTTGATGTGTAGGATTTATCATACCTTTTTTTTTTCAGTTTCATGCCACAATTCGCTGCAGATGATGGTGAGGGGTGTCTACCTAAAATGTCTTTTAATAATCTTTCATCAGCAAATATTGGTATAATCATGCACTGGGTTTATGGTTATTTGTATATCAATCATTTGGCATACTGGGTCACAACTCATACTTTCTTATCTTTTAATATCTCTGTCTCAGGGAGACATTTCCCAGGAATATTAGCTTCAACCTCCATTGATGGTGGATCTATGCGAGTTATGCACAATTCTGTTGGGTCACCTGTGAACTCCTTCATTGAACGTTATCAGAGCCTCAATATTCCTATTGGTTTGCCACCATCGGCAAGAGTCATCTCAGCTAGCAAGCCTGTTGGTCTACAGGAGCCCGGAAACCCTTTTGATAATTCGAAAACGGGGATCCAAAGCATGCCAAATCTTCATCATTCTTTTCCTGATTACCTTGATAACTTTGCAAGTGGCAGTCCATACAAATCCTCTACGACATTCTCTGAAATGGTAAGCAATGGCCAAAAAGCAAATGAAGGATTCATGATGAGCAATGTTCGTGGAGTGGGCGTAGATGGGTTTAATGGAGGTGGTAAGTATTTCACTAATACGTACACTGTATGGTAAAAGAATTTGACTAATACTAATTGAGAGAAGTTTGATATGGAAGATTGTTATAAAGTTTTTTGACTTACCTGCTTTTGCAGAATATTTAAGTTTTCTCATTTTGTATCTTTTGTAATTTCTTATCGTAGTCATAGGATCTCCCATAAATCAAGGATCCCATTGCGCTAACCTCAACTTATGGAGCAACTCTAACAC
Source organism: Cardamine chenopodiifolia (assembly GCA_963922655.1). Taxonomy (NCBI): domain Eukaryota; kingdom Viridiplantae; phylum Streptophyta; class Magnoliopsida; order Brassicales; family Brassicaceae; genus Cardamine; species Cardamine chenopodiifolia. Next base: position 15,496,361 of record OZ000464.1, on the reverse strand, counting down.
TCAGCAACATAATCCGTCAAGTGGCATTATGTGGCCTAACTCACCTTCTCGCATTAACAGCATTCCTTCTCAGCACATCCCACCTGTAACTGCATTCTCTAGAGCATCTCCTCTAATGGTGAACATGGCATCATCGCCTGTGCACCACCACATTGGATCTGCCTCGGTATTAAACTCGCCTTTTTGGGATAGAAGACAGGCATATGTAGCTGAATCTCCAGAATCTTCTGGATTTCACTTAGGTTCTCATGGTAGCATGGGATTTCCTGGCTCTTCTCCCTCACATCCAATGGAAATTGGTTCTCATAAGGTTTTTTCTCATGTTGGTGGGAAGCGCATCGATGCCAATTCAAAAAATGCTGTATTAAGATCATCGCGACAGATGCCTCACCTCTTTTCTGGAAGGAGCCCAATGCTTTCAGTGTCAGGCTCTTTTGACTTGCCGAATGAACGATACAGGAATCTATCTCACCGAAGAAGTGAATCTAGCTCTAGTAATGCTGAAAAGAAACTTTATGAGCTTGATGTTGATCGCATATTACGTGGAGAGGACAGTAGAACAACATTGATGATAAAAAACATTCCTAATAAGTAAGTGAATTCACCTTTTTCCCCAATCATTCCCTGTTTTACAACATTCCTATTAAGTTAAATTGGTAGGTTGCTCATATTATCCTTTTTTATTGGTTCTGGTAATGGTTTAGGTATACATCTAAGATGCTTCTAGCTGCCATTGATGATTATTGTAAAGGAACATATGATTTCCTTTATTTGCCAATTGACTTCAAGGTATGCAGGCTTCTAACCTTTTTATATAATGGAGTCAAATGTAGCCTTGTAGCTTAGTATTGTCAATATCAGTGTCAATGAACTTTCCCTTTATTTGCAGAATAAATGCAATGTGGGATATGCTTTCATCAACCTTACCGAACCTGAAAATATTGTTCCGTTTTATAAGGTATAGTCTTGTGCTGCTTGTTATGATCAATTTGTGTTTACGACTGACCTTTGTTTTTTAGAAAAAAAGAGCATTTGGTTACAAGTTTAAAACACATACAGGCATTCAACGGTAAGAAATGGGAAAAGTTCAACAGCGAGAAGGTGGCGTCTCTTGCATATGGTCGGATTCAGGGAAAATCTGCCCTTATTGCCCATTTCCAGAACTCAAGTTTGATGAACGAAGACAAACGTTGCCGGCCTATTCTCTTCCACACTGCTGGTCCAAATGCTGGTGATCAGGTAAAAAAGATCAAGGCCTCACGTAATATCATTTATTCAAATGCTTTCCTATTTAATTCTATCGTTTGTTACTTATGTTTTCACTTTAGTATAACACATTAATTAAGCAATCATATAGGTTTGTGTTAGTCATTGTCAGCTATTTTTAATGAGAATTTGCTACATTTGTAATTGTGCAGGAACCATTTCCAATGGGTTCCAACATCCGGTCAAGACCAGGGAAGCCGCGAACAAGTAGCATCGACAACTACACCAACCTTAGCAGCAGCTCTGAAAACCGAGAAGAACCTACAGGTGGGACGGACTCGATCTAACCGATGAGCCAGACAGTTTTCATGTCACAAGCCTTACTAACCTTAGGCGTTTTCTTCTATCTATCAGAGGTAAAAAAAAAAAAAGAGAGACCCAAAAGATTAACACAAGGTAAAAAACTATATATATATATCGTTGATACCCCAACAGCTCTGTAAATCCTTGGGGTAGTAATTTACCTGAGAAAACTCATTTTACAGTGGAGTAAGTTTTTGAACTTGGTCCTTTAAACTCGCTCAGGTTGCTTCATAAGTTTTGTTGTATCATCAAAACCCCCGGAGAAATCTTGCTGGCTTTTTTTTTTTTGGTTCTAATTTTTATTGTAATTTTCTTTTTGTTTTTTTTTTCTTTTAAAAAATGGTTGGGTTATGTCTTCAAGGATATTTTCTTTGTAACAACTTAGTACGACGTGTTCAGTTTGTTCGCTAGCGTTTTGGGACCATTAATCATTTATGTAAACTCTTGAGGGCGAAGTTTTTTGGCATTGCTTTCTTCTTTTGGTTTTTAGTGTTTCTTTACCTTTGGCAGGTCACTTTGAAACCCTCTGACAGTCAGTTGTTCAAGCTTCCTATTTGAACAAAACTATTGATATCTGAATATCACGTTCCAAACCGACCAAGAAAATACGATTCAGACACTGGATAAATCAGAATTTTAAAATTGATTTTTTATATTATTCTAAAATTTCCCAATTCAAAAACAATTCCCAAATCCAATCGAATTTATGACTTTTTAAACAGAAACAGTAAATCATCATATTAATTCATACTAATTCAGTTTCAGTTCATTATTATTATTCTTTCTTAACCAAAAATTTGGGGGAAAGAAAAATAAAAGGGACCGCGTTCGTAGATAATGACAACAGTAAGGGCTTTGAAACTTCACGCAAAGCTGCGTTGTGCATACGGTAACTAATTTATGATTTTTGGGTTGGATGCATTTTAGATATTTACTATTACTATCTCATAAAGGATATTTTCAGCCCATTAAAGCCTCTGACCCATGAACGGTTGCGCAAGGACCTTATTATTCTGGGTCCTTAATCTCGATCCATGTTAAATTAATTATATTTAGTAGAGTAGACTTCTCCCACGGCAAATCAAACTCATTATCTCTTTGGTTTTAACCTACAAAAAATTACAATATTTCAACTGCATGTTAGTTTTTTTAATTTTTAAAAAGATAGTAGTTTTTTAAGTCTTAAGAAAAATAGAAACATTAAATCAATGAATAAATATATGAAGTTTGACGAAAAAAATATATAAAAAAAAACATTCATGATTCTCTTGGATGGCCTATTTTGATTCGTGTTATTTATAGAAATAAAGTGGTAAAATTATGCTTCTGAAAAAGGTTTGTTGTTTGCCATTGTAGTAGCGAAATCTTTTAATTGGTCATTTCGTGAAATTTATGTCTTATTATTCACGTCTCCCTCTAAAAGGATGCGCTCTTCGATTCCTTCTTAAAGTCATACCGCATTATACTGCAATAATTTAATGATGTAATTCTAGAAAAATGTTTTATTCCCATGGAATAGAACTAATTTATTAACAAAATTATCGTATAAACGTCGGTTTGTAAATCCGATTCTAAACTAATGTGGACCAAAAATTAATCACTAGGCCGGTGTAGTAAATATCCTTACGAGATCGAGGCTTTGTTATATCCCAGTCATTTTAATACATCTGGATCGTCTACTTTTCCAGATAATTTGTTTTTGCAATAATTAATTTTGGAAATAATTCTTATTAGGGTAACTTATGTTTTTTATTTCTATATTTTTATTTGTCAATAGAATATTTTTTGTTTGAAAGATGTTTTAGACTTGTCTAGGACATATATTCTTCAGGACACAGCTTGAAATTCTGCAGAGCCGGGTCCATTGATAGCTCAGCTTTGGAATGACATCAGGAGCTCTTGGAGCATCATGTGTTTACCCGTTACAGGTAGTAAGAACAAGGTAAAATCCGAAAAACATGTAACAAACTTTTTATGTGTGTTTCTTTCTTATCTGTGTTTATAAAAACAAGTTTGATCCTTGTCATTTCAGAATGCAAGCGGATAGTTCAGAGACGACGATGGAGCAAGAGTTTATGAAAACGATGAGAGGCGAAGGTCTTAGAGGTTTCTACAGAGGACTGTTACCAAATCTTCTCAAAGTAGTTCCAGCTGCAAGCATTACCTACATTGTTTATGAAGCTATGAAGAAAAATATGGCTCTTGATTAGCCAATACGGTCTTGAAGTTTTCCCGGAGTTAGTTATTCTTTTCCGTTCCCAAAGGGTCACACTTGACTCTTGAGCTTTAGATTATGTGAGTAAACAAAAACAAGACGAGATTGTAACATTTCTGGTCGTTTAAATTATACTCGTTCTATTCCTTTTTAATCAAATGTTAAAAGTTACATAAATTATTTTTATATAAGAAATATCATTTAATATTTAATTTAAAACAATTTAACTATACAAATGGTCACCAAAAAAATTTTTTGTATAGTTCGCAAAGTATAATTTATCACATATAGAATGGAACGGAAAGAGTAACATAAACAGAAAATAAACGATTTTTTGAGAAAAGGCAAGGGTATTGTTTGGATAGTTCGTAAAGTATTTTTTATATTAGTTATTTTACATAAATAATAACTAGTACTTGTAGACTTGTAGATAACTTTATAAAAATTTAGCTGAGATAGTTCATTCGAAGAGATTTATGGTTCGTTGCAGGTTTGTTACATGTCAGGTGGTAATAATGATCAAGGTTGAAAGAGTCCTAGCTCTCTTAATGTTTAATCTTTGCACTGTACTCAGAAAATTGCTGCAACAAAACATGGAGTCATCAGACACATAAAATCGAGATTACAAAAAAAATGCAATATAAAATTAAAGATATATGAGATTAAGATGGATCATACTTCCATGAGATGTCCCCAGCCATCATCCAATCTCCATCTTTGTCTAAATACGTCAAAGTATGGTGATTTCTAGAAACAGAGCTATTTCCGTCACCGTCTGTTAGAATCAAGATTAAGTCTTTAAGAAAAAATAAATATACATCTATGGAGTTTACTGGCCGGTTAATGAATTTCAATTGATTTGAACCTAATGAAAATTGTGTGTTACTGAAATTATCCCATTATTAAAAGATATAACTGTCTCTCCTTTCTCAGTCACTCTTAATCTTGTTCCCGATGTCTCCATACCTCCATTGAACTTCTTCTCATCTATGACGTCAATGGTTAATAGCTCGGCACATTCCTATAGCACCACAGGTCTCCTCTCTGAGGAGACGACCGTCGTACATTCTTCTGCCACCACAAATATGTCCTAAAGCCTAAACCCATGTGGCTCCAAAACGGGGTTGTTGTTGTAGATCAAGTAAAAGATCATCTCAATCACTCCGAAGAAGAATCCTAGAAAATTTGGTACCGTGACGTTCAAGTCTTTAAAAAGAACCATATAAGCGTTATTTGTTTTTATTACATTCCTATTTAACGAGAATTCCTAAATGTTTAGGACGAAGTTTTAAATGGTCTTCAAACCCTTGCCTTACGTTTTAGGAACCTCCCTAAAATCATTTTTATAGTATTTTGATGATGATTTAGAAAAATAAAATATAAAACTGACATCTTAAGATTATTCTTCACTTTGAACGTTTGTAAATTACTTACATCTAATTGTAGTATCAAACATATCAGACAGAGTGGCTACGAGACTCTCGTAGTTACTGAACGCAAGGAGATTGAGCTTCCTCCCTTCGGGATTACCTTCTTTGTAAACCTTGACAAAGCGAGATTGAGAAGATGTAGATTCCATTGATGCTACCGATATTGATGCGACTGACACCATTAAGTCTTATGTGACTCGACCATAAATATTATGATTGCACATTCGAATTTATAAAATATCTACGTGTTTTTTTCCAAAAAATATGTTTAGTTATGTTTTTATCCCACATTCAGTATCATTTTATTGATCATTATCTAAATAGATAATGGAATAGTTTACAGTTATGAAAACAATCTAAAAAGAAATCTTTTATATTAATCATTATAACCTATTTAAGTATATATATATATATATATGTGGTTTAACTTATATTTTAGTTTGATGGACTTATTTACCAACAGTAGATTAACATTGTTTTTTTCGTTGACTTATTGAAGACTTATTTAACACATTCATTTTATTTATGACAATTGATCTATATTTCTCAAGTATTGGTCTTCTACGATCATTTAATTTCATTTTTTAGCTTAAGGAAAAAATCTGCTTCATGATGTTGACAAGTGACAACAATGTTATACCTAAACATCTGTTTATTTAAAATGCTACCTTCGGCTTTAACATATATTTATTTTAAAAGTTAGTGATTCAATTATTATTTAATTTTCTTACCGAGGATAGAAGTGTGGTATTCGAATCAAAGAACCTAGAGGAAAATTAGCAATTTTAAACAATAACTCGCAAACCAGCAAGTATTGGGAATTCTCTTAAATAACAAAACTGATTGTCAGGCAAAAAGATACAGAACCACGACTAAAAAATAAGGCAAAAACCATGATAGTCACCACAAATAAAAGCAGTAGCAACCATACACATAGATAAGCAAAAGAAGTTTGGAAAAAAAGTTGCTGATGTTATTATGGACATCGATGTCCATAAAGTATATCACGATATCGTAGATGCTATCAGGACTTGGAACTAAACAAACGAAAGAAACTGGTGACAAAGGCCGTGTAGGTTCAGAGTCAGGTGGGTTGGTCACAAAACCACTAACTTTTATTTGTCCTATATAACAAAGAAAAAGAAAAAAAATTGTCGGCAAAAAGAAAATACGAATTTTTAAGAGATGCATTCAAAATGGAAGTTTTCTAAAAATTTACGATAAAATAGACAAGTTAGAAGCACAATTATATTGCGCAGACGATACACTAGCAAAGTTGTAAAACTATATAACACACACACACACATAATTTCAGAAAAAAGAAACACATATGTTATATACATATATGAAGTCCTATATTTTTACATAGAGACGTCTCAAACTATTTCACATCCGTTAAAAAGCTAGTTATGGTACTATTTGTGAATCGCAACTTGGATCTTAATATATAAAGCTAGTTTTAAGAGAAATAACAAGAAACCCAATCGGAGATAAACAGAAAGATAACAGAAAAACAATCGAATACTTCTCGTCAGAGATTCTAGACATCACCGGAAAAAAAAGAACAGAAAGAAATTATAGAGAAAAATACGAAGAAGAAAGGCGTAGCCTTCCCTTTGCCTCTGATGACTTGCCGTTTGTATCCTTCAGAGAAAGATAACGGAATTGAGCTAACTTCCGTTAACCGCAGCTCGAATGCTTCTTAACGCCGTCTTCTTGTTCTGTTTCTTCCTCCATATCTCTTTTTGTCTTCCTTAGAGTATTGACGGGCGAGCTAACCGTTAGTAGTAGTGTTTCCTTTTTAGTCTTCTTCGCCTATCTTCACCCCATTTATAATGCTTCATTTGGTCCCATAATTAATTTATCATTGTTATCGTGTTAAAATATATTTTAATTAAAGTATGTTTTTGCTCAGTTTTAGTTTCAACCCATGGAATCTTTTTGAAAGTTATACCTAACTTGGGTAAAAAAATTATAAACATTTTGATAACGTGCATGTTCTACTTTTAAAGATATCCCAGCTTGCATTATTGCATTATAATTAAAAATATTTGAGCATATCATTGGTCCGAAACAGTAAGTCAAATGCTTTGATAGAAATACTTGTTTTTTGAAAGAAAAAACGTTGGATTCTAAATCTGATTTCTAAGAAGTATGTTATGCTTCCATATATGATGCAAAATATATTTGTCCTGTTTTAACATTTTGCACACGAATTTGAAAAAGTAGAATTATATCTTATCTTTACAAATTAATTTGATTTTTGGATGCCCATTCTTTTTTCCCTTTTTAATTGATTTTACTTAGGAATAAATTAAATATTTCTAGTATTTACTGTGATAACACAACAAGTTTAGTCTCAAACCACGCTTGTCAAGTTATTATATAAACGGAGTCATGAGTTAATTCAGATAACTGCTACACAAGTTAATCAAGTGGCCGTTTTATCTTTAATTAGGGTAGCTTATCAATAATATTCTTTGTATCACAACGTATAATATATATATTAATTCATAATCCAGATATCTAATATCAAATCAAAAACAGTATGATCCTAGCTTTATTTATTAATTTTCAAAAAAGATCTCGAATCATTCCATTATACTGTAAAAACGATTAAAACCACAATATTGAAGCTAGTGGAATAAGATATGTTCAGAAAAACATATTATAGTGAAATTAAAGAAGGAAAAAATATACGACAAGTATCGAGGTGGTTTCTGCAGATGGAAGGAATTATTCTATAGTTTTTGCTATATTTATCTTCCACTTGTCGGAATTATATATTAATCTAAACTCTAAAGAGCGCAGTAAAAATTATCGTTGTCGTTGGTGTTTATAGAAAAATCTGAAAACTCTAAAAATCACAAAGTAAAATTTTAAATGTATATATATATATATATAATAAAATTAAAATACATATGCCTGACAAGAACAAAAATATATATTCAAATAATTATCCTAATCTTATCTATGAATGATATAGGCGAACCAAGATGGTAATTACAAAAGGACTCAAGGACCACATGCGTTTTGGTAGTGTGCAACCACTTTGCATCTCTATTTTTTATCAAATTAGTAATAACTTTTTTCACTCCCAGATTAATAATTTAAATTAATGTTAGATGTTAATAAGAGTTTTCAATCTGGATAAACAACACTAATTTATTTTTTGGGTAACATAAACAACACTAATTTATATCAAACCAAAAAGTCTTATCCAAAAACCAGCTTAATTTTCAAATCAGATAGGATGTTAATACCTTTTTTATATACAAAAACCAAATTCAAACCTAAACGAACCAAAGTTATTTTTGTGAAAAACAAAAATATGTTATTAAAATTCGAACTAATATAGCAAATCGATCCATACTATTAGTTTGGTAACTATTTAAAAATATCGAAAATCCAAAAATCTGAACAACCCTCTAACCTCAAACCGAAACATAGATTAAACACTTCTAGATGCTAACTCTTGGTTATAAATTTATGAAAATAAAAAAATGTCAAAAATAGTGATATATCTTTGACGCATGGTTTTTAGAAAATTTTAAAATATTTTATATGTCTTTTAGAATTTTTAAGGTTGAAATACATTCGGAAAATTTTTAATGCTTAAAGAGCAAATATTGAAGCAAAAAAGTGACAAATAGACCATTTTGGATCATAAATCGATCGGTTTACATTCAGATCGATTAATCCAACATTAGAAAATTTACCGTGAGTTTCAGATTGACCAGACGAAAATCAGATAGATTTCATAAATACGTAAGTTTGAGTTATATCATCTCCTTAGAAAATACGTAAATTTGAGTTTAAAATTATGATTATCTATTCCATAAATAATTATCTGATTTATATCTCTACGAATTATCCTTGGCATAGCGCTCTTTTAGTTAATATTACATTATCTTTAATTGTTAATTTTGTTTCATGATAACCAACAATTATATTTTTGTTTTATTCTATTTCATTCTAAAAAAATCATAATATAACATTGATCTTTGTGAAATCGATCTTATCTATACTATTGTCATTGTATGCACTTACATTCTTATTTTGACTTGAAAACTTGGTGTATCAAATAGGCGAAACATATTATTTTCTTCTCTTGATGCATCTCTCTTCGTCCTAAATTTAATTTTGACATCTTCTTTCGAAACACAGGCGGGTTATATATTATTATATATTATATGCCATCGGTGACAAATATTCTTCTATGTCGTCATTTCCACTAAAATTGTTTTCATAGTTCCACAAAACAAACATATTAAGAGTAAATTACGCATTCTCTGAGGGAATGATATAGCTTAGTGGTCATACGAGGACCACTTACCTCGTTGGCTCATCCCACTAGAATTGAGTTTGCATCAGTTTGATAAAAATACTAATTTTCAGAAACAACGAAATAATTTTGAATAACCACTTGTGAAATTAGTTACGTACTTTTTCAGTTTATAAGACTATCATAACAAAATTTTATTTGTTTTCTGTTTTTTTTCTAAATTTATGATAGTCTATCTAAAAATCAATTGATAAAAATGAATTAGTTCTTGTCTCTTCTATATATATATGGTTTATGTTTTTGATATCTGATTGCTATCAAGAAGAATTCTTCGTTTTTTTTTTATTTTGAAGAAGAATAATGTAAATTTGGGACGAATATGAATGAGTATATATTGTATACATTGAATTAATGTGTAGGCCTTCTTTATATAGGATTGTAAAGCTCTTTACAACGTTTTATTCATAACAAAAGTAGCAATGGACAGTAATTACGTCGAATAAGCACTAATTCCACTAAAGTGGGAGCTAGTAAGCGACCAAGCACTAGTTCAACTTGTATCATTTTGTTATATTCAAATATCTATATATGTTAGTTTTAATTATTTATTGAGAAAGGTCTGTACAACTTTAGTTAAGTCTTATCACAAATAGAGTGTCTTTTACTTCTTTTTTGTTTCTTTTAGATTATTATATAAATCATTTTATATTTATAGGACACTCTGAAATAAAATAGATTATATAAAAGATTATTAATTTAAGTATTTAGATATTTTCAATATACACGAACTTTGTAGATTTTAGGCAAATGTAAAAACAAATATTTTTATTTTGTGGTCTTTTTAATACACTGTTCCTATTATAAAACTTTGATTTAAATACGTTATTATATTTAATGTTAAAACTTTTATTAAGATTTATGATTAACTAAATATATTTGGTAAAAATTATTGTTCGTTGAGAATATTGGATAGCTGTATTATGCGTAAAATTTTTCTAAACTATTATAGATTAATCGTTTAAAAGTAAATGAACAAATGTCAAAGAGGAAATTTGCAAAGTTACGAGAAGCACGAAGCACTGAAGTGCTCCCGAAAACCATTTGGCACTCAAAATAAAGATAAAATGTAACATGTGCATTGGATATCAGGCAGATGCATTTATAAGAGACTATTTCATCCAAATTCAGATACGATGATATCCCAAAGATATAATGGCGTATGAGTTGTTAATTCCTTCGGCTTTCCACAAAAACCATATGTGTAGTAAATCCGTTATATTAATTAATAACACATTACTAAATACATACTTTTTCTGTTTCTCAAAAAAATGTAATTTTAACATTTTTACACATATTTTAAAAACTAAATAATTTTTTCTATAACTTTTATCAATACACTAAACATTTTTTTCATTTTAATTAATAACTTGAGATAGTAAAAATATCAATGAAATTTATCTTAAAATTTTACATTGAAAACATAAAATAACAATTTTTGTGAAACAAAAATCATACTTTAAAACAACACTTTTTGATAGACGAAAACAACATCTTTGATGGACGGAGGAAGTATCAATAGATTGACGTCCAAACTTATCAATAGATTTGACGGAGGAATCTGAGAAACCTGAAGGATGGTTGGACGATGAGCCTGAAGAGGTTGAAGACCCCTAGGCAAGCAAGCTGGAAGATTGGGATGATGAGGAAGATGGTGAGTGGGAGGCTCCTAAGGTTTCCAACCCCAAGTGGGAGGCAGCACCGGGATGTGGCGAATGGAAAAGACCAATGAAGAGGTAAATTGATTTTCGCCACAAAATATGAGTCGGTTATATATTTTTTTCTTATATATATATGTCTGTGCATTGCTGCAGAAGAAGGTGTTCGACCTCTTGTACAAGGTTGCAGACATTTCTTTCTTAAGTGCGTACAAATCAAAGATCCTGGTAAGTTGTCATTTTCAGACTTTATTACATATTGTATGAAGAAGAAGGGAGGTACACTGAGAATCTATGATTTTCCTTTTTAGGAACTTATTGAGAAAGCTGAAACACATCCAAACTTAGCCATCGGTGTCCTCATTTCCATCGTGGCCGTCTTCCTCTCTGTCTTCTTCAAGCTCATATTTGGTGGTGCAAAGGTAAAAAATATGTCAGTTAACATTTGGATGTAATGTTATTCGCTTGATTGATAAAGAAATTTGGGGGTAAATTGTTATATCTAGGTTAAGGTGGAAAAGAAGAAACAGGAAACAACAACAGAGGCCTCGACCAGCGAGGCAAAGACAGAGGAGAAGGAAGAAACGACGGCTGCACCACGTAAGAGGCAGACGAAGCGTGAGAGTTAGAGAAAGAAGGCGTAGATTTGGATTTATGGATTTCTTCGTCAGTAGTGGAAGTGATATGAAGACAAGATTACAAGATTGTAACATGTTCATTTTTAATTTTTTTTTGTATGCTTTCAGTTTCACTTGAATCTGAATGTGATCATCAACATTTGAGTTGAAATTTGATAACAAATCAGCATTTTCAACATCTATATTTTTTCTTCCACTATGTAGCCAATTCCAATGAAAGAATCAAAAGACTTTCAATCAAAACAAAAGTATATATATATATATCTATATAGCTTTTAGCTTTTGTTCATACTCAATTTACACGTTTCCTTTTAACCATTCAGAAATCTGTTCGGGGTATTTGATTACTGGAGATGAAATCTGTTCCGGTTAAGGTTGTAAACCGTTATTTCCGGTTTAGATTCTCAGTCGAAGAACCCTTCAATCCCAAATCATTTGATCCATCTGAAGCTGCACTTTATAATCCAAATCCAATTGTGTCAACGTACTAACGATTCGATAAATTTCCAAAAAAAATTCCCAAATATTGAAAAAAGGAAACAACTTCAAGTTTTTTTTTCCAAATAGAACTTTTTGTTTGAAGGAACTAAACCTTTGCTTATAAATTACTCGATCGTGTGTAGTTTCAAAAGACTACAACGTTTTATTTTTTTTTGGCAAAGGAGCGGTAATTTTTTTTACCGTTGATTTTCCTTTTGTATCAACGGTGATTTTTTGATCAATTTCCCTTTTTTTTTTACCCCATTTATATTAAAAAGGAAACAATGTAAAGTTTCCTTTTTCAGATAAAAGTTGGTTTGAGTAGTTTCCATTTTTTTGGTAAAGAAGGAATCTCCTTTTTGTTTGAAGAATGGAACATGACGTGGACGTTAACCTTGATTTTCATTTTCCTACGTGGCATATAGGTGGGGAGTGTTAACATCTGTAATCAAACAATAAAACATCATCGGACGACCAAAAAAAAATCATCAAAAGTGGCTTTCGAAATTTGGACTTGTACCGTTAAGAGTGTTGATGGACCACCACTGATAGCAATGGCACCAGGCCTGTATGAAAACACTTATAGCAGAATTGGTTCTCCAAAGACACAAATGGGGACACTAAGAGAGAAACTTTTATCTATGCTACTCACCTGTCATTTAATGAAATCTCAAATGTGAGATCTGAGTAATCACTTTACACCAGAGAGGATCAGGTAGCAACGATTTTGCCATTACTCAACTCTAGCCTCTTGGAGATGCCGTGTTGACGAGTTTCTCCACTTTTCTCAGATAATCAAACTTCAAATTCACTTGGGTAGTTGTTCTAAGCATAGCTGAATCCTAAATTCAGTCTAAATCATAACAAACTAAGAGAAAGAAAACAAAAGGCAATGCAAGACTTTTTTCTAATGTGACACAAGGATTGTTACGTTGGACAAGAAACACACAAAAAAAACTGTAAGCGTAGTTCAAACTTCACCTTATTTCAAGTCCTACATGGAAAATTTGTTTCAAATTCATAACAACCAAAAAAGTATAAATTAAGAAGTAAAAGAAAACAATCTAAAAACGTTACAAAAAGTTTGACATGGCTTTAAACTCTTTAGAGAAACCGACCGACGCTTCTCTCCCTACCGCGTGGTTCCTTTGAACCATATGATCAACAACATATCGGTTTTGTAATTTACCGGCGACCACCAACAGGCTTTCTGGCTGGACCAGTGTCATCATCATCGGATTCAATGTCACCATACTGCCAGATTCCAATTCTCGACTTGCGAGCTTCCTCTTGGAACTTCTCTAAAGCATCAAGAACCGCTTTTTTGTCTTTGTGCTCCCATTTCTTACGTTTCTCCATTCTCGCTATTCCTTCCTGTTCATCAACATCATTTTCATCAATACCAATTCTTGGAAATGTTTTTTAAACAAGGTGAGAGAAAACTGACCTGAAGCATTGCAGCGTTTACAGAGATCTCATCATCGACAGCGATGAGAGTGACTGCAAATTCAGTTCCAGTGCCTTGGCCTTTAACTTTGCCTCCAGATGTGTCTCTTTCTTCTATCACTGCTTTGAATTTTTTACCACTACCCAGTGTCACCGTATGAAAATACTCTGCGGCTTCAGGACCAAAGTCTTCTTCCACGCTTGGAACCTTTATGTAGGCAAGCCTGCAGAGCTGAGCTAGCCCTGGTGCTGAGGATACCGAAGGGTCGATTGGTCGTATTGCGCTGTATGGTACTACCTCTTGGTTTCCATAATCGATGTAGAACACTTCAAATTTTTCATCTGGGGATTGAACCGCTGCACGGGGTGCATTCGCAATCTGAAAACAAGTATATTGATCAAATGAAGAAGCAAGAAACAAAGAACGCCCAGAGATAAAGAAAGTGAAATTGAATTTACCATTGCTCGGTTCCACGAGTTATCAAGGCTAAACTGTGCAAGGACGATGTCACCTCTCTTCGGATTAAAGGATCCAATGATGGGAGCGTCTTTAATACTCAAGGATGCAAGCTGGTTCTGTATCGAAGCTATTTTCTGATCTCCACCAGATTGAACATAGAACCGACCACCTCCAAGTACTTCAGTAACAACAACCTGTAATCGTAGGCAATGAAAAGAAAATGAAGGTTTGCTTAAATTGTATACATAAAAAAAAGATGCGAGTTTTGTGAAAATCATGTAAAAAAAAAGATGTGAGTTTTCACCTTTAAGGTCTCCTTTTGCCTGGTTTCTACGGTATTAGTATTTCCGTTTGAGACATCTTCTCCTTCAACATAGTTTTCCCAAATCTGAAAAAAATATCAAAACGATTTAGCAGAATAAGTTTGAGAGGATTTTCTTTACTTGACATCTATTGCTTGTCACCTTCAGTTTCTGGTTTTTAGCAGCTCTCTCTGCCTGTTCAAGAAGATGTGCTTCCACAATCCTGTCTGCACCAAAGCTAGTCTGCATTTTTGCTAAGCCAGCTTCAAGCAGAACTGTCGCCACATTTGTCCTTGACTCCCACATGGATCCCAAGAAAGTACCGGTTCTATCCACGGTTTCAACGTCAATCTGTGTGATTATAATAGAACAATGGAAAAAACCATATTGGAGAATAGGAAACCGAGATATAATTTTAGGCGTGCATTTGATTTACCTCAACATCTCTCTGCATGATCCTATGTTTCATTAAAGAGATAGCTTCATCTGAAAACGGTTCACCACGGCCAGGACATCTGACTCCAGAGAATGAAAAGGCAATGCTACATGTTATCTTTGGAATATAAATCTTAAACCGATGTCCGCTAAGGACATATTCCACAACAGCCGGTATTCTCCTGATTCTTTGTAGGGATGGCAGGAAATCTTTAGCTTTCTTAGCTGCCGCCTGAGACAAACACATGCTTAGCAATTCGATGTGAAAAAGGCTAGCGAGGAACATGAGTTTATTCAAAAGAGATAATATCTACTAACCACAGTTAGGTCAGTGATGTGCATGGCTGGAGACTCTTTTGCAGAATGGATGCCTTTCTTTCCAGACAGAGCACGAGCTTCAGCAGCCAGAAGAGCATCGTAATGATTTGACCGCTCTTCAAAATCTCTATGTCTAACTACATTTCCAAAACCACGGGAAAGAACAAGCTCGGCAATATTCACTCCAGCCGGCTGGACGCCAGCAGCTGCTGTAGCAGATGATGCAGCCACTTCATCAGAATCACCTTTGGCAGGAGATGGAAGGAACACTGAACCAAAATCCATGACCCTAGGATCAGCAGCTCCAGATGTGGTAGGACCATCTGTTGGAGTGACTTTCCTCGAGTATTCCATTTGAACAAGAACCTGCTTCAGGGGAAAGGATATCAAATCTTTGTTCATATTATCAGCACAAATGAGATGGTTAGAGTAAAAGGCTCAACGCAACACCTGCTTGCCAATAAGTCGTTGCCTCAGAAATTCTTTTGCTTCCCGAGCATAAGGAGCTGGTTTCTCTTCTCTGCGTGGATTACCCATTTTTGGACTTCTGATACTTGAAAGACAGACACGTCTCTCTGCCGCTGGGCTCCCAAATGGAACAGCATCATCGGCTACTATAACACAATCCCCACTCACCACTTCCACTACCTAAAGACAGATAAAACCAATGACTAGATAAGCCGAGGAGAAAGAAAGTATTTAAAAAAGAATTTGGCCAGGACATGTTACCTTTCCCGTAAAGTTCTGGTCATGAATTGCCTTAGAGTTTGTAGCTGGAGGAACGTAGTTTGACCACATTTTAATCCGATCTTTTTTGCATTGAAGTTCTGCAGCTTTCAACTTTTTCTTAGCTTCTTCCTCCATCATGTTAGCACTCCATTCAACAAATTTAGCAAGACCCTAAGAAAATATAATAGCAACCAATGTCATTAACAACAGATTATGTCAACAAATATCTCTTTAGGTAACAACATGTCAATAGAGGGGAGAAAATTGTATATCTATCTAACAACAAAGAAGTAGCTTCTACCACTTATCGGTAGGGTAAAGCAAAACCATTATCAGTCCATTAACTGAATATGCAACTGATGTTGAAAGCTAAATAACTGCTTAATTTAAGCACATACATTTTCAACGAGCTCCAAACCCAAGTCTTTAACTGCTTCCCCATCAGAATAATGAACTGAACCTATCAAATTGTTGAATTTGTCAACGCCTTCAAGAACAATGCGAACCTGCAATATCCAGCTCAAATTGAGATCGTACTAATGCCAAATACAGATAAACAGGAGAGAAGTTGTTGAGAAAACCCCATACATCTCTGCTAAGAACACGGTGCTCGGTAAAGTACTTGGCTTCAGTTGCAAATGGATCAGAGGAAACCTCAACAGATGATGCTGCAGAGGCAGCAAGTCTCTGAGCTGACGTTAGAGGACTTCGTGACTCAGAAGAAACATCTCCATTAGGCTCATCTGGAACTGTCTCAACAACAGTTCCATTGGTGGATCGCCTTCCCATTGATGGAGACTACATTGAAAGAGAAAAATTGCTGACAGTGTTTCAAAGTAATAGGTTAAAATGCCCACCTTGCAGCAAGAGCAGGGAAACAAGTATAATTACCTGGACTCCAGCAACAAAAACTTGCACAAATTGGAACTCTGGAAGCAGGTAAACCCGAATAGTACTTCCATCACGGACTTGCTCCACAATACCTTCCATAGGCTTGCCCTTATTTGCAGCTAAAAGGCCCATGGCATCAAAGCCAGCAGAATCCCCAATGGCAGAAGGGGGAAGATTTCTGATAGATGCCTCAGCAGCACCAGGAACCTGAAGTAAGGTAAAATCCATCATCAAATCAATAAGAAAGTACAAAATTGAGAGAATTACATAAGGAAGAGAGGACCAACCTTGCTCCAACGACCATATCCTTCCTGCTTGGCCTGCTCTTCGAGCTGTTTCAACTCTGCAATGTAAGGACTAACCTTATCCTGATTCTGCTGACCTGACTCCCTAACCTGTCCATAGTTCAGGAATACCTCCCTCATGTCAGAAACCTAAAGGTATCACCGCCATATTTCAGACAACAGCATCTCGACAGAAATAAAACGCTTATTACCTTTGCCCAACCATTTTGAACAACAAGCTTAGCAAGATTCTCGTGGCCAAGGAAAACGGAGCCAAATTCTCTTCCAGCAATAGCTTCCACTTTGTAATCCACTTTGAAAGCAACCTCCTGTTCAAACCAGATAAAAAAACATATACTTAAGATGAGAAAATATAATCAATCACATTACCTACAGTATAACTAGTCAATCATTTTGACTTCGCACCTTCCCTATGCAAAGTTTCCTCAAAAATTCCTTGCTTTCCCATGCAAAAGGCTCATCTATACCTCCTCTGCGAGCCTAAAACAGAGGATAATACAACAACATGACAGTTAATTCCAACAAAAAACAACATGATCTACGGTTTAGGACTTAATTAACAGAAAGAAAACAAATTCAATATCAAAAAGATTTTTTTTTAATGTCGTTAAGGACATATTGTGATTGGTTGTGATGAAAGCTTAATATTAATACCAGACAAAACTAATCATTGCGACACAAAAGAATCGACTTAAGATTAAGCTCACCATCTTAGGTGCCATAAGAGAAGATAGAGTAATGGTCTTTTCCGGTGGGGGTCCGGGTCTGCTATGGCTCAAAGCCGTGATCACTAAGCAGTCTCCGGAGGTAACAGCCTTCACTCTTCCTTTGAGCCATTGGTTCTCAGTCGCCGAAGCCATGTTGACTTGCTTAAGACCTGCACCAAAGACATAAATCAGATTCAAACATTCAAAGACGCATAGATAAACGCATTTTTTATTGGAAAAAAACAAAACTCGATGTTATTTTTGAACATGGTGCAGTGGTAAGTATATGATCAAACTTGAATTTAGCTCGGTCAGATCACCAAAACGAGAAAAAGCTACATGCATCGTTTAAAAAAGGCTACATAATTCGTCTTCAATGAATCACAAAAAAATGTACATTTGTCTCGACCTGCACTATAAAGTTCGATCGAGAAAAACGTTTCTCACCAACCAGACTACTATAACGCTCGATCACAATACGTCAAAATCTGATCGGAACTAACCGAAAATGATCAATTAACTCAACAAACGGATAGATCTACAATAATTCCGGCGAACATACCTTGATTAAACCAAATGAGAGAGATAAATTAGATCTGAGAAGAATCTCTCTTTTTCCCTCTTTGATTGAAAAAAAGAGAAGAAGGAGAAGAAAGAGATAAAGAGGGAGGCTCTCTGAGTTTTTGGGCAAAAAGAGTTAAACGGCGGATCTGGAGATAGGAAGAGCTCAGGGGATTTGTGCAGAGGAGGTAAAAGAAATATAAACAGAGCAGAGGGAGATGATAAACATTTGTCTGTTTTACCCTCGCTATTTCAAATTAATTACGTGGAGGTGCAATTTGATATAGCTTTATTAGATTTTTTGATATGGTTTTAAGGTCGTACCGAGGAAAGTGAAAATCAACTTGTCTGTTTTACTTTTCGAGTTTAAGACTTCCAGACAATCAACCCTAACAGCCGACTTACCAGATTTTGCATAGATAGACCTTGTGATTATTTTCTTTTAAATTTTAGACTCTAATTTTAGGTAAACAATTTCATATGCGAATTTAGATGTACAAAATAGCTTATCGAATCATTGTTTCTCGTGAAAAACAAAAAATAATTTTGGGATAAATCCTATTAAAAAAGAAGAAGAAGATAAATATTAAAATGTTATGTTTATCCTACTTTCGGATTGGTAGTAAATGAAAGAAAATTCATAATATAATAAAATGTTTGCCCAATGTTATTAGAAAAAATAATGATGTTAAGAGCTATTAACACATTTCTGTTAATGCACTGTTAAATTTAAGTAAAAAAAAAAAAAAAAAAAAAAAAAAAAAAAAAATAATAATAATAATAATAATAATAATAATAATAATAATAATAATTATTATTATTATTATTATTATTATTATTATTATTATTATTATTATTATTATTATTATTATTATTATTATTATTATTATTATTATTATTATTATTATTATTATTATTATTATTATTTAAGTTAGTGAATCGGTTTCGGGTTTTAATCGTGAAAGAAAAGTTCATAATACTTTAACGTTTTCGGCCAAGAGTCGTGATTGACTAGCTATCAAGCTAATCCACTGATGATGATTTTGTTACGGATTTATTTTTCGTGATCTAATTTATCCGGCATTATCACATTTTCGCTATTTGGATAAATAATTATATCAGATTATCTTTATATTTACTCGGTATCTTTCCATTTATGGTTTTGTCACCTACTGTCAGATTTTGAAGGGCAATTAATCTGTGAGACAGAGGAACTAAATTGCATGTGCCTGTAAATAAGAGCAAAATGTCTCATAACCCCAAAGACAACTTACGTCATTGAAATATTTTTTAATGGCTGAGTACCCAGTTAACTAGTAACGGCGACCACACCGTTACCCAGCAACTACTAATTTAGGTATGACTAAATTAATAGATGAATGTATATCATTAGGGAAACTAGGAGTGATAATAATTAGGATAATATACTTTTCGGTTTGGTTTTTATATTTGGAATATGTCCCCTAATTAATATTAATTTTAATACTAGTTGTCTAGTTGAGATCGAAGCTAGAACGCGAGGGGAGTACGATAAAGAGATAAATTCCCCACCCATAAACTCGCCGAACACACAATTAATTAAATACGTACCCACGCATTTCCCATTTCCTCTGCTAGTAAAGCCAAAAAAATTGCAAAGTTCAAACACGACAACGAGCAAAAACCAAATAAATAACACGTGTATATTTCCATTTTGCATCAGTATTAGCTACTTCAAATTTCCAATCACCGTCTGTCTCGTCCGATATGGAAACAAAACCCTTAGAAAAAAAAATCCTAGTAATACTGAGAAATAGATTATTCATTTAATACACGATCTGGTTGTGTCCACCACGAAGCATGATCGTCGAAAAAACAGTATCAACCAAATATGCTCATCCATCACATTGACTTGGTAACTCATTCGGACAGAGACAATATGTTCGAACTTTCTATAACTTTTATTAAAGGTTATGAAATTAAATTTCAAGGTAAAACCTTCGTATGAGTCGATTTTGATAATATTTTGAACTATTTCTGAATTATCATTTATGTTCTCTGCATCAAAATGCTTATTCATATTGCATAACTCATTCTAATACCTATACAACAAGAAAATATATAACCATGCATATAAAAACCTAAATATGCAATGTAAACACAAGAAATACAAACCAAATAATGATTAAAACTCAATATATCAACCGCCATTCTTAGTAGTGACTAGTTTCCGGTTAGTTCGATATGTAGGAATGTTCATTTCAGTGGCTCCCTTTGCAACCTCCTGAATCTATATAAACTCCCTAGACATTAAAACTCCATTGTCAATAACTAATAAGTGAAAATATATACTTTCTTACTCCAACTACGGTTTAAACCAAAATAGCTTATATCAAGAATAAAACCAGAGTCTAAAATAAACAAATCTAAATCAATTCACACCAATCAGGCTAAAACTTGGAAAGCTGATTCTTTATTCATTACAGTCTAAACCCGAGACATGAATGGGCACCTAGCCGTTTAGGATTCAATTACAGAACCTGCACTAAACAGTTTCTAGGAGTCAGTTCAGACCATAAAAACTACAGAATGCAAGAGAATCAGACACTTACCTTAATTTCATTGAAGAATCCAGAATCAATCAACTCAAACCATACTCTGCAGACACTTAGCTTCCATAATCTTATCTAGTAGTTCAGTTTGAGTAATGTTCCTGTCCTGATCATGAACATTATAAATAATATCAACTCATTAAAACCACCAAACTGAATAACAAAAATCAATTTGTTTTACCTTGGCAAAGTTATAATCTTGCGGCAAGGCACACCCACTTTCCTGTCCAAAATTTTCCATAGTTTCTTACAATTTTTCACTATTGCAATAGAGGGCTGACATGGAAGACGAAATGAGACTAAATCGGAGCAGAGAAGTTTCGACTCAGAAGGATTTGCGTCTGTACCAAAAAAACCGTTAAACTTAGGAGGAATAGGAGGAGAAACGAAGCACATGTAAAGCTACGAGGAAGTAAGCCACGCATCGTTAAGCCAGGCCGTGGGCTTGGAGCAGCGATCAATGGTGCTACCATCGTCTCGCCTGGTGAATCGGGCTCGGTAACGGTGACGGTGACGGAGTTCTTTTAGTAATTTTACTGAGGAGAAAAACAGAATGAGAGGGCCGTTGCTCTGACTCTGCTCCGGTGAGGAACTCAAGTCGAATGACACTTGGAAACAGGAGAGTGGATCAAACTGTGAAAACATCTAGTACTGGGTCAAATTTATCAATAATCTGACATAAATGATTAATTTTAATATTAATTGCAATTAACGTTATAAATTTATAATACGCCATTTTTTGTATAAAATACTTTTTTCTTAAAAGAAAAATGAGGGAAAAAAATTTCTTAAAAATACTAAAAAGTTCATAATATTTCATTTACATATTACAATATTTAAATCATACTGTTGGTGATAAATTTTTGAAATCTACGAAATGATTAAATAATTGAAACTTTTTTCGTAAAAAAGAATACAGGTAGGATACAAGTTGAGTAGTTGACGGTGCCATTTATTCATGGGTCATTTTGTGCACTACCCTAAATTTGCAGGTCAATTAGCAAAATAACTTTTGACCAAAATTGTACTGTTTGGTAAATAACTTTTTTGAGTGTATGAAAAATCAAAAAATATCTTAAAGCAATTGGTAAAGAAACATAGATAGATTAAGTAATAAAAAAAAATAGCACTCATCATAATAAAATAATGTTATATATATCGATAAATTAGTGATATAAAATTTTTTAGTGTGATAATACCAAATAACATAAAATTTTAGATAAAATAGAACAAACATTCTAAAAAAAATTATGATGAAATAGAAAAAAATAAATTAAAATAAATTAACCGACATCGTAAATTATAAAAATAACATAAAATATGCGAATAATAATATTTTACTTGGAAAATAACAACTAAACAGAAATAGTAACATGTTATTTTAAATAATACTATAATTTTTGAAAAATTAGCATGAAATAAAAATAAGTGGAACGTGAACAAGGCAATTCCAATACCATTTTCTCATCGCTTCTTACGACTATTGTTGGTGCAAGGAGAGTGACTTAATTTTTTTGCTCTTGGGATATCTCGTGTATATTCTCTTTCTTCGTACTATCTTATTTTTACTGTTTCATTGAATGCGACATGATACATAATACATTTTAACGGTTGCGTGTATTTGTTGGTCGAAGTCGGAGATTTCATAGCAAAGCTGGTTTTTGTCTCCATTCAATATTTTTCTTTTGTCGACATCTCCGCCACATGTCTATACTTTTACTACAGGCATGGTACTCTTATTATATGCTTATGAGATAATTTTCATTATAGGCTATGGATATATCTGAAGACCTCTCTTGACTTTTGCAGGGAGTGTCCATTTCAGATATGTCAAAGTTAATTCAACCTCATCATGTTGTTGCGTTGTGCTCGTTGATTGCTTCAGTTCAGAGATGTACTGGGCATTTGGAGGCTACAAGAGGTAAGTTTATTTACTAACGAAAGAATCCTGCTTTCAAACCCTTGAGAACGAGAGTGTATCAGTCTTAACTGTGTGTTCCTCGAAAGGTGTTACGCCGTTACAAGTGGCCTGAATCTCAGGAATCTGATTTCGTCTACAGTAAGTGTGTTTCCTATGATAATGGTAGACAAACACCTTAACTGGGTATTAAGTTTATCGGGGTTTTTTTTCTTCTTGTAATAGGTGCATCCTCGATTGGAGGCTCAGCAACTGCAGGATTTCAAGCTGATTTTTCATCAGCTGTAGGTAAGAAAGCGTTACAGCATTTTGACTCCCAGGAGTCTGATCCAGAGGTACTGTTTTGTTTCGAAGCACCCTTTAAAGCTGTCACCAATAGTTTTGTGCATGAAACGTTTGGTCCATGTTCTTGATCAGTGGGGATGCTGGAGTAATAGGGAAGAACAGGAAGCTCCTTCGATTAAAATCATCTTCCCTACCATTGAAAGAGTCAAGAATGGCCATCATGGTGTCTTGTCTTCAAAACGTCTGCTTTGCTTTTCTGAGGTATTTGCTATTTTTACAAATGTATTATGCCCAAAGCCTTTGTCCAACTAAGAAAAATAAGGATCGATTCAATAATGTGATGGAGAATATTGACTCTCAAAACTTAGTTTTTTTTTTTTGACAATTCTGTGCAGAAAACCTGGCAAAAGTTGAGACATAACAACGTGCTAGCTTCACGATGCAGTTCCTAATCCTCAGCATAGAGTTGGATACCCGATGCATATCAAGGTCAGAACAAAGGAGAACTCTGTGTGTAACAATAAAAGATTTTACAAGTTGGTTTAAAACTGACTCTTACACAGTAGTTAAATGTCATTATAAAACTATCAACAGGTGGCTAGGAGACTCTTCACCTCCACGAGAGGTTCACGGTCTTCATCGTTTGGTTGGGTTTACTGTGGCTCACATAATTTCAGTGCAGCTGCCTGGGGACAGACCATTTCCAGATCCTCCAGGAAAAAGCAGGACCAGTCCCACAATGCCATCATATCAGTCAGTAAGCTTCGTGTATGCAACTACGAGCTCGGGATTGTTTTCGTTTTCCCTCCATCTCATGAAGAGACGGGCTCCTGTGACGGGTCTAATATCGATGATACTGTGTTCCTGTTTGTTGTACGGCTCCAAAATATGGATGGAGTGATAAACCTGCTACAGGTTTAGCTATGAGGGAAGCTTTGGCGGAGTTAAGGGAAGGCTCTAGAAGTTTCTTTGGAGAAAGTGAAGTTGAGGAAGAAGTCGAAGAAGAAGAGGAAGAAAAAGAAGATGAAGAAGAAGCTGAAGCTGAAGCTGAAGGAAGAAGAGAGTTTGTTGCAGAAGAGGAGAAACAA
This sequence comes from Cardamine chenopodiifolia, assembly GCA_963922655.1. Classification (NCBI taxonomy): domain Eukaryota; kingdom Viridiplantae; phylum Streptophyta; class Magnoliopsida; order Brassicales; family Brassicaceae; genus Cardamine; species Cardamine chenopodiifolia. The sequence continues at coordinate 15,471,993 of OZ000464.1, read as the reverse complement.
GAGGAGAATGCTTATGCTAGGCGTTGTGGAGCCAGGTTGAGTCCTCCTCCCTCAGCTCCTGAATACTACGTAGTTTTAGAAAACGATGAATGTGCCCTTGTGTCTGTCTGTACTGCATGTAACTAGTGTTGTTAGTGTTGAAGGTTAACCGAAATCAAGCGGTTACTTGGTTTAGAAGCAATAGGTGTGATTTTATACGATTGTGTTGTTTCGTATAAAACAGTTAAATTTTAGTTTGTAACCGTACTCTTTCGGAGACGTATTTGTTAAGTCTATATATACTCTGTAAAACGATTGATTCATATATATATATATATAAAATTTCTCTTTCGATTAACATGGTATCAGAGCATAACGATCAATAAGAGGATCAAATCGCAACATAAAAAAAATCGTAAGGCACAAGAAAAGTTTTCGCATTCATCCACAAGACGAGAGATGATGCAAGGCTCCTCTCATCAAATCATTCTTCTCTTTGATGGAGAGAAGTATGATTTTTGGAGCATAAAAATGTCGACCATATTGAAGACTAGAAAGCTATGGTCGGTTGTAGAACAAGGTATACCCGAAAGCATTGCGGAGGAGGAAGAAACGGCTGAGGCTTTCTTTGGCACGAACAAAACGTGAAGAAGAAGCAATGTTGAATGATCTTACGGCATTACAACTTCTACAAACGACTGTTACTGAGAGAATTTTCTCTCGTATAGCCTCTACAACAACTTCTAAAGAGGCTTGGAATGTATTAAGAGATGAATATCAAGGATCTCCACAAGTTCGTATAGTGAAACTTCAAGCGATAAGAAGAGAATTCGAAAACTTGAAGATGCAAGATCATGAGACCTTGAAGACATTCATTGATAAGATAATTGATTTGGAAAATCAATTAACCTATCATGGAGAAAAGAAAAGTAACTATCAACTTATTCAAAAGATACTTATATCTTTACCGGAAAAGTATGATAGTATGGTGAGCGTTTTGGAACAAACGCGTGATCTCACGTTAATGACAATGACTGAGTTGTTTGGGATTTTAAAAGCCCATGAGGCAAGAACAGTTGCACGAGATGATAACCTAAGTGAAGGGGCATTTAACGTTCATGCCAAGAAGAAGAATTCCGGTTTCAAACAAAGTGATTCAAAAGACCGAAGTTTTGACGCTAAAAGCAAGCGTTGGTGTAACTATTGTAAAAAGAGCAATCACACTGAAGAAAGATGCTTCAAGAAGCAAAAGGAAAGTGGTCAAAGAAGTATCAACTATAAAGCGTGTTTCAAATGTGGAAAGAATGGACATTTTGCAAGCACATGTCGTTCTAAGTCAAAAGAGAAAGCACATTTGATTCAAGAAGAAGAAGAAGATACTTATGATGAGCACATGTTGTTTACTGCCATTGAAGAAGGTTACGCAATCACACTGAAGAAAGATGCTTCAAGAAGCAAAAGGAAAGTGGTCAAAGAAGTATCAACTATAAAGCGTGTTTCAAATGTGGAAAGAATGGACATTTTGCAAGCACATGTCGTTCTAAGTCAAAAGAGAAAGCACATTTGATTCAAGAAGAAGAAGAAGATACTTATGATGAGCACATGTTGTTTACTGCCATTGAAGAAGGTTACGCAAGCATTAAGAAGGATGTTTGGCTCATTGATAGTGGCTGCACTAATCATATGACAAACAAGGAGAAATATTTTGCAAAGATTGACAAAAGTATCACGGTTCCAATTCGTGTTGGAAATGGAGAGATTGTTATGACAAAAGGCAAGGGAGACATCACGGTAGTGACAAATAATGGCAAGAAAGTTATCAAGGATGTGTTTTTAGTACCCGAATTGGAGAAAAATCTTCTTAGCGTTCCACAAATGATCTCATGTGGCTATCGGGTTACTTTTAAAAGAGGAACTTGTGAAATACAAGACAAAGAAGATAAGAAGATCATGAGCATTCCAATGACTCATAAAAGCTTCAAAATTCTGTGGAGTCCAGTAGAAGAAGAGGCAATGATGGCAAGGAATCAAAGAGAAGAAACATGGCATAGAAGACTTGGTCATGTAAGTAACAAACGCTTACAAGAAGTGCAAGAAAAAGATATGGTTCTCGGATTACCAAAGTTCAAGGTCACAAATGAAGTGTGTGGAGTGTGTAACATCGGAAAACAATCAAGGAAAAGCTTTCCAAGGATCTCACAAACGAAGACAAAAGAAAAACTTGAACTAATACACACCGATGTGTGTGGACCGATGAAAAATGAATCATTGGATGGAAGCAAGTATTTTCTTTTATTCCTTGATGACTATACACATATAACATGGGTTTATTTTCTCAAGCAAAAGTCAGAGGCGTTTTTGATGTTCAAGAAATTCAAGATAATGGTGGAAAAACAATCTCAATGTGTTATCAAAACCTTGAGATCCGATGGAGGAGGAGAATATGTCTCACGGGATTTCAATCCATTCTGTGAAATGGAAGGTATTGTGAGACAAGTAACACTTTCTTACTCCCCTCAACAGAATGGTAAGGCCGAGAGAATGAATAGATCACTCGTAGAGATGGCAAGGACAATGATGATTGAGCAATCATTACCACAAAGGTTTTGGACTTAAGCCGTATATACATCATCGTATATTCAAAATCGTTTATCTACAAAGGGCATTGATGGTGAAGAGACACCAATTGAAAGATGGAATGGACACAAACCAAACGTGGCACACATGAGGATTTTTGGTTGCATATGTTACATTCATATAGCCGATGAGAAAAGGAAGAAGTTGGATGCAAAATCGAAGAAAGGAATCTTTGTTGGCTATAGTAGCAAATCAAAGGGTTATAGGGTTTATGTATTGGAAGATCAACACATTCAAGTGTCACGTGATGTTGTTTTTGATGAAAACAAATGCTGGGATTGGAAGAAGAACCAAGAAATGCGAAGGGAAATTGTTTTGTCTATCGAAGAAGACAACGGTTTAAAAGAAACAAATGAAAATGAGGATCACAGAATCATTAGAAATGATTCTACTCAAACCGATGGAAGTATTGAAGACACAAGTGGTGATAATGGAGAATTCTCAGATATGAAACCAAGAGGTTTCAAATCTATAAACGAGATCACTCAATCAACTCCAGCGGTTACTTTTGAAGAAATCACACAAGTCATTGAATCGTGTTTTTTGGTGAATGAAGAACCGAGATGTTATGAAGAGGCGTGTGATGAGAAATGTTGGAGAGACGCCATGGATGAAGAAATATCTATGATAGAGAAGAATAAGACGTGGAGGTTGGTTGATAAACCTAAAGAGAAAAACGTGATAAGCACGAAATGGATTTACAAGTTGAAAACCGATTCAAATGGAGTTCCAATTAAGCACAAGGCTCGTTTGGTGGCTAGAGGCTTCACTCAAGTGTTTGGAACAGATTATTCAGAGACATTCGCTCCAGTCTCTAGGTATGATTCAATTAGATGCTTACTTGCATACGCATCTCAAAGAAATTAGAAGTTATACCAAATGGATGTCAAATCGGCTTTCTTAAACGGTGACCTTAATGAAGAGATTTACATCTCTCAACCTGATGGATACATAGTACAAGGACAGGAGGAGAAGGTTCTTAGGTTGTACAAGGTACTTTATGGGCTGAAGCAAGCACCAAAGGCTTGGTATGGAAAAATCGATGGATACTTTATTCAAAACGGTTTCACAAGGAGTACAAGTGATGCTGCCCTCTATGTTTTGAATAGAAATGATGATGTCTTAATCATTAGTCTTTATGTAGACGACATCATCATGACTGGAAACAATGAAAAATTGATTGAGATGATCAAAACAAGCATGAAGAATGAATTCGAGATGACTGATCTTGGTTTGCTTAGTTACTTTCTCGGGTTGGAGTTATTTCAAGATGAGTCGGGTTTGTTTCTTTCACAAGCCAAATATGCGAATAAGTTAATCGACAAGTTTGGGATGAGGTTCAGCAAAAGTGTAAACACACCATTGACTCCCAAGAAACGCATTGACGATGAAGAGAGTTTTTTCGAAAATACGACTAAGTATCGAAGCATAGTTGGAGGATTACTCTACTTGTGTGCATCAAGACCTGACATTATGTTTGCAAGCTCTTATCTCTCACGCTATATGTCAGCTCCAAAAGAAAGACATTACCAAGAAGCAAAACGGGTACTAAGGTATGTTAAAGGAACTTTTGATTTTGGAATTAAGTTTGTCAAGTGTGAAGAACCAAGACTTGTGGGATATTCGGATAGCGATTGGGGAGGATCTTTGGAGGATAAGAAAATCACTACGGGCTATGTATTCAGCCTAGGATCAAACATGTTTTGTTGGCAATCATGTAAACAACAAACCGTTGCTCAATCAACAGCCGAAGCTGAATATATGGTTGTATGTGCCGCAACAAATCAAACGGTTTGGCTGAGAAGGTTACTAAAAGAATTTGGGATGAAGATAGATGAGAGTACTCCTATCTATTGTGACAACAAGTCAGCAATAGCTATAGGAAAGAATCCTGTTCAACACAAGAGGACTAAACATATTGATATCAAGTATCATTATGTAAGGGAAGTCACTGAGAAATGATTGATTAACTTGGAATATTGCAAAGGAGAAGAACAAGTAGCTGATATATTTACCAAGACTTTGAGTCTAGGACGTTTCGAGGAACTAAGGGAAAGACTTGGTGTTACAAGAAAATTCGGTTAAAGGAGGAGTGTTGAAGGTTAACCGAAATCAAGCGGTTACTTGGTTTAGAAGCAATAGGTGTAATTTTATACGATTGTGTTGTTTCGTATAAAACAGTTATATTTTAGTTTGTAATTGTACTCTTTCGGAGACGTATTTGTTAAGTCTATATATACTCTGTAAAACGATTGATTCATATATATATATATATATATATAATTTCTCTTTCGATCAACAGTTAGCAACAAAAGTAAAATTTTGGAAAAATACTAATAGGAAATGAAAGTGATTCATTTATATCTAAAGCGGAAACTAGTGAAACAAAGAAGCGAATAATACAAGGAATGGTTGAGGTTATTTATTTTAGCAGACAAGTAAGATATTAGAGTGGTTAATTTTTTTTCTTGTCTATATTTGAGGCTTGAAAAAGTTTCCGGTCTATAAAAGTGTAAAGTTGAAAAAGCAAATATATTCCAAGAGAAATTATCGCGGGACGTAAAAATTGAAAACCACAAACAATAATAGCAAACGAAAATTAAAACTCAAAAACTTTTCCGGACTCTTTAACAGTATATATACCCCATTGTCATCTTCCCATCAAACCATCCAGAAAAAAAAGGAAAACAAAAAACAAAAAAATATTTTTTATTTTTTTAATAAAACAAAATAAAAAAATAAAAAAAATGGGATACATAAATGTGTCCATTTTATTAGGCCTGTTGGTGGGCTTTGTTTCACCGGTGGTGTTCGCAGATGATGTGACACCAATTCCAGAGGCCAAACCCCAAGTGCAGCAGTGGTTCAAGGCCAACGTCGGTCCATTGGCTTCACGTAAAGGCTTAGATCCTGCTCTCGTTGCTGCTGAGGCTGCACCACGTATCATCAACGTACATACAACCTTCACATTATATTGTCCCAAATTCACTCAACCTTGTATTATAACATTTGATACAAAACCATACCATGTAATTTGCAGGTGAATCCAAAGGGAGGTGAATTCAAAACACTAACAGACGCAATAAAGAGCGTTCCTGCAGGGAACACAAAGCGTGTGATCATAAAGATGGCTCCTGGTGAGTACAGAGAGAAAGTCACTATCGACAGGAACAAACCCTTCATTACATTGATGGGTCAGCCCAATGCCATGCCCGTTATCTCCTTCGACGGTAATGCCGCCAAGTATGGAACCGTTGATAGTGCCACTCTCATTATCTTATCCGACTATTTCATGGCCGTCAACATCGTAATTAAGGTATATCTATGACTATATATTATACAACAATGTGAATGGTACTCCAAGTGGTAATCATTATGTATATTCTCATGATTAGTTTGGATATTGATTTAATTATTTCATATGTAGAATACTGCACCGGCGCCGGATGGTAAAACGAAGGGAGCACAAGCCTTATCTATGAGAATCTCCGGAAACATGGCTGCTTTTTACAACTGTAAATTCTACGGTTTCCAAGACACAATCTGTGACGATACCGGAAACCATTTCTTCAAGGATTGTTACGTGGAAGGGACATTCGATTTCATCTTCGGAAGTGGAACCTCTATGTACTTGGTACGTAAACCATCCTCTATCATCCCATACGTTCTTTCTGAATACGTAAATTCTGAAATCTTTGGTACAATAATTTAAAAGGGAACACAATTGCACGTGGTGGGAGATGGTATTAGAGTGATCACAGCGCACGCAGGAAAGAGTGCAGAAGAGAAGAGCGGATACGCTTTTGTGCACTGCAAGGTGACTGGAACCGGTGGTGGAATCTACTTAGGTAGGGCATGGATGAGCCACCCTAAGGTCGTCTATGCCTACACCGAGATGACCAGCGTCGTCAACCCAACCGGATGGCAAGACAACAAGAACCCCGCACATGACAAGTTAGTCCAATTTTTCACATTATATAGAAATGTTGTGATCATAGAATCGGTCGGTTCCCTAATTATGCCAGTTCGATTTAAAATGACAGGACCGTGTTCTACGGAGAGTACAAGTGTTCGGGACCAGGATCACACACAGCCAAGAGAGTGCCATTCACACAAGAGATTGACGTCAAAGAAGCTAACCGTTTCCTTTCCCTCGGCTACATCCAAGGATCCAAGTGGCTTCTCCCACCTCCCGCTTTGTAAACTCTTTAATAGTAACCTATTTAAATTAAAATTGAAAGTAAAAGCAAAACTATACTCATATCCTTTATCACCGAAATATGTATATCGGTCTATATTCTTTGAATTTCTTCTCCAAAAGTCCCCTCTTTTTTGTATACCATAGAGGAGTTGAGACTTAATTAATTTTGGTTTAACTATAATAAATGCGGTCAGTTCATAATTCTTTTATATTTGATTTAAGTACTTGCTTTTTTATTGTTTTAAATACGTAGTTCAATGAAATAAAAAAAATGTAAGATGTAATATATATATATATATATATATATATATGTGTTAAAAGAAAACGTAGTCTAGTGGTATGTTCCATTGTCGTCATCTTGTTGTAACCCATGTTTAAATCTAGTAGTAAGAAATGAAATGAAAAGTTCATATGGCAAAAAATGCAATAATTTTTTTTTAAAAAACTGCATTAAATATTATAACTTTATAGTTTCTTACAAATATTTTAGGTTTAAATACTATTTAATGTATCATCACTTCGTACAAATCACAATATAACTAAATTGTATCTCTTACCTTCTCTAAATAAGCCATTATATCTTTATAGGTCTCTTACCATCAAAAAAGTTACCATGCATTATCAATCAAACCAATAATTTTACTTACAATCTAATCATCATATATGAAAAAACTTCATTTCATTTTCTAATACTTTATAAATAATGGACATATATAAGTAGTTGACTCATTTTAACAAAAAAAAAAGTAGTTTTGACTCATTGATAATGTCTAAAAAATAACGTAAGATACAACGGCACTTTTAAAAAAGGTAAGAGATACGATTTAGTTATGTAAATTCCGTTTATGTAAAATCTGTGAACTAACTAAGGAAAGCTCGAGGTTTCTTAATGCAGTTTCAGCAATTATGTAATTCCTTTTAGTTTTATATGAACATATTTGATTGGGGAAAAAATATGAAAATTTTTGATTAACATGATCACTGTTTTTTTTTTTTGCTAAATGACTAACATGATTGTTATTGGAGTCTATGACCTCTGATTGAGTATCACTGAATGAGACCCGTTAATTATGTAAGTAGAATAAGCAAAGAGTTGATCATTCAATAACAAGCTGTACTTGATTACCAAATTAATCACACATCGACGATCCCGTCGTCTCGACAAGTATATAAAAGTCCCCTCAAGGCTTTTTCATCTCTTCCATTTTTAAAGTAAATAATTTTTTTTTAATCTTTTTATTTTCTTTTCTTTTTTATTTAAAAAATAAAATAATAAAATATGGGTTACATTTCGATGTCCCTGGTTTCGTTACTTGTAGTGTTTACCTCACCGGTGGTTGTAGCCGACGATATAGCACCGATTCCAGCGGGAAAAGCCCAAGTCGAGCCATGGTTCAAGGCCAACGTTCAGCCCTTATCTGCGAGACGAGGCACACTCGACCCCGCCCTCGAAGCCGCCACGTATCATCACCGTAAGTAAATCACAAATTTATCAACAATATTCATTATGTATTCAATCCAGTTTTCGTTTTGTGTTTTTTTTTTCTCCTTTTGAGATAAAGAAACCTGATAAAAATTGAATAAATATATTTTAATCGTTATATTCGTTTCCAGTTTAGTTGAATTTGTTAGTTTTTTTTTTTGTAAAAAAGCTAAAACATAGAATCGATTCTTGTATCGTTCTATTTGGTACGGTTTTACTGTTTTAATTTGGTTCATCAATTTAACCGAATTGGACAATGTATATTATAAATTCCAATGCAGGTGAATCAAAAAGGAGGTGGTGATTTTAAGACAATAGACGAAACGATCAAGAGCATTCCAACGGCAAACAAGAAGCGTGTAATCATCAAGGTGGCTCCTGGTGAATACAAAGAGAAAGTCACAGTGGACGTAGGCCGAACCATTCGTTACATTGCTTGGTCAACCTGGTGCACAAACCAATTTGACCTTCCACGGAACGGCCGCAAAATACGGTACCGTAGAGAGTGCCACATTTATCGTCTGGGCCGAATATTTTATGGCAGCCAACCTAAACATTAGAAGGTATACATTCTTAAATATCAATTAATTAGTAGTATATATTACGTTAAAGATTAGTTGGAACTGATAAAAAAATTTAGATTTCCTAAAGAATACTGCTCCGATGCCGAAACCAGGTACACAAGGACAAGTTCTAGTTATGAGGATCAACGCTGATAAGGCTGGTTTCTACAACTGCAAATTCTATGGTTTTCAAGGCATTCTTTGCGGCGATAGAGGCAACCATTTCTTTAAGAACTGTTATATCGGAGGAGCCTATGATTTTAATTTTGGAATGCGAGCTTCCTTGTACTTGGTACGTGTATACTTTTAATTATTTTGATCTCTTTTAAACATATATATATATATATATATATAGCATGACTGATAACTATGACGTGTTTTTTTTTTTTTTATCCATAGAATACGCAATTACACGTTGTTGGAGACGGATTGAGTGATCACGGCACACAATCGAAAGAATCCAAACGAGCAAAACTGGTACTCGTTTGTGCATTGTAAAGTTACTGGCATCGGAAAAGGGATTTACTTGGGCAGGGCTTGGATGAGCCACCCTAAGGTCGTCTATGCCTACACAGAAATATCCAGTGTCGTCAACCCATCCGGATGGCAAGAGAATAGGGTGCGGGCACATGACAAGTAAGTCTATCAGTTTCATATTATATGTGAAATCGAAAATGATAAGAAACCAACACTAGTGTACAAGAGAAATTGATCGGCTCGCTCGGTAGGGTTTTGACCTTGTATAACATTTCTTGATATTATGAATGATAGGACGGTGTTTTATGGAGAGTACTTGTGTACGGGGCCAGGATCACAAAGAGAAGAGAGTGGCACACACACAAGAGATTGACAAGAAAGAAGCTAACCATTTCCTTTCCCTTGGCTACATCAAAGGCTCCAAATGGCTACTCCCTCCTCCTGCTTTCTAAGCCACACCCTTTCATTGCTAAAACTCTATACTTTCAATTAAAACATTACATGTATATAGTTGTACGTTTTATTTTTGAAGAATCCTCTCTTCCTATATATGATGGAGGAGTAGAGACTTGTGTAGTTTTGGTTTCATTATAATATAAATACGACATGGTTCACACTTGAGAAGCGGATAAGATTTAGTGATTTGCATTGGGTATTGTACAACCTATCATCATTTTCTTAAAAAATCAGTTGGTTGGACATGACATGAATCTATTTATATACTAGAAGTTATAATTACGTTTTCGTGAGAAATTGCCGAATCACATTTTTTAGAGAAAACTACCGTTTTATGTATTTCGAGAAAAAATATGTGATCTTTTATCACTTGACAATTGACATTACCGTATACACGCTAGATATTAAACAAAAGATTTCAAAATATGTATAAGTGCGAAAATCACTTGCTAATACTTAGGAAGTATCATTTGACGTAAAACAAACCCAAAATTTTCAAACAGTTTTATATGATGAAACTTTTCACGAGATTCACGTTTTTCAGACAGTTAAAACGAAATAAATGTTCGTATTGGAAACTTAGTTTTTATTTTGTCTCTGAGTCTCTTCTCCATCATTATTCCAATAAAAGAAATAAAACAAACCCAAATTTTTTATTTATTAAAATATTGAGGGATTTTTTTTGCTTGTATTTCATCATCAGTATTTTACATTTACATCTCATTATTAGAATTTAGGTGCATTGTTTGTATTTTCGCATATGCATTCTTTTTCTGTAAAATTTGAAGTGAAAATGAATCAATTGAAGTTAAAAAGATCAAAAGTGGAACATTTGACGAAGATCAGAAGAACTAGATGCGGCGACTTGTATCATCGAAAAAGATCAGCGAGCAGTTGTAGTGGTCTCATCCAGCGGCTTGACGTGCCCGCTGTGTAGTTGATAAAAAATGGCCTGAAAATCTAGCGACCAAACACATCGATCTTTCGTAGCCGATAGAGTTATGCGGCCATACGTAGCGGCATCAATACGCCGATGGAAACTTGAAAAAAATTACCCGAAGAACTAGTGAGCAAACACAGCGGTTTCATGTGTTCTTGGGACTACATCGGGCATTTTTGTCGGCATCGTCACACCGATGGGACGCAACGGGCGGTTCTCTCGGCTTTGTCACACCGCTGGACTGGGCCAAGATTTCAGATTTTGTTGCTAAACCGAATTGACCCGTTGGTTATGAGTTAAACTATGTTTCCCTTATTTTTCACTATAAATAGCCTCTATACCTAATTAGGGAGGTCATGATTTGTTTTAGGAATTTTTATTTGTTGTCTCTTAAAACTTTTGCTAAGAGTTTTGCATGAATTTCTTGAATATAAGTGATCAAATCTTCTTATCTTCTTAAACCTTTCACTATTTATTTTTTAAATTATGATTAACCTAAGATCAACCTTGTTGGTTTGTGTGTTTCATAGTTTCTAGTGAGTAGTATTTTGGAGCTTTTGAGAATGGTAGATTTAGGGTGATTGACTAGTTTATTAGTAGAGTTTAGGCTCGTAACTACTTAGATTTATGTTTGATATGTGTTATTAATACTAGATTAGCCAAAGAATTGGTAGTTTAGATCTTTCGCATTTTCATGCTCATAATGTGTTTGATAAAATTGTTAAACCAAAATATCAAAGTGTTTACCATTAAATGCAAACAGAAGTTGTTATTTAGAGTGTTAGGTGGTTAGTTAGACTTTATAGTAATGTCTGTTGATCATTCGATAGCTAACTAAAGTTATTGATTATTGAGTGATTAGTGAAGATATTAGTATCACGAAAATAGATTAGTTGAGATTAGTGATCTAGAGTCATGTCTAGCAAATTTACATTCAAACATAAATTGTGTTTATGTCTTTTAGTTAAATTTATAAATAGTAAAAATATAATAATAGGTAACTTTTTGGAAGTCTCTCAATGTTCAATATGTTGACTTTGCCAACTGTAAATTTCCTTTGTTGGAAAAGTAGATAGTGGTGATAGATGAATTTACAAATTTAACTGCTAGAAAAATTACTAAATTTATATTTATAACAAAATCAAATATTCAAAAATGCTTCAAGAAATATAAACCACAAACAAGAATAGTAAAATTTTATCTGCCCAGTCAGAGAACGAAAAGCAAGACAAGTATAAAACCCCCCCTTTCTTCATTTCGTCCATTCTCAAAGTAAATAAGATAGTAGTAACACTTAGTTTCTTTTTGCCCTTTTCATTATTTTTTTTTATTTTGTAAAAGAAATAAAAGAAAATAATAAAAGATGGGTTACATTTCAATGTCCGTGGTTGCATTCCTTGTCGTTTTTGCTTCGCCGGTGGTTCTAGCCACAGATACAGCGCCGATTCCAGAAAACAGAGCCCAAATCCCTCAATGGTTCAAGGCCAACGTTAAACCTTATTCCCAGAGAAAGGGCACGCTAGACCCCGCCCTCGAAGCTGCTGAAGCATCGCGACTTGTTATCACCGTAAGTTACTATATATATATATATATAAAATCCGATTTATCTTTTCATTCTTGAAATATAAACTCTACCATATAAAAGAATTGATAAGTTCGGTTCGGTATAGTTTTTACTTTTAGGAACCTATATTTTAGTTTGATTGTTAATTCGAATGAAAATTTAAAATCTCATTGCAGGTGAATCAAAAAGGAGGCGGCAATTTTAAGACAATAAACGAAGCGATCAAGAGCATTCCGGTAGGAAACAAGAACCGTGTGATCATCAAGTTGGCCCCTGGTATATACAATGAGAAGGTCACGATCGACATTGGTCGACCATTCGTTACATTGCTTGGTCAACGTGGTGCAGAAACGGTCTTGACTTACCACGGGACAGCTGCTAAGTACGGAACCGTAGAGAGTGCAACTCTTATCGTCTGGTCTGAGTATTTCATGGCTGCTAACCTCATTATTAAAGTTTGTGAAAAAATATATTCCTTCTACGTTATTACATTACATTAAAGATTAATTGCTACTAATTTAATGTTTGTGTATATATATGATTTTGTTATTCTATAGAACACTGCTCCAATGCCGAAACCAGGTTCACAAGGACAAGCTCTAGCTATGAGGATCAACGGTGATAAGGCAGCTTTCTATAGCTGTAAATTCCATGGTTTTCAAGATACTCTCTGCGACGACAAAGGCAACCATTTCTTCAAGGACTGTTACATCGAAGGAACCTATGACTTTATCTTCGGAAGAGGAGCTTCCTTGTACTTGGTAACCTTAAATTTATATCTCTTTTAACATGGTAATTTAATAAATACATATATAACATGTTTAAATAATACATATTTGTACATAAAATACATAGAACACGCAATTGCACGCTGTTGGAGATGGGTTAAGAGTGATCACCGCACAAAGCAGAACAAGTCCGAACGAACAAAACGGATACACATTCGTTCATTGCAAAGTCACTGGAACCGGAACTGGAATTTATTTGGGCCGGTCTTGGATGAGCCACCCAAAAGTCATCTACGCTTTCACAGAGATGAGCAGCATGGTCAACCCATCTGGCTGGAGGGAGAACTTCAACCGCGGATATGACAAGTAACTTTTCATATCATCTCACTTACGTATATAACTCAATCAACTACATTTATATATCTGATTATAAACCGACGTTGGCTACATGGATAAATGCAGGACGGTATTCTACGGAGAATACAAGTGTTTCGGACCAGGGTCACATTTAGAGAAGAGAGTGCCTTACACACAAGATATTGACCAAAACGAAGTTAGGCCTTTCCTCACTCTTGGTTACATTAAGGGCTCCACGTGGCTACTTCCTCCTCCTAAATACTGAAATTTTTCTTAAGACAAATATCGCTTGTTACTGTCCTTAATCTTATCAGCTAAATGTTCCCATCTTCTATTTTATTTTGTAATTCTTGAGATATGAATGTGATTAAGATTGTTTTGGTCTCTATACATGCATATATATATATATATATAACTATAGTGCATCTCAATTCATTCGTTTCAATATTACAACTCGGAAGTTTGTGGTGTTATTTTTCCCCCTTTATTTAGAAAATCCATAAATCTATACGTGATATATAATTGAAACAAGATATTTTGTAAAATAACAAAACTAAGTTAAATTATGTTTACACACCATTGAGTTCATGATATGTTTGAAGTACAAACAGAAAAAAAGAGTCCATATCTGTCCATACCATGTTTTTTCGATTTTTGATGTATATAACAAAAAATGTAGAAACAATATATAGGCATACATTACACACATTTTCTAGATTTCATCATTTTTATAGGTCTAGTTGCAAATGTTAACTTTAATATATTTTTGGATATAGTATATACTTTAGGATATGAATTACCTCTTCCTTTTTTGTCGGATAATTTGCTTATTTAATTATAAAGAGATGCATGCATTAAAATTCATTCAATTAATTAAAGACCCAATGGTCAAAAGATGATAAATAAGGAACATAAAATAATTTGGATATGTACACCGACAAAGCCGCCGAGTAGCCGCGTAATAACCAGGTCAGCAAAGAGTCGCCATCCAATTAGAAAGGAACAAGATAGTAACTTCTGCAATGTATGCTGGGTCTGACTAAGATTCCGAACCTGGTTCTTACGATTTAAGACCATCCGGTTTTCAACGGCTCAGATTGTTTTTAAGCATTACTACGATATTGTCACGTCCGCAGGGAATCACGCCCATAATACCTCACTCCTTGTTTCCCGCATCTCTCCGTGATAACATTGACGGTCAATTTTTTTTTGTTTCACGTTTTCTTGATATAAATATATATATATATATAACTGTTGTTATTAATTACTGTAAATTGCTGTATAAAATAAATTTATTGTCAAACATAAAATCATTTTTAATTTTACCAATTTTGAAGCGATGCTCCTGAAATGCCCTTTAAAGTGTTTGATATGCATCATTATAATATATATATATATATATGATTTTATTAGCTTTGATCTTAATTTTTTATTAGAATAGATTGAGGAATATGATTTCATATGTAAAAATATGAGTGGCATGTTTGCATATATATATATATATATATATTCATTATCCAGATAATGTATAGAAATTTTGGGGGGAGGGGGAAGAGATAAAATATAACGAGGATGATGAAGTTAAAACCAGAAAAGAAAGAAAAACATGATAAAAGTCATATAACGCCGTCCCTATAAAAAGTCTGTCCCAGGTTCATCCTTATTGGGGGTCCACGTCACGAAACCAGTAAAAAAAAACGGGAACTGAAAATTATAAGAACCCAATCTTGATTTTTTTCATTAAATGAATAAAAAACATCAAATATATATTTATATATTAAATTTTGATGATTGTCTTGCAAGTTTTTTTTTGTTTTTAATACTTGAATAAAATACCAAAATATTGAATGTAAATATTATCTTCATATGATCTTACAAGGGCATTTTTTTGGGTCTAATTGTAATTGTTCTTATATTAAGATTTTTCTTGAATACTTTCAAAATCTATAGTGATTTGTGTAATACTCAATTTTCCGTCATTTAACAGCTATTTTTTTATAACTTTCCATCAGACACAATAGTTTTTTGGGGATAGGAATTAAACTGAAATAGTAATCTTTAAAAATTTGAAGATAGGTTTGACTTAAAAATAGATAAGAGTTGGCAAATAAAAAAGATGGAGAAAGGCAAATGAAGCAAAGAAAAAGGATAATAGAAAGAGAAGCCAAATAGATAGTTAGAGGGGTAACAGAGTCATTGAGATAAGAGTTTTGTATTAGGTCAGCCATGGATGGTGACGTCAAAAATATCCAATCTCATTCAAATTACGCTTTCTCTTCTTCCCCTACATATACTCCAATTCTTCTTCCTCCCATTTGCCCATCATTCATCACAAACATCAAAATTCGAGATTTCACCTTTTCCCTTTTAGCGTTTTATTTGTCTTGATTCTATACTTTTTAAAACAAATTTTTTTTTTCCCATTTGCATTGGTTGATTTCTCCGATCACCAGTAACAAAATTTCAGTTTTTCAAATCTGGGATCTTTGGATCACTCGATTTGTTTGTTGATTTTAGTTCGTGTTTTAAGTGAAAAATGAATGCTTTAGCTGCGACGAACAGGAACTTCCGTCATGCATCACGGATCCTGGGATTGGATTCGAAGATCGAAAGGAGTCTTATGATCCCATTTAGAGAGATCAAGGTTTTGATTCATAATAAACTTTGACTATTTTGTGGGGAATTTTGTCACAAAATCTTGACTGTGATTTTCAGGTGGAGTGTACGATACCAAAGGACGATGGAACTCTGGTTTCGTACATCGGATTTAGGGTTCAACATGACAATGCTCGTGGACCCATGAAAGGTGGAATCAGATATCATCCTGAGGTAGACATCTCTTTCAAACATTTTCATCATTTCGCAAAGATCTTTCTTTGTTGCTTTGCTAGAAACTGAAATTTCACCTTTTTATTGAACCATCTGTTCTCGATCTAGGGTTTGGAATTGAAAGAACTGTAATTGATTTTGAATCTAGGGATTTGGAATTAAAGGTTTTTAATTTTTGGGTTTCAAGGTTGATCCCGATGAAGTGAACGCACTGGCTCAGCTGATGACTTGGAAAACGGCTGTAGCAGACATTCCATACGGTGGAGCTAAAGGTGGAATCGGATGCAGTCCTCGTGACTTGAGCTTGAGCGAGCTCGAGAGACTCACTCGTGTCTTCACCCAGAAGATCCATGATCTCATCGGTATTCACACCGATGTCCCTGCTCCTGACATGGGTACTAACGCTCAAACCATGGCTTGGATTCTTGATGAGTATTCCAAGTTTCATGGTCATTCCCCTGCTGTTGTCACTGGAAAGCCCATTGTAAGTGTTTTGTGACTTTGATTTCGGATCAAGTTGGTTGAATCTGATTGTTATTCTCAAGATTTGACGTTTCTGTGTGATTACCAAAGTTTTGAGCTTTTTGGTATTTAACTGTTAAATCAATCACTTTGGTATAGGATCTTGGTGGTTCACTAGGTAGGGAAGCTGCCACAGGACGTGGTGTAGTCTTTGCTACTGAAGCTCTTCTTGCTGAATACGGGAAATCGATTAAGGGATTGACATTTGTTATTCAGGTAAACCACTAGCAGCTAATCTCATATTCTCAAGGTTAGTTTTGTATAATACGAGAAAGAAAAGCTAAGAAATTTGGATTGGTGTGACAGGGTTTTGGGAATGTTGGAACATGGGCGGCTAAGCTAATCCACGAGAAAGGTGGAAAAGTGGTTGCAGTTAGCGACATTACTGGTGCAGTAAGGAACCCTGAAGGTATTGACATCAACGCTCTCCTGAGACACAAAGAAGCAACTGGAAGTCTCAATGATTTCAGTGGTGGAGACGCTTTGGATTCAGAAGAACTGCTTACCCATGAGTGCGATGTTCTCATCCCTTGCGCTCTTGGCGGTGTTCTGAACAAGTCAGTACAAAAACCTCACTCACAAAGTCAATACCAACCATAGATATTCACGTTCTGATTCTTATATATTTTCCAATATTTGGTCAGGGAAAATGCTGGAGATGTGAAGGCAAAGTTTATTATAGAGGCAGCAAACCATCCAACAGATCCAGATGCTGATGAGGTAATGCATCGATAACACAGAAACGCATCCCCAAACACTCCTAAAATACAATCCTAATCTGTCTGGTTTTGGCAGATTTTGTCGAAGAAAGGAGTGATTATACTTCCAGATATATACGCAAACGCAGGAGGAGTGACAGTGAGTTACTTTGAGTGGGTGCAGAACATACAAGGGTTCATGTGGGAAGAGGAAAAAGTGAACCTGGAGCTACAAAAGTACATGACTAGAGCCTTCCACAACATCAAGACTATGTGTCATACTCATGCCTGCAACCTCCGAATGGGAGCTTTCACTCTTGGAGTTAACCGAGTCGCTCGAGCCACCCAGTTGCGTGGTTGGGAAGCTTGATTCAATTGAATCCCCCCTTATACTCTGTTTCTTTCTCTGTTTTTTTGTTTTGTTTCATTGTTACTGAAAAATCATTGAGATTCCTAAATGGAAAAGAAAACAAATGAGTTGAATAAACTAACAGATTGGAATAAAAAGATATTGTTGGATTTTATTTCCCTTAAGCCCAATTTATTTTTCGAAGCAAAACAGAAAGTTATAAAGTTGTAAACGTCTTGCTACAATTCATTATCATTCAAGGATTCTGATTTCATCTTTATGACAAATAGTAAAACTAAAACATGAGTGATAAACAAAGGTATTGGTTTATTATTTCATTTTTGAAATGCATTTTTGTTAAAATTGAATAGAAAATCTTGCATTTCCATGAAATTTCATTTAAAAACCAAAATTTGTTTATAAAACCGGAAATCAGTTTGAAGTTGTCAAAAAGTTAAAATGGTTACATATATCATAACATGATCTAAAATGTATCAAACAGCAGTGGTAACTTGAATATTACGGTGGATGGGTAGTGAATCTTCGTCATACAAATGGATCAGAAGATTCTTATGAAAACTTCTAACCAAAAAAGAAGGTTCTAAAAGCGGAGAGTACATCATCATCATAACCATCTCTCTTTGTAGCGAAGAACAATAGTCGTTGTAAGTGGAAAATGTCACATTCAATTGGAATCCAATTCCAAACAAGAAGTCCAGCTCTAACAAATTCATCTCCTCTGTGCTTATTCCTCCAACTTTTGCATAATATGCGTTATTGTAACATCTACATTTTTATCAAATTCAGATACATTTGTTAGAGAACATTAAAAAAAATGATTACCATAGACTGTATGAAGATAGTATACATCATGTTATATAACTTTCATAAGTTTTCAACTCAAAAACAATTGACAATTACCGGGTTAGATTTAAAATTTTCATTTTTAATACATATTAACGTGTTAACGAAATCAAGAAAAAAGGAAAAAGAGAGACAGAGATGAGAACTTACAAGTCATCCATGAACTTGGCAGAGACCAAGACGCTGGTGATAATGAGTCTATGGACATTAAAGGAATTAATGGGCAAAAATGGCTGCTTTTGTACGAACCGATCCAAATATATATAAGCGACTATGTAACACGAGTTGCTACAATTTGCGTACTTGAAGATTCTTTCCATATAGCTTCTGATTGATATAAAAGGTTTGGTCAGTGCACTGAAAGGTGAGATCCTCTGGTGCTCCTTAAACGGATGGCTCAGATTGTCGTTCATCTCCGACACCCTTTGCAGGAGAGATGCCATCGCCGTTATGACATTTAGCATGATCTCGGCCATCGGTTCTTGATCGTGAATCATCTTCTGAATCTGATCAGCCATTGGAGAGAGATGTGTAGGTGGTTATTACATGGATTGATTTTCTGGTGTTGTCTCCTCTTTTGCCTGTCGGTTTGGGTGTTTATATAGAATAGCTAATATTACATGTATTTTTTTCAACAAATAATATTACATGTATATGTTAACAATAAGATATGTTTA
The DNA here is from genome assembly GCA_963922655.1 of Cardamine chenopodiifolia. Classification (NCBI taxonomy): domain Eukaryota; kingdom Viridiplantae; phylum Streptophyta; class Magnoliopsida; order Brassicales; family Brassicaceae; genus Cardamine; species Cardamine chenopodiifolia. The sequence continues at coordinate 15,452,669 of OZ000464.1, read as the reverse complement.
TCTATGTATGCTTTTTGCATTAGTCATGCTAATGATTATTGTGTTCTCACTACTAATCCTCCCAAAGTTATTTCTTTTCTTTTTATTGCAATTTATTTTCTAAATTTGGATCATTTGGCTGGCATATTGGAGACACAATGTCTGATTTAGATTAATAAAGTTTTAGGAAGTACTATTTATTTAATTCTAGCTTATAGAGGACGAATAATTTTTGTACAAGATTTGAAAACACAAACCTTATGAAAGTAAAGGCCTACTTATTGCTTATAAATCACGTCGGTGAATTGGTGAGAACGAAAGAAAAAGGTGAACTAGTAACATTATCATGAAGACTAGTCTATGCATTCCGAGTTTATGACCATAAGTTATAAGCATTAGTTACATCTTCGTTGAAGAGATGATACTAACGAGATAATGCTAACTTGAGAGATTTGGTTTTTGTTAGGATAAAATTGGTTAACCACCAAACTAATTCCACCTTTGATTTTGTTCTGACTTTCATTTTTCTTGTAGACTCTACCAATGTGTATATTATAAACTAAAATGACGAAACAAATGAAAATATTATTTACAATAAACTTATAAAGTTGATGGATTTACTCCCAACAAAAAAAAACAAAAAAACTAAGGCTTATCCACCCATATTTGTTATTTGAGATGATACTCGAAAATGTTTTGTTGTCAAAATCTAATGTTGTACTTTAAAAAAGTCAACCGAATATATATTTAGCGCCATTAAAACGACGCCCTGTGGCGGAGTGACAAGCCCGGACCAAGGTGCCCAACACGTTAAAGAGATAATGAGCAACATGTTGTCAATATTCAAAGATTTGATTTTTTTTTTCTGTCGGCAGATTTGTGTATATTTAAGTTCACTAAATCTTGTTTTTCACTTCCGTATCGTTATTTATTAATTGGAGAATCTTATAATTTGGATTTGATGTTGATGCACAAGAACGGTGCCTTGTTTTTCTTCATTGATATGATTATATCACGTCTCTTAAGTTCCATAAATTGAAATGGTCAAAGTTAATTTCTCAGCCATTTATATATTTCATATAAATGAAAGAAGTGTAAGGACGAGAATGTAGATACAACAATAAATCACAAAACTTAGATTTTCAAAATTTCAAAAACACTTAACTAAAGTCGGTTTAAGTAATTTTTAAAGACTCATTTGATCAGATTTAGTCGACATCAAGACATATCACTGATTGGATACTGGAAAATTTCTTGAATCGAGCCAAACGCACAGAAAATTATACAAACAATCCTTACCAACAAATTGAATAGAGTGTATTATCAGAAAACAAACAATTACAGGCAACACACAACGTTTGATTTTATCAATGGAAAGGCTCCCACTACCAAATACAAGATTTATATATCCAGTGATAAGAAGATCACAAATCATAATCAAACTACATACAAAACACACTTGCAGTTGTTTTGATCTCCCAAATATTATACAAACATGGGATTTATTTGACTAATCACACTTTTATATTAGTTTTAGCAGCTAATAAACCAAAACTTCCATTTGAAGCCAAGACTCTGGCATCCAGGGAATTCAATATCTCCTGCAACCTACCAATATCTGTCCCAAAAAGGAACAATTTGGTAAAAATCAAAATCAATAATCGTAAATGTATATTTTTTTTTTACTTAAAACGTTTTATTGCAGACTTAACAGTTCCAGTAGTGTTCTGAATCCGCTATCAAGAACATCGAAAACTGCTTCTTCTATCCTCTTTGCAGCATTTTCTTCTTTCTAACCGTATCTCAAAAGCATTACAGCTGATAGAACAGCCGCCAATGGATTCACTGTGTCCTGCAATTGACCTCATATCAACATTGTAAGAATCTGCTTTAGATTATCCATTTCAAATGCTTTAGATGATCATCCCATTTTGGCCTTTAATCAAATACAAAAAAATCCCAACTTCAGAATTTACAATAAAAATCTCAGCTAAACAGGATTTTAGGGATTTGAGCCAAATTTAGATCGAGTTAGAAGTAACCTTCGAGTGATCCAGCTTAAACGAAGCGCCTCCACGGCGATTGGGACGACTTCATCGCCGGGAAGCACAGCGATGGTGTACCGTTTCTTTGGTGTATAGACGGCACATCTGATCACTGACTCTCTGTTAAAGGTCTGTTTGGTCACGGACTTGAACGCAACCGAATTCTTGGAACTGCTGACGTGGAATTCAGAACTCCCGCCATTCTGTAACGGAACGTTTTTTTCCTAAAAAATAAAAGCACAAAGCGTAAGCTGAATTGTGTCTTCTATATTATTTATTTTTTCCTAATAGATTAGTGTGTTTTTTTTAACCAAGTGAGTTTTAGACCATCAATCTATAATCTATCATAGTATTCCGAGTTGGACTTTAAATATTTCGATATAAATCTCTCATAATCTTTTTGTACCAAAAAGAAGATTAAACTCAATGCACAAAGAAACCAATATCTTGTATTACCCCACTAGGCCATCAAACATTCGGTTTAGATAGATTAGTGTTGACACAAAAAAAGAGGCAAGTTTAATCTATATGACAAAGATCATATAAAAGGAGTTACTAGCTTCACAATATATTATGACAACGTGGTTTAATATAAATTTCATGATTAATAAAAGAGATAGTGAAATGAGATTTAAATTTTTAATATTTTAATTTGGGAATAATTTATTTATTTGAAATAATATTTAGTTTTTAATAATAAAATAATTTAATCATATAAATGATTATAATCATTAACCGTTACTGAAACAAAATATCAAGTCGTCACAGATTGTAGTTAGCGTATATTATTAGTACACACGTAGACATACAGTTAGCTACATATCAAATATTTTGAAACTTATAGTTAAAAACAGTTGCTACTAAATAACCATATATATACATGATTATAAAAGTGAAGCGAGCTGGTTAAAGATTGTTACCAAGCCAGAGAAGAAACAGATTAATCAAAAGGTTAATTACAAAGAAAAGATAAGGATATGAGAAAATGAATAATTGCACCTGGAATGAGAGAAAGCAGTCGAGAATCTCTCAAGCTGGTGAATATTGGATTGTTTTGATCTGTGATTTATGGGAAGAAAAACAAAGAGTCTTTTATAGTGTGGTTTTATTGGGCCACTTTCCAATCTTCCGGGAACTATACATTATTTCTTGAGAAATGTCCAAGTAATACTTTGTCTTTTACCGAAACATATAATTCACGGGTTTCCAAGAAAATCTATTTTTATTTTAAAAAAACTGTCTATTCTGTTTTGCATTATCACGACTTTTAGTCCTTTTTTACTTTAAAAATATATTTAATATATAAAATATAAAAAATCAGTCAATTTGAAAAAGATTGTAAAATACTATTGATCACAAGATTCAAAAAAATTATAAATTATATAAAAATATAAAAACATCTTATAGTTTGAAACAAGAAAAAATCTTAAAACATCTTACATTTTAAAAGAAAGAAAGTATAAAACTGTCCAGATAATATTCAGTTTTAAAATTCATACAATAAAGTCATATTCTAATACAAGTTATAGTCGTCGGTTTACGTGGTAATTTCGATTTGTGTAGCATTTTCTATATTAATTAGCTTTCAGTTGTCCTCGTATTTATTTGTGTATGAAAACAACAAAACAGCTGTCGACACAAAGATAGCTAAATAACAAAATAAATAAACCAAGTAAATAGCTATAATTGGCAGTAAAGTCTTTCTGAATATTAGGGGTAGAATTCGAAATGGTAATACATATTGAAGCGTAGACCAGATCTTTCGAGTGGGAAGTTCGAACAAAATAAGTCTTTACTTCGTAAGCGAACATATTGCAGTAGCACGATTAGCAATAAATGATTACACTCGTTAATGAAAGCTAATTCCTTTACTCCAAAGTTTGTTTGATAGTTTAATTATCATTTAAAAAGATATTAAGAGTTCATGTTCCAATAACATAAGTTATGGCTGCGTAAACAAAACTGTTATTAAGTCAAAAAAATTTAATGAGTAATTAGAATTTATAAAATGGATTTGGAAGAATATATATCGTACAAACTAATTACTATAGTTCTGAAGCAGAAAAATGAAAAGAATTTACATAAAGTTATGGTATATTTCATTTTGAAGGCACGTGGATGCTGTGAGATCCAAGCTTTGTTGATAGGAGTATGGTAGAAAATGCAATGCGAGATATTAGTGTGTGAAGCAACAGCTTCATAACTGAATATAGACAATAATATGTACCTAGTTCTTAATCCACGTGCTTCAATTTTGTTGGTGGCAATTATTTTGAGTACGACTAATCTCTAACAAATATTTTTAATTCCAACCATGGAAACATATTATTTAAGTAGAAAAGTTTGTATCTTTTGCACAATAAATATTTGGTTTTTAACGGACACCACGAAGTAATCACGTCTAATATCTGATTTTTACTGAACATACCATGTGATCTAGTGATTTATACAATTGTTGTCATGTCATTTTTGGATTTCAATTCGACACAAGGGATGTGAAAAGAAAAAAACCTTTAAGCTTTATTTTGCATTCGAACAAAAATAATAACTTAAGTTGTGTCGCATCATGCACGAGTGATACTTACCTACACTGCTATACATAGAATTTTTTTCATGATTGCTTCAAATAGTGATTCGATATAGTAACTCTGTCTTTGATAATGCTCAGTATGGGATACAGCTGGATAAAAGAGGAATCTTTGGCAATGAAATAAGCTTCAAATGAAATGTTCCCTTGTGTGTCAGATAGAAGCTTCTATGAAAATCTGATTCATCCTTTGATATTAACATAGGAGTGATTGTGTCATATAAGTGACGGTAAAAGGAATCATATCAGGTAACTATTGTAGTTTCAAAGAAATGATTTCATGATGTGCGAGGTCTCTCAAAATTCAAAATCCATTATTTGCAGTTATTTGAGTTTATGATATAGATGTCTCAGTTATTAACTTTTGTTGTAGAGAAAGGAATAGCCGGTTTAAATATCATGTTTATGATATTATAATATAGCTGTCGATTAATACAGACTTTAGAGACTCATTTATTCGATCATAGTGTTGATCTCACTAGTCGTAGTCATAGATATTAGTTTAAAGGGAGTCGATTGGTTCGTGAGGCTAAAAAATGTGCCTATGATAGATGGATCCGAATGATTAGAAACAAACAAACAAAAAAGAGAGGAGAGATATTGGCCCAAATGTATATTATATATAATGAAATATTGTTTCATTTTTCCAAATAATAAGATTATAAGAACTATTTGCCGGCAAAAAAAAAAAAGAACCATGTCAAAACCTTTAATTTTAGACTCTCTAAAACTATCTCAATGGTTTCAAATGCATCTGTTATGTTTGTGTTTATATAGAAAAAAAGAACAAGGAAAAGTTTACATTTTCAAAATATATAATCACCTTATAAAATACTTTATTTAATATTCTAAGACTAAAATAATGATTAACATGTTAAATGATGAAAATATATAATTTAAATATAAATGATTGCACGTTTGTATAGCGAAAATGAAAATTATTTGATAAATTGTGTGTTAGTTAGATAGGCTGTTAGAGTGCTAAGTAGTAACTCACTGAATTATTCAAATATTTATTAGTTGAAGAATAAAGAGAAGTTTGCACAAGTGAGATGATCCCACACATTTTATTATGAGCTGAGAAATTCAAATCAACACACACACACATACAAAGAAAGAAAGAAACAGGTAAAAAGGTCCTCTGAGAATCGTCTGTTTTGGGAGAAAGAGGAACAAAGGCTTTTGATTAGCCGTAGCAGCGGATAGGGTCCTTGCAGCTCTTTGCAGTGGATTGCGCATTGCCATACCTTCCGCCTTTAGCGAGGTAATGCTGATGGTATTCTTCAGCCTTGTACAACTTCTTTGCCGGTAAGATCTCAGTCACAATCTTCTTCTCCAGTTTTGTCTGCTGTTTCTCTAGAGAGTCGCGTGCTTGTTTCTCTTGCTCAGTCGTGTAGAAGTATATACCTGATCGGTATTGTGCTCCCAAAAGTTCTCCCTGCAACATTTTAAGATCAGTAGAGTTATATGGCCAATAAGCCTAATATCTCATTCATTATTAAAGCTCAAATTGAGGACAATCACCATCAAATTGAAGTTTATATGATCAGGACAAGAACAGAAACACTTACTCATACATATCTTCACACCAACCATTATGGAAAATCCGTAATTAAATGATGATACAGAAGAGAACTGAAGATGTTTTGTCAAGAACATTACAGCAAAAGAATCAACCAAAACTCTAACATTCTTCAAAGTTGTCGCTACTGAAATCAGAATAGCTAATTTTTCTAACTAGGGAAACCGTTGAATTAAGCAGAGCAAGTCTCAGGAAATACGAATTTGACTTATTTTCATAAAACTAGACATCAAAGCAAATTACGAAACACAACAAAAAAATGGATACCTGACGATTCAAGGTGGTGGGATCATGCCTAGACCAGAACAAATCAAGCAGCGTCTCATAGGTGCACTCATTAGGATCATACTGAACCCTAACAACCTCGGCATGGTTCGTGGTGTTGCTACAGACATCCTCGTAAGATGGATTATGCAAGATCCCCTGAGTGTAGCCGACCTCAGTCTCTGTCACGCCAGAGATTCTCTGGAAAGCAAGCTCCACTCCCCAGAAACACCCGGCGGCGAACTCAGCAAACTGCTTTCCCGGCGCCGGAACATCATTGTCTGGCTCCTGAACTATTGCAGGTGTCTCTACTATTCGAGGCTCTTGAGCCATCGCAGTTGTATCTACTATTCGAGGCTCCTGAGCTTTCAGAGAAGAATCCATTGCTAAATCCATATGAGTTTGGTGATGTGTTTTAAGTTTTAACTTTTAACTGTTAAGTGTGTTTGTTGATGATGAAGCTTCTCGAAGATATATATAGAAAGAAGCCAGTCAAAGATTAACACCTAACAGCAACGCTAAATACGATAATTATTCAAATTCAATATTAGTATTTTATACACATGAAAAATACATGTAATATATAATTTGGTCAACTGTTAATAATGCGGAAATTTCTAAAACAACATTGGATCAAGATTTATTTAGATAGTAATATAGAAAATGAGATTGAAATGAAATAGCTTATTAAAGCTTTATTTTGTGCAAGTAAAAACAAAGAAGATGATCTTTAGATTGTCACCAAAAACACAATAATTTTTTTGCATTTAACCCTCAAAGTTACCTCATTTCTTCTCATTATATAACAATATATATGAACCTATCTATCTAAACCCTAAACACATAGATTATGGACTTGCCATTAGATTTGTTGGCTCTGTAACGGGTTGGGTCTTAAGCCTCTAATACTCTCCCGTAAACTTGGCGTGGATGGAACAAATACCCGAAGTTTGAAACCGCAGACTTGTTGACTTGATAGGAGATTAAGTCTTGCAATGATCACTTGAAGATGTTAGTAAAGTGAACTTCAGAACCAAATAAAAACTTTTGGTCTATACTTGGAGATCTAACATGTTCACTCAGAGGTATTCTTTGATACTTGGAGAGCTTAAAAGTAATCTCTCAGAAGTATTTTTGACCATTCTTTCTCACAAAATTCTTGGATTTTCCGTATCCATCACTTAATCAAATAAGAAGTTGCCTACAATCTGCTGAAATCCTTATAGCTCTCAAGATTCATTTCTTGAATTGTATAAAAGATGTCGACTAAAAATAAATTCCACCAACCATAATTAAATTTTTTTATCAAATAGAAAGATCAAATAAATAAAAGCTACATATTTTGCAATATAACAGCTTCTGTTGTGAACAATATCAAATCAGTGTTCTCTTCCAGAAATAGTAATCATGGAGGAAAATATTGATCAAAATTCGGATAACTTTTTTTCTCTGTATAAAGAATTGTGATTCCGTTTAAATTAAATTTCCAATTATTTATTTCTGGACTCATCTTCTGTTTTTTTTCCTATTTTCTTGTCGGATATTTTAGGGATGAACAAAATAAACATCATGCAAGTAGGTTGGTGGCCACGTTGCTCTATGCAATAAAATCTAGAGTATGGACCGCGCACTAAAAAAAGCGAATGGCCTTGCGACACTATCTCTTTAATCTTTATTCAACCTTTACTATCGCGAAACTCTCTTTCTGCCAAGTGTTGAAATTTTTGAGTTAGTGGTTCGATTCTGATCTTACGGAACAAACAAAACAACTTCTTTCTAATGGAACCTATCCTATTATATGCGACAAGAATGTATAGTAGAGTTACAGGTATTCCAAATAATTAAAAAAAAGCTTATTTTATTTGGTTAAACAGAAATTAGGCAGTTGAATCGATATAGCTTCTTTCCAAAATCAAATCCAGTCAATTATACAGCATTTCAAATAAAATTCCAAAGTATTTAGTTTTACACAATCTTGACACACAGAGTCCCACAATGCTAAATCCTCTGTTTTGGGAACGACGCAGAGGATAACAGGTTTTAGCCGTAGCAACGGATTGGGTCGTTGCAGCCTTTCGCAGTGGATTGCCTGAGCCCGAATCGCCCACCCTTTGACAGATACTGCTGATGATGCTCTTCAGCTCTGTAGAATTTCTTAGCTGGTAAGATCTCAGTCATGATCTTCCTCTCCATTTGTTGCTGGTGACGTTCCAGTGACTCGCGGGCTAGTTTCTCCTGTTCGGGTGTGTAGAAGTATATCCCAGATCGGTATTGGGTTCCCACGTCATTTCCCTGATCACAGTAAAAGTCATAAAACGACTTATTGTTACGCTACCTAGAAAACAGAGTACTTTCTGAAGAAAGTTATGTAGTAGTAATACTTATCTAGAGAAATCTCAGGAGATACAAGGGTCAGAAGATTGGTTTCAGAATATGTAGTATATATGGCAATGAAAGTCAGAGAAGATACTATCGGAAAAGAAGCCTCATGCACAAGAGAGCATAAATTAGATCTTTCTCTATCAGAATAATACTGCAACACAAGTTTAACATCATCAAGATAGTTGTTGCGTTGTCGGGAGTTTGAAACAACAAAAGTTGCTGAAACCCTTCAACCCGAATGATGAAACACTAAAGTAAAGGGGGCCGATCAACTTGTTTATATACCACCTTGGATCAGATGTTTCCCACCGGCTTATGATCTCGTTTCTCATATGCAAAGAATTTGAGATACACTTAACCTAGAGCCTAACCAGATAACTTGACTATAAGCAAGTGACTTGCCCTCTAACAAAACTAGCAGTAATTTCCAAATGAGTATCGTTATCAGTCAGACAAAGGTAAGCCAAACTTACATCAAACATGAAAGCCAGTGATGATCATGAACATGACAAGAAGAACTACAGAAGTTGGATTATACTAAGATTCAACGACCAAAGTTACCTCATAATTCAACAAAAAACAAAATTCATTATCATCCACATATTCTACTTGGTTGATCAAAATTCCAAAATGCAAGTTTCTCAAAAATTCAACAGATTTGGGGAAACAATTCAAGAAACTCCTAAATCACAACGAGTCTTCAGAAACATCCCAATTACAAAAAATAACCCTAATTAAAGACGAAATCTTTGTGAATCTCCAAACTTAAAAATTTTAACTTCTGAATCCACAGAATTGGTAATGGTACCTGGCGATTCAAAGTAGTGGGATCATGCCTAGACCAGAACAAATCAAGCAGAGACTCATAGCTGCAGTCATACAGAACCCTAACAACCTCCGAATGGCCTGTGGTGCCCGTACATACATCTTCGTACGAAGGTTTGTTTGTGGTCCCTTGGGTGTATCCAGCCTCGGTCTGAGTCACCCCTGGGACTCTCTGAAACGCTAGCTCGACACCCCAGAAGCATCCAGCGCCGAATTGGGCAAACTGATTCCCCGGCGCCGGAACGTCATCGTCGTTTCCCTGAGCGATCAGAGAAGGATCCATATTGTTTTGCACACTTGATCCCAAACCCAATCTGTTGAGTATGTTCATCGAGAAATTTCAACAGAGAGAGATATGCTAAGAAATGGAAGACGGGTCTTCCACTAAGTCGCGTTTGCGTTTGAGTAGCGAGCTCGATAGGAAACGATTTAATTAAATTGATATTATTATTATTATTATTTACATAGATTTAACAACTTGTTTGGTTATATAGATAGATTTTAAATATAGTATTAACTATTTGTTCATAGAAAAAGTTTTTAAGTAATCTACTGACTTTGGACCCAAAAAAAGAAAGAAAGTAAATCTTCTGAGTTCTGACCAAGCAAAACAAAATATAGAAGTCGTCTTATAACGGACCAAATTGAATCAAAACAAAACCAAAAGTTTCGATTTTGATTTGGTTATGAACTCTTGAAACCAAATAAACCAAAATATATAAATCCAACCAAAGTAACGGAATACTCGCACTCGTACGCATTTAAACTAGGGAAAATAAGTATTATACATGAAAACTCTCCGTATAGTTGTTAGTCAATAAGACCATATATATCAATGGAAAAGCACGAACTATCAAATATACAAAACTTCCTATACTACCCCTCCAACCGCTGCCGCGAAAATTGGCAGCGGAGCTAGCGATCCCAGTCGCAGGGTTATTCTTCTTAGAAGACGGCTGAAGAATCCCTGCAGCGGCAGCTCGGGGAGCTCCCACGGGTGCCTGAGCTGGGCCATTGCCTTGGACACTGACTTGTAACCTCATTCCGGCGAAGCAATGGAGCCTATTGCCGCAGACAAAGAACCGGTCTCCCGGTTTGGAAAGAGCAACGGTCGTGTTTCCGTTTGTGAATGTACGGATCGCGTCTGTAGTGTTGCAGTTTTGGAAGTTGTCTTTAGCCACTTCGTACACACTATGCGTCGATGAGTATTGGAACACTTGCAAATACATTAGTAACGTATAATTAGACTTGATGTATTTTACAAGAGTTTAGATCAGTAGTCGTTGCAAAATGGTAAATTTATTATTATTAAAAAAAAGATCTAGAAATGTAAAATGAGGGGGGGAACTTTGGAAATTTACGGATTTTATTTTGTTAATAATCTTGTAAAATGATTAAATGTAGATTGTAAATTTGTAATACTTTGATACTTACTTAGAACATCACCAACAGAGAATCGCTTGCCTAAAGTCCAAGAATCAAGATCTGAGCTTATGTCCCAACCGGAGCTGTCTCCCACAAAGTATGTAGTTGCGTTGCATCTTCTTATCATTACAATCCCGGATATGATGCAGAGATTTAAAAGAAATAGCATCATCGACGTCTTCTCCATAATGCACGCGAATGTATATTTCAATAAGTAGAGTTCAGTGTGCTTGTACTGCGATTGTTGTATATATGCATGTGTAATTATAAATATATATATATATATATATATGTGTGTGTGTGTGTGTGTGTATATATAAAGTATAGGTTAAGGTTGCTCATTGGTGGATAACCTAATATTACAACCACTATAACATATATGATATGCTTTGTTCCCTGGCCTTTGTTTTTTTCTTAACAAATTTTTCGTGTTTCATAATTCATATGATTCTTGTGCTGTTAGGTAAAGTCCACAACCCTAAATGGTTAACTCTTCATGAAGACATCGAAGAAGTGGTTCATATCTATTTTTGTGATTGTGTTCTCGATTGAAGAATATACTTTTGGGATATAATTTTAATTAGGAAGATTATAGTGACAGGTAAATAATGCATCCATTGAACACAATATCTATATATAGTCAGTCTAGTGGTTTGGTCTGAAGATAAATTACTTTTAATTTAAACAAAAACGTTGTTTTTTGGATAAAGTTTTAATTGTTTATTTATTTAATCCCAGCATTTACAAAAATGTTTGCAAGTAAGTTTGGAAAATTCCTATATCCAAGAATATAAAGACCCGTGTATCACAAAAATGTTTGCAAGTAAGTTTAAAAAATCTATGACCTTTAGTCATATTTTGTTTAAAGAGTGAAAATGGAAAAAAGTTAAACATACACTTGGTTACATATGAAAAGATCAAAGAAAAGTTTCACAATCCACAGATTTGTCGATTTATTGATTTATTTTTATTTTTCGATATTAGATTGGTCGAATTATTGAGTGTTGATAAACATAGTTTTTTATATATATACTCTGGTGGGGCTTCGAATTGGCATTGAAGGGGTGTTGAACTTCTCGACTAATCGTCAATACTTCAGTGTTTCTCTTCACCAAACCGACCTAATAATTCCAGAGAATTGCCCTTGTAACTATGTTTATGTTTTTACAATGCATAAAATAAAATACTACAATTAATATTTAGTATACAAAATTATAACAGCTGAAATTTTTTTTTAAACACCTACTACTACCAAAAATTTAAATTTATTCTACTTTTTTAAATACCTTCAAGAAAATAATAGTTTTGTCCTAAAATATAATTTAAGTGATGAACAACAAGTTTTATTGAGTGGTTGTGTATTTATAGAGATTAATATGCCTGATAAAATTACTCTAATATAACTAGAATTAGTCGTTAATATATATATTTCACTCAGTTTTTTATACAAGCTAGTTGTATCTCGTTTATTTAAGTCGCTTTAATATTATTATTTTTTGGTAAGAAAATAAACTATTATTTATTTAAGTGCTAGTTGTGTTAATTATAAAAAACAGTATTAAAATACTACTTCTATTAATGAAACTGCATATATATATATATATATATATATTATTTTGTTATCAATAGTATTTTTGGAAGGCATGGAGTGTGAGTAGCACTTCTTTCTTTCTTTCTTTTTTGATAAAAGGCTTCACTATCAGACATATATATATATATATATATATATTATATGAAACTATTTCATAAATTATTTTCTTTATACATATATCAGACAAGTTTATCTATGATACAACGTATTTATTAAGGCTTAAAATCTGGACAAGAGCATGCTTTTGCGGAAAGTTTTTCTTTGTTTTTTTTGTACTTGGTACTATGAATGAGAGATCGAGGACTACATTATATAATAAATCCAAATTATAGTGTTTATCTCTATCGCAACATCTTATTAATGTCCCTCGTCATATATGAATCTGGTCACGCGTATATATTTCTTACAAAATATGAATGGTCATCATGATTCGTTGCTTCGACAGTTATGCTCTAGATCTTCCTAAAAGGGAAGAAAATTAATTTAGTATTCGACCGACGTCAAATATCCAGTATAACTCCGTGGTGTCAATAGACGGCTACAAACCTTATTTATAGAGGAGACATTCGCACTTTCTCATTTAATTTTCCCTTCACATTACTAACCGATTTCTCAAAAGTTTTCAAATCTCAAGAATGGAGAGTGAGAAAGGTGAGAATTCGAGCACATTCAAAATGGGGAGTTATGCACAAGAGAGGAGTTTACCGTACGTCCCTGATTGTTATACCATCCTGCCTTGTTGCGAGCCAAGCGATGCGCTGGATTCTAATTCCGAAATTGTACCCACAATAGATGCTCCTCGGTTGAAAGAACGTCTATAAAGTATATAAAATGTTTAAAATATTACGAATATTTTAAATTAAATATTATTAATATTTAAGCTTTATAAAGCTTATTAATCTTTAAACTATATTAACAGTTAAAATTTTAAATAATATTCATATGAGTATTTTACTTGATTCAAATTAAATGTATTGTATTAAATATATCATTGTTTTTATGATTGTTTTATGATTATTTTAACTAGATATATATCACCCATATTATATAAACAATTGAATTCATTTTTATTTTCATAAAATTTATGTCAAATATAATTATTTAAAATAATGAGATAATACATTATACCATGAAATAAACGAATTCAAAATTTTATATAATAAAACAATAAAAGTCTGGATATATCAAATCTAAAAAATGCATATATATATATATATATCTAATAAATATTTTTAGCATATCTTACTACTTTAAAAAATTTTAATTAACAATTTTCTTTATTGTTAGATAAATAATTTAAAAATCATAAAACTTACTTAACAGTCTTAGTAAACAAGAATTTTTTATAGATAAATAAATTTGATTTTGTAATATTTATGGTTTTAATGAAAAATATTGTGGGTATCAATTTTCTTAAAATTTAACTCATAATAAATATAAATTTTAAAATTAACATTTAATACTGAATACAACTCTATTTTATAGTAAAATCTTCTCCAATCCTACTCAATTTCTAACTCTAAAATGAAGATACCCAATTTTTATTTTATATTTGGAGTTTTTCCAATTCATTAATATTTTACATATTATACACCAAAATAAACTAAAGTAAAAACAATCCCAAACTAGATTTAACACTTCTAATCAAACTGTTACAAATTTTTTGAAGAGTTAAGAAAAATATACGTAATACCACTTAATCTTTACAATCAAAATATGTCATAAGATAAAATATCAATTATATTTGTCTAACTCTGTACATTTAATATCGGATATAGGATATGTACAAATAATTTGGCTAATAAAAATTATTATCCAAACTATTCTCGATAAAATATTGAACGGATTGCTTAGATAGTGGGACGAGATCAAAAAATTAGGGTAGTTAAATTCAATTCTCACTAATTTGGGAAAAGTCAACTTCAAAATGGATATTTTTGAAAAAAATAGATAATTTTTAAAAAATGTGAAAATAGATAATTTCAATAATTTTGTAAAATTTTAAAACTTTTTTTTACATAAAAGGAAAACATAAACAAAACATACGAGTATCCCATTCTAATCCATTATCTAATCTTTGTTCATTAGAATAAAATAAAAGATTTCAAACAGATAAATGTTTAAAAACGATTATAAGATGAACATTTTTTAACGGATATAATACGAAACAGATTTCCTATCCTGAAATGGATATATTTAAATTTGCCAAAATATATATACGTGTTTATAAACATAATCTTGTATGTACATGTCAAATCCTAGTATATATTAAATTGTAATGCGAGATATATTACTCTCAAAGGAAGCAATCATTTTTCTTGATTTCCAAATCCATAGCACCCTAATTAAAATAATAACATGTATATGCGCATCTAACTCATCTCGCTGGGTCTGCCTATATAATATGTATTTAGCCAATTTGTTTGAAATTTAATTAGCACTTGTTGTTTGAAATGTTTTCCCAAATCCTATACCAAACAAAAAAATGTTTTCCATTTACAAATAGAAGGAAGGAAAGATAAGCATAGATGGGTTATAAGAAAACATTAATATATGTATGTATATATATTTTAAAATACATAATTGATAACTTTTTATATATTCTCCAAAGTGACAAAAGAAGGGAGATTCATTCAATATTTTGACGGAGTCATAACTTCGATCCGGTTTTACCAAAGCCGTAGGCCCTAAATTCGCCACCAGATAAAAGATAAATTTGAAAAGAAATTTAGTAACGAATAACGAAAAAGATCTCATTTGATACACACGTATAATTATCCTTAGCTAGTTATGTTGTAAAGAAGCTGATTCAATCCGTTCTACACAAGATCGAAATAGACGCAATATGTACAGGTCCGCGAGCTGGAACCGTGTGGCCGAGGATTACTCGGTGCCTTGGTCCGCGCCAAAGGGATTGTGGAAGGGCCTAGACGAAGACGAGCCGGCTCAATACAATCCCACGGGCCAAGAGGTAACCAAGAAAGACAAGTCACGTGCCAAGTTGGCTGAAAATGCCGTTCACATAATCCCTTTTGTCCTTCTTGCTTGTGCTCTCGTCCTTTGGTTCTTCTCTAATCCAGGTATTCATACAATATATACCTTGTGTCCATATTCATGATCTTAGGCTTTATCATTTATTGGTTCGATTATGTATGCAAACAAACATTCTATTTTAGACGATTGCATTTTCTAGTCGTTGATCTAGTTATTAATTTACCTGTGATGTATATGCATTTTTTGTAATCTAAGAATCTGTTCAATCGCTGCTAATTGGATCCTACGACGCACGTGTTCTTAATTGGATTTAGAATATAAATATAGGTCATGATTCAAGTTTTGTTAAATACATTACCTTTTATATCACTACGGAATTAACATGACATATGTGTGTGATTTTTTTTTAATCAATCAACAGATGTAATGTGAGTAGTATCGATTTTATCAGTATGGTAATTCTTGGTTTAAAAAAAAAAGAGAAATAGGGTAGATTATTGCAACAAGTTCATATATACGGTACATATTATGATAGACTTGATAGATTTGTAGTTAAATGATTGCACATTTTACGTATAGATGTGGATGTTGGAGTGAAAGAGGAATCAATTGCGGCTAGGATCAAAGGATTAACGATCGAAGGAGACATTGACAATGATAGCGACGGAACTCAGACCGGATTCTTAGGCGCCGCCACAGAGTTCGGAGTCTCGGACAAGACTAAACTAAAACGCGACGTTAATAAGCGTCATCGGAGGATACAAGCTTCAAGGAAATTTGTGAAAGGTTTTTATTAGTTTTTTTTGGTTTAAAAAGATTCTACTATTAATTAACATTCAAAAACCATTTTTTCTCTTTTCATTGATATTTGTTTCTTTGGTTACATTTTTTATTTTAGTTCTTCTCAATCTAAACAAAAATAAAATGTTAATCTAGTGTCTAAAGACTCTAAACAATAAAATAACTATCCAGTAACTCCACCGGTTGAATCCAAAACCAGATTTTGGAAGAATCTGGCATGAAGCTAGATCCTAAGTTCCAACACTGGCTGCGAGGAGAAGAATACTACATTTACTCTGTTATGATCCTTGATCTGAGAAAATGTATGAGTTTTTTGGAA
Source organism: Cardamine chenopodiifolia (assembly GCA_963922655.1). NCBI lineage: Eukaryota > Viridiplantae > Streptophyta > Magnoliopsida > Brassicales > Brassicaceae > Cardamine > Cardamine chenopodiifolia. The sequence continues at coordinate 15,435,875 of OZ000464.1, read as the reverse complement.
CGAACTTTTCAGATTTATAAAATCAATAAACTTTTTTAAAAGAAATTAAGCTACTTCTCGTTTAATGTGCTACTTCGCTGATACCATTTCCTACTCAAAACAAACTTTTACAAAACGACTAAAATATAAAATGTGGAGGTGACATTTTGCAAAAGATTACCATATTTTTGGTTTTAGCGCGCGCTCAATGCTCACCAAACCTACCAAATAAAGATTGCAAAAGAGAAACGGCTGTCGAGGATATGAAAGATGTGTCTCGCCACGTGTGCCAGATGGAGCTCCTCTTCTCTTTATTACTACAAGTTCCTCTCATTATCACTTACACGTGTGCCTTCACATGCAATTTTTACCACTCGTGTGTCTCCAAATGTTTTCTTCACTCTTTACAACAACATGCTGCCTTTTCAATTAACGTCTGTTATCTTATCGCTCACGGATCAAAACCATTTAACATCATTATCAAATATTTATGTATTCTAAAGTTGATGACATTTTTTGCAAATTACGGTCAAATACTTTAGATATAATCTGACATTGATGCTGCATTTGAGAAAATAATCTTCAAATCGTATTTCTTTATATTTCACCATCTTCCGTTGCCATTAAGATACTTATTTATCCACCCACCGTATATATGTTAATGCTACAAAATTTTACTGTAACGTTTAAAATATAGTTTTGGCATTTTTCATTTCAAAAGTTTGCAGAGAGTAAATATTAAATATTCAACTTTTCATTTCGTTTTTCTTCCTATAAATTCTCCTTTCGGTTTCCTAAATTTTTAATGTTTTTCCTAAGATGATATTTCTATAGTTTTTTTTTCTTTTAATGTGTATTGACCAAAATAAATCTTCGATCATTGTTGTAAGCAGAAATGTTGAAAAGTGTGATTCCAATGCCATTCTACGATATCGGGGAGCAGCAATATCCTACTTTAGGGTACATCGTAAGCAAACCTGGAAATGCAGGAGCGTACGACTTTGACCCTCCGATACCGACCATCGACGATGCGATCTTCGGCTCAGATGAGTTCCGCATGTACGCCTACAAGATCATACGATGCCCACGGACTCGCAGCCACGACTGGACGGAGTGTCCCTACGCCCACCGTGGCGAGAAAGCCACGCGCCGTGACCCTCGCCGTTACAGTTACTGCGCCGTCGCATGCCCGGCTTTCCGAAACGGTTCATGCCACCGTGGCGACTCATGTGAATTTGCACATGGTGTATTCGAATACTGGCTCCATCCGGCGCGTTACCGAACACGAGCTTGCAACGCCGGGAACTTATGCCAGAGGAAAGTATGTTTCTTCGCCCACGCGTCAGAGCAGCTTCGGCAGTCTGAGGGAAAGCATAGGTGCCGGTATTCGTATAGGCCGGTGAGGACGACGTCAGCGAGAGGCGGAAACGGAGATGGGATAGCGTTAAGATTGGACGGTGAGGATTACGACACGTCACGTTCTCCGGTGAAAATCGGCAAAAGTGATTTAGATAGTAACGAGGAGAGGGTGTTGTTGAAGTGTTGGAGTAGGATGAGCATTGTGGATGATCATTATGAGCCGTCCGATTTGGATTTGGACTTGTCACATTTTGCTTGGATTTCAGAGTTAGTCGATTAAAATTGAGAAAACCCCCATAAATAAAAGTGGATTTGGTTAAATCCATAAAATCAAGATTCAAGATGAGAGATCTTGTCGTGTATATAGTAAATCTAATTGTAATGATGTATTGCAATGTCGCAAAGAAGTTATTTCATCACTAGGCATTTAAACTGATTCTTGATCTTCTATAGGCCTTGCAGTTTCGAGATAGCAATGTTTTTAAAAACTGAAGTTTTCAGAAGAAAACAGAGTTTTATTGGCTAAGTTTGTATTAGTCACGAGTCATGCAACCGTTACATAGACATAATAGTTGTCAGTATATAATAAAAAGTTTAGACTTGTCAATCGTTGACCCAAAAAAAAAAAAGCAATTTGGTTGACAATTATTTATATACGATTTTTATAAATTTTTGTAAATAGATCATTTATTCTTAGATAAAATTGATTAATTAATCAATTTGTTTTTGTATACGTACAATTAAATAATTAACTTACTTTTTCTGAAATGAGTCAATAACGAATTAAGTACATCAAAAGTTTAATTAGAATCATGTGTAACGTGTAAATGTGAACTTTAACTGCATATAGACTGGACAAATGTTTTGTTGAAATTATTTACGAAAAAATCGATGAATTATTTTACAGATGAATTTCACGCAGTCCATCGCCTCGTCTGCTAACGCTAAGGAAAGACTTCGAGAACTGCGGGGTGGTTCATCGTTTGTAATGCTTCCGATGAACGAACCACGATCATGATCATTTAAAGAATCAACAATAAATCTTTTAAAAAACAAGAAAAAGAATCAACTATAATTTAAATATTCTCGTACGTAGATGCACCTTCACCTTAATCACGTGAGACATGCTCTTCCGACTGAAGAAACGTTAACCAAATGTCAGATAAATTGTATCAAAGCGGTCACATAACGATCACATTCATTGTTTAGCTTTCTAGCCAACAAGCCCAAGCCAAATTTTCATTTGATTTAAGTTCCGATCCAAAAAATCTATTACGACATATAGAAATTATAATCTATTACAACATAGAAATTAGAATGTCACCGATGAAAACTGAGTTCTTTTTTTGTCAACAGCCTCAACTTGTTCATGATTTATTCCATTTTATATATAATTAAACTACTGTAGCAAAGTCTACTACAAATCGTTAAACCTTTTCAAGATGAATGCAATTAAGTGCTACCACATTTATACTATTTTCCCCATATCATAGTCCTACTCCGTCCTTGAACACGAGGTTTTAATATTTTCACAGTATCTCCTCGGTTCACTTCAATTTTACTAATGAGTAAATTAGTTTCTTTGAAACATTTATTATGACTAGCATTTGCTGCTGCTTAATAAACCAATTTAAAAATGAGATAACATCCTCAATTTTAATATTATAAGTGGTTCTTCGTAGGAACGTTCATGGATTTGATCAATTACTCTCCGCACTTTCAATTTAAAAAAGTTAAAAATTTCAAAATTTGAAAAACAAATATTAGGTTGCGCTACATAGATCTAATTATGAATTAGTAATTGTATCCAATTTCCAAAAAAACAACTTTTGATTTTTGGGATGGAATATTTACATAATAATCATCCTGATGTCATGGAGGTTTTATTATAAGCATAAAACATTTAATTATATATTTTATTTTTTCCTTTCTAGTTTCTGATCAGTCATAAAATCTCGAACCAATACACAAAATAAATCTACTACATATTGGAACAGCTCGACCAATGTCGTTTACCCAGGGGCTTTACTCCACCGGCTGGTTTACAAGTGACAACCAAAATAAAAACATATATCAATGACAACCAATAATGGATGATGTCGCCATTATATATAGAGTTTCAAAATATGCAAATAGGACATCCAAATTAATCATATATATGTTCATATTATTATTAATTATATTAAAGGGGGAATTAGGTTTAAATTTTAATGTTTGTGGAGCCATACAAATAATTAAAAATCCAAAAAATGAAGTTGCTTCAAATCATTTTCCACCAGGAGAGGCCTACCAGGAAAACAACTTGATTGAGCTGTCTTTGATCCTCTTTTAAAATGTATCCATTATGATGCTTTTATAATTACAGCAAAATTTTAGATTCAGTTTCATTCAGGTAATAATGCGATCTCTTATACTTCATCCTTGTTAAAACCTTGATATTTTTTAAGAAAGAACCATCAGTTTATGATTCTCCATCTGCCAATGCTTGCTTCACCTTTTTAATCATACTCTCAGCAGCTTGATCAAACAAAATTCATCAAGAAACAGAAATGAGTAATAAATAAGAACCAGGTTGCATACTGTGAATGGTGTACGCTCGACTTACCTGGGCATGTCCGGTCGAATTCAGTCATCGGTGTAAAATATTCCGTTACAGAGTACTGATTTGTTGAGAGTACGTCTTTTGAAAGATATATATATTCTGTGGGAACAATCTGTGCCCTACCAGAAAGAAATTACCCACCTAAAATACAAATAATGTTCATATCTAATGAAATGAGTGGTCATATCGGTAAATGATTTCAAAGTAACAAACAATGAAGTATAAAAAATGTATAGCCAGCAGAGAGACATACAGCAACAGTGACGAATTTAGCTAGACACCTTAATATAGTATTTGAATGTTCCACTGGTGTCATGTAGCATTCGGTTGGTGTCATCAAGAGGGTTGTGAATCCCGGGGTATTAGGCCCAAAGGATAGATCATGAATCATATGGCTCACGTTTACGTTTTTGGTCCTGCCAAATATCTGTTCAGAGGGTAAAGAGATTAGTTATATACTACATAATGTTGGTAAAGCAAAATAGGCAATACCAGCATGGATATCAAATAGTATGCCAGTAAATGAGCTGCAAATGAAAATGATGAGAGTTATTTTAGCGGTTATGAATTATTATATGTAAAAGTCTGGCTCTATACATATTTTATTGACATGTCAAAGCAATCAAACGTGAGTAATGATCACATGGTACTTAATCAAACTACTTTTAACGAATCTGAGTTTAAGGTATGTTCTTGGTTGGTGGTTTCAGACACTTTAGGAAGTCCTGGTAAGAAAGGTCATTAAATAAAGCATGATAATGATACCAACCATCTGAGCAACATAGATGTTCAGCCCATGAACTGAAATATGGAAGTTTCCAGCAACCCGTTGACATCTAGGACACCATAAACCTGGAAAACAGCCAATTAAATGCCTGGAAACAAAAAAAAATGTCTAGAGCAATGGTTAATACCCGCCATCCTTCTCCATCTGCCAATGCTTGCTTCTCCCTTTTATAATTCAAGTCTCATTTACAGATAAACGAACTCACATATGTTAAAAAGTTATTTGTTGTACAAATAATCCAGATTATTTAACGTAGTCGTAAGACTCGTAACAGAGTTTCAAGCTAAAGTTATAAATTTGGGTAGAGTATTTAATTCAAATCAATAATAATTACCTTATGATATCAATAGATCATTGAGTTGAATCATCTAACAATAAAAATAAAATAACCTAAGTAAAGGCTTATTAACCAGAAAAAAAAAAGAAGAAGAAGAAGCAAATGCTTAATCCCAATCAAAAAATGATTTTTGGTTGGGACTTTTCTTTGATATATCTATTCATATGCAAAGAATATTCTATGTGGAAACACAAAGACAAATGGCTTATCTTTGGATATGAAATGAAAAGAGTGGATGTGCGGAGTTCCAAATAAATTGGTATTTTTGGTCATTAATTCTACATAATGGAAGAATATAAAAACGTGATTCTGCAAAATTACGTGACTTGGTAAAAAGAAAAAAACATATGAAGTCATAAAAATGTTTCGTCATTATGCATAATACCAATAATTCTAAAATTCTAATAGAACCAAATAAAAATAATAATACGATGCTAAAAATAATAAAAATAAACAAAATAATAATAACAATAATGTAAAAACTATATGCAGTGCCGTTGAGGATTAAATGGTTTTTGGTAGTCAACATCAGAGGTAAAGACAAGTTGAGCATTAATGCGAAGATTCATCGTTAGAACCAAAATGTAAAAAAGTTAAGCTTGATTACAGTTTTTTCATGTGAAGTGTCACATCAGGGCAACAACTTGGTGAAGGTCCTTACAAAAAGCTAGACGTTGTTTTCATAAATTGTATTAATTGATAAGAGCGACAAAACCAGAGTTTGTGAGTCCCTACCTCATCCATGGCTGCCAAACTTTGTGATTAACCTTCTTTGTCTCCTCTTCTCCTTCCCTTTATATATTCCAACCAAAAGATCAGAGCTTCATTTTCACATTCTTTCTCTTTCTCTCATCTGCAAATTTTTTTTTTAACAATGGCGACATCTGAGGAAAGCTCTGATTTGGAGGCTATACAGAAGCATCTCATAGAAGACTTAATGGTTTCTGATAGTTTCATGGGAGATTTTGACTTTGATGCTTCTTTTATGTCAGGACTTTGGTGTATAGATGCTCAGGTTCCTAAAGAAGAACCTGATTCGCCAGTTCTTGATCCGGATTCGTTTGTCAAAGAGTTTCTACAAGTGGAAGCCGAGTCATCATCACTATCAGAGCTGAATTCATCATCATGTGAGACTGAAAAGAGTGTGAACAAAGCAGAGAGGTTCGTAGTAGAAGAAGAAGAAGAAGAAGCGAGACATTACAGAGGAGTTAGACGAAGGCCATGGGGGAAATTTGCAGCAGAGATTCGAGATCCTGCAAAGAAAGGATCAAGAATCTGGCTTGGCACATTTGAGAGTGATGTTGATGCTGCAAGAGCCTATGATTGTGCAGCTTTCAAGCTCCGGGGAAGAAAAGCTGTGCTCAACTTTCCTCTAGACGCCGGAAAGTATGAAGCTCCGGCGAATTCAGGACGGAAAAGAAAGAGAAATGGTGTGAAGGAGGAGCTTCAAAGAAGTCAGAGCAATTCATCATCATCATCAAACGACCTGTGATGTGTAATTTAACATTTAAGAATTTATAGCAGTTTCTCTGTATAAATTAAATTGTACAGAGGAAATGAAGTGTAGGTTAGTATGCCAATAAGAGAACTCTTGCAACAAAATTGTATGGATGCTCTGTTTCTTTATGTCCAATAAGAACCTTAGAAACAAGTTTTTGTTTCCAAGAAAGTTCATTGAGTTATTAAAAAAATAAAAACATAAAGTTCATTGAGTTTCAGATCTCTACACAACCTAACTAGTTATTAGATGTTGTAATCCATGAGTCAATGGTTGAAATCAATAAAAATCAAAACCAGTGGCATTTAAAAATGTTTTTGTGTGTTTAAAGTAATATGTTTTATATTTAAGATGTTTTTCACATGTAAAGGCAATTTGAAACAATCTCGCACACACAACAAGTGAGCAGTGTGCATAAAATGTCCACAGAAGAAGAGAAGGGGGAGTGAATCTAGATGAGTCAAGTTGCATGAATGTAGCAGCAAATGTTTGTCTCTTAGTTTAGGTACAAGTCAACATTCATGGACCACACAAGCTACAGTCACTTGAAAGAGAGATGCACAACTTGTTAATGGGGAATTAACAGATCAGAGATATTTATCTAAATATTTACTTCTCCTTGTTGATATATGTCACATTACATCCATAGTGATGATGACGAGCTAACATGTGTTTTTAGATTGAAGATAGTGTTTTGTTTCATTCATTTCTTCAAGGCCCACCGTATCAATGTGAACTTGTCATATAGTTACAACTCAGAGTCCATTGATTCATGGAAAGAGTAGAACACTCTTCTTTAATCAATCATTCTCTATACCTATTTACTTCATATGGATCGCCATTTCCTCAACATTTATAATATGATCTTTTAACATTATGATTAGGAAAACGCATGTTAATCGCAATCCAATGTTGACCATTAAAAAACACAGCCAGAAACCTGTTCCACAGATATTGGAGAGTTTTATTGAATACCTTTATCTGTTGAGTCGACCATAGTCTAGTTCCTGAAATGATAACTCTATTTTGTTGGGTAAAAGGACTCGACGGGTTTTTTTTTTTTACCCAAAAAAGCTTCTTTATACACTGAAAATAGTTAACATTCACTAGTAATAGTCGCGGAAAAAGAAAACAACTCCTAAAAGATACAAAAGGCTGCAACTTTTACAAAGAAACAGATGAGAAATCTTCAGTCATCAGAGCTGTAGTCGCTGGACTCGGGCAGAGCCGGGACTGTGGCACAACAGAACGCGTCTTTGTCTTTGAGAAGGAGACAACTTCCATCAGTGTTCCATTTTAGGTCAGATATGGAGAATCCCGGGAGAGGGTTGCATACACAGAACGCACCCGAGGGAGTCCACATGTAAAGGTGAGAGCTTCCAGTGCATAGGAGGAGGCGTGTGCAGGTTGGGTCCCATACAGCGGCTCGGATAGGTTCCTTCTGGACCAGGATGGCTGCAACCTCGAGGCGGCGCATATCCCATATCCACATAGCAGTGGGCATACTGTCGTTCCGTGTGCAGTTGTACTGGCTGTCTTTGCTCCAAGCCAGAAGGCCTGAGAACATTTTGAAAGAGTTTAACTCTTAGAAATTAAAAAGGATTAAGGAAAAATTCCAGATCCTGTCACAGTAATCCAAGGTTGCATTTGGTCGCAGAAGAAAGAGCTTACCGACTCCTTGTTTTGGGTTAGGCTTGTCTGCAGGAGGTTTCTGGGAAGGAAAAGCTACTGGTAATTCCATGACTTCATACCTGACACTTATATAGCCTTCTGAAGCGTCTGAACATAAAACCACATAAAAAAGATAAGATAAGATTGAAGAGTGTACTTTGTAACGATTACAGACAACAAGAGTGTTACAGAGATGTTCCAATCAGAAAAGAACAGGTTTGGAACCATAGTTACCATAATTGCTTGGCATAAAGTTTTCATCCAACGACAACTCAGACATATCAAGCTGCAAGGGTTCATCGATTTCCTAAAAAAAGTAATGTCCAATAGGTTAAATACACGCCTGAGTTGACAATCAGCATTTGCCAGGCTGTTAGAGACTTAATGAAGGGCTTCACCTTGAAAATAGCAGCACAGCAGGGTGCACGAACTGTTGATAGGTGTAAGAACTCAGCAAATGTTTTCCAAGTTAGGTGATTCAGGACCCGCAACATTTGATCGTAGCTACCAATAGCAAGAAACTGACCACATGGAGACCAGGAAACAGTCTTTACACCAAGTCCACATTCATATGCCTGATACTTAAATAGACACCTACCATCTGGAGAATAGATTAGAACCTGCCCAAAAGTTACAAACTTTAGACATTTCCAGTAAAACCAAACATAACTGATTTCCAATAACCATATAAGAAACAATTCATTTCTCATGATTCAGAAATAGCATCAAGACCAAAGCAATACATATACCTTATATTCAAGAGGCGAATCCCACACAACAATAGAACTATCATCAGGTGACCACTCAAGATCAGCCAAGTCCAAGGTATCAACAGCGAAGCTACCCATTATCTCCCATGATTGACAAGACAACAGGTTAACATAATCCTTGCAATCACGCCGTGTACAGATCGCGGCAAACTTCCCATCTTGATTAAATGCAACTCCCTTGGAACCATGCTTTGGCCATTGCACATGAACACACGCTGTGTTCAAAAGAGACCAAACGGTTAAGCGCAGCTGAAACTCTGACGTTGTGAGTATATGACGGCTATCTGGACTCCACCTAGCGTATGAAATACCAGCAGGACCTTCATCAATCTTGCAAGTCCATTCTGGTTGTGTCAATGACCAAGCTTGAATCATTGGTTTTTTATAGAGACCACAAAGAATGTATTCAGAATCAAGAGCCCATTCAATGTAGCTTATTTTATCTAAGCAAGAAAACAATTGCACAACCTGCATTTACATTTCATAACAAATTCATTAGAGATCAGTAGGTAGATCAAAAAGAAAACTTCAACGACATTATAAATCATCTCTAAGGTTCCAATTCCAAAATTTAGCTAAATCAAGTTAGTACTAGGCCAATGTAAGCACAAGATCTACTTGCATTTGAACATTAGAAGTAAGATCCAAAATCTGCTAGCAAAAATTTCATTCTACCTCAGATTTATAGCTAAATCAAGGGTTTAGGTGGGAAAATTTACCAAATCAAAATAGTTTTACCTGAAAAGAAAACGTATCGCGGATCACGAGACGATAATCATTGGCGACGGCGACGTAACGAGAGTTTGGGGAGAAACAGCAAGGACCAGTTTGTTTGTAAGCTTCTGTAAATTCCATATCTGAGTATTATGCAAAGAAGATTCTGCGACTAAGAGAAGAATCAATGCCTATGATCTTCGATAAACTACGCTCCACGATTCACAGTGGTATGGGACTACAAGAAGCCATGGATATCATCATATCGACTCCCGAGAGAGTTTTCAAAATTGAAATGAAAGAGAGATTGTGAGACGTTTTGGGTCGGGTCGAGTTCATATTGGGTGGGTGGGTTGCGGGTATGACTTTTAGATTAAAAATGGGCCAGAGCCCATTCTTCATTAACTCGTTTGTTGATGGAATGACAATATACCTTTTTCAACAAACAACTTGCCGTTCGTAGTAACTGCAACACAACATTTTGCCGTTTATTTGACTAGACTTTATCTGCTCTGTTAAACGTTCGGTAAATTTCTGTTTGGACAAGAATGAAGAAACATTCGACTTTCCCGGGAAAACAACATAAAAGGAAAAAATTTCATTTTGAAATCCAGAAAATTTTGAATAGTTAAAACTTTAAAGGAGGAACAGGTCAATGTCAACGAAATTCAAAGAGTAATCGATAAGCAAAACTTAACAATAAGCTTCTTGACAAAAAAAAAACACAACACATCACAGCCTTAACTCTCGTTATAATCCAGCACCAGGATCTGTCTCCTCTGCACTCCTATAAACCCTAAATCCAGTTGTTTCTTCTTAATCACACTCTCACCGATGTCTTCTTGTTCAAGAACGAGAACAAAAGCTCCAAGATCGGCCAGAGGCTATAGAAATGGCGGTTTCTCTTCTTCATCGGCTGAGATTGTAGCAGATCTCGACGATGTCTTAATTCAAATCCTCTCTTTGCTTCCAATAAAAACACTTATAAGATTCAAACGCGTATCTAAACGCTGGCTTTCACTCATTACAAATCCATATTTCTCCAACCGTGCATAAAGACCAAGCACCCCTTGACCATTTCTGGCTTTTTCTTACAGTCATCAAGACCCATCAAATATTTTTTGTCTCTCTTGATGATCATGATGACGCAATCAACCAAAGGATTTCATCACCTTTACCGCTTAAGTACTCAGTGTTTAAGATTGGTCCGGTTTGGTCTGTGTCTATGGCTGCAGCTGTGATGGGTTTAGTTCTCTTGGACGCAGATTGTATAATATGAAAAGGAAAGCTCAAGGTTCCATCTTAAATTTACAATTGATAATAAGAAAGTGTCACACCATCTTTCGTACGATTGATTCTCCATTGCTTATAAGAAAGTGCCGCACCATCAAGGTAGAGAGACCTGTTGCAAAGTGAAGAAGGATTGCGAGACCTCAGAGAAAGACGTCAAGGTAGAGTGAAGACTCCAGAGGCTTGCGGTTCTAAATGTAGGGAAAGAGAGAAGCGTCACAATGGTAAAAGCTGCTGCAGGAGTTCTGCAAAGGAGTATTGCAGCCACCACCACCATCACCACTACTACCATCACCATCATGTGAGGGCTTGACGGATATTGTTATTGAATCTCTTAAACTCTTGATGCATCTATCTATTTTGCATAAAACCATATATATAGCAAAGGTAGTAAGTATACGATTAAGCAACTGTGTAATGCATTATGCCAGTAGATTCTTATGAGTCCTTTAGGTATGTCAAAATCCAAAAGTATTTGTATTTTATTCTCTTCTTGAATATACAGACTATGTTGCCAAACAAGTTGAAACAGATCTTAAATCAATGTGAGTGTTACCATTAATAAAGTCTTTCCTTATGTTTTCCAAGTAGCTGGCGTAGTAGAAACCAAAGTATGACACAATCTAATGAATCTGTGAAAGGGAAGGAGCAAATGATGTTACAAAAATATGATGATCGATGTTAACACAAATAACAAAACAAATAAACTGAGTTTTAAAATAAAGGAGATGGGAGATACTAAAAGATGGTGGGATTAAATACAATCGTACAATGTCTATTATGCAATCTTCAATTTCGATATAATAATTGAGTGATTGGCATACTAAACTGCGAGATTGATATAATAATGGAGAGTAGCTAAAACGAAATGATTAGACAAAACAAATGTCGAAGAAACTAATAAAAAAAAAAAATTCTTTCTCTGTGCCATCTCACACATAAGCAACCATGTGGTAGCTGACTCAGCAAAATTTAACAGATGACTAACTCTGTTTAAATCAATATTGATTTCAGCTAGGAAACTGAAATTCAAATAGAAAATTTTAAATTTATTGTTAGTTTATGTATAATTTGACACCGTACTTTACTTTATTTTATATATGAAAATACACCAAATCGATAGTTGAGATTGAAATCGGTCATTTTCCCAAGTACTACTCCAATTTTTGTGGGATCCAAATGAATAACTACGGTTTTGTTAAGGTGGTTTTAAAATTTGCTTTAAAAATGTAGCTAAAATTGAAGACAGTTTGACTGAAATAGATGGCTTAATGGTAGTTAAAGATTAGTGATAATCAGTTGTAATTTTTTAAATAAAATTTTTGAAACTTAGTTTTGAAATTAATTGCTGCGGCTTGTGTGTATCTTTGATGTGATACTGTAAATAGTCTCAAGGGAGTACAAACTGGAGATGTATAAAAAACAAAACAAGGGAGCAATTACAAGTTTGAAAATTCTCTATTTACAAAAAGGGACTTTGGTTACACGTCCTTGGCTAAATAAGTAAGAGATTTGTTTACCCGGTTTGCAGCATAAGCCCTCTTAAGAGTAGTGTCAGCATGCTCCAACCCTTATTCATAATACAAAATGTCAAACGTCTGGGAAAAAAAAAACAATCCAATAAGTAAACATGTATTATGCGGTAAGAAGAATGAATAATATACACTACTTGACGTCAATTACATGATTGTAGTGAACCAACATATCTGACAAATGGTCTATTCCACGGCATCTGATAGGCTGAGGCTTGGGTTGTTGAGAATAGCAATTGTGAGAAGTAAGCGTAAGTTTAGATGGATCGTCCAGACCAAAGTCATGAGCTACTGTTTCCATGACATTGTCGTAAGTGTGCAACTTTGACCTAAGAAATAAAATAATTATGAAACTTCACTGAAATCAACTTGAAACAAATTTGTCCACAGAGGTACCAGAGTAAATGCATTATCTTTAGGTTTTTTGAGAGTACGGAACCAGACCAGCTACGAAATTACAAACCAAAATAGTTAGTCACCAACAAAAATGATGTCAGCTAGAAGCAATTTCACAGAACACCCTCAAATATGTAACTAAGACATGAATGCTCAGAGCAAAGAATACTAACATACCAGCACAATGGAAAGATATCAGGCATACATGTTGGTCTAATTCCATTAAAATACTAGGAACTAGTGGTACAAATATTAGATGACAAGTGAAATTTAGAACTGGTGTAGGCGACCACTCTACTAAAGCAGCCTAAATATTAAATACTTATTTTCCACTTGAAAGAAAGTTCCCATTTTTTTTTTGAATTAACCCATGAATTTGCTATCGAAGATTTTTTCTGTAAAGCAGCCTAAATATTAAATACTTATTTTCCACTTGAAAGAAAGTTGATCTTTGGAGAGCTATTCTTAGTCTAACTCTATCAAGCTAAACTTTAGGAAACAGTGTTTAGTAGAATTATATATGTCTAGTCTGGACATATTCAAGAAACCAAGGCACAGCTGTGTAGCAACATTCTATCTCCTTGTTAACAAGAGGTTTCATGATTAAAAGGTTAAGAGGCAAACCTCAAAAGGTTCTATTTCTTCATCAGGAGCAAACCCAACCATTTCATTCAGTTTTACAGTTATATCTGTAAATTACAAAAAAAAAGGAAGAACGACCTTTTTAGAATAATTATTACTTAAGTTGTGGTGGACCACTTTATATAGAAGTCAGAGCTGAGAAAGAGAAGACCTTAACAATGCCTTCTCAGGGTCATAAAGCTTAAAGATAAGAAGAATTATCTTCTTTAGATTTTTTCAGGAGGAGTAATATTGAAGAACAAGTAAGAAAGTTTAGCAGAAATTAATGATTATGATCTTAGTGGCTTAAGATTTTGGATGAAAAGAGTGAGAGCGACATGTTTTATTTTTCTTCTTTCTTTACTGTGCATTTAAGACCGTTGGTACATTATTCCGTGAAATCTAACAACGAGAAAATACCGAATCTTTCGTCCAGAGAGAAAAAATTATAAAAATAAAATTTTTTAAAAAAACAATTTTTTTTCTGTGTGATTGTAAGTTCCCGTCCCTCAAAGCTTCTAACTTTCCATTTTAATTGCAGAAATCCGTTGAAAGTTTTTCTCGGGAAAACCAAACTTTAATCCGAGAAAACCCTTCAAGAACGTTGCTTTCGATGGAGATGTAAGGACGAAGTTATTTTGTTTATGGGGAAGAACGAGAGTAGTCCAGTTTCGCCATTGAATAACCGGCGAGCGAGCTGGTCCGAATTCTGGGTTAAGAGATAAGGATACCGTAAAGGCTTTGTTTAAGATGTGAGAAGCGGCAAGAGAGATTGTTTTCCAAGATTGTTGGGATTGGATAATGATACCTTCAGCTTGGCAGTGGCTTTCGGGTACTAAAAACTTTATTTCCCCTTTTGTGATTTTGAAAGTTTGATAATGGTGGTAAAAATAGACCGCATTCGGGTTCGATATGAATCTCTAGAAACAATGGGATCTTTAAAGTTGGAGCCTTTAACCAATTTCATTGCTGCTAGTATTAGATCTTGTCGATAACTTAAAAAAGGTTGAATCTTTTTTGCCAATATTGTTTGCAGGAGAGTGAACCTTCTGTATCTAGAAGGATGCTCGGTGCTAACAACATCAGGTCTAGAATCTGTGATTCTACATTGGCACGAGCTCGAACATCTGAAAGTGGTTTCATGAAAGAACATAAAAGATTCAGATATCTCTCCGTCGTTGTCAGCGTTGTTCTCAGACTTGGTAGAATTGCAGTGGACACCAGACAGCAGATTCCATCTATCTTCAAGCCTTACAGGGACCGGAATTGGGGGAAAAGGCGGTAAATTTTTCAAGAAAACATGAAAGTTTACTACCTAACTCTCTCAGTTTCTTGAATGCTTTTTGAAAGTTTCTTAGGTTCTCTTTTGTTTCTTTGTTAAACAAAGTAGCAATTGCTGTAAATTCTGCTTTTTATCCATTCTCAGTTTGTAATCAGAGATTCACGACAACAAGATCGCTATTTTACCTTCCAAAAGGGTTTGATTTTTTGTTTTAATTTGAAAGAACTATTGATTAGTTGCGACTTGCGAGTAAAAACTATGAAGCGTATATATGGAGGAGCATCTTCGTGCTTGTGTGTATTATTAAAAATTTTGAGAAAAGGGAGAAAAAAATGGAGATGCGGGGTATCGATCCCCGTGCCTCTCGCATGCTAAGCGAGCGCTCTACCATCTGAGCTACATCCCCTTTTGTTTTAACTGTCTATATGTTTAATTTAATACTTAAATCTGGAATTCAAATTCGTTCTAGCTCTACTCTGACCTTAATTTTTTTTATTAAACATTACATCAGAGCTTATTCAAACGATTAATTCCTGTTATTCAATCATTTTTAAAGAAAATTTCAAATTTTAATGTTATTGGAAATCTTTTATTTTCACAGATATCATTTAAAACTTGTGTCAACCCTTTATTATTATATATGTATGATATGTATATATGTATATTTTTGGAGTCAGTAACATGTATATATAGAAGTACATTTCAAACCCTTTATTATTAGAAATAGATTATGCATTGTATTTTAGGACTTTTAAAATTTTTTTGATTAGGATCACAAAAGTACTAGTGATATTTCAGGTGACTTAAATTTTTTGATAATTTCGTACTATTGAGAAAAGTGTACATGTGAGGTTCAGTGATATACAATATTAGCCTAATTAGGCCAGGAAACAATATAAAATTGTTACAACTTGAATTAAATTTTCTTAAGTGGTTTAGGTTCATCCATATGTATACATATATCTATCTTTTTCGTTTTACACCTAGAATCTCACATGGGCCGGCTTTGTTCCATTCTATATGATTTTCGTTTTTGGTGATAATAATAATAACGTGGAGTTATACATATAATCAATAAATAATATGAAATTTTCAAATGATATTATTTTTGTTTACTAGATTGCAATGTACATGTGTGCATGTGATATACCGGCACCAGACAACATTGTTCTTTATTTTCTTTCTCTTTCTTTTTCTTTTTTTTTTTTGTTTTTGTCATGCGTATTTTGATTAATTAAACATGTTGTAATAATAGGTTACAATTTCCCCTTTAAGAAAAAATTAACAACTATGAGACAAATGATATACTTAAAACTTATTTCAGTGATCAATAAGACTTGAATTTAGGTTCTCCATTTAAGACTTACGTAATGAGATTACTTTACTAATTATAATTCAAATGTTGTATTACTCATTTTTCAATGTACAAGATGCATAGAGGAGTTCTAAATATATTTGACAAAATTTTATATCGTTGTTTATCGTCGCCATTTTCCATCTCGTTTACATCTCACGTATCGTACGGCCACATTTTATTCTTCTTTTTTTGTGTGTTCGAGAAAATGCACCCAAAAATGTTACGGTCTTAATTGATTCTAATAGCCACTAAGAAACTGCCACGTCAATCGAGACAAGTACTTAAACCAGCAAGGTCAACTATCTTTCATTGATAATTTCACTTACGGTACGTGTCTATTTATAATTGGTTAATAGCTGTCACCTAAAAATTTTATGTGTGATTAAAATCGGCATGACGTGGACAAGTTGACTATGCTAAATTGCTAATGAGTAATGACCGAAAGTCTTTGGAATGGCTCGAGAAACAGCCAGACACGTGGTCTTGTCTTATTAGATCTATTTCCTTAAATAGAAATATTAGTTGCTTTCGCACCAACCTAATTTGCAACATTTTCTATAAGTAGAATCTTAATTTATTAGACGACCAGATCTTCTTGGATCCGTTCTTGCTCACCCCACGATTTATTTTATTTGATTCATTAGAATATTATCGTCTAATCCACCATTTTGACAAACACATTTGTCATTACCAATGAGTTACTACGGCTGGATTTGAATTTAGAAGAAGATTAATTATTCTCCACACCCAAAATGGAAATAGTGTAACAACCTATTATTAACGTAGTAGTTTTTGATAAGATCATAGAGTATATCACTTATTTAGAAAAAGAGATGTCTATTACGATAGGTACTTACTTTAACGGGGTAAATTATTTTATAGTAAAATAACTTAGAAAGTTAATCCCAAACGTATTTTTCACCCTATTTTACTATGTCTAGATAGATAAGTGGGATAAGTCTTTGCTTTTTCGCCGAAACTGAATTCTCATCTGTCACCCCAATATTTGGATAATTGATATATATATATATATATATATATATATGATTTCTTATTTTATTCGAGGGAATATACTATGTCGTCACTAAGTAGAGCTATACCTTTAAAGTTTCTATTATTATTTTTTTTGGTGTTTACTGGAAGCACCGCCTCACCTTGACACCTTATGGATTATGCCATAGCTTTGAATAGGTACATTACACATACCAATTTGGTTTATTTTAATATAGCTGTCTATATGTAATTAATTAAACGAAAGCAATAGGTAAAATTATGCATATCAATATGGTTTTAATGTAGCTATGTCTATATGTTATTAAACATATAGATACAAGATATGAAGTTCAAAGTTCAAACATTGATTAAATTCACAGATTTTAGATGCCACTAAAGGATGTAGACTATTTTTTTCCTTCAAGGATGTAGACTATTTAAGAGTTCTATTTTTTGGTCAACTGGACAAGTAATATTGTTGGTAGATTTACTAATATTATATTTCGTTTTGTTTTTGGGTGGAAAAAAGTCACTGATAAAGCATCCTTTTTGAAAATATTAAACTTACTTGAGACTGAGGCATGATATATTATTAGTCAAGAAAACGAAGCACCAGAAATTCATTTTATCATCTTTGCATAGTTGAGGTTACCAAACGGTACCATCACATGCCCACTGAAACAAGAAAAAAAAATTAAATTGAAAATAATAAGCACAGACGTCCATGAAAATGTGATTTTTAAAATTTTGATTTTGTATATAACTATAACACTCCGTATTTTTGTATATCATTGTTTAAAATTTAGGGGAAATATAAGAAGTAACTATTTTGAGAAATAATATGCTTAGAACAGTTTTCTATAGGTGCTATTAGAACTTTCTATTTCAAAAGTTGGTAAAATACATTCATCTCATGTTTCTTTTTTGCGATTTACCTTTCGAGTGAACACTTTTGCACATACAACGAATGAGAGGAGTTTGGAATAAAGTTCAGAGGTGTAAAATTTGATACTAAGAATTAACTGGTGGGTAGGATTTATGGTTTTGAGATTAGGATTAGATTTTACGATTGAAAGTTTATAATTTTAAAGAGACTTACAACAGTGGCTAGGATTCAAAATATTAAGATTTGGGTTTATATTTCACGATTTATGAGTTATATATCAAGTGATAATTCGAATGAGATATATGAACTATGTTTTTACATGGTAAACAAAAAGTTTATAAAACTTGTGAAAGTTTAGAAAACGGATGAAAGTATGTAAATTTCATATATTTCCTTTATTTTTGGGCAAATGTAAATTTTCATATATATTACTAAAAACATATTTATTTAACCAAAAAACATTTCTGTTTATACTTGAAAAAAGTTCTGAAAATAATAAATATCATAAAAACAACTTAAAAAACTTTTGATACTTTCTGACAGCTTGTTAAAATTTTCTGGAAAGTTTTAAAGGTTTCCAATTTTGCTTTAGATATTTCTATAAAAACTTTCACAAGTTTAGAATACATTTATATTTTGTATCATTAAGAACTCGCGATGAACGAGATCCACAGCAAATTTTTTGCTTTTTAAACAATATATGTATATGTATGCTAACTCAGAGATATTTCCATTAAAAATTTTACAATCGTTAGTTACTTAATGGAAAGGTTATTTGAGCAAACTAAATTGTCAGCATGTGCTACCTAACAAATTTTCCTTGAATTTTATTTCGTTGTCTCTAGGAAAAAAATATTTTATCAGACAGAAATATATGGTCCAATTCATATATTATCTTTCTTAGTCTGATAGTTAGATTATTTTTGATACAAACAAGAGAAAATAAAGTAATACATAATTCGATTTATATAGGAAAACTAAACCGTAAATGACTTTTTTCAATTTGACACTGAATACAATGTATTTAGACTTAGAAAAATAAGATCAACAAAAACAAGTACAGATGTGGATTAATATTCAAACTTAATAAAATATTATCCTTTAAGATATGTTTTTATCAATCGAATGAAACGTCCAAAAGAACAGTGGACAAAGTTAAGAGAAAAGAAAATATGGCTAATAATGATTAAACATTAATTATTGTGAAGAAAATGATTATATTTCTATTTTCTAATGCTAACAAAAATATCAAATTAATAGTTATTTAAAACTGTTTATGAATAATAAATTTATACCGATTTTCTGATGAGCTACTTTCAGATGATGACAGATAGAAAGTCATAGGATAAAAAGCCATAACAAAAAAAATTCAGTTTGACCATGTGATTTTTTTTAAAGATTCTCTCTTGTTTAATTTTCAGTTTAAAAACGTTGAATAAGTATAACTGTACTATATATCGGCTAATATAATTATTTCGAAAAATTTAAGGCTAAAATAAGTATAATACTAAGAAATATTATTTGAGCTAGTTTAAATAAAATAATGAAATGGTTATAAGATCTCAACTTGGTCGAGAATTCTTCTATAATATGATTATATCCGATGCTAAGAAAGTAATACATACTCTTAAACAGTAAGATGATAACGCATTTATATTTAACAAAAAAAAAAGATGATAACACATTGTTGACAAAAAAGGAAACGAATTAAAGAACCAATAAGAGTAACGGCAGAAACACCATTTGTCAAACATATTCATACCTTCTTACACTACTTTTGGGAAGAAAGAGTTATATTTAAAACTAAATAATACTTCTTCCGTTCAAATATAAAATATAAGATGTTTTTCCCAAAATAATAGAGATTAAAAAGTTGTTTTTATTTTAAAAGTATGGTTTAATATATAGAATGAAAATCATTTAGTTAATTATGAAAAACACTGCAAAATACTATTAGTCACACAAAATTTAATAAAATTAAAAGTTCTATAAAAATATGACAACATCTTATATTTTGAAATGGAGTATTATAAGTTGACCAAAAAAAACTAACTAATATCATTAATAAATAAATTTGTGTCGAGTCATCAGAATTTCAACATTTAAATACTTGTAGTGACATGCAGAGGCCTCTTTATGAAAGTTTTAAAAATAAATGAATTGATTAATACCGAGATCGGATATAATAATAACTCGCTGAAATCATATAATTTTTTCTTCATAATTAAAATTTTACTCACTGCCAGTCTGCCATTATTTATTGTATAACTTAACGACCGAAATAAGTATTATGGCCATTCACTGTATAACGTTACTAATTAATAACTATTGACCGCGTTCGATTCAAAGAACCAAAAGAAACTAAAGCAAGTCTATTTCTGTTGATTCCAAATATAGTTTTATTCATTTATTTTCAATTACAGTTATTATTCAAAAAATAATAAAAAGAGCTGAAAAATATTTCTTTCTTTTTAAAAGGAAAAGTGCAAAACAACCTAGCCAAGTTGCGTTACACACTACGTATCTTTCTCCTCTCACAAAAATATGGACAAATAATTATCCTTTTTATATACATAAATAATATTTGTATGATAAAGAAAAAACGATCATTTTCGTCAAAAACTCCACCTTTCTAGTTCCATTTAGTTCTGTTCCTTTTTAGTTCCTCTCCGTCTCCTTAATCTCCCTCTCTAACTTCTCTTTTCACCTATACTATCTTTATCTTTCTCTATATATATTCTCTGAACCTATCTCTTGTAAACATTCAAGATCAAATCTTTCTCGATCAATTAAAGAAAACCCATTTGAAACATATGTTTTCGATCAAATGAAGGTTTGCTTTTGTGTGTTGGGATCAAGTTTTTGTTTTTCTCTTAGGATTTAAGGTTTTAAAAAGATGGAAACATTCGGTGGGTTTTACAAGGAAGATGATGAACAGATGGATTTGCCTCCTGGTTTTAGGTTTCATCCAACAGACGAAGAACTCATAACCCACTATCTCCACAAGAAGGTTCTCGACATGAGTTTCTCGGCTAAAGCTATTGGTGAGGTGGATTTGAACAAAGCTGAGCCATGGGAGTTGCCGTGTAGGTTCAAACAATCTGAGATTTTTTAGCATATCTTATGTCTAAATTCAAACAAGGTTTTGAAATCTAATGTTTTTGGTTTTATATAACAGATAAAGCAAAAATGGGTGAGAAAGAATGGTACTTTTTCTGTGTGAGGGATAGAAAGTATCCGACAGGTCTGAGGACTAACCGAGCAACTCAAGCCGGTTATTGGAAGGCGACGGGGAAGGATAAAGAGATTGTTCGAGGCAAATCGCTTGTTGGTATGAAGAAAACACTTGTTTTCTACAGAGGAAGAGCTCCTAAAGGCCTCAAAACAAATTGGGTGATGCATGAGTATAGGCTAGATGGGAAACTCTCTCCCCACAACTTGCCCAAAACTGCTAAGGTAAAAAATGAAAATCCAAGCTTTGCTCAGTTCTTCAACTCTGTCTTATACTCTGTTTTTGCTCTGTTCTTGTTTTGTTTTGTTTTTCTTTTGTTTGATAATTTTTGGGGTTTGGCTCCATCTGGCAGAATGAATGGGTGATATGCAGGGTATTTCACAAAACTGCTGGAGGCAGGAAGATCCCGATTTCGACTTTGATCCGAATTGGTTCTTACGCTACCGGCTCTAATTTACCACCTTTAACCGAGTCTTCACCATACAATGATAAAACCAAGTCAGAACCGGTTTACGTGCCCTGCTTCTCCAACCAAACTGAGACCAGAGGAACAATACTCAATTGCTTCAGCAACCCTGCCCTTAGCTCGATCCAACCCGATTTTCTCCAGATGATTCCACTCTACCAACCTCAATCTCTCGACGTTTCGGATAATATACAGAGTTCTAATCCGATTCTTACTCAAGAACAATCGGTTTTACAAGCCATGATCGAGAATAACAGAAGGCAGAGCTTCAAAACGTTGAGCATCTCGCAAGAAACCGGAGTTTCCAATACCGATGTCTCATCGGATTTTGAATTTGGGAGGAAACGATCGGATCATCAAGAAGTTCCATCATCTTCTGCTGGTCCGGTTGATGTTGAACCTTTCTGGAATTACTGAAGATGCAGAACCTTAAAAGTCCATTTATTTAGGTCACAGGTAAGAAATATTTACAAACTTTTATCCTTTTAGTGTGGTGTGCTAAGTATGTATAGATTAATTATTATATCACTACTTCCACTATTAGTGTTTTTAATACTATTATATTATTATATTCAACGGAAAGTTAATAACAAAGAGAGAATAAGATTATGAACGCAATCAAATTCTTAGATTAAAGTCTATATTATCTTGCTAAAAGCTGGCATGTATGTGGTGGATTATTTTTATAAAAACCACACTAGCGATCTGGTAGCAGATGTTTTGAGTGAATTAAACCTATATGAAACAAGAAAGAAAAAATTTCAGTTATTATGAAATAGTCTATCGTATTCATACCATTGAAGTTTCCTACATCAGCGGTCAAGGATAGTCTCAAACACGGGTCTATTAGGAGAAACCATGCGGCCAACCAAATGCATAAGTAGCTATGTATCATTTTATGCATACAAATTTTTGTGATAAGAATGACAAACACAATTTTTGAATAGGAATAACGAAATGCATCATTATGATTCATTAGAGTATCTATCCTAAATCCACCATCGCGTCGGTAGGATTAGAGCCCCATTCATACTATATTTTAGTCTCAGAAGCACCCCTTGACCAAAATTTAATATAAACACATCCGCATGACTTCTAAATGCATGTTATATTTCGTTTTAACTCTTTTCCAAACCATTTTTAATTTGAGCGTTGGAAGATTTTCGAAAACCTCCCTCCCAACCTCCCCGGTGTTCCATGTAACCTTTAAAAGTTTCCTCTTGGACACATTAATCTACTCTAACAAAACACGCTAGATAAAAAGAAAAAAATGTATTGTTAGAAATGAATGACTTAAACATAATATTGTAAAATTATTAAAAATATATCTCATTAAGTAAATTTATTGTAACACTAGGTAACCAATAATTTTTATTTATCGCTCTTGCTTTAATATTTTAAAGGATATAAGTTTTTTCGTTCCATCTCGATCCTCTTTCGTTTTTCAATGGGGAATATTATTCCGTTGTAAAGTTGTTACGCATGATGTGTGAAATGTACATCAATTTTATAAAACATATTTTGTGCACCTTTCAACTTCTTCTTTTTTGTTAATTGCACCTTTTTAACTTCTTATTTTTACATTATATTGACGCCTATACAATTTGACTAAGAATACTTTACTTTTTTGTTAATTGCACCTTTTTAACTTCTTATTTTTACATTATATTGAAGCCTATACAATTTGACTAAGAATACTTTACATTTTAATCGTGTATATATATGTAGTGATACTATACAAAATTAATAGACCATAGTAATAAGTTATACGATAATCAAAAAATAAAGAATATAAATTGGAAAAACTTGTACACATAGGGTTTCTCTTCACAAAAAAAAACTTATACACATTTAAATTTATACCCGATTGAAAAATAAATGTTGATTTTTATACTATGAAAGTAAAAATTACAAGATAGTTTTATTTGAAAATAAAATTTATAGATACAACCAAACCGACTAGGACACGTATTTATTTTACCTTCTTCTTTATTATTTATTTTGCAATGATCTGTACCTCTTTTAACCATTAGTATATCTGCAAACAAAGTAAACAAAAATAATACAAGTCTGATTTCATAAATACTTTTCATTTTTTCACATTCAGATTTCAGAAAGTAGTATTGTATGTTCTAAGAACTATTAGTTAGCCACTAATGACACTTGAACTCATTTTGTAGAAAATTTAAAAGTTTGTATCGGATTTCGTGGCACACAAATTTAAATATACAATATATTTTATTATAAAAAAATTTGGACTATATATATTTTAATGTTTTTAAATCAATTTAAGAATAAAAACATAACAAACGCGAAAAATAAATAAAAGGTAAAGAAAAAACTTCCAACCGCCTTAACTTATATGCGATTACCCAACCACTTTATTTTTTTGGAAAGTTGACCATCTATTTTTGTGGCTAACAACCTTCTTTAATCATTTTCTCCAACTTTTTCGTTTAGTCGCTTGTTTAATTAATAACTTCTAAAACTGTTCAAGTCTAAGAGGAATTTATAAAAATCCCACATAATCTCTCAAAAATATATATTTTAATATAAACTGATTATATAATTAAATTTTAAATTTTTTAAAAGAATTGAACCAATAAATAATTGATAAATGTTGGATGGAGTTTTCATGAGTGTCTCTCAAAAATTCTCACTGAGAACCTCTTCTCACACTCTCTCTCTTTTGAATTATTTTTTTAATTGTGAGAGAATCATCCTAGAAACTTCCACTAAACATGTTCTAACTACAACTGTTAGAAGTTAATAAATAATGCAAGATAATTATAAAATCTTTGAAACATTTGGTTTTAAAAGTTTTAAACAATTTCAACTATGGAAAGTTATCAATGAAAACTATTAAATTCTTCCGAATGTTTGGTTTTGGAAAGTTGTAAACAATTACCACATCGTTCTTTGGGGTATTAATCTTTTCTTAAAACGTACTTTTGTAGCCCTCTCTTTTTTTTTGGTTGAAACTTACTTTTATTTCTCACAATTACCATTTTATATAAACATGCTCATTTTGAAGTTTGGATAATAACAAAAAAAAGTTGATAACTTTAGTTACCTTTTACAACCAGATTCCCAAACCCTCAAAATACTCGAATTAAATTTTGTATTTTGCTAATCTCGGATTGGTATAAATTTCAGATGAAATGGAAATCTCACCTCAGTTAATTACGGATTTCACATGGATACGTATTCCCACGTGTCGTATTCGATGTAATTAGTCGCCACTTTAGTTAAACTTTTTTCTTACCGGTTTGCTTAGTTTCCACTTAAAAAGGACATTTACTTGTCCATCACTACTCGTGTTTAATAACTTAGGAAGTTTAAGGTATATTCGGTGATTGGCTGAGCTTCAAATGATGTTTAAGACCCAAAAGTGCTTATAGAGCCTTTGTTTATGGGACATTTGCCGTAGATTCCCTCGACATTACCACTTAAATGGGCCGTCAGAAAAAGAAGAAGATAATCACTGAAATGGAATATGGCTCATAAAATATATGGGCCTCTTTGACCTAATGGTCCTTATGGGTTATACTTTTCGAAGAATCATCATCTAAATAAATCTTTTACCAAATCCAAAGATTTAAAAATAATAACTAGCTAAATAAATCTAACTAATGAGCTAATTAATGTTTTTCTCTAGTTTCTTAACTAATTCAGATTTATAACTGTCATCAATTTAAAGCCATGCAAGTATTATGACACTGTGCATGATAATAATTCATGTAGCTGTCATATTTTAATTTAACATATATATAATAATGCAAAGATCAATTGAGCGGCCCCTCGTCTCTCCATTGCGTTCATGTTTTATTTGTATAAATCATGCCACAGTATTTTCAAGTTGCACTTATAATTACGATAGTGATAGCCTAAGTAACAAAAATGCACTAAATCACTATATGTCGGTAGATTTCGTAAGTATAATATGCACTCTTATACCTAGTTTACCTGCGCACATTAGCAAAATAAAATGAAGATTTTCTTTTTTCCCAGGTTTGTCTGGATTATATTTTTTTATTAGGACAAAGTTGATAACCTAACACATAACTAATATCAGAGTTAAATTTTTAAATGGAATCCAGTACGGGATCAGTGGATCCATTCGATAGAAATAGAATAGTGGGTTAGTAAAAAGCAAAGTATACTTATTGGATATATGTAGTTAATGTTTTAAATTGAACTAAAGCTCTAACAAAGGACCAATCTACTCGGCAGTAAGTGTTTTCTTAATTCGTGGAATGTGAATCACATTTACTTCTTGTTTTTCTTTAATATATCCTGTACTTTTTTTTTGGCTTTTTAGATCCATTTGATAGAAAGACACTGCCGAGAAAGCCAATTGAGTTGTGAGATGAGAAGAAATGAACATTAATAATAGTTAAGCAAAATGATTTTATTTGATACATCCCTTATTAGTGTTTACACCCAAAGTGGCAAACAGATAGGACCAATGCTGAAAACGAACACGTGATGATTAATCTCTATTTATATATATTATATACTGATAGAAAACTATTTGCACTAAATGACAATGGATACAATGATAATTTTAATTTGATCTGATGAAGAAAATGGATTAATACATATTTTGGACAGTTCTAATTTTTATCACTTAAATATTGTGGATGTGTGATTTTTTCGCATTTTCTATATAAACATCTAATATATCAATTAGAAGTTTAGACGGTTTTTGCCCTTTGACAAGAAAAAAAATGTTTAGACGGTTTTTGCCCTTTAACATTAAACTATATATTGCAAGATGCTTGATATTTTTGGTACCACGTCTACTGAGACATAATTTATCAACTTGACTTATATTTCGATCATATAAATCTATTATCTATGAGTTCTGTATTATTATTTATCATATTAAATATTGATATATCAATGCCAAATAAATAAATTTAATAAAATAGTAAGCTAATTTTGTCCCATGTTTTATCCGTATTCTTTTTCTTAAATTAAAAAATTTCCATTGCCGTTAATCAAATTAACTCTAATAAAAATGAAATGATAACCGTACTTGTAATCTTTATTTTCTGGCTCGCCAGTGTGTATTTGTGATCTCAAGATTCTTAACTATTATCAACTCGCAGAAAATATCCCATAAATCTCTCTCAAACCATTTAACAGTTCCAAAAAGGTACGGTCACTAACCACTACACTCTGATGAGGTTTTTTTGGGGGTTAAAGTTCACTCTTGATAATGAGTTGATACTGTTATTATTCTTTAAATTTATTTACTTAATTTATGTGGTTTTTAAAAGTATATCGACACGATTTACCCAAAAAAGAAAAAAAGAATATCCACTCGAGTGCCAATAGGCTTTATATATATATATATATATATATATAATTATGCATGTTGGGGTAGTAGCTTGCAGTGTCTTAGAAATCTGATATATCTTCCCGGCCCTTCTATTAAATGTTCTTGAAAATGAAAATATAGAATCATTCAACGGTCGTCTACCACAGTTTCTCAGTCAGTTTAATATTCAAATGCATGAGAGTTCTCCTCAACAGATCTATCGGTGAATTGCCTTAAATTCGACGACATTTCTGGGGGTTTCTTTTTACCAGTGACCATGAGGGATTCTTGGCGCCTGATGCAATATCTCTTCCAAGTATTAAAGCGATTCTTGTCCCGTTTTATCCTGGAAGCCAAATAATGAAACTAAAACTACTCCACGGTGATTCTGCTCTGCAGCTCTACTGCTCTTGTCTGAAAAATACGGTTTGGAATCAGTGGAAAAGTATCTGGATAACACCGGGAGACGAAGGTTAAACTTTTTTCGTTGATCTATATCCAAGCCTGTGCAGTATACTCGAAGCATGTGACAGTAATGCCCAGAAACTATCTAGTGAATCGGGTTCAACTACTGACTGGAACCCGGTTGTGAATCCGACGAAGGGATTTGTAAACTACCCTAACGCAAGGATACAGTAAGTTACTTTTACTATACTCTTCCTTTTTTGTTCCATGCGTGTTCTTCAAACAAAATCCTGATTCTTGCTTGCTTGCTTTAGTTTCTCCTAATAAGTTTCTTGGGTTTCTGCAGTATTGCGATAGAGATAAATGGAGATGTAGCTAGGTATGCAAAAGAGGTACAGCAGAGAGAATCCTCTGGAGCTATTTAGAAACTAATCTTCAGCAAGCCGAGCGTCGAGGAGCTAGAATCGTTACTGATCCAGGGAACTGTTCTTGATGCAACTTGTCTCTAGAACCATATGATTATCAGCAGAAAGCTGGAATCCGCCTTGTTGCCAGAAAACTAGTTATACACTCGTAAATCATTCATAATTGTTAACACCATAAAAGTAAAGAAACTGGAGCTTAGTGGATGTACGAATACACACACTTCATGTAGTTGAGACTCTGTACATTTCAAATAAATGCAATCCAGATTCGTAGAATGGGTTCCCGTGTATCATAGTGCAAGAATGCAGAATTGCAATATTCATTTCTTTAGTAAACGACTAACGAAAAAATCTGAATCAAGAGAAACTCTAGATTAGTTTTGTTAATAATCAAAGTTTACGTTTATTTTTTACTAATTGAGAAAGATGAAGTGTTGTTGTTCACTGATATGGTGTTTGAGATTCCCTTGTCTAAATACGAGAATCAGAACTTGGTTATTCATGTATATTCGGATTTGTTGTACGAACAAAAGTCGTAGATTGCTTTGAACACTGGTAGCTTCTTGTTTAGGAACAGTCAATGGTCTTTGGATTTGTTGGATGCTTGGGCTCCAATGGGAACGAAAGGACCGATTTGAGAAGAAGCCGGGAAGGTTCTTACTGCGAATCTCAAGGGAAGACTTCAAAAGAATATATGTCTGACGTCCTTCCCGGCTTCAAACAGATATTCTTCCCGGCTTCAAATTTGAATATCTGGTAGCTGGTTTTTCTTTGTAAATATCTGTTTTTCCAGAGTGATTAATTTCGAAGAACCCTAAGTATGAAGTAGTGGCCCGTAGGGTTTTGGTTAGAACTATGAAAGCTTTTTAAGTCTTTACGCATTTTGATATGGTAAAATGTAAGAATCTTATATAAAGAGAGCGACTTGCAAAAGAATATAAACAACAGACAAAAGAATCAATCATCTAAAACAGACTGAATTGTGATGAATCATCTTCTTGAAACGATGTCCTTGTGGTGCTTTACCAGTAACTCATTCATTTCAGCAATCTGATGCAAGAGCTGAACTATCCTCTGTTACAAAAATCAGCAAACAAGACATGTAAGTAAGTAAGTAATCATGTAAATAAGTAAGGTAATGTCATGTCTCTTAGACGTTTCATCGAACACTTGGCATGCAAACAAAAAACTAACCGGTTACTGCTTACCTCGTCTCTCTCTTTGATCGCATTTCCAAGATGATCCGTGGTTTCTCCTTTGACACGTTTTCGACGAGCTCGTACACGCATCCACCACCAAATCGCAATGGCAAGGATTGGATAAAATGAACAGAGAGTGGTTGAGAACCAGGTCAACAAATTGTTCAATTTTGAGTAAACACGTACGATAAGAAGTTCCCACCAATCTTGATCAGCTTCACGATACAATGATTTCTTAAGCGGTTTACCATCTGAATCGGACGGTGGAGATTCGCCACCTTGTTCAGAGGGAGATATTTGTTCAAATGGCGATAATCCATCTGAATCAGATGGCGGAGATTTATCTTCAGTTTCCGATGGAGACTTCCGGTCAAATTCACAGGCAATCAGTGGAGGTTGTTCGTCTGAATCAGAAGGGAACAACGAAAATGAAGAAGAAGAAGAACCAGAGCGTCTCGATGAAGATGATTCTGACGGAGATTCGAGGTATCTATAGATTGAAGAAGCCACATGGAGATTCTCGTGGTAGATCGGCGGGAAAACAACGAGATCATCTTTGGCGAAAATAGGGGATTCTCTGATGACAACCATTGACGAACTGGGATCTAAAGGACTAATTAGCTGTTGTTCACAGTATAGATCTTCATCTTCCGCCATTTTCCGTTGGATTCTCTGAGGATTTGTGTCGCTAGGGTTTGTTTGTGAGAGATGAAAGTTTCAAACATCGGATCTACCAAAACCAGATTATTGCTTACCCTATTTTTCCACTATCGATGATGTTTCAGAAAATTTGCATTTAAAAAGAAAATTGTAATCCATTTTAATTTTATAAAAATGCTAAAAAAATTATGATTCTAAATTATATAAGAAAATGGGAGGCTACATAGGAGAAAATGCTGATTAATGTTAACATAAACATCATATATTAAACGACAAAAGTAACATCACAATTTAATTCATAAAAATACCAAAGTCATTTTCGTTGAGATTGATTAATTTCACCATCCCGTTTTTACTGATACCGAGTGGCGTGGCGAGGACAAACGATTGGGATTATTTTTTTTCATTCATCTGAATCCTAAAAAGAACATTGACAGTGGCAACGATACAAAGTTACATACTAATTAGACAAAATGCTCTCTATACATCTCTCTCTCCCTACCTGAAACCTATACAACATTTCAATCTATCAAAAATTCCTCTAATCAGGAAATAAAAAAACTGGAAAGAATTCCTAATTTACAAGTTATAATTAAATCAATGTGGAGTCAATCATGTAAACGTGAGTGGCAGAAAAGACCTGTCTCTTATCTTTCCATGGTTCCTCGATAGCCCCCCCCCCCCCCCCCCCCCCAGGCGAAATCGCTCCCACAGGACCCGAGCCTGTTTTCAACGCCAGAACTGCCCCATGCCGCTTTGCGGAAAGGTTACTTGAACAGCACCGCCTTCGCTGGCTTACAAAACCACCTCCGTTCACTTGAGAGATTAAGGCTGATTTTACTAAAATATATTTAAGTTTCTCGTCAACTATCATCCACTGCTTTTTTTTGTGAGACTGACTCCTTTCGCCTTCTCCATTTCCGCTTCCTTAGCAGCTTTCTTCTTCTCCAACTCTGCTTGCTTGACGTTCTCTTCGTGTGCTTTCTTAAACAACCTTATAAAATTCAACAGGGTCGCAATAACTGCAGCAATCCATCACCCGGTATTATTATAAGCTACCTAACAGTTTCAACTTAAAAATGAACAGGGATTTTCTTTTATGTATTGCCCAAGAGGATGAAGATTATATTCCACGCCATACCTTGTTCAAATGGACAACGGTTGGGATCCTCACCAAAATAGTGTGCAAGTGCATCAGCATTTCTTCCCTGTTGCCATCATAAGGAAAAAAAATCATTTCAGCTTTAAACACATTGTCAAAGGTAAGGAGCTTGGAATCTAGTACAGGCTGACAAATTACCACGACGGAGTAAAGACTCGATACTGTTGCCACTTCAGTCTCAGCAGTAGATATGAAGTCCTTCAATGTCTGTTATAAAAAAAGAAGATAAAAGTAGGTTTTAGGCTCCGCAAGAAGTTAAGGCTAAAAAAAACCACAGCAGCAGAATCATTTTCTGGCTGGTATTGATTTTATAAATTATGTAGATTTAGTTATGTGGCACAATCATGGAACTGATCTCAAATTCATAATTGATTATAAATAGGCAAAAGGAAGAAAAAACCCTCCAACATACTTTACGGAAAACTTCAGAAACAGGACCATCACTTTCGGATGCAGTGAGCTCCTGGTTCAGTTTTTCCAATCCTTTGATTATAGCTTGCATTTCCTCAGCCAGCGACTTCAATTGTATCTGAAATAGAGAGGAAAATCAAATGATGAGCCAATTTCAGCTAAGGAGTAGAGGATAGAAAAGGAGCAAACACAAACCTTTGAAGCTGATTCAAGACTTTCAAGATCCTTGTGGAAATCCAGTAGAACTGATGCCTTGGAAGCAAGGACCTGGAGAAAGAAAAAGGAGAGTTTCGGAGTTATGTAGCCCTCCTGAGCCAGACCATTTTCTAAAACAACAGTCGTCAGAAACTAGGTGCTGCTTTTTTTTTTATGGTGGTTTACCTTGCAAAGATAATGCATGAGAGTCATCTTGCTGTTAGCTGCACGTGTATCGGTTAATTTCAATAAACTGTCCAACTTGAATCCAACAGCAGCGCCTGCAGAAAGCAGTGCAAAGATCATATCAACCACAAAGGATTTCCAAACAGACAAAACATGTATGCAATGAATCAAAGGCGCCGAATCAAGCCCACATTGAACAGAGAAAGTAAATTGTCTTGGATTAGGAAATTTCTTGTGCAAAAAGATGTTGAATAAGAATAATATAATACTTACCCCTTGCAGTTCCTTGGTTCAATGTATTCCCCAGGTAAAGAATCTTTTTCATAATTTCTTTTAGCTTTTGTGAAGTACGGACCTGATGAACAAGAAATAAGCAGAAAATTCTAACAGAGATATATGCATATGGACTGCACAAAAATTAGAGTTAATTATTGCAAGCATCTTACCTCCACGCACACAGAATTTACTGTATTCAAACTTTTTTTGAATTCTGTTATCTGCACAAAAAACATCATTATCAATAAGACCAATAATCTACAGTTACTCAAACATTGATAAAACTGAAACTTTGTCCTCCAAAGAATCAGGTAGACAGAAAATAACAGTATAAGTAATACCACCAGACCTGAGTGCCGAATTGAATCTTGAAAGAAAATACTCTAAGCTTTGCCTCTACTCGTGGCACCTTCATTAGCTCTAGGAAGTACTGCGATAACAAAATGGATGACAGAAGAAAACGCATTAACTAAGTAAGACAATTGCTAACCATTTTGTAGTAGGAACCAAAAACAGTGCAAGATTTGTAATCTCAAGACTTAAACAGACCTGCTCACACTTTCCCAAGGTCGCCTTGTCACCAGTGTAGTTCTACAACAAACCAGTCAATTACAACCAAGAACAAGAACTCGTGTCAATAACAAGTGAATAATGATAACCAGGAAGAATTGACATATTTCACAAAAGACCTCCAAAATAAAGACAGAAGTAAATGTTGTCCAAAAATTTTTTTAAAAAGACAGAAGTAAATACTGCTACTCAAAAGTCAAGAGGTAACCTTAAGAAGCTCCATCTCCTCCTTGGTTGGGCAAAATTTTATAAGGTTCTCTATTTGATCAATATCGAGTACAGACTCATCCATTGCCAGAACTGCAGCCTGCCCGATGAAGGAAAATGTGAATAATTATCATAAAACTATAAAAGATTAACCAGTAATGAGTTGTACTCAGGTAAAGTAGATTTTGGAGCTTACCATCATATCAGGCAGCGGCATCTTTACTTTCGTAAGCATAATTTCCGTGTTATTGGCTCTCCTAAGGTCAATCTGGAAAACCATAAGAAAACCTATACATCAAAAAGAGTGAAATATTGAATCACAAAAGCATACAGACATACAATGCACTTCAGAGAAGTAGAAATTGCAGAGAAAAAGAGGATGGGGAGTAGCTTATAGAGACCCTCTTTGCACAACTTTTAATATATTTTACAGACATGCGGGTAGTGCTCATATTTCTGGCAAATTCATAACATGCTTTCTGTCACTTGTTTATAACTACATGACCAAAGCCTCACAACAGAAACGAGCATGTTAGACTATCTGGCAATAACCAAGTGTTTCGAATATTTAACATTACCAGTTGAACTTTTTCAGGTTTTGCCCCAACCAATTTTCGTCGACCTCCAGATTTATCAGCTGGTTTTTGTACTGTAGCAGAGAAAAGGGTCTCTATTTCTGATATATCAAATTCTGGTGCACTAGCAGAAAAGAAGAAAAAGTGATGATCAATTGCAAAGAAATAGTCAATAAAACCCAATAGCATAGAATTTAGGTTCATGGATAAACACAGGTGCAAGAGGGGAACATAGAAGAAAGAGGAGAGCAAACATAAAGTTAGTCCCCTACGTTTGTGATTCTCCATATCTCTGTAACTCATCCCATAAGCTCCCCTGCAAGGCCCTTGTTACTTTAACCCAGTGTAATGGCTTCAGGGAAGACTTTTTTTGAGCTGACGACCCTAAACCTGGGCGTGGAAGACCACGCCCTCTTCCTGCACCCCTAGGATCAACTGCAGCTCCTCTGGCACCAAGCATTGGAGGTGGAGGAGGTCCACCACCCGGAGGTCTTGGTCCAGGAGGCGGAGGTGGACCAGGAGCACGACCACCAGGAGGTAGTGGTACCCCACCAGGCCCTCTACCACCAGGAGGTGGAGGAGGTGGGGCTCCTCCACGCATAGGAGGAGGTGGAGGCGGTGGAGCTCCTCCACACATTGGTGGAGGAGGTGCTCCATGCATCGGAGGTGGAGGTGGAGGTAGAGCACCCATTGGTGGTAGAGGGGGAGGTGGAGGTCCACCAGATCTGAATGGAGGTGGTGGTGGTGGTGGAGGACCAGCAGATCTGAATGGAGGTGGTGGTGACGGTGGAGGTCCATCAGCTCTATATAGAGGTGGTGGTGGTGGAGGAGGTCCATCAGCTCTATATGGAGGTGGTGGTGGTGGAGGAGGTCCATCAGCTCTAAATGGAGGTGGTGGTGGTGGAGGAGGTCCATCAGCTCTAAATGGAGGTGGTGGTGGAGGAGGAGGTCCATCAGCTCTAAATGGAGGTGGTGGTGGTGGAGGAGGTGACGTTTTACCAAAAGGAGGGGGTGGTGGGAGAGGAGGGGCTCCATGACTTCGTGCTGGAGGAGGAGGTGGAGATCCATAACTCGGCGGAAGAGGAGGGGGAGGTACTGATTGTACATTACTAAAAGGAGTAGGTGGAGGAATTGAGCGTATATGACTGAAAGGAAGAGGTGGAGGTGGAGATCCATACCTCGGTGGACGAGAAGGGGGAGGTACTGATTGTACATTACTAAAAGGAGGAGGTGGAGGTTGAGGGATTGAACGTAAATGACTAAAAGGAGGAGGTGGAGGTGGTGGTGGAGCTGTTTTACTAGGTGTAGATTGAGGAGTGGAAAAACCATTAATAGGAGGGCCCCTGGGTGATAGTGAGGGTGCAAGACTCGTATAAGGCAGAGGGGGAGGAGGGGGGATGTGATCTCCATTTGCTTTTGTTGTATTTAATGAGCTAAAAGGAGGAGGAGGTGGAGGTGGTGGTGGAGAAGGGGAAGATGTAGAGCACGTCTCATGAGTTTCAAAAGTCGAAGCATACACAGACTTCCAAGGTGGTGGAGGTGGTGGTGGTGGAGGCAACATAGTTTCACTGTTTCGCCTCACAGATGCAAACAGAGGTGGTGGAGGAGGCGGTGGCAATCGGAGCTGACATGTTTGAGAGCTGCTGCTCTTTTGGCCTAGTGAATAGTATGCAGGCGGAGATGGTGGGGGGGATGGCGAAGGGGTAGGAGGCTGAGAAGTAGAACATGTTGCAGGAGTTGCCAAAGCTGAAGCATACACAGACTTCCAAGGTGGAGATAATGGTAATTGAGGCAACACGGTTCCACCATTGTTTTGTCTCTTGGATGTAAGAGGAGGAGGAGGAGGTGGTGGTGGTGGGAGCTGAGATGGTTGAGAGTGGCTGTCATTTTGGCTAGGTGGCGGAGGTGGTGGAGGAGCCTGATGTGGAGAGGTAGCAGGTAGAGAAGGAGCCTGATTTGGAGAGGCAGCAGCAGGTAGAGAAGATGGCTTTTCCTTCGGGCTAGAATCTGGTGATGAGCAAATTGGAGCTCGACTCCTCATATCCGGTGAAGAAACAGAGGCTCTCAGATGTTTAGTCTTAGCATCCTTTGGAATCACACCATCTGGAGATGTAGCTCTTTTACCATCCGTGAGAGAAGTGGTAATTGAAGCAGGAGCACTGTTAATTCTTGTCGGGGGATATGCCACATGCATAGAATCTTTAAATGAACCCTTATTAGAAGGAATCCATCGAGAAACTGCATTAGGCTTAGCCATTCTTACATTAGGACCCTGAGTTTCTTGCTGCTTAGACTTTGGTTTGAGTGAATCTCCAGCCAGTTTTGCATTTACTCCGACCTGTTTCCTTGGTGTAGCCTGTGTTTTTTCGGATATGGGTTTGTTGAGATTGGTATTTGTTTTCTTAGTCGTAGGTTCTAAATCATTCAGGGAGTCACTGTCTTCTCCATCACCTTTGCATTGAGTCTCTGCTGTTCTAGACTCATTTTCCTTCGCTTCCGTGGTCCTTCTCTTTCGCTGCTCATCACCATCATCTATTCCTATATCCTTTACTGAGTCGATATTAGAATCTGCCTTCCCATCTGACCTATACTGTACATCATCAACAGTGATATCTTTAACTGGATCTGTGCTAGTCTCCGCATGCATATCATGTTTATGATTTGAATCATCAGATGCACAATCTAGAAACGCATTGGGTTCCCTGTCACCCTTCCACACCTCTTTACCCTTGGAATCATCTGAAGCAGTATCAACAACCACAAAACTATCCGAGTCTCGCTTATGGTCAGGCCCATCAATCACATCGCTAAAGATCTCCTCCACCTCAAAAAATTCTTCAGGTGAAGCCATATCAAAATCGCTCTCATCCTCTGATACTGGGGCTGTTGTGATAGCAGGCACCACGGCATCAGCACCAGAGAAAAGTACCTGATACATATATGAGTATGCATTCAAACTTAACAGCCTCATTTAGAGGATGATCAGAGAAAATTTCACAAAGGCCTACCTCTGCCTTAAATTCCTTTGGGAACTGGTCCTTGGCATCCCAAAGTATATCCATCTCATCACGTTGGGCCATTAAAATATTAGCTCGCACAAATGCCGTGTGGAACATAATTCTAAAGACCGTCTCCTCAAGCACCAAATCATCATGCAAGTGTATACATTCCAGAACAACATCCCCTTGGACACGGCACTGGATATCTAATTTCACCAGGATACACTCTTCCTGCAGAACAGATCACGAAAAACGCGTGTTCTTGTTCAATAAAGAGGCATTTAGTTGGAAACATCAATTACCAAAAGAACTCCCAAACTTAATCTTTCATGTACTAATGTTATTAATTCGCATATATTACATGTGGCAAGCTACACTGCCGTGGAAAGGATATATATTAGCTACACAAGGTCCTCCGCATAAATCAGTATGATGATCATATAGATCCATATGTCACAGAGATGCAATGGTCTGAAAAATACCTGTTGGTAGAGACGAGTGTGTTTCTTTGTCTTTGGTGTGGAAAAGAGAAGTATGGAACTCCTGTTGGTTCGGGCTTTAGGGTCCTGACCATAAACCCGTAACATTGGTCTGCAGCCTTTTCTCCCTTCAAAATGTGGGAGATCTCTGAGAATCAAGCAATCCAAAAGAAGAGGCGTGTCTGAAGGAGGCCAATCAGAGCCTAAATTTCTTCTAGAAATGTACTGAAGATATCTGAGTTGAGAAGGCTGAGGGTTTAGAGGAGACAATAGATAAAGAAGCTCCTTGGGAGCCTGTTTGTGTACCATCTCAAGAGTTTTCTGCTCGCCATGATACTGTTTTCTGTACAATAAAAGCCCTGATAACATAAAAGCAAGAACTGGCCAACCACCTCTTTCGCAATGCATCAATAGGACATTTTGTTGACCTTCCAGTGATAACCAGCTTTCGCTTGATCTTAGGAAGTGATGGATCATTTCGAGTGGTAAGAGCGGGCAACTCTCATACTGTCGTGGATAATCCATTACTGTCATGTCGTATTGAGACAACACGTCTGATATTTGACTCCGCTGTTCCCCTTCTCTAAAGTTAAACACCATGAACGACGCATCTGGGAAATGATCCTGTAGCTGAGACACGATGCCACCCAAGTATACTTTGTACTCATCCTCTCCCATAACATCGCTTGAGAAACAGCAGTCAAAAACTGCAAAGAAGAAGAAAACAAGAGAAAAGTATGAGATTATCAATTCCGAAAACTAAAACTACTCTAGCAAAAACATCAGTTATTAGAAAATGGAAATACATAATCTACTAGCTCTGAGTTTTTTTGTCACTATCCGAAAATGTAATGTAGAATCTCAAATAAACCCCTTTTCCAAAGAAGGATCATTGTCGAACATTAAAGGAAACCACCGTATCTTTTGTTCGTGTCACAATAGAATATCCCACAAAACTTAACTGTCGTCAAAGAGCTTCTGATTCCTAAACCTCTTTAATTCAGACAGAGACAAGTTCAGCTCAAATGAGCACAATTGCAAAGCTATACTCGAATTCTCATTGCAATCAAACTGCTAAAAACCCTCCACAAGCTCGTAGCAATTTTGATCCCAATGCCCATATTTCATCCGCCAAAATATGATCTTTTGAGAAAAAGGATAGAAGCAATAATGATTACCATAAACACGCTCCGAGATCTCGAGAAGCCGATCCGGAGGCTTTTTGTAGAAGAAGCGACGGAACAGCGCCATCGGATGGCGCTGTCTCTCCTCCGATCAGATCCAAACCGTCGATTTAGTAAACCAACAAGCAGATCATTCTCGATTGCTCCAATTCCGTTTACCTAAACCCCAGATATCCTTCTTCCCCAATTAAGGTCACAAACCCTAATTTCACCCAGCAAAAAAAGTTGACAATTTTTCAAAATTACAACAGCAAGATAGAGACCCGAATCGCTGAAATTTCTTCTCTTTCTCTCCACCTCAAATCCAATTTTGAAACAACCCAAGTCGTAATCACAACGAATCGCTCAAAGTTGAGAAATTTCCAGAAGACTTGTTTCTAAATAAATCGATCTATGCACAATGCAGAATCTCCTCTAAATCGTGGGAAACAAAGAATCTTCGAAGCTAATCAAATAGTTGTTAAAAATACAAAAGAGAGAGAGAGATAGAGAAGGAAGTGACAGTGAGATGAAGAATTTCAGGTGAAAAATGAGAAAAATGGAGGAGAAAAGAAAGAAAAAAGAACGAAGAAATGAGATTTCGAAAAATCTTCCAGCAGTTTTTCTCATTTTAATTATTATTATTAAATTTTTAAAAAATTACAATGGGTTTTTAATTCTTATTTAGAGGTATTTAATTATAGCAACAACAAAAAAAAACATTTTTGATTTTTCCATAAGAAATAGTATCGTAACGAAGGCGTACTTTAGAGAAAGAAGGAGACTCGGTTCGGAGTTTGGACAGACGAGAACACCACCGTGTTCTCACTCTTTTCTCTCTAGGTGTTTGTCTCATCCTACGTGGAAACGTTAAAAATATTATTTATAATTACAACCATGTTTTTTCTATCATAATTAAATTAAGATGTTCAAATTTGTGATTTTCCATCTGTCCAAACACGTTATTGTTTCTAAATAAGTCACCACTAGTGATATTTTTAGAAGTTACTAATATCATTATTACATAAACATTTCACATTTTGATTTTATAAATAGGTAATATTTTAGAGAAAAAAGGTAATATTTTAATATTTATGTATGGTTCTCATATTTCATGATGTATGAACTTTAATAAAGGCGATTTTCTTTTCTTATCCTTTTAAAAAGGATGTCTTCTCTTATCAAAGAGAACATAGAGAGGACAATGATAAGTATATACAAAAATTCAAATGTTCTATTTGCAAATAGAGGCATCCACACGCATATCAGCATAATAATTTATGAATTTTACAATAATCTTATTTTCACTCTGAATCACTGTATAATGTTCTTTGTTTTATTACGACAAGAAGAAATGTTACATATTAGCAATTGTCTCAAGTTTTTATGGTATTACTACTCTCTGTTTTTCCAGAATAATTCCATTGTTACACGAAACCAAAACCTTGCTTTCCTTTAACTCCATTATTTGCTGCTACATAGCGATAACAAGTTCAAAGTTTGGAGATTTGTGTTTCCATTTTTTAATAATTGATATTTTGTTTTAGGTTTGCAGAAATGATCATCTTATATATTCTCTGATTTTACTTTTTCTTTTGCAGTTTTTGACTGCTCTTTCTCAAACGATGTTATGGGAGAGGATGAGTACAAACTATACTTAGATGGCGTCGTAGCACAACTGCAAGTTCAGTTCCCAAATACCTCTTTCATGGTGTTTAACTTCAGAGACGGAGAACAGCGAAGTCAAATATCAGATTTCTTGTCTCAGTACGACATGGCTGTAGTGGATTATCCTAGTCACTACCAGAGTTGTCCGCTTCTACCTCTCAAGAAAATTCATCGCTTCATAAGATTATGTGAAACTTGGTTAGCATTAGAAGATCAACAAAATGTTATCTTGCTGCATTGTGAAAGAGGTGGTTGGCCTGTTCTTGCTTTCATGTTATCACGGTTTTTATTGTACACGTAGCAGTTTCATGGCGAGAAGAAGACTCTGGAGATGATACATAGATGTGTTCCCAAGGAGCTTTTTCATCTATTTTCTCCTCTTAACACTCAGCCATCTCAAATCAGATATCTTAAGTACATTTCTAGAAGAAATTTATCGCCTCCTTCAGACACGCCTCTTCTTTTGGATTGCTTGATTCTCAGAGATCTCCCATATCTTCAAGGGAGAAAAGGTTTCAGACCAATTTTACGGGTTTATGGTCAGGATTCTAAAGACCAAACCAACAGGAGTTCCATACTTCTCTTTTCCACGGCAAAGACAAAGAAACATACTCGTCTCTCTCAACAGGTACTTTTCAGATCATTTGATCTTTGTGACATATGGATCTATATTGCCACGTATATGCGAATTAAAAACATTAATAAAGGAAACATTAAAGTGTAGGAGTTCTTTTGTTCTTTTTTAAAATATAATACCAGTTATACGCTTCTCTACTGAAAATATATGTGCATTTTCATTATCTCATCTGCAGGAAGAGTGTATCCAGGTGAAATTAGATATACAGTGCCGTGTTCAAGGGGACGTTGTTCTGGAATGTCTACACTTGCATGATGATTTGGTTAGTGAGAAGATGTTCTTTAGAATCATGTTTCACACTGCATTTGTGCGAGCTAATGTTTTGATGGTCTAACTTGATGAGATGGATATCCTTTGGGATGCCAAGCACCAGTTCCTAAAAGATTTTAGGCAGAGGTAAGTCGTTGTGAACTCTGATCATCTATTAAATGAGGCTGTTAATTTTGAATGCATACTCGTATCTATGAATCAGGTACTTTTCTCTGGCGCTGATGCCATGGTGCCCGCTATCACAACAGCCCCAATATCTGAAGATGAGAATGATTTTGATGTGATTTCACCTGAAGAATTTGTTGAGAGGTAGAGGAGAACATTAGCCATGTGATTGATGGGCCTGACCATAGAAGGGACTTGGATAGTTTTGTGGTTGTTGATACTGATTCAGATGATTCGAGAGACTCTGATAGTTTTGTAGTTGTTGATACTTCTTCAGATGATTCGGAGGCCACATCAATTTTACTCTCTTCACAAGCAGCTGCATCACCTCCTCCATCCCTGCCACTGCCTACTTACTCTTCACAGAGCCAAAATGACAGACAAATTCAAACATCTCAGCTCCCACTCTGCCTTATTTGAGTGTTGCTCCCTCACCATCACCCAAGGCCCCTCCATCTTCACCTCTTCCACCTAGTAAAACAACTCCTCCTCCTCCTCCTCCTCCTCTTCCTCCACCACCACCATCCATTCCTTTTGGTAAAACTTCACCTCCACCACCACCACCACCTCTATTTAGATTTGGTGGATCTCGGCCTGCACCTCCACCTCTACCTCCAATGTTTGGAGCACCACCTCCCTCAATGCGTGGGCCTTTAAACCAATGTATGTAGCCTTTAAACCAATCCTCTTCAGCCTAATCTTGCTTTCACTTTTCGAAGTAGTAACAAGATTTGCAGAACCAATCTCTTTCTTCTCAGGCAAGCCAATCTTGGACCTGGAAGTAGTTATTGGCCTAGGATCTGACCTTGTAACCCGTGATTCTATAACTTCCTCCGAGGATGGGGAGAAAGACGGTAAAAGGCTAATACTTTTCTTTCCGCTGCCTCTTAAGATTTTCTTCTCAGAAGACTGCTGAATCTCACTCTTAACACTTTTGATGCTCTTCTTCTTCTTCTTCTTCTTCTTCTCAATACTAGGTTCAACAACAAACAATGTCTTCTCCAATGAATCGTCACATTTAACTGGTTCATCAATCTTCGTCTTCTCTTTGTTCTTCAGATTCTTTAAACGGTCCTCTTTAGAACTCTTGCTCTCGCTGATCCTTGAAACCATCTTAACATCAATATTTGTCTTCTCCAAAGAATCATCACATTTAACCGGTCCATCAGTCTTCGTCTTCTCTTTGCTCTTCAGAAGATCCTCGTTAGAACTCTTATTCTCGCTGATCCTTGAAACCTTCTTGAGATCAAACTTCCTCAAAGTCTCACCTTTCCCTAAATCTCCACTTTCTTCAACATTCTTTTTCTTAACCAACTTCCAATGTTTGATCACCAAATCATCGTCACGCCTCTTCCCATGATTACAAAGATCATGAGTCGAACTCATTTGGTTCCCACGGTAACGGGTTTGAACCTGAGCTTTGCCAGCTCGTTTATCTAAAGCTCCACTCGAAAACTGTCTCAAATTCACGTGATTGATCTCTGCAGCTGGAAGAAGAACATCATCTCCTTGAATTTTCTTCTCCATTACAGGCATTGTTTCCACAGAGATCTCCACTGGTTTTGCATCATCCAAACAACACTTCTCCTTAACTTGTGTAATATTGTCCTCAGCCATTTCAATTTATCTGCAGAGAACACACATTCATATTAACATTAACGAGTTCACAAGGAAAGTCAAAGAAACCAGTTTTCAAATCATCAAAATCTTCAATTTTTGGGAGCCTAAAATCATTCAAACAACAGACAAAATGATTTGATCAGTGTGTCTCGATCCTAAACTGTTTCTGTGATTTCCGATCAAATCGGATAATTCTTGAACATATTTGATGATAAAAACTCTTACCATTCCCAACATCAATAGCTCAAGAGTCTCAAGTAATCAGCAATCACATCAACACACAACAACAACAACAACAAAGTCGAAATTTGATCAAGACTCGAGAAACAAAAAAAAAGCAAGGCAGATTTGGTTAATGATCTCAAGTTTTGATCAAGATTGGTGTACAGTAACATAGTTCTGAGACAGTAAGACGAAGTCAACAGTAATGAAAATGTGAGATACAGATAGAAAGATGTTACCTTTGGATCACCCAGTTCGCTGAGGATTCTAACTGAAGAACAAATAACCGGAAAATATATTGAAAACAGTATTATAGTTTTGGGTAGAATAGGTAGTTGCCTAGAAAAAGGATGAAGAATGATTACAGAAATTCAGAAGAACAAAAAAAACACAAAACATTGACGTAGAGATCCATGGAGAAATTATTTGAGTGAAAGAGGGGGAAGGAGAGACTCTTTGACATTTTTCTGAAAATTTTCAGTTTTTGACTGATAATTAGAATTTAAATGCTAATGATTTGTAATTACTCAAAGTGAATCACACATTAACTAGTCAAACATGTTCAGGATTTATTTCTTTAGACACAACAAAAAAGGAAAAAAAATTGGATTTCATTAATTGAATTTAACTCAAGAAATGAAATATGATGGTAACGAAACAAATTCAAATTATAAAAGTCACAGTAGTCCATATAATAATGTATTCATTATAGTTATACATTAAATTGGTGTGGCTTTTAGGTTTTGACGGATCGGAGATATCAATCAAACAAGTCTTTCTGTATTTTTCTAAAGAATGATGCTTTTCGCGATGGGCCGACTTTGGATTGTTTTGATTATATATTGAAAAAGATAAGATCTAAGATGCTGACTCCAAAAAAACAGAGATGCTCTAAATAATTTCTAATAATTCATGCCAAAAAATATATGATTCAAACAATAAATAGTTTTTTTTTTTGAGAATCCTGACAATAGTTTTTGTTTAATTTTGGTATACCACTAAATAAAATTGTAGTCAAATTGAATTTACTGGAAATATAAAGACATTGAAAATAATGATTTCTTATCAAGTTTGGAGAAATTTGCCAACTAAAATATTTATTTTATCAAGCATAATAGTATAAAAACGAACACTATCACAAACATTTTTCTAAAAAGTATTTATAACCAAAAAAATAAAAATTACAAAAACATTTGGGTGTTTACGCACTAAATTAGATGCGGTCAATCTTTTGGTAAGCATTTTTTTTTTACTAGCGTATGTATCACAATTAGCAACTTTTTAAAAATTGCGATACCCACAAATTCCTAAACAAACTTGTGAAGTTGTAATCACAGGTGCTCATTCCATTTATAGCTAACCCTCTATTTAAAATGTCAAAAGTGTTTTTTGGAAGCCCAATTCTGAGCGAGAACTGGCCCATATTACCCGAGGCCCAAGTTTACAATTTCTGCTTGCTGATTCTATAAAATTGACAAAAATGTATATTTCGTGGTCATCCTATATATAAAAGAGTAGCTTACCAACTAGCTACTCACTAAAGACTCTTCTATATTGCGTGGCCAGTCAAGCAGAAATAAGTAGAAAAAATATTAGGATTTTTAAAAAATGTAATATAGGATAATGATTAGAGGTGTCAAAATGTGTTGTCCATGTTTATTTTGATCCGTCTAATATTATTTATTTTGATTGTGGATAAAATATTGATCGTGTACATTAACACTCATATTCATTAATGACTAAATTTATTAACATTTGATTCAAATGGCATGTTTATGGATCGAACATAGATCTCAGTTATGTTTTATTTATTTTTTAAGATTAAATTGTCGAAAATCGTTGGAAATCACCAGAATTCGTCGAAAGTTGTAAAAAATCGGTAGAAATCGCAATCTTTAATTTAGAAAAATTTAATTTAGACCAAAAATTTTAGGAACCATAGACCATCTATTGTAT
The DNA here is from genome assembly GCA_963922655.1 of Cardamine chenopodiifolia. Lineage (NCBI taxonomy): Eukaryota > Viridiplantae > Streptophyta > Magnoliopsida > Brassicales > Brassicaceae > Cardamine > Cardamine chenopodiifolia. Next base: position 15,391,327 of record OZ000464.1, on the reverse strand, counting down.
AAGAATATCTGATCTGTTTTGTCCGTTGATGAAATTGAGCTTACAATAATTTAATCTGTTTCGTAAATGAGATTGTATATATACCACCCACTATATATTGAAAATAGACTAATAATGAACAATGTACCCATTTTGACTAGATATCAACTACAAAATACTTAGTATTCGTTGTAAGAATAACTGATTAACTAAACGAAATATATTTTTACCACCATGCTAAATCTGGAAGAAAGTGATTTAAAGAATACATTTAAGAAAAACAAAAAAAAAACAAATGGGTTTTACATTGGTTAATTTTATTTATTTAGATTAAAAAAAGATAGATATATAAAAGAGAAAAAGAAAGGGATATATCTGTTATTTTCAGCTACTTGCTTCTGTTTCAAGCATGACACGTGTCGATACTGACTAAATCTAAGTCTTCAGAGTGATGCAGATGCACCGACTCAAACCACCTTCCACTGTCCTATCCCGATTTGTTCTCCTCAGAGGGACACCACATTATTTAGTTTTTATTTTACTACCTGCTTTTTAACTTGATGCTATTTGTTAGTTGTTAATCTACTTGAAATGTCTTGAGATAAAAATAAAACAATATACTTTGAAAGTGACTATTTTTTGGGGTAGATTTTTAATAGTATAGTCGTTATATCGAATCATCGTATAGTTATTAGTCTAAACTTAAAAAGAAAATAGTCTTAAAACATTCGGTAGTGAGAACAGAAGGGAAAAAAGTAAAGTTAAAGCCATTTGTCTACCGACTAAACAAAGTTTTTCTTTTAGTTATTATTTTTCTCCACCAAATTAGATTTTACTTGTGTTTCAAAGGGATGCGTTAACTGTTTTCCGTTAACCAAATCGATTAACTGATAAAAAGTGGTAAAGAAATCTCATGTTTGAAGAGATGGTTTGATTTATCAAGTTGCACCAACTCTAATAATAATACATAAATAAATTAAAAAGAGCAACATCTCAATTGAATAGAGAAGCCGACAAATTGCAAAGAACACCTAATCCATCTTACTACGCTAGATTCTGATGTAAGTATCATCGAGGCTCAAGAACATTCACAAAATAAAAACCTACTACTTATCAAAAGTCCAGCTTTTACAGCTACCCTTTGCTTCAGAATTGGATTTTCTCCATTGAAGCTGGACTCTAAGGTCAGTTCTTGCTTCTATCTCAATCCGTAGTTTTAGTATTTCACTTGAATTTTCAGGGATTCGAGTTCGATCTCCGATACCATGTCAAAGCTTTAGATCCTTCTCACGATGTTGATTTTTAATTTTTTTTGGTGGTTGATTTTAATCCATATATTAATTAAGAGCTGTCAAGAGATTTAATTATAATTACCAGAGAATTTGAATCGTCTACCATCATCATCCAGTGACCTCAACTTTCCTCTTTCTTAATTCCCAGACACTTTCTTTGACTCTTGTCCTTTTTCTTTTCTTTTTTATTACTTTGTTTGCCCTCAACAGTTCCATACAACGTATTTTTCCTCATTTGTAATTGTAAATTAACTAATCCAAATCGATTATCCGGGTCGGACTTTAAACCCGAATCCGTAAAATTCATTAGACGATAATTCTTTATGTAAGTAACCCTCCCAAGACTCATCTAATGCATGAGTTATGAGCATGTTTCGTTCAAAACAATATTTTGACTAATTAAATTAGTTACCTAATTAAGGGGCTGCCCTAATTAATTTGCAGGTAAACTTTTCTGGTTATAACTTATAATTTAAATATAAATTCTTCTTTTTGTTTTTCTAGAATATTTTTCACTTCCTTGGTCAGAAAATTTTAGAGGTTAGGCTTTTTCTTGATGTTGTCAGCTAAAGTTAGCTATGGTTTCTTTTTTAATGGGTTAATTACACCCCAGCAAAAAAGTTTATTCCTTTCTCTATGTAATATGTATATAGTTTCACATGCAAGTATCACTTGCTTGTTCTGTTTTTTATAACGTTTTAGACTTGTCCTCTTCTTGATGTTTTGTCTTTAAAAAGGTTCAGTTTTATTTTTTTACAGGCAAGTTAGAAACAAAAGTTGAAAGCTTTGGATAGTGAAGCTCTAAAACAAAACAATGGGCTTCAAGTTTTGCTTTTTTGTCTTCTTGGGTTATCTTCTTCTAGTTCCAGAGACAACAATGGCTGAAGACATGAAAACTGTGTCGATCGTTATCGAAGGAGCTCGTCGAGTCTGTGAGACAGACGAGAACTTTGTCTGTGCGACATTGGACTGGTGGCCTCATGACAAGTGCAACTATGACCAATGTCCTTGGGGTTACTCTTCAGTTATCAATATGGTAATAACAAAATCAGAAAAATGATTCACCTTTTGATCTTTACGATTAGTCTCTTCATAATGTCCGTGATTGAATTTTCTGAATCTTTCGAATGTTTTACAGGACTTAACTCGACCTCTTCTTGCTAAAGCTGTTAAAGGTTTGCAGACCAAACATTTTAATGCCATTGCTTGTGTGTTTTTGATTTCTGAAACTTTTAAGGATTTGGATTTTGTGTGTATGTTTAGCTTTCAGGCCGTTGAGGATAAGAATTGGCGGTTCGCTGCAAGATCAAGTGATTTACGATGTAGGAAATCTCAAAACTCCGTGCCGTCAATTCGGAAAAAGGAGTAGCGGTTTGTTTGGATTCTCTAAAGGATGCTTACATATGAAACGATGGGATGAGCTCAACAGTTTCCTAACCGCAACAGGGTAAGCCTTTGGTTCTGCATTTTGCTTCACATTTCCCCCTATAGGAGAATCTTGAATTAGTCTGTGTTTTCGTCTTTTTATCACGCAGAGCAGTAGTCACTTTCGGTTTAAACGCTTTGCAAGGGAGACACAAACTCCGTGGAAAGGCGTGGGGTGGGGCGTGGGATCACATAAACACTCAAGATTTCATAAACTACACAGTCTCAAAGGGTTACACTATAGATACTTGGGAATTCGGTAACAACAAACATTTTAAGAGTCGCCTTCTTTTACTCGGATTTTTTCTTAGCTTTCCTGGTTCTCGGTATAGGAAATGAGTTGAGTGGCAGCGGGGTTGGTGCGAGTGTGAGCGCAGAGCTCTATGGGAAAGACTTGATTGTGCTTAGAGATGTAATCAACAAAGTTTATAAAGATTCTCAGTTAATCAAGCCTAAACTTGTCGCTCCAGGAGGATTCTATGAACAACAGTGGTACACCAAACTTCTTCAGATCTCTGGTCCAGGCGTTGTCGACATCGTGACTCATCATATATACAATCTCGGTTCAGGTACGGTTTGGTATAAGATAATCAAATCAAATCAGAACTATTACTTCTATATATATGTGTAGATCATTTTCTGAAGAATTCGGTTCCTTCTCTGTTTGAGCCTTGCAGGTAATGATCCTCAGCTGGTGAAGAAGATAATGGATCCGAGTTACTTGAGCAAAGTATCTGAAACATTCAAGAACGTGAACCAGACAATTCAAGAACATGGGTCATGGGCTTCTCCTTGGGTTGGAGAGTCTGGTGGAGCTTATAATAGTGGTGGCCGTCATGTTTCTGATACATTCATAGACAGCTTCTGGTAAAACAAAAACAAAAGAGAACCTATTTCGGATTTCTTGATATTTCCCTGGTTTTTATTACCAAATGAACTAAAATAAGCCTTTTTTTGGATCTAATCTTTCTAAGGTATCTAGATCAGCTTGGAATGTCGTCGAGACACAATACTAAAGTTTACTGCAGACAGACTTTGGTTGGAGGGTTTTATGGCTTGCTCGAAAAGGGAACATTTGTTCCAAATCCGGATTACTATAGGTGAGAGTCCCTAACCATGCCGTCTCTGACTATTTAGAGCCACTGTGCAAGTGGTACTGTCTCAAACTAACAGTTTACTGACCTTGAAGGTTTAACTGACTTTTCCATTAATCTCTTTTTTTTTGGTCGGGCTCGGGACAGCGCGCTGCTTTGGCATCGGTTAATGGGAAAAGGGGTTCTTGCGATTCAGACAGATCGACCGCGACAGCTAAGGGTTTATGCACATTGTTCAAAAGGAAGAGTGAGTTACTCATCTCATCCTTAAAATCTCGGTTTTCCAATGTCATTTTTTTGGTTAGAGTTTGCTTGAAAGCTTTCGGTTTTGTCTTTGGTTATAGGCGGGTGTGACGTTGCTATTGATAAATCTAAGCAATCAATCGGATTTCACAATTAGCGTCAGCAATGGCATGAACATAATTTTGAATGCGGAATTGCAGAAGAAGAAGTCTTTGTTGGATACTTTGAAGAAAACTTTCTCTTGGATTGGAAACAAAGCTTCGGATGGATATTTGAACAGAGAAGAGTATCATCTGACACCAGAAAACGGTAACTTACAGAGCAAGACAATGATCTTAAACGGTAAACCGTTAAAACCAACAGAAACCGGAGATATCCCGACCCTTGAACCGGTCCTCCGTGGTGTGAAATCGCCGGTTAATGTCTTGCCATTGTCGATGTCGTTCATTGTGTTGCCTAATTTTGATGCTTCTGCTTGTTCATGATGTAAATGAGTCCTCTCTCTATTTGATTATTGAAAAAATAAAAGAAAAGATGTAATTTTTTGGTAATTGTATTTAATGCTGGTGATAAATGTATCATTTTATAGACATCTCAATCTTCACTCTTCTCATATCTGATCCGCCTGCGATGATGATCGATGTCAACCGCCTTTTGGTGTGTCCTCGTTATTTTCTCGCCTTGCTCATTCAACATGACCAAAGTTCTAGTAGCATCTGATCGTATATTATTGTGCTACTTTCAAACACCTTGTACAGATTTCGTTGTTTCCTCAGACTTATACACAGCATTAGCTTTCAAGTTCCTGAACCGTATGGTTTTTTTCCACACCTCCTGAATCACGGAAATCAATCCTGAACCGCCTCTTTGCATCCAAGGGCTTTGAAGATGAAGTGAATCTTTTCTCAACCTCATCATCATCATCATCAAAAGGGTTTAAGCTGAATTTCTTAGCAGCCACAGAAGGTTCAGGGGAAATCCTATTTGATGGCTTTAAAGTGTGTTTAGTGTCATCCAATTCATCATCTGAATCAAACGGATTTGATTTGGAAAATAGATGAAATCCAGAATCAGCCGGCTTATTCTTGGAAAGTCTTTCCCCGGTGTTTCTTCAAACCAAACATTGTATCAGAAGCCAAAACCTGAAAAAAACTAAGAATGCTGTGATTCTAATTCGAAATTTACCAGAAGATACTAAACTTTGAAGTTTAATCAAAAGCAAGGACATGATACAGATTTTTTTCGAAAATTCTAGTCTAAAATTCTAATCAAAAGCAAGGACAAACCAGAAGATACAAGATTTTTTCATAACCCGAAGAGGCAGCATTTCAGTGGAAGAGTTCTTGTTTGTCTCTCTCTTGATCTTAACAACAGAGGAAACTAAAGAACCGTTAAAGTCCTTTGGGGTTTAAAAGAGTACCTGTGCTTCTAGCTCTGCTATTCTTTGTAACGATGCTTGTTTTATGCACACACGGCGATTGCGTTCCTCGTCAAGTAAACATGTCATCTTATACCTTAACTCTGCCATTTCTTGTGTAAGGTCTTCTGCTTCTTCCTTCGCCTTCAGTTTCTCCTGTTTCAATTCGTCCTGCACATACCAAAAATTGCAAGTAAACTAGTTGGACCACGTTTTTTTCTGTAATGGTACCAAAGGCAGGAAAATAGAGCTCCTCAGTTTGTCAAAAAGTACTTTGAGTCGATTCACAAGATCTTCATGCTGCTGTATCTGTTTCGCCGTACACTCCATTTTATCAATCAAATTCACATTCTGAGAAACTTCTAGATAAACCTGTTACAATTTTCAAATGTTCATTTTTGGGTCTATGTTTTACATGTGAAATAAATTTCAAAAAACATGTCACAGTTTTAGAATATGTAAACAATCAGCGTACAAGATCAAAAGCAAAGCAAGCTCAAAATGTGTTTTAACGTTTAAGATAGAAAGAACAATAGGAGACATGTGTAGAATCCTCTCCTCATTATAAAAGGGTAAAAGCAAGAATTGCTTTGCCTATATGTATTGTATACACACACACACAGAGAGATACATATACACACACATACACGCCTTCATATATATATATTTATATACGTACGTACATGCCTGAATGTGTATGTGTTGATAAGAATTTGAGTCACAGTAACAGAGATTCTAAATCTTGCAGAAAAAGAGAGTGGAGAGTTTTACAACAACATTTCTTACACGAAACATCCTCCTTCACCGATCCAACCTGCAAAAACGAATCTTTTTTCATCAGTAATGATTCAGTACATTGAGACTAATACCAAATCTATCTATATTGCTGAATTAACTTACGAACAAAGGAGATTAGAAGACAGTTTTCATTTGTCAACCCCAACATCACATTCAAATCGATTTGCTTATCAAATTTCTTCTTTCTCCTCTCTTCAAACTCTTGGTATCCTTCCATCTATTCATATATGTACATATATGTTACACAAACTCCAATTCAAAGAACTTTAAAAGTGTTTTCTCGAGGCTATTGACTTACCAGCTGAAACTGATCCATAGAAATGGGGTTGTTATGCAAAGAAAGATTTTGCAGACTCTTGCAATGTATCAGCAATCCATCTGGAATCTGGAAAACCATAAACGTTACAGATTTCACAGGAAGAAGGCAGTGATTCAATAATCTGAAAAAGTTAAAAAAAGGCGAAGAGACAAATCACATTTCAATCGGTCTACCTGGTTCACTTGATTGTTGTCTAAGCACAACGACTTTAACTGAAACAGATTGCAGAGTGATGCAGGAAGCTCTTCAACAACATTATCTGCAAGGCTATCCCGAATCACGATTAACACAACCAGAGGAAAGTGAAAAACAAAATGTCTAAAACATATTGTTGGTTTCCAAAAGATTTTTTGATGTTTCTAAATTACCAAACAAACAAATCGGGGTTCAAAGAAAACGTAATGAAGAAAAGTGAAACTAGAAACCTACCATTAGCCTGTAATTCTTCTAAAGAAACACAGCTCCCTACTGATTCTGGAAGGGATTTCAATCTGTTATTTGAGACATTCAACAGCACTAGCTGCGGTTTATAAGAGAAAGCTAATTAATTATTTCAGGCAAATCCTTGAGCTATGCTTTGGTAAATGAAGTCACTTACATTTCGCAGACTACCAATAGTATCGGGCAAGTATATGAGCATATTTCTTGATATTGATAGTTGCTCAAGCCTTACCAACTGACCCACTAGAACAAAAAACTTGAATATTATCATAATAAAGACACAAATTGTGTTAAAACGGACAAAGTGTACTTATATTAGAGAGAATCTTACATTCATCAGGCAAACAGCTGATGCGGTTTCCATCAAGCATCAAAACTTTGAGAGATTGAAGTTTCCCTAAATTCCCTGGAAGGCGCTCAACTAGATTATCAGCTATTAACTGCCAAATTCAGCATTTATTTTGAATCATTAACATTTCCAAGAGATCATTCAAGAGAATGATGGGAAAGAGTAAAAATCCACAGCACTGCAATCAATGAATCTTTTGGATAATGTACAGAGAGGTAAAGTTTTCTCACCAGACGCTGCATATTGATTAACTTGCTGATTTCTCCAGGAACATCGGCTGCATAAGTGATCAAATACAAAGTCCTTCAACTACTTACTACTATTAACACGTCGACAAAGAAAGAAACCAAAATGAAGCAGAAACTATACCAATCTTATTGTGTGTTACATCGAGTGTTCGCACTGCTCTCTCCATTTCAATCACTTCATCAGGAAATGTCTGCTTAAAAAATTATCAAGACATAATCAACCAATCAAGTGAAAAAACCCAAAAAAAAAAAAACCTAAAACAAATTCAAATACTGCATTCATGACCCAACCAACAAAGTTTGGTGCTTTCTCTCAAAATCATTTCATCGCTTTGGGTCTCTAAATAACTCAAACAAGAGAACATAAAACACACAGAATAAACATCGCTACAACCTCATATGAATATACAGACAGATACGAAAAGAGATAAAAATGCAGATGATTATTACCTTCAATTTGGCGTCTCGAAGACCAACAATGCCGGTAGATCGCCACCGCGAGATCCGATTAGCCTTTGAACCTCCAGCTGTATTGCTCGTGCAACACCCCATTTTCGTGCTTCCGATTCTTCGTCGATCGTTGCAGTAGATTTGATTAGATAATTAGAAAAAAATAATATGGAATTGAAAAATTCTCTAAGCCCAGAAAGTTTCAAAGTAATCTGATTGCCAAAAGCGGTAGATTTTTGGGTAAATCTTTTACGAATTTTGATCGAGGTTTAGGTGAGGGTCAAGGTCTGTCTCGCGGGTTAATAATAATATATATAAAGAATGACAAATTGGTTACGAAAAAAAATATATATATAAACTGGAACAGTAAAAACCCTAATTGGATGAATGTGCTTAGTTACCAGTAAAAAACCCCGGAAACAAAAAAAATCAACTCAGACATTTTCATCGATCCTCGACGATTTCAAGCCCCAAGACTCGTATTTTCGAGTCCATGTTTGAATTCAACTACAGATAGCTTATTGGTATTGGTGATTCACTCCCATTAAGATGTGCAGTAATCAATCGAGGGAAACTTCAGATATTTTAGTTACCGAAGAGTCAATTTTGAAGAACCTTAACTGGTCTTTGTGACACCCTTGTCCTGTCTGGAATCTTACGTGTCTTACCTAAACATGTTTTGTTTGAACGTTTTTTTTTATTTTTTTTATGTCTTTTTATTGTTTTTGGTCATGTCTCTTTGTTATAATAAATGATAGTGTTGTAAAACAACGTATGATGCGAAGTAAATTAGGGAGCCAAACATGAACAAGAAAGTTTATCCAGTAAAATGGAAATTTTATTACAAGAAACCTCGTTTTTGTGTTTTTTTAATCATTAACCCCTTCCTCAAGCAACTACGGCAGGCACATTAGGCACGGGATACAATGGAATGGTCGGACAGAAAATTTATGTCCGATATAAAATTCGTACCAAACATTAATAACTCAAATTCAGACCAGACAAATCAATTTGATATCAAAAGCCAAAATGTGTATTCACAAATGAAGAACAGGCCTATCATCATAATATACATACATGATTCTTCTAAAATTATTCTGATATATATAAAAAGAACCCATTGTATAAAAATATAAGAAAAAGATAGATAATTTAACAAGCTGTGTATTAGTTTCATTCATTTCATGACTCCTGACACTACACTATGAGGGCAGCCAAAAATCTTGGAACCAGAATCCACTTTTTGGTTCCTTTTTTCTTTTTTCCTACTTCCACACTGAACCCGCTTTTTCCATTCTGCGGAAAACTCTCTAACATTCCCTTTGTTAGACAGGTACGAGATATGTAAATACACATATATTTGTAAATATTCTGATGACACATTAACTAACCAATGATGGTTGGTTGGTTGTTGAAGAGGAAGGTTTTGTCTTTTGTCCTTTCTTTTTTTCTGTTTTAAGTTAGCCGTAGAGCCATTTCTTGAAGCAGAGTTCGTTCTGTGAAGCGTTTATCACTTGATTTGTTTCTGCGTTCTCTAACACGTCTGTGATTATAGCAGCTGCATGACCCAGTGGCTCCTCTGCGGCTCTCTTTAGCATGAAAGCCTGTTGCAAATGAGAAACCAAAGATCATTTTAACTAAAAATGGTTCCAGCTTATATAGGAGTTAAGAAAAAACAAAAGACCACAAACTTTTACAATCTCGTGCAACTTTTTTGGTCAGTAAAAACATGGTACGAATCTAGAATCTTAGTTAGGGAAGTAGAGTGAAGAACCTGGCCATGGTGCGATATGGTTAAGGTACATGGTTGCTGAAACCAACGTTCTCGATCAATTTGCACAGGCAAAGGTGCACAAAGTTGTATCTTGACTGATTGTCCCTGAGCTAGCCTTCTCGCAACTGACAACCCCACCTGAAGATGTATAAATAAAAAAAGATATATCAATTAATATTAGCTTTCAGGTTAGCGGTCAAATGTGTCAACAGATCAAATAGAATGCATATATAACCTGAAGTTTTCCACGGTGCCATGTTCCAGATATACGCACGACGTCTACTATCTTGTCATGCATAGATTGTGGATCAAAGTTTCAATATGTTTCATCTTCATTCTGCCATAGATCCACTCCTCCCATGTAACTTCCAATGTTTGCAACAAGGATACCTTCCGTAGAATGGAGATGTTAGATCATTAATTATGGAGATGTTAGATCATTCAATATGTTTCATCTTCATTCTGCCATAGAATGGAGATGTTAGATCATTAATTATCAAGCGGGTTTTTTCTGTTAGGTATCTGTGACTCACCTCAGGAACCTCGATGTCAACACCATCCACCTCAACTCGAACTTGCCAAGGGAAATCTTCGAATGTTCGGTCCATTATACTCCTTGCACCTTCTCTAACGTAGAGAACTTTATTCATAAAGTGCACATGGAGAACATTCAAATATCAGTTTCAGGGACTAAGGATTAATAATACAGCTTCTCTACAATAATGCCAGTTAAAGTCATGATTCTGAAAGGTACAAGTACAGTTGTCCTGAGGTTATATCAAAATTTTATCAATTCAAGTTTATTTGATCACTTGGCTATAAAATCTCTCTGGATTCTCCTCCCGTAGATTGTGAATATCAAGGGCAACCTTCGCATCATACCCATCTCCTGTTAAGATTTTCAAAGTTAGCAAAAATTTATAGACTTTGGGTTTCAGGACAGTAGTTAAATCATTAACAAGGATCTAAAACACATCACAATGGGAATGATTCAAACTAAGCCTCAAGCATAAAATTATTAAAAAGAGCCTATATTCTTAACAATTTTAATTATATATATTTCAAATGCAAAGTGCAATGGTGATAATAAATAATTTTATCCCAGAGATTTGCAAAGTCCTCATAAGAGTATTATGTACGAAAAAAGAAGTTGCAAACAAAACTAATATATGGAACTGACATCAGATACGTTGAATACAAATGAAGCAGCTCCACTACTTCAAAGGTTAGCAACCTCACAAATAATTGAAATAATATCAAAAGCAAAGCTTCGAACTGATACAGAAAATGTTAGAGAACAAATATCAAATGAAGAACGATGACTACTTTATTGATATCTCTTCGACGGACATCCTCTTCGTAACGGAATGTTCAGATTTTATAATAAATCGGATGATTGATCATTTTTTTTATTTAGGAATTCTTATTTAGTATTATAGATATTCCATGTAGTAAATCCGGATGATTGATATTTTTTACTTTGAAATTAATTTTTTTTTTTATTATTTAAAGATTTATTCGATTATATTTTTTGCATGTAAATATACCGATTCCCACCAAAATATATTTAAAAAAGGCACTAGACTGATAATTTATTGATAAAAAAAAATCTATCGTATCCGGGATACACGGAAGGGCCACGTAGGATAAATGAATCTCCGATTCGGATAACCACGTGGCTAAATATTTTCTATCGGCAAAGGGCCCAGGCGGCCAGGCCCATTCTTGTCATGACACGATTCGAAGCTGGTTCAGCATTTACTCAAAACACATAATTTTAAGGAAGAGTTGTCCAAATGATAATTAATTTTTTTGGCACCCAAATGGGTTTTGATTGCATAGTTTGTCACTTGGATTTCTAAAAATTTTATTTATAATATTTTTACTAAATGAGGTATATTTTTATCTGACATGATGTGATTGTAGAAAAAAGCTGTGTAAGTTGACATTATTCTCAACTCTTACACTTATAGAATAAATCTTAAATATCTAGCTATCACTGTAATTTTTCCTTTTTAAGTAAAGATCTGTTATTGTTTTTTCTTTTTGGACGAAATCTTGTTTTGTAATTTAACAAAAATATGTCATGATCCAAGCAAGCTCTGAAACCTCTAGATATCCCTCAAAATGCCGGTACTCCTAGCACTCTATCACAAAAGATTTGGGAAATCTAGTATATATATTTCTTGGTTTCTTATTATGAATTGTAGTAGATCAGAGTTCCATTTCAACACCTAAAAGTAGCTTGAGCAAGGTAAATGTACTCAGACTCACGCATCTCGAGGCAAGGGGGACAAATCCGACGGTAAACATTTACTGCACACAAAATGATGACGTTGGTAGACATTAGGCGTCATATCTTTCCTTTCCTCATATCAAATCTTACTCATAGAAAATGATATATATATATATATATAACCAAAGAACCATACGAATCTCATTCCTTCTCTCCAAAAGTACACCTACAATGTCTTCTCCAAACCCCACAATCTCTCCCGTTTATTCAGCTCCAGCTCCGGAGAACAACGAAGTCTCCTTCGTAGCCAGACAAGCTCTAAACCCAACCTCACAGTTTTTCTTTCCTCGCAATCCTTCTCCTCGTTATTACTACTTCTCGGCTCCACCGCCGATTTACTTCTTCTCCGACAGTTCTCTCCCTTCTCCTCCTTCAATCTGGGTGTATTATCCTCTTTGGTTTATTAACCCTAACCCTAATAGTCGCCATGAGTCTATACAACAACTTCCTCCTCTTTCCACTCCAAACCCTAGCCAAGAGCTATCTCCTCCAGCAAATAGTAGTAGAAGGGTTATTGACCGGAGAGGTTACGGACGAGGTAAGAACGTGATATGGAGGAGAAGGATCAGACATCATGTTGAATCCAACGGCGATCACATCACAACCGTTATGCTTCGCAACATACCGAACAGATACACGTACGTGTCCATCTTAGTGTATATAATTTCTTCATGATAACCAGAAGACTCTATGTTTTGTTTTCTATCAAGGTGTGATATATATAAAATTTAATTTTATGTTGCGGTAATGTTAGCTTATATATAATTACAATATTCGCAGGAGAGAAATGATAATTGAGTTCATCGATGAGCAATGTGAACAAGCAAACAAAAATGAGAAAGACGAAGAGTGTCCAATCTCAGCGTATGATTTCGTTTATCTTCCAGTCGACTTCAGGTAAAATTTTCTCGTTATTAACTTTATCATTATTCATTAGTTTCATCTTTGTTTTAAATTTTTAATCGTTATCTATATATATACACATGTGTGTGTAAGAAAGAAGAACAGCGCAATGATGCTATACACATTGGAAATGATAATCGTTAATCATTAATTATCTGCATGATGTAACAACTTGCAAGAACTATAATATGAAAATGTTGAAATTTTTATTTTATCATTAATGTATTTGCAATATAAGAATGTCATAATTCAGCTTCTCATTTTTTGTTTGAACATAAAACTAACTGAATAAATGATACCAAATTGAACAGGACTAAGATGAACAAAGGCTATGCTTTTGTGAACTTCACAAATGCCAAAGCAGTGTCGAAGTTCAAGGATGCTTGCAATCACAAGCCATGGTCTTGTTTCCACTCAAAAAAGGTTCTCGAAATTACTGCTGCTAGGATTCAGGTTAGTCTCTACTCCTTCCTCTACATATATATAAAATCTATGTATATTATGTTATATTAATCGTATTTTAACATTTGTGAGTAGGGAAAAGATGAGCTGGTGAAACATTTCCAGCAAATGACATATCCGGCAGAGGCGTACAGTGCGGTATGTTTCAGCCCAGCTCGTACCGGACCAGAGAATACAGTGCAAACCACTATGGTCGGTAAATGCACCGAACCAAAGAGTTCGGTTTAGTCTTTCATTTATCATTCTATATATATGTAGGATAATGAATAATATGTGTATGTAATGGTGAACATCGAACTAGGATAGAAAAGAAAAGACTCAGACACCGAACCAAATCCAAGTAAAACACTGAAATGTTTAGTTTTGGATTTGGTTTTTGATGTGTGTGAGTCTTGACTTTTTCATTAGTGTTATGTTTAAGGGTCTACCTGTTTATCTGATCTCTCTATGTTGTTGAACCTGTTGATGTTTATAAATATATGTCTTTGCTGTTCGTGTGTTTAAATTAGTTGAATTTGTTTTGTGAAAAATCAATTCATACTCGAGTTAAGATATGAAAACGAAATCTTAATTTGTCAAAGGGGATTTTTTTGCATCACTTAATTTTCGCCTTAATTTACTAAACAAGTAAAAGTCTCAAAGAACTCTTATATTGGAAGGTGATATCGCATGGAAAGAAATGAATTAAGAAAAAGAAAAAAATGACTCGGGCATGTATTGCCGATGGGATACTACTACTAGGACTTCTTCTTCTTTTTTTTTTTTTTTTTTCTGTTGTGTCGACGGTGGATATTTTAGATTTACGACCTTCTGGAATCTGGAACCTACGAAGAAAGTTTCTTACTTGAACTCCGTTATGGTATAATTGTAACTAGAGATTCTTGCATATAAAGGTACTTATTGAGAGGGAGTTTGCGGTTTTGTCATTCCTTAAAAAGAAAAAAACGAACATTTATTTATTTGTGTTGTAATGTGACTGTTTTGATCCTGTTTAATTAATCGTATAGGAAAGCTGCAAATAGACACTAGCTATTCTGTTCTTTCTTTCCTTCCAGGGTTTATTGAGCCGAAACATCATTGTTGTTGCTTTGGGTGACGAAGATTTTGCAATACATACAAAAAAAAAAAAAACTCTTCGTTTATGGGAGAATGGAGCGAGAAGTGACACAGATGTGCATTGTGCGCTGTCCTACAAATAGTGATAAAAAAGGCGCAAAAACATTACAAGAAAAACAAATATTTTCTCTCTTTGTTTTCTTTGTCACTCTTTTTTTTTCTCACTCTTCATGTTATCTTTTTATAGATAACTAAACTTATGTGAATATGTTTGGGATTAATATAAGGCTTGAAGGTTCATTATGGGATTTAGGAAGTAGGGTTTAAAATTCTTTTTAAAATGTATTTTCAGTTGATGTACGAGTCTTGATTTGAGATATTAACTAAAAATTTAAAAGAACACTAAATCTTAAACCTAAATCTAAACCTAAATTTTTAAAATTTAACAATTTAAAAATCTAAATGTTAAACATATCTTCTAAGTAAATTCCACCCATTTAAAGCCACTGAAACAACATTGATGCGTTGGCTCAAAATTTACATCTAAATCACTATTAGAACTGATTCAAAATTTCAAATATTTTTTAAAAAATTATTTAATACAATTATTGGTACACATATCATATCTGTCAATACTATATCTTATTAAATGATATTTATCTAGGCTTCCATCTCTGCAACCACTTATCTATAGTTAAAATCGATTTACTTTTTATGTCTTTGTCACAAGATGTATTGTAACTACTTATCAAGAAAGTTGTATTGTAACTCGAAAAATTTACAAAATATCATCTTGACGAGCTATAGTACGTCCGGCTAATGTAAAAGAAAACTAGAAATATCCAGTACAGTAATGCACACTATAAAAATGTGACAAAAAAATTTTTTTAAGCAAACAAAAAGAATCTCCAAAAAGTGATGTTTCATGCAATTATGTCATTTTATCTCATTTTAAAAATCTTTTATTTATACTTTACCTTGTCTTTACTATCCATTACCATTTGTAGTACTATTCAACAATACTACTTTTTTTCTCTATCTTTTTCTATTCATTTTCTATACTTTACATATATTTCCATATAATTTATTTATACTACTGTGTAGTATAAATATCTAACATTTCTTACTTTTTATTTTGAATAGTTAAAAAAAAATTCATAGTACCATAATAAAATCATACTGAAATGTTATACAGTATGCATATATTTTTCCCTATTACATGCATATTGAAGATAATAATGAACCTAACAGTCGATTTATTTCATACTGAGAACGGTATTTCATATAGTTGACTAATTCAGGTACCATATCTCATCCCAAACGGGTAGTTATTTCAACAAATGTGGGTATATGATGATTAGATAAATTCGAGCCGGCTACAGGTCGATTTAGTTAAACCAATCCGGTACAGTCCTAACTTCGTCATCACTACACTTAGGTACGAGAAACATCTTAAATCACATAATGGACGCCGATATTTTCAACTTTTGGGGCTTTAGTCTCGTCGGCTGGCTACACGACCGTAAAATGAGGAGAGGAGCAAAATAGAATAATCATTAAAGACCAAATAAAAACAAAAAAAAAGAGAGTGAAAGATACAACAAGTGAACCCACTCCAAGAACTATCTCAACAATAAAAACCTTTGAAACTCGAAAGAGTTTTTCACAACTTTAGCAGCTCGAGCCATTAGAGGGCGACTGCAATGCTTCCCGCCACTTTATCAAGATCCCTTTGTCCACTGGATGTGATTTTCCTCCCCCTGGTTACAAACAACCCAATCATCATTACCGAACAAAGATGTGTCTATGTCTCAAAAACGTTTTATTGTATTCAAATTGCAAGGGATGAGGATTCAAAGTGCTGAGTCTATCTACCAATCTAAAGCTTGCTATGCTACCATGAAGATGAATGAGTATATATATTAGACGGCGGAAATCTACTAACCCCTTAGTGTCGAGGTCAACAATGTCCATAGTCTGAAGTTGCTGAAGAATATGTCGAGCAACACCGCCACTGCTTTTGCAGAAGTGAGGCGGACGGCTTCCGTTCCTCTTGCTTCCTCCGTATATCCTACGGAATACACCAACTCCAAGACCGCCTCTCAAGTAGATTTTTCTAGCCATGGAAGCTAACAAATAAATTGCATCTCTCATAAGAATCTATGTATACTACAAAGCCTTAAAGTTATTATAAGACACTATAACCATGACAACTTCCACATATATAAACGATTTTGACTCATGAGAGTTTGTTAGGATACCAGCTCTGATGAAGTACCAGTCAGGATCATATGGGGCAAGCTCTTTCAACTTACCAGTCTTGACAATGTCTGTCCATGAAGGCAGCTCAATCTACATGAAAGGAACGGTTTAGAGCAAGGAAGCACAGATGACACAGAGTTATATCATAAAGTCAATAAAAAAATGTTAGCATTAACGAATTTCAAATCAGAATCCGCGGTGAGCGGCGTAAGCCTTGACGAACTCGTGCGGCAAGACACCCTTCACCGTTCTTCCCGTCACCATTGTGTTTCTTCTCCTTGTGATGGGCGTTGGTGAGCTTTTGAGCAGAATTAAGAAGATGGATTCAGTTAGGGTTTTGATAAGTTTTTGGCCCATATATAATGGCCCGCTATTTTGTAACTTAGAATTTTCTTAAATCAAATTTTCTTATGTCGAAACAAGCCAGTACGTGTCGTTTTGACGTTTAGGTGGGTTTGGTTATAATGGTCTTGTCACTGGCCCACTCTACAACCACTCTCGTCTAAACCCTCTGATTCGAAAGAGAGTTTTGATTGACGAGCCATCTGCTTTGGACCCGAGCCTCGGACTTCCGCACCCGAACCTCAGTTTTGCTTTTGTGCTCGCCGTTGATTTGATTTCGCACTGCTTTCGATCACTTTATCTCTCTCTTCCATGGTTTCGTTAATTCTTGGACTCGAAAACCCTAACTTATTCTTAGATATTAAGGTCGGAGAAGAAAGCTTTTCAAGCGTCCATTGGTTGTACGACTACACGGGACACAAGTGTAAGTTCACACTTCTCTTTCCCTTTGTGGAAACCCTAATTTTTTAATATCTCCTAAAAGAAATGGTTTTTACCCAATTCTTGGAGCGTGTCGGTAGGATTGAAGTCTAAAGGCTCTCGTTTGAGCTTGAATTCTCGGTTATGGTAATGCTCATGCTAACCAGAGCTTCGATTTGGAGTGTAATTGTGTTTCGACATTTTGATCTCGATTGGGTTTGCGAGATTTCCAAGAAATTCTGTAAATTTTTTAAATTTTCAGCTGCCATCAAGGGTTTGTAGTGGTGAAATGGGAATTCAGCTGTTTTTTTTGTTTAAGGGACTTGATGACATTCACTGCAAATAAGCTCTCGAGTTTATTGGATTAGGTGAGCAAATGAAGTGTCTTTTAGTTTCAGAAGTTGATTGGGAGCTTAGGATTTGGCTTAGTGGTGTCTCTTAGACGTAAGGGCAAAGTTTCCCGTTTAAGGAAACAATGCTGATTCAGGTTTCTTTGTAACCAGAGTGCGTTGCATCAATTCTCAAAGTTTGAAGTCTCGCTTCGCTGGTCTGTGGGTTTTTCAGCTTGCTGAAACCCAAAATGATCTTGCCTGATGGTTTTCGTTTGATGTGGTTTTGTTTCCTTTTTGTAGAAACAACGCTTGTTTTAGCTTTCTCTTGAATCAATGGTATCTACTGTTTTTGTTTCACTTTTTGGGTTCAACTTTAATTTGCAGTGTATTTTGTGTGTTTAACAGGAAACTCTACTAGTGTCCAGATCATGTCAATTGGAGCTAGCTCATGATTCTCGGGAAAACTGAAAAAGGTGTTTAAATGCTCTCTAATTTTTTTTACATTCGAATATTAGATCGGAGAAGACACAATCTTGAACTCGTTTCTGTTTCTTTTTGAGGTGCAGATATTCAAAAATAATTTATAGTAGCTGAATCTATGCCTGGAAACGAATTTGGAGAAAAGATCCACAATTTCTTTGAACAGGAAGGCCTATCTCAAGACCAGCATCAGTCTCAGGTTGTTGACGGAAGCTGGTCCAGTTTTAATAATGGTGTAGTCAGCAACCAGAGGCAGATAAACCCATCCCTAATTGCTAATCTGAAGAGTTATACCACTCAACAATCTGGTATGGATTTTCGTCTCCTTACGCCAGGGAATTCCACAACTTTTTCTCTACATATATATATATATATTTAATTTCATAGCTTCTAGCTTATTATGCTGGATGTTGCTCTGGTTGTTAGCTTTTAAACGTAGCTTTCTTGCTTATTCCAGTTGATCCCGAGAGATCTCAGTCTTCAAATTCACAACATGGTTTGAATTTTACTCAGCAGCATATGAGGTCTGAGTTCTCCAGAAGTGCAGTGCAACAATACCAGCAACCCACAAATGATTACATGCATGGGAACCTAGTATTACAGGCATCGCCAAATGAGGCAAACTTTTTGGGAGTGGATGTAGAATCTAGTAGGGATATATTGTCTGCGAGAAGATTCACTCCAGATCTTCATAAAATTCCTAGGAGGTTTGAGATGGGAGAATCTCCGGTTAATTTTGATTTCCTTGGTGGTCAACAACAGTTGAACAGCCAGCAGCCTGGTATGCTCCAGCCTTTTCCAAGGCAGCAGATGACATTCAATGATATGCAACTACTAAAGCAGCATGTTGTGGCTAAGCAAATGCATGAATATCAAATGCAACAACAACTTCAAAAGCAACAGCAAGATGCCAGGCAGCTCAATTCTATGAATTCAAATGCAGTAACTGGAAGTCGCTCAAGTGATAATCAGTCACATCCATTGATTAATGGTATCCCTCTTCAGGATGCGTCTAGTAGTTGTTGGCAGCCTGATCTTATGACAGGAAATACAAACTGGATGCATCGCGGCATCTCGCCAGTTGTTCAAGGTTCATCCAGTGGGCTCATGATTACCCCTGAGCATGGGCAGGCGAACTTAGTGGCACAACAATTTGAACCTTCCTTGTACGGTATGCCTGTTGGTGGAACAAATGCACCTGAAAATGCCTTTTCTTCTGTCCAGATGAACATGTTAGCTGCCCAGCATGGTTCTGCAAACAGGAGTTCCTCTTTGACCAATCAGCCAACTTCATTTCTGAATCAAGGTGATTTACAGGATAGTCATATGCTCCCTAGATCCACATACCATGAGAAACTATTTTTCTCCCATACATCAGTTCTAGGTTCAAATAATCGGCCCAACGTTGAAAGTTTACAGCAAGATGGTTCCCATAATAGGAACATTTCAGGGCAGGAGAAATTTGGTCAGGTGGATGGTTTATCCGAAAAATCATTAGTGAAAGTGCCTGAAAATATAAATACATTACAGAAGTCGACAACATTAGATCCAACAGAAGAAAAGATTTTGTTCGGTTCGGACGACAATTTGTGGGAAGCATTTGGAAACAGCACTGATATGAGCTTGACAGGAAATCTTAGTTCTGACCTTTTTGATGCATGCCCCTCATTGCATAGTGGGAGTTGGAGTGCTCTTATGCAATCTGCAGTAGCAGAAACATCCAGTGATGATGCAGGCTTACATGGTTGGGCTAACAACAACACTGGCCCACATGTTGGTAGTAAGGTCCAGGATTTGGGTGTCAAGACTTCGAATGCTTTAAGTGAAAGACCTCGGGCAGATGTTCAACATTTGCATGACAAAGGAAATTATGTTTCAGATCATGGCCTGTTGGAGAAGCCAATGGCTCAATTTAGTCAAATGGCTGGAAATATGTTTCATCTGTCAAGTTCTGATATTGATGGAGAGAATAATTCGTGTTTTGTTCGAAAGAATGAGAGCATTGAAGATAGGTTTGGTATCTGGAAGGCTGCTTCTAATCCACATTTTGCTGCTCCTACTGAACAGAAGAATCATTTCACACAAAATCCACAAATGCAAAGGGAAAACTATGGATTTGGCATCACCGGTGCAGGAAATGATTCTAGCCCTTCTAGGGGGGATATCCAGGGAAATATCCAACATCATTTGGATAATAACTCTGTGGAGAAAGCTATCCCTCAACTGAAACCTAGAGACGGCAGTCAAATTCTTGAGTCATATGTGAATAATAATGCTGGTGAAGTCATGGCTGAATCAAATAAAATTGGGAATTCTGGAAAGGAGAACCTAAGTGATAGTTTTCGTTTGAAGTTCTCACAAAAGTTACCTGGTGGGAAAGAAACACAATCTGGTCATGTCTGTAGTAGGCCGTCGTTAAGTCGCAAATTTCAATTTCATCCCATGGGTAATATTGATGTCACTGATGAGCCTTGTCGAGAAAAAGTTTCTCATTTGCCACCCACGTTGGAGCAGGTTTCTGTAGGAAACCAAGGGTATTTTGGGCAGTCAAAGTCTCCGAATCAGCCACCTATGAACATGCGAATTGAGAGGGTATAGCTTTATCCTTTTTTTTTTTTCTATTATGCGGGGTTTTAGAAAAATCCAAATCCCTCTTAACATTCTTTTGGTTTCATTATGACAGGGACATGTTTCCCAAAACGACTTGAATTACACAAACGAGGCTTTTAAAGGCATGGGTTCAGAAAATTCACCTATTACATCTGCTTCAGCCAACAGAAGTGTTGATAGGTGTAATCAAGTGAAGAGTGCTTCATCAAGGTATTCGTTCTTTGAGTTGAGAAGGTTTTCTTAATTATGTCTGCTTAAATTATTCACTTGCGGAACCCGTTTCTGGAGTTATTTAGATAGTGTAAACTTTTTATAGATAGTATGTCAAGTTACTGACAGAGTTAGCTTACTCAATGTTCTCATTATTTTTTCTCTTAATTTCTCTTACTGTGGTCATCAAGTAGCTCTTATCTCCTAATTGCTTGCAATTCTTGCTTTGCAATTGCCTTTCTGAAACTTTTTTCCTTTGCAGGCAGACTATGCTTGAGCTTCTTCACAAGGTGGACCAGTCGCAGGAGAATTCCTTGGAAACAAATGTTTCTGGGATTCCTGATGCAAATATCTCTGCAGAATATGGTGGTCAATTTCAGAATAAACCTACATCTGCTTCTCAGGGGTTTAGTCTACAGCTGGCACTGCCATCTCAACCACCCGATAACATGCAGTTTTCTCGGAATTCTTTGCAGCCTCTGAATTCACTTCATACTGCCCCTGGAAAAGGAGGAACAAGTCAATCAAGGTTTGCTCCGTGGGCATCTAATCAATCTGTTCCTCAGCAATCCAGTCATCAAGGACCATTTCCTGGTGTCCCAGGGGAAAGCAACCTTATCTCTGGTTTCCCTTATTCCAGAGGGTATCACCAAAATCAACAGATGTCTGTTGCTACCCGACAGTTAACTGCTAATTTTTCAGTCAATACATCTTCCGAGTTGTCTACCCCTCAAGGGAAAGAAAGAGGTGAATGCAGGGATAATGATCGACATGGACATTCAGCACAAACACCTTCCCTGCTAAATCCTACAACCCACAATAACAAAGGAGGTCCAGCTGAAGGATTTCCTATGCTTCCTGCTTCTCAGCCTCTGGTTGCATCCAGCTCGCCCCAGCAAAGTTCCTCTTCTGGTATAATGTCTGACTCACAAGCTGGTATTTCAACCCCTTCAAATTACCCTTCCAAGGATAGTGCGCATCACGATGAGCACATGGCTGGACGTGGGGAAGGTGATGGACCCAAGATAACTGTAAAGAGAATTGAGGATAGTGCTGTTGATCCTCAAAAGGTAGCACCCAAAGGGGAGCAACAATCACCTTCAAGATCTTATGGCTTACTTAGAGATGGATTGAACAACAAGGAATCAGCAAACCACAATGTGCATTTTAACCAAATTGCTCGGAATTTCTCCAACAATAATCATCCAACCTTGGCTGGATCAGATCATCAGCAAATCAGTCCTCAAATGGCTCCATCCTGGTATAGTCAATATGGGACTTTCAAGAATGGAATGGTGCAACCGGTGAATAATACAGGGAGATTCACCCCCTTGCAAATAGGAGAACAATCTTCTAATGTTGGGAGTTTGGTTAATGGTACACATTCTGTTCAATCGTCAAAGCAATTTAATATGCAGCAAATGTCAGGCGCCATACCAGGAGCAGAGACCCCCTCAACTGAGTCATTGCCTCATGTTGCTACTGACAAACTTCTGAAGGTTGATAAACCAAAGAAGCGCAAAACAGCCACATCAGAACTTCTTTCGTGGAATAAAGAAGTCATGCAGGGTCCACAGAGGCTTCAGACGCTCATGTGTGTGACTTATGAGCACTATAATTCATATTATTTCATATCCATTACCGTATTAAATTTTATATATTCTTTACAGTGAGGCCGAGGTTGATTGGGCCAGAGCAACTAATCGATTTGCTGAAAAAGTGAGTTTCCTCATTACATGTTTTCTTGCCGGTCTCTTAGTACAATGTTGTTGAATACGTTGATGGCTTATGTTCTCACAGGTGGAATTTGAGACTTTACTTGAGGACCGCTCCCCAGTCAGATCAAAGAGAAGGCTAATATATACAACACAACTCATCCAACAAGTATTTTACCCGTCTCCTGCTAGGGTGATGTCTTTGGTTGCTAGCTCAAATTATGAGTTTGTTGCGTATACTGCTGCAAGAGCTGCACTAGGAGATGCATGTAGCTCCACTTGTACAGATAGGAGTGAGCGATTTTCGCCCCCAATCCATTCAAACCCGTAAGGATATTTTCTGTTTATCCCTGCAGGCTGGAGATTTTTCTAGTGTTCGAGGTTGTGTATTTATACGAGCTAATCCACTTTTGTGTAGGTTGTCTGAGAGAACGGAACCTGAGAAAATAGGTGACCAGTACATCTCCAAAGCAGCTGAAGATTTCATTAGTAGAACACAGAAACTAGAGACCGACTTTGCAGGGTAAAAACCATAGCTCTCCCTTGTAATTGGTTTAAGTTCTAAATGGGTACTCATTTAGGCTGGCTTGACCTCATGAACCTCTGATTCTTCTTGCAGATTAGAAAATGGAACTAAAATTTCAGACTTGAGAGTCGAAGCCGAGGATCTAGAGAAGTTTTCAGTGATCAATCGTTTTGCGAGGTTCCACCCACCATCCTCTTCTATGGATCGGACCGTGAGTTCACTTAGGTTAAACCCACAAAGGTATGTTACAATAGCTCCAATGCCTCAGAATATTCCGGACAGGGTACAATGTCTATCTCTCTAACTATTGATCGATCCATATAATCGTACTTTTTGGCAACTCTTCACCATTCATTTCTTTCATAAATATCTCTCGCCTCAAAATTTTCTATTTTTGGGTGACGACTAGTTAGTTGGTCGGAATTCTTAGAACAGTGAAGGCCTTCATTGTTAAAAGCCAGAGATTTTCTACTAAATATGTAGCACAGTTGTATGCATCATCATTGACATTGTAAATTAAATCCATTTGTATACTTTAGTAAAGAAATTTTTCTCAATACGAAAACCCCACTAGGTTGTTACAGGTATGGTTTCCAGTAAACTAAGCATAGCAATAAATGACAATTTTGTTTACACAGCTAAGGTTCTAAAGATTTCACTCTCAAGTCATTGAGTACTTTGTACCATCAGTCATGCTTTAGAAGGTGACTCTTATTTCTTCCCCGACCAATGCTAATATCTCATCCACCCTGTAACAAATACGCAAGACAGACTCCTCAGAATTTATTACGGTGCCCATATGGGCGGAACTAGGGTATGGCAATAGTCAAATTATTAATATTTTACCTATGAATGTGAATATTTACTCCAGCAACCAAGTTGTCAAGTAATCTGTATAGCGAAGAAATTATTAAAAGTAAGTTTTATGATATAATGCTATCAGGAGCTTTTTCTTGTGTTGAACCAAAACTCACATACCTGCAAAATTTCTGCAGTTGCGTGGTTGGTATGTGATATAGAAATACCGAGATCATCTTCTTTCACTCGGGGGAGAATTGGCTCAGATACTTCCATGGAGTATAAAGAACATTTGGTGAGATCATCAAATTCCCCTTGGTAAAGCTCAACTGACCAACTGATATTGACCGGTTGAGGAACTTCGGAGCTTAGGGAGACCAGTTCCATTACGAGCAATCTCTATTAATTTGCAGAAAAAAATCAGAAGCTAATCTAGAGTCTAAGATACATGCAGAGAAGGAGACTATACCTTTAGCATTACTTCGCGTTTGAACATCTCCACAAGCTCCTCAGCCACCTTCTTTGCGATCATATCAAGTTTTTGGAAATACCAAACTTTAGAGATAACAACACAAAAGGAGAAGCAAGTAATCAATAACTATTGAACTGATGTTTTTGGATCTTACCAAATGCAGAGACATTCCAAAAATTAAACACAGCGATGCCACCACAATCTCCAGTATCATTTGAGTCTTCCTTAGACGCAGAGAACTGTATAAGTGACCCGCTACTCGGCTTCATATAACATCTTAGAGATCTACTTGCATGCACCATCTCAACAACAACAGCTACCTGTATTTTTATACAGATGGTTTATAGATCCTAAACTACAACAAAATAATTTTTCAAATTCACAAGCTTTAGATTTGTACCACACTCAACCATTTCTTTGTACGATGATAAAAGATTGATTCGATAAGAACTCTGAACATGTAAAGAGCTCAATTAGTGACTAAAAACAGAGAGATTGGTAAGAATGAGAATGTATAGAAGACAAAGAAAAAAAGTAATGAAATGCAAATTTTCACCTGCTGCTTAAAGAACTTCTTCAAAGCTTTCTTCTTGATATCAAATATGTCACTCAACACACCAAGTTCCATCATTGGTATATACTTATTCCCATGAAAACACAAGTAATAAAGAATTACTCTTTCATTAAAACATCAAAGCACCATTCAAAGTGAAACCCAATTCCAAAAACGATTGCTTTAACACACTTTTGGGACAGATACGAATTGACGAGGCAAGTAGCGTGATATCTTCCGGCAGAACAAGCGGCGATCCATTGTTGCCGACAAGTGGAAAGTTTTGACCACTGGTTCCTCAGATTCCGCTGAGAAGCTGATTTCCATAGCCTCATCGATGGTGATGATGATAAACTCGCCGGAGATGGAGATGTAGAAGTCAGCGATCGCGAAGAAGACGTCGGAGATGGAGAAGCAGGCGACGGAAACTGAGAAATGCTCATTGTATAGGAAACGAGTTTATTAAGCTGAAGGATTACTCCGAAACTCTGCTGCGTAGCCGGGAATTGAACGGCGTAAAGACGCCGGCGATACCTTTTCTCTATTACTCTACTTGAGGATTATGAAGAAGTAACGCAAAGGATACAATTGTAATTTTATAAAGCTTCTTAACTCTTTTAAATTAATTTAAATTGTAATTAGCATTTTATCTATTTAACTAATATACAACTTCTACGAACAATTACAGCAGATCAGAAGAGAGAGAGAGAAAATGTCTCACAGTCACGGAAACGCTTCGTCGGCGAACGATCCACGGCAACCTTTGGCGGGGAAACCTTATACTCCACGGCCTGTTGCTCCGGAAGATCTCCCCGTTGACTACTCCGGATTTATCGCCGTTATCCTTGGCGTCTCTGGCGTTATGTTCAGGGTAAATCTCATCATCTCTTGTTCTGATTGTTGCTCTGCTAATAGCCAATACAATCGTAAAACTCTTACTCCAGTTAGATTCATAGGTTAACTCTCCGATTCATCAAAAGCAATGTGTAGGTCGTTCGTGATCTTTGACATTAATTGAATTGATTTTGCTTACTTTCCCTATTGGGCAGATTCGAAACAGTGATTGTATCATATTTATAGACTAGAGATAAATTAGATCTTAGTTGAAATTTGAGCTCGAGAGTAAAAGATCAAATGTGGAGTTCCTAGTAGAGATGTAGCTCTTTGCTTTGAACATTTGATAGAAACCTTACTTATGCTTTTGTGTGGTCAGTACAAGATTTGCTCGTGGCTTGCAATTATATTCTGTGCACAATCTCTGGCCAACATGAGGAACTTGGAGAATGATTTGAAGCAGATCTCCATGGCTATGATGTATGTTCCATCTCACTCATTCTTTTCGTTAAGTAATAGAATTGCAAATACCCGAATTTGAAGAAGAATATTTGATCCAGCCATGGAATTTGGAGATGATATGCTTCTTAAGTTTATTTCTTTGGATCCAAAAGATCATTGTTTATGCTCATGATGGTGTGGATTGTTGATATTGACTCAGTTTTTTTCTCTTCTTTGCTTGGATTGAAACAGGTTTGCTATAATGGGATTGGTCACAAACTACTTAGGGCCTAATAGACCTGCCACAAAGAAATGATCCTTTATCAACCTTATTTGGTTCTTGTTTCCGCGCCAGACATTGCGTTATGAAGCTAGTGTTTTTATTTTGTGTTCAACTCTCTAATCTTTTGAGTAACAAATTTAGAGCTCTGAGCTCTTGTTCATTTGTGGGGTTCAAAGATACTCATTCCAGATGCAAAGAATGTGAAATCCGACTTTTCTCTTTTCATCTCCCTGATTTTGGACCCGGTTTATTGGATCCTAGTTGATATAATCAGACGGAAGATAAAATTGGAATTTGCTACTTGTAATTGATGCATGATGCCATCATCCGAGTGAATTTGCGTTAAGGATCTTACAAATGTGAACCTTCTAATTTACCTTGACTTTAGTTTCTTGTTTCAATATCTAAAATGAAATTAATAATACAGAACAGAGCCTTGTCATATTAACGTGTGTTTTACAACTTCCTTGCTCTAAGTCACAACTCCAATATGGAATAATGATGTCCACTGTCTGAGTTGGCTTCCGGAGGCAATATATCGACACTCATAGATACTGACAGAAGCTCGAAAGCTGTCACTAAGTTCAGCTTCTGGTTAAGTTTCAGTGACTAATTCTAAACAGCACTCAATGACCTGAAAGAAACATCTATAGAATCTTAGCTGTGTGGAAAACAAAGGAGGTGTTACCTTGTGGCGTTTCTGTTATGGGCAATTTTTTCTTTACTAAGTATACATACAAATGGATTTTTGACTTACAATATTCGCGACAGTAATGCTACATTTCTAGTTAGAAATCTCCAGCCTCTTGACGATGGAGGCCTTCACTGTTCTCAGGAGTCCGACCAACTAACTCTTACCCACCCATAAACAGAAAGATTTTGGGGAAGATTGGCCAAAAACTCAATTATATGGATTCATCAACAGTTACTAGTTAGAAAGAGAGACATTGTACCCTGTCTGGAATATGCCGAGGCATTGGAGCTATGGTAACATATCTTTGTGGGTTTAACCTAAGAGAACTCACGGTCCGGTCCATAGATGAGGATGATTGGTGGAAACTTGCAAAACGATTTATCACAGCAAACCTCTCTAGATCCTGGACTTCCACTCTCAAGTCTGTAATTGTACTTCCATTTTCTAATCTGCAAAAAGAACCAGATGTTCATGAGATCAAGCCAACCAAAATGAGTACCCATTTTAAACGGGAAACAATTATAAGAGAGAGCTATGGTGTTTACCCTGCAAAATCAGTCTCTAGTTTCCGTGTTCTACTAATGAAATCTTCAGCTGCTTTTGAGATGTACTGGTCACTGATTTTTTCCGTTTCCGTTCTCTCAGACAACCTACACAAGGGTGAATCCGTTCATGTCAATACACAACCTCCGTACTCTAGAAAAATCTCCAGCATTTCATGGATAAATATACTTACAGGTTTGAATTGTTCGGGGATGAAAAGGGCTCACTCCTATCTGTAGAAGTGGAGCTACACGTATCTCCTAGTGTAACTCTTGCAGCAGTATATGCAACAAACTCATAATTTGAGCTAGCAACCAAAGATATAACTCTAGCAGGAGGGGGGCAAAATAGTTGTTGGATGAGTTGTGTTGTATATATTAGTCTTCTCTTTGATCTTACTGGGGAACGGTCCTCAAGTAAAATCTCAAATCCCACCTGTGAGAGCATAAGCCATCAACGCATTCAACAACACTGTACAGATAGACCAGCGAGAAAATATGTAATGAGGAAACTCACTTTTTCAGAAAATCGAATAGTTGCTCTTGCCCAATCAATCTCGGCCTCACTGTAAAGAATATAGAAAGTTTAATACGGAATGGATATGAAAAGAATTAGGAATATTAGTGCTCATAAGCCACAAACCCGAGAGTCTTCAGCCTCTGGGGACCTAGCATAACTTCTTTATTCCAAGATAGAAGTCCTGATGTGGCGGTTTTGCGCTTCTTTGGTTTATCAACCTTTGGAGGTTGGCCAGTAGCACCATGATGCAATGAGGCAGATGAGGGAGTCTCCACTCCTGTTGTGGAGCCTGAACTTTGTTGCATATGAACAACGTAACCAGGATCTGCAGTATTTAACAGCTTTGGCAATTGACCAGAATGTAAACCATCATTCGAATTCCAAATGTTAAAATCTTGTCCTCCTATCTGAGTGAATCTCCCTGTATCATTCACGGGTTGCACCAGTCCGTTATTGAATGCCCCATATTGACTATAGCTGGATGGAGCTATTTGAGGGATGATTTGTTGATGATCTGCTCCAGCCGAGGATGCATGATTCTTGTTGGAGAAGCTCTGAGAAACAGTTTGGCCAAAATGCAGCATGTAATTCGCTGGTTCCTTGTGATTCAATCCATCCCTAACTAAACCATCAGATCTTGAAGGTAATTGTGTTTCTTTCCCACCAGGCAACATAGACAAATCATAGGCATTTACCGGAGTAAAAGATTCCGGTGAGAACTTCGAACGAAAACTGTCACTTGAGTTTTCCTTTCCGAAGTTCCCCATTTCATTTGATTCAGCCATGACTTTACCAACATTATTACTCGCATATGACTCAAGAATCTGACTGCCATCTCCAGATTTCAGTTGAGGAATAGCTTTCTCCACAGAGTTACTATTTAAATGCTGTTGGATATTTCCCTGGACATCCCTAGAAGAGCTAGAATCATTTCCTGCACCATAGTTTGCCCTTTGCACTTGTAGAGTTTGTGTAGATGGATTCTTCTGTTCCACCAAAGGAGCTGAATTTGGATTAGAAGCAGCCCTCCAGATACCAAGTCTATCATCAATGCTCTCATTCTTTCGAATAGAACACGAATTATTCTGCACATCAATATCAGAACTTAAAGAATGAAACATATTTCCGGCCATTTGCCTGTGCTGAGCCATTGGCTTCTCCAACGGGCCATGATTTAGAAGTATATTTCCTTTGTTTTGCAAATGTTGAACAGCTGTTCCAGTTGAATCACTGCGGACTCTATCACTGAGTGCATTTGAAGCCTTGACACCAGCATCCTGGGCCCTATTACCAATATGAGAATCTGCATGTGGGGCAGTAGTGTTGTTAGCCCATACATATTGCTGTTTATTACCCCATTGATGTAAGCCTGCGTCATCACTGGATGTTTCTGCTACAGCAGATTGCATAAGAGCACTCCAACTCCCACTTTGCAAAGAGGGGCATGCATCAAAAAGGTCAGAACTACGGGACGTAATATTTCCTGTCAAACTCATATCAATGCTGTTTCCAAATGCCTCCCACAAATTGTCATCCGAACCAAACAAAATCTTTTCTTCTGTTGGATCTAATGTTGTTGACTTCGGCAGCGCATTTATATTTTCAGGCACTTTCATATATGATTTTTCTGATAGACCAGAACCCTCCATCTGACCAAAGCTCTCCTGCCCTGAAAAGTTCTGCTGACGGGAATCATCTTGCTGGAAACTTTCAAAACTAGGCCTATTATTTGAGCCTGGAACTGATATAGGGGAGAACAGATTCTCCTGGTATGTGGACCTAGGGAGCATATGACTGTCCTGTACATCACCTTGATTCAGAAATGAAGTTGGCTGATTGGTGAGAGAGGAACTCCTGTTTGCAGAACCATGCTGTGCAGCTAACCTGTTCATCTGAACGGAAGAAAAGGCATTTTGAGATGCACTTGTTCCACCAACAGGCATACCATACAAGGAAGGTTCAAATTGTTGTGCCAGCCCGTGCTCAGGGGTAATCATGAGCCCACTGGATGAACCTTGAACAACTGGAGAGATGCCGCGATGCATCCAGTTCGTATTTCCTGTCATAAGATCAGGCTGCGACCAATTACTAGACACATCCTGGAGAGGGATGCCACCAATCAAAGGCTGTGATTGATTATCACTTGAGAGACTTCCATTGACTGCATTTAAATTCAAAGAATTAAGCTGCCTGTCCTCTAGCTGTTGCTTTTGAGGTTGTTGTTGTGTTTGATAATCCTGCATTTGCTTAATCATAACATGCAGCTTTAGTAATTGCATGTCATCAAATGTCATCTGCTGCCTTGGAAAAGGCTGGAGCATGCCAGGGTTCTGGCTATTTAATTGTTGTTGACCACTAAAGAAATCATAATCAACCAGAGATTCTCCCATCTCAAACCTCATTGGAATTTTACGGAGATCTGGAGTGAATCCTCTCGCCGATAACCTATTCCTACTAGATTCTACATCCATTCCCAAAAAAACTGCCTCATTTGGCGATCCCTGCAACACTAGGTTCCCATGCAAGTAACCATTTGTGGGTTGCTGGTGTTCTTGTAATGCACGTCTGGAGAACTCAGACCTCATAGGCTGCTGAGTAAAATTCAAACCATCCTGTGAAGCTGAAGACTGCCCTCTCTCAGGATCAGCTGGAATAAGCAAGAAAGCTATGTTTAAAAGCTAGCAACTAGAGCAACATCCAACATAATAAGATAGAAGCTATTAATTGAACATATTTATACAGAGCATAAGTTGTGGAATTTCCCCTCCTAGGGAGACAAAATCCATACCAGATTGTTGTGTGCTATAACTCTTCAGATCGGAAATAAGAGATGGGTCTATCTGCCTCTGGTTGCAGACTAGACCATTACTAATACTAGACCAGCTTCCATCAACAACCTGAGACTGATGCTGGTCTTGGGATAGGCCCTCTTGTCCAAAGAAATTACAAATCCTCTCTCCAAATTCGTTTCCAGGCATAGATTCAGCTTCCACAAATTATTTCCAAATATCTGGACCTCGAAAAGAAACAAAAAAGAATTCAAGATTGCGTCTCCTTTGATCTAAAATTTTGAATGTAAAAAAAAGAAACATTTTCAACACCTTTCTCCCCGAGGTTTCATGAGCTACCTCCAACTAACATGCTCCAAATACTCAAGATTATCCTGTTACACAAACAAAACAGATACTGCACATTTAAAGTTTAACACACAAACATTAGATACTGTTGGTTAACAAGAAAGCTAAAACAAATGGGCTTCAGATGAAAAGCATTGGACAAGATTCAATTTACAATAAAACATTATTCAGACAGGCAAGTATAAATCTCTACGCAGAAGAACCCTCAGACCAGGAACCAAGACTCTTAAATTTGAAAATCGATGCAAACAAAGTCTAATTAAGCTCCAATCAACTTCTGAGATTATACACATTCAAGATCCACCTAATCCAGTAAACCCGAGAGCTCATTTGCAATAAATGTCAGCAAGTTCCTTGAATAAATTGAAAAAAAAAACAGCTGAGTTCCCATTTCACCACTATAAACCCTTATGGCAGCTAAAAATTAGCTAATTTATAAAATTTACAGGGTTTCATGGAAAACCCACTTGAGATCAAACTGCAGCAACACAATTTCACCTCAAATTGAAGCTCTAATTAACATAAACATTACCAATAACCTATAATTTGACCTCAAACGACACTCCCAGACTTTATTCCTACCGACGCGCTCCAAGAATTGGGAATAAATCAATAAATAAAACTTAGGGTTCAACAACGGGAAAGAGAGATGTGAACTTACACTTGTATCAAGTTTTGCCGTACAAAAAAAACAGAAGCTTTCTTCTCCGACCTCAATTTCTAAGAATAAGTTAGGGTTTTCGAATTCAAGAATTAACGAAACCAGGCGAAGACACAGAGAGAGATAAAGTGATCGAAACTCGAAAGGGCTGCTCAGTGAGCAAAACGGAGGTTCGGGTTCGGGTCCGGGAACGGGAGGCTCGGGTCCAAAGCAGATGGCTCGTAGATCCAAACTCTCTTTTACAGACGGAAGATTTTAGAAGAGAGTTGTTGTAGTGTGGGCCAGTGATAGACATTATAACCAACTAAACGTCAACAGGACACCGTACTGGTACTACATGATTTAAATTCATCAATTATTATTTAGATAGATACTACTATTTCTTTAGATTATGGATCAACATTGCCATCAACATGGCTTCGAACTCAGGTGATAAACGCAACGATACTAGTACAAACCAATAAGACACATGTCTTGGTCTTCTTCTTTTTTTTGGTCAACGAGTCATGTCTGTCCTTTATTTGTAGTAGTTTCCCTGAATTCATAAATTTCTGTAACGAAGTTTTATGTTGAGAACAAAAAAATGATTTTTGGAACAAAAAAATGATTTTTGGAACAAAAAAATGATCTAATACCTCAAATCAGATCAAACATTTCATGTGCCAATAAAATTTTTAATCAAGTGATGGTGTGAAACAAAATAGCCACATAATGCTATGCTTTGTTTACTGGAAACAAGAGGTGTTTCTATACTGTGCAAAATTTCTTTACCAAAAGTATACAAATGGATTTAACTTACAATATGTGTACTGACAATAATGCTACATATTTAGTAGAAAATCTCCGGCTTTTTTTTGACAACGGAGGCCTCCTTCACTGTTCTCAGGAGCTGGACTAACTAACTCGTACCCACCCAAAAATAGAAAGATTTTGGGACAAGAGATATATGAAAGCAATGAATGGGGAAGATTGGCGAAAAATTTAATCATATGGATCCATCAATAGTTAGAGAGAGACATTGTACCCTGTCTGGAATATTCTGAGGCACTGGAGCTATGCTGACATATCTTTGTAGGTTTAACCTAAGTGAACTCACGGTCCGGTCTATAGATGACGATGGTGGGTGGAACCTCGCAAAACGATTGATCACTGCAAACTTCTCTAGATCTTCGACTTCGACTCTCAACTCTGAAATTGTAGAACAATTTTCTAGTCTGCAAGAAGAATCGGATGTTCATTAGATCAAGCTAGCCAAAATTTTAGAACTGGAATCAATTACAAGAGAGCTACGGTTTTTACCCTGCAAAGTCAGTCTCTAGTTTCTGTGTTCTACTAATGCAATCTTCAGCTGCTTTGGAGATATACTGGTCACTGATTTTCTCAGTTTCCGTTCTCTCAGACAACCTACATAAGAGTGGATTAATTCCTGTCAATACAGAACCTCGAACACTAGAAAACTCTCCACCATATCAGGGATAAACAGAAAATATCCTTACGGGTTTGAATTGTTTGGGGGCGAAAAGTGCTCACTGCTATCTGTACAAGTGGAGCTACATGCATCTCCTAGTGCAGCTCTTGCAGCAGTATACGCAAAAAACTCATAATTTGAGCTAGCAACCAAAGACATCACCCTAGCAGGAGGCGGGCAAAATACTTGTTGGATGAGTTGTGTTGTATATATTAGCCTTCTCTTTGATCTGACTGGGGAGCGGTCCTCAAGTAAAGTCTCAAATTCCACCTGTGAGAACATAAGCCATCAACGTATTCAACAACAATGTTCAAAGAGACCGCCGAGAAAAACATCTAATGGGGAAACTCACTTTTTCAGCAAATCGATTAGTTGCTCTGGCCCAATCAACCTCAGTCTCACTGTAAAGAATATAGAAAATTTAATACGGTAATGGATATGAAATAATTATGAATTATAGGGCTCATAAGTCACACACATGAGCGTCTGAAGCCTCTGTGGACCCTGCATGACTTCTTTATTCCACGACAGAAGTTCTGATGTGGCGGTTTTGCGCTGCTTTGGTTTATAAACCTTCAGAAGTTTGTCAGTAGCAACATAAGGCAATGACTCAGATGAGGGGGTCTCTGCTCCTGGTATGGAGCCTGACATTTGCTGCATATTAAATTGCTTTGATGATTGAACAGAATGTGTACCATTAACCGTCCCAACATTAGAAGATTGTTCTCCTATTTTCAAGGGGGTGAATCTCCCTGTATCATTTACGGGTTGCACCAGTCCATTCTTGAAAGTCTCATATTGACTATACCAGGATGGAGCCATCTGAGGACTAATTTGCTGATGATCTGATCCAGCCAAGGTTGGATGATTCTTATTGGAGAAACTCCGAGAAGCAATTTGGCCAAAATGCACATTGTGGTTCGCTGATTCCTTGTTATTCAATCCATCTCTAACTAAACCATCAGATCTTGAAGGTGATTGTTGCTCCCCTACCTTTTGCGGATCCACATCACTATCCTCAACTCTCTTTACAGTCATCTTGGGTGCATCACCCTCCCCACTTCCAGCCATATGCTCATCCTTGGAAGGGTAATTTGAAGGAAGAGACTGACCAAAGGTGTGAAAATTGATCTGCACCATTTTGGAGAACATTGAAGCAACATCAGATGTTTGTTTTGCACCTATATCTTTACTCTGTAACTCATGCAACTTGCCCATGTTCTTCCCACTTGATGACACGTCTCCTCCATTTTGGGAGGATTTATGATTGGTCTTCTCCTGCCTTGAGAAGCTCCCCTCTATGTTGTTGCTGGGCAATGGTTGCGACCGTAAAATATCTGCCTGAGGTTTAAATGGCTGGTTCCAAAACCGATGTTGCGATGCTGAAATACCAACTCGTGAGTCAGACATTATACCAAAAGGGGAACTTTGCTGAGGCGAGCTGGATGCAACCAGAGGCTGAGAAGCCGGCAGCATAGGAAATCCTTCAGCTGAACCTCCTTTGTTATTGTGGGTTATAGGATTTAGCAGGGAAGGTGTTTGTGCTGAATTTCCATGTTGATCAATATCCCTGCATTCACCTCTTTCTTTCCCTTGAGGGGTCGACAACTCAGAAGATGTGCTGACTGAATAATTAGCAGTCGACTGTCGGGTAGCAACAGGCATCTGTTGGTTTTGGTGATACTCTCTGGAATAAGGGAAACCAGAGATAATGTTGCTTTCCCCTGAAATACCAGGAAGTAGTCTTTGATGACTGGATTGCTGAGGAAAAGATGGATTAGATGCCAACGGAGCAAACCTTGATTGACTTGTTCCTCCTTTTCCAGGGGCAGTATGAAGTGAATTCCGTGGCTGCAAAGAATTTAGAGAAAATTGCATGTTATCGGGTGAAGGAGCTGGTTGAGATGGTGGCGCCAGCTGTAGACTAAACCCTTGCGAAGCAGATGAAAGATTATTCCAAAATTGACCACCGAATTCTGCAGAAATCTTTGCATCAGGAATCCCAGAAAAATTTGGTTCCAAGGAATTCTCCTGCCATTGGTCCACCTTGGGAAGAAGCTCAAGCCTGAACAGGAAATTTCTTTCAGAAAGACAATCGCAAAGCACAAATATTCCAAGCAATTAGGGAATAAGAGCTAGTTGATGACCATAGTTAGGCAACTCTGTCAGTTACTTGACAAAATATCTATAAAAAGGTCAGACACACTACATAACTTCATAAATGCCACCAAAGGGTGAATAATTAACCCAACATGATTAAGAAAACCTTTTCAACCCAAAGAGCAGTACCTTGACGAAGCACAATTCACCTGATTACACCTATCAACACTTCTGTCGGCTGACGCAGATGTACTACGTGAATTTTCTGAGTCCATGCCTTTAAAAGCCTCATTTGTGCAGTTCAAATCATTTTTTGTAACATGTCCCTACCATAATGAAGCCAAAAGAATGTTCAGAGTGATTCAAATTTCTTAACCACCGCATAATCAAAAACCAAAGGATAAATTTACCTTGTCAATTCGAATGTTCATAGACTTTGACTGCCCAAAATGAGAAACTTTTTCTTGACAAGGTTCATCAGTAACATCAATATTACCCATGGGATGATACTGAAATTTGCGAGGTATCGACGGCCTAAAACCAACATGACCAGATTGTGTTTCTTTCCCACCAGGCATCATAGACAAATCACGGGGATTTACCATTTCATGTGATCCAGCATTATTATTTGCATATGACTCAAGAATCTGACTGCCGTCTCTAGATTTCAATTGAGGGATAGCCTTCTCCGCAGAGTTATTATTCAAATGCTGTTGGATATTTCCCTGGACATCCCTAGAAGCGCTAGAAACATCTCCTGTACCGGCAATGCCAAACCCATAGCTTGCCCTTTGCATTTGTAGATTTTGTGTGAAATGATTCTTCTGTTCCTTCAGAGCAGCTAAGTTTGGATTAGAGGCAGCCTTCCAGATACCAAGTCTATCTTCAATGCCCTCATTCTTTCGAACAGAACACGAATTATTCTGCCCATCAACACCAACACTCGAAGAATGATAAATATTTTCAGCCATTTGACGACGTTGAGCCATTGGATTCTCTAACAGGCCATGATCTGAAACATTATTTCCTCTGTCTTGCGAATGTTGAACAGCTGTCGAAGTGAAATCACTGTAGACTCTCTCACTTAGTGTATTTGAATCCTTGGCACCCAAATCCTGGGCCCTATTAACAATATGAGAATTCGCATGTGGGCCAGTATTGTTGTTACCCCGTTCATGAATGCCTGCTTCGTCACTGGATGTTTCTGCTACAGCAGATTGCATAAGAGCACTCCAACTCCCACTTTGCAAAGAGGGGCATGCATCAAAAAGGTCAGAACTGCTGGACATAAGATTTCCTGTCAAGCTCATATCAGTGCTGTTTCCAAATGCCTCCCATAAGTTGTCATCTGAACCAAACAAAATCTTTTCTTCTGTTGGATCTAATGTTGCCGACTTCTGCAAAGCATTTATATTTTCAGGCACTTTCATAAATGCTTTTTCTGATGGACCAAAGCTCTCCTGCCCTGAAATGCTCTGCTGACGGGAATCATCTTGCTGGAAACTTTCAAAACTAGGCCTATTATTTGAGCCTGGAACTGATATAGGGGATAACAGATTCTCCTGGTATGTGGATCTAGGGAGCATATGACTGTCCTGTACGTCACCTTTGTTCAGAAATGAAGTTGGCCGATTGGTGAGAGAGGAACTCCTGTTTACAGAACCGTGCTGTGCAGCTAACCTATTCATCTGAACGGAAGAAAAGGCATTTTGAGGTGAATTTGTTCCACCAACAGGCATACCGTACAAGGAAGGTTCAAATTGCTGTGCCAATAAGTTCGCCTGCCTGTGCTCAGGGGTAATCATGAGCCCACTGGATGAACCTTGAACAACTGGCGAGATGCCGCGATGCATCCAGTTCGTATTTCCTGTCATAAGATCAGGCTGCGACCAATTACTAGACACATCCTGGAGAGGGATGCCACCAATCAAAGGCTGTGATTGATTGTCACTTGAGAGACTTCCATTGACTGCATTTAAATTCAAAGAATTGAGCTGCCTTTCATCTAGCTGTTGCTTTTGAAGTTGTTGTGTTTGATAATCCTGCATTTGCTTAATCATAACATGCTGCTTTAGTAGTTGCATATCATTGAATGCCATCTGCTGCCTTGGAAAAGGCTGGAGCATGCCAGGGTTCTGGCTGTTTAATTGTTGTTGACCACTAAAGAAATCATAATCAACCGGAGATTCTCCCATCTCAAACCTCATTGGAATTTTATGAAGATCTGGAGTAAATCCTCTCGCTGATAACCTATCCCTACTAGATTCTACATCCATTCCCAAAAAAATTGCCTCATTTGGCGATCCCTGCAACACAAGGTTCCCATGCAAGTAACCATTTGTGGGTTGCTGGTGTTCTTGTAATGCACGTCTGGAGAACTCAGACCTCATAGGCTGTTGAGTAAATTTCAATCCATGCTGTGAAGCTGAAGACTGCCCTCTCTCAGGATCAACTGGAATAAGCAAGAAAGCTACGTGTAAAAGCTAGCAACTGGAGCAACATCCAACATAATAAGACAGAAACTATGAACTGAACATATTTATACAGAGCATAAGTTGTGGAATTTCCCCTCATAAGGAGACAAAATCCATACCAGATTGTTGTGTGCTATAACTCTTCAGATTGGCAATAAGGGATGGGTCTATCTGCCTCTGGTTGCCGACTAGAACATTACTAAAACTAGACCAGCTTCCATCAACAACCTGAGACTGATGCTGGTCTTGGGATAGGCCCTCCTGCCCAAAGAAATTATGGATCCTCTCTCCAAATTCGTTTCCAGGCATAGATTCAGCTTCTACTGATTACTTTTAAATATCTGGACCTCGAAAACGGAAAGAGTTCAATATTGCATCTCCTTTGGTCTAAAACAACCGTTGTTTCTGCAAATAGTGGCGTCAAATGAAAACCATCAGGCAAGATCCTCAACCCTAATTTATTTTATAACAAACATTTATCAGACAGGAAAGTTCAAATCTCCACACTGGAGAACCCTTAGAGCAGAAAACGAGACAATAAACTCGAGAATTGAAGGAAACACCCTCGGGTTACAAGGAAACCTGAACCAGCATTGTTTCTTTAAATGAAAAACCTTACACCGACAATGTAAGGATCACTAAGCTAAATTCTAAGTTCCAATCAAGTGCTGAAGTGATAACACACTCAATATGCACCAAATCCAGTAAACTCGAGAGATCATTCGCAGTAAATGTCAGCAATGTCCTGGTACAAAAACCAGCAGAATTCGCATTTTACCGCTATAAATCCTATATGGAAACTGAGTTTAAGCTAAATTTACAGAATTTATCGGAAATCTCGCGAACCCACTTGAGATCAAAATTGCCGCAACACAATCTCACTCCAAATCGAAGTTCTGATTAACTTATACATTACCATAACCGAGAATTCAATCTCAAACGAGAGCCTCCCTGACTTCAAGTTTACCGACACGCTCCAAAAAAATACATCATTTTCCCCAAGCTTTTCTTTTTAGAACATACTAGACAAAATTAGGGTTTCCCACAGTGAGAAAAGAGATGTATACTTACACTTGTGTCACCTCTAAAAACATGCGGAAGCCTGTAAAGCTTTCTTCTCCGACCTCAATTTCTATGAATATTGTTAGGGTTTTCGAGTCCAAGAATTAACGAAACCAGAAGTGAGAGAGAGAGATAAGTGATCGAAAGGAGTACAAAAAATTTCAACGGCGGACACAGGAGCAAAGCCGAGGTCCGGGTCCAAAGCAGATGGCTCGTAGCTCAAAACCGTCTTCTCACAGAGAAGGTTAGACTAATTGGTGTAGGAGTGTGGGCCAGTGACTGTTGTAACCACCAACGATACCGTATTTATGCGTTTCCACGTTAGTCAATCGCAAGCGTATAGATAGATATTAATTATTTTCTTTAGGTTGTAAATTAACATTTACTACAGAATATGTTGGCAACATAAAGCAGTGTGGATTTTTTTGTGATGAAGAAAACATTCACAGATACGGAACTATTTAAATATGATAAAGCAGACAAAGAAATTTTAGTCTCATCAATGGAACTCATTCATTAAAAAAAAAAAAAAATTTGGTTTTGTGTTCGTTTGTTTGGTAAACCATTTAACCATTACAAATTCTAATGTTATGAATTGCGATAAAACTTGAATCATCTCCAATTCCAATTCTAACATAAAATTTTGTCCACGTAATTAACTACATAGAAACACCATTATTCGAAAAATGTGTAATAACAATGTGTATTACAAATTGAATATTACAAATATTACAAATTGTTATTACAAATTTTTCGAATAATGGTGTTTCTATGTAGTTAAATGCTGATAGTCATTGTCGATAGCTGTAAATCTAAAAGGTTTGAGTTTCTATGCTAAAATTAAAAATTCTGTGTCATGATTTTGTTCGGTTAGACCAAAAGATTTATGTAAACTCCATACTCTATGCTAATATTGTTTTACTAAAACATAAAACCTTTGTCTTCTCTATCTCCTTTTTCAGATATGTGCTCGTAACAAAGTGTGAGGCTGTTGCTTCTGCATTTGACTCAGAGATTAAAACCGAGTGTAAAGCTTCCACATGCATTAGCTTGAAATCTAAGCAGGAGTTTGTTGCCAAATCAACTTCACTGATAATTAATTAGCAAAGGGGAAAGTAAGTAAATCTTTCTCAATTTCTTTGATTCATCTTCTTTGCTGACTAGTTTTGAATGTTTCTTAACAAACCTCTGTGGGTTTTTGTAGTGCTGCACCAGCTGCAAGAATGGCTATGACCAGGAGGGTTCATCCGCTTGTCTCCTTGAACCCTTACCAAGGAAGTTGGACCATTGAAGTTCTTGTCACAAACAAAGGAGCCATGAGAACTTACAAAAACGCTAGAGGAGAAGGATGTGTCTTTAATGTGGAACTAAATGATGAGGAAGTATGGCCTCTTTGATGATTTCTAATGTTTCTGATTGCTGTCTTGGGAAACTTATGTTGTTATTGATTTTTTCTTTATTTATCTATGGAAATCCAGGGAACGCAGATTCAGACAACTATGTTTAACACAGCTGCGAAGAAGTTTTATAGCAGATTTGAGATGGGAAAGATTTGAGGGGATCACTTAAGCTTGCTAATAAGCAGTTCAAGACGGTTCAGAATGATTATGAGATGACTCTAAATGAGAATTCAGAGGCTGAATAAGCTAGAGACGAAGAAATGTTTACCACTGAAATAAAATTCAACTTTGTATCCATTGATGAATTGGGTACATACGTAAATCAGAAAGAGCTTATTGGTAAGAGATGTTTCCTATATAAAACTCTTCTTGTTGGTAAACATTTGTTTACGATGATAATTAGTGACTTGAATGTTATTTCATATGCAGATGTTAGTGGTGTTGTTCAAAGTGTTTCTCATACCGTGAGCATTAGAAGGAGGAATGACAATGAGATGATCCCAAAGAGGGATATAACTTTGGCTCATGAGTCAAAGAAAACTGTTGTGGTGTCTCTTTGGAATGATCTAGCAACTGGCATAGGCCAAGAACTGCTAGACATGGCTGATAAGCACCCTGTTATTGCAATTAAGTCTCTCAAAGTTGGAGATTTTCAAGGTAAATCTTGAATTTTCTTTCAAGTGATAAGTACCAAATTGGCACTTTGTTATACTAGGCGCTGATGTAAACCTATTTTTCTAGGTGTTTCATTGTCTACTATCAACAGAAGCAATGTGGTGATAAACCCTGAATCTCCAGAAGCTACAAAGTTGAAATCTTGGTATGATTCTGAAGGTAAAGAGACATCTATGTCTTCTATTGGCTCTGGGATGAATTCGTCTGGCAATAATGGATCAAGGTCCATGTATTCTGACAGAGTTTGTCTTTCAAATTTTTAATTCTACCAAATTTTTAGTCAGAACCAAGGAAAACACAGGAGTTTATGTATATTAAGCTTTTTGTAGTCTTTATGGTAGTTTTGAAGTATCTTTCTATCTCTGTGAGGTTAGACTCCAAACATTGATTGAGCAGTTGTAAATTAGATCTCGTGGGTGGAGAAAGAACATGAGGCATCTGCAAGGAATTATTTGAACCTTTTGTCCTGCACAATTAGCTGCAATAGATAAAGAGTTTGAATTGGGTTGGAAATGATGTTTTTGTTGATATGGTGCATTGTGTCCTTATCGTCATGTTTGTTGTAGGTTTTTTCTACTTATCCCTGCTGGCTGTAGTTTTCCAGAGACCATGAGTTTTCATCTTGGTCTTGACTAGATGAACTTTGTAATGCTTGATTAGTTTAGTTACTGGAATATTTTTGTAGCAGTATGACGAAATGGGAAGTTAGATAATCATACTCCGCTTCGTTACAATTTGATATTAGAATCCCTGGTAACCTATTGAATAGATTAAGCTAGCTTCTGATACTGCTGCTAACAGTTTTGTAATTCAAATATTTATGTTTGGTACGACCTTTGTATCCACTTTATCCGACTGAATATGTTTCCTTCTTTGCAAGTTTTTTCTTATCTCGTTTTTCTCCTGTAAAGCTACTGATGGGCGAAAGACTGCGTGTGATATTTCTCTACGGACAAAAATTTTCTTCCTGTAATGCTTTATCTAATAAGGATTCTGCTAGCTTTATGAACTACAAAACATGTCATTTTCCTCCAGAAGAACCAGATTGTTGCTCAGTTGTATTTCCTATGCTTACGCATATAAAACAATATATATGTATTGTTTTATGATGAACCCGTGACTGTTTCAAGTCCAGTGATTTAGAAATGGTTGCTAATGTAACACAGAGAGAAAGAGGTAGTAGTCTCCGTGTTCTTGGGGACCCTTTTTTTGTTTGCAATAGTAATAAAAAGCCATTATGCCACCAAATTCTATGTCTCCATCAATGCATGTGTGGGTGTTTTGATGAAATTACCCCAATCTACTGTTCCTTTTACCCCTCTTGCTTCTGTCTCTTGCAAGGAAATGTCACTGTCTATCTCTCTCTCTGGGCATGAGCCTTCTGCATTTACTGCCGTACAGACCGAGAACGATGGCTCAGGATTAACCAAAAAGAGGACTGTGTTCTAGCAATTTGGTCCTAAATGTGTCTATGATATGCATTAGTCATCATCACATACACATATTCCAACTTTGCTCTAATTGGGACATGAGCGTTCCGACTCACTCTGTGTTACTGTTAGCACACAATGTGGTTACAGCTCGATTGATCAGAATATACTCCGCTTTGCAATGGTACTAAATCATAAAGACGGTTTAGTAGAAACGCGTAGTGGTTTTGATTACTTAAAGCTTTCGACTAACCATTAGTGAAGAAAAATCAGTTTGTAATCATTCGTTCCAGCTTCAAACCGTTTATTTCAAATCCAAGTATCCAGTTCAATTAGTAACCGGATCAATTTGGTTCATTTTTTGACCGCTTGTCCACTAATATTTTCTACCGCTATTGTGTGACCGGCATCTACATGAAATAGGAATTATTCAGAGTTCAGACTTAACAAATTTCTACGAAAATAAGGTTTAAACTATTTTCTTGATATATGCTTCACTCGTCTTGAAGATCACAGAATCCAACGGACTAAAAGTTAGTGAATCTATACCAGAAACTGAAGTCTCACCACCACCACCATCGTCATCATTATCATCTACTACAGCCGTTCTTAGGTCCCAACTAGAGAAACTTCTCTATCTCTGATACACATACACAGAGATCATATATATAATTCATTCATTGATACATGTTCTAAAAATATTTATCCCACGTATTCTTATGAATATATTTTTTTCTTTTCTTTTTGTTATATGATATTTAATATTTTGATAGAGTGATAGTGTATATATTAACTAAATGCTAGAACGATTTAACTAAAAATCCCACTGCCAAGCACATAGTGGTCCATGAATATGTTTTAAGCATATTATATTTGTAAGATGCTTTTAACAGAAAACATATCCTCTTTAATTTAACTTGGTCCATCCTCCATCTAAGACCAACCATTCAAGCTGTCAATCTAAATGCCTACTATAATGTGTACGTATATGCATACATATCATTATAAAACTTAATTGGGAATTCGGGATCATCTCAGAAAGATTAAAAAAAAAAAAAAAACTAATTTCTACAAGTTTCGGGTTTTCAACATTTACGGTACATATATGTACAACTGAATTTTCCTCGTTCCAAATGTATGAGTTGGTTCCTAGTAATTATTTAACTATGACTTCGAATGGTAACACGGAAAAAAATGTGTACTGAAAATATGCGACATGAAATTCAGAATCTTTTAATCAGAAAACAATGTAATCTTTTTGTAAAAGTATTTTAGTTGAATGGAGCCAACGATAATTTTATGAAGAAATTGTTTTTCTTAGTTTGAGTAAAGAAAGCTTGGTGTGGATTAAAAAAAAAAAAAGAATCCAT
Source organism: Cardamine chenopodiifolia (assembly GCA_963922655.1). Classification (NCBI taxonomy): domain Eukaryota; kingdom Viridiplantae; phylum Streptophyta; class Magnoliopsida; order Brassicales; family Brassicaceae; genus Cardamine; species Cardamine chenopodiifolia. Next base: position 15,346,970 of record OZ000464.1, on the reverse strand, counting down.
TGAAGAAATTAAAACTTATAAGCTACCAAATAGATTTCCTAGTATGTTTTACTTTAGAAGTCCTCACCAAAACGTTTTTATTTTATTTTAAGTAAGTGTTTCCTTACAGAACGAACCTATTAGATCGTACATATCGTCTCTTCTTTGATATGATCTTCTTTGATATGATCGTATGTCTCATCAAGTCAACAGATTCTAAAGAATACGAATATATGAACTTACGTACAGTCTCTAAATAAGCATATATTGTCAACTAATAATATATTTTAATTTGCCATCTATTATTAGTGTAGGTGAAACCATAGCATCTTTCTTTCCGTCAGAAACATGTGGATAAGAATAGTCTATACACTGCATAAATTGCTCCCTCTTTTATCCTTATGTACAATTACAAATTCATTGCATACCAAACTTAAACCCTAGGGATTGGGGTATATGTATATAAATATATATGTTTCATTTCTTTCTCAGCCTCAATCATATATTATACACTTTTAGGTTTAAATAAACGAGAGAAAATAAATTATAACTGTTCGTTGATCATCTAGGTCCTTGTCCTTTTCTTCAACCTATCTGACGAAAAACTTACTCGATCTGTCTAAACCCAACGAAGTCAAGCTTAATTACCAGTTTTCGGTGTAAGATGAATCATTTTATTTATTTGTTTTTGTTTTTGGCTATTATTCTTTTCCATTATCAGATCTTTGGATTGTTTTAATTGTATCATTTCTATTTGAATCACTTTAATTCCAATCTTTTTTAAGTCATACAAAACATTTATGAAATTAAAGTCCTACTAATTAGAAGCTTTTTTACCCTAATTTTCTTGATCTTAATGGGTTTTTTATTGAGATTGCTTCGACCTCATGTGATTGGTTATACATCCTAGTTCCTAACACCTAAAACCCCACAAACACTTCGAATTTTATATTCTTTGAGATTACAATATTGATTTTTTCTTCTGTTTTTGTTTTCAGATCGATAATATATGTATAAGCAATAATGGAGATGTCATCTAGAGAGGACATGGGAATGAAACAAGAAGATCATCGGACGCGTTATTCGTCCTTGTGGAGGCAACAATGGAATAATCCGAGGATCGTGCAAGTCTCAAAAACATTCGGAGGCAAAGACAGACACAGCAAAGTCTGCACAGTTCGTGGTCTCCGAGACAGGAGGATAAGGTTGTCGGTGACGACAGCGATTCAGGTCTACGACCTTCAAGATCGATTAGGGCTGAGTCAGCCTAGCAAAGTCATTGATTGGCTCTTAGAAGCTGCCAAAAACGACGTCTATTTGCTTCCTCCTTTGCAATTCCCACCTGGGTTTCACAACCTTAACCCTAATCTCACCGGCGACAGAGAATCTAATTTTCCCGGGATCTTCGAAAGTTTCGATCCTGGAAGCTGCTCCCAGAGGGAAAATTTGGATCTTGAGAAAAGAAAATGGGTTAAATTCGATCAAAGCAGTACTAATCATCTTGATCATGGGTTCAACATCGATCATGATCATCATCATTTCTCGAATTCAATCCAAAGCAACAAGCTTTATAATTTCCCTACTTGGTCTACCAGCTCTTATCACTACAACCTTGGGCATCTCCAACAACTACTTCTAGACCAACCTGGTAACGCTACTATTGCATTTTCCAATAATAATAATAATCTCAATCCGCCAATGGCAGAAACTATGAGTTCTCTATTTCCAAGGTACCCTTCGTTTCTCGGTGGTGCTCAATTTCAACTCTTTACCGCAAACTCGAACTCGTCGAAACAAACAGATCGTGTCGAGTAATTCGAGTCATGTGACAGATCATTAAATGGAATTGGTGTTTACTATATACATAGAGAGAATTATATGGTTTAATCAATGGTTATTGTTGGGTTGAGTAATCGTCACATGCTTGTATTTATAATAGCTACTCTTATAAACATTGTATTTCATGACGCGACTGAGTTGGTCGAATATCTATTAATACAATTTATTTCGACTAGCTAGCAATTTGTAGTTTTTGGATAATTCTATTTTTTTGTAGCTAGAATGAACAGATTTTAGAGATAATTTGTAGTGCCTATAGCACATGGCCTCATTGCATGCCAAACCCTAGCTTGTTCATGTCCACAGCCACATGCACGTGATGTATGTATGACTAATCAGTGTGTGTTAAGATTGGAAAGCTTTAATGCATGTTTTTTAGTATATTTAGGGTTAGCGTAGCATATAAATCGAACCGATTTTTTTTTAATAAAAATCAAGCCGACTTTAATATTCTGTTTCTTTCTTCATCAAACAAATATACATTTTCCGAAGCCAAATCTGCCGGCAAAGTAATCTTAAATCTCTTGCAAGGTTCTACGACAGTTAACATATTGAAATCTAGAAATTTTATCGTAATCAATGAATTACTAGTGTAGTATCTAAACTGGTTGGAATAGTCTAAAGTGATAAACGCCATTGGGATTGGAGAATGAGAAGAAGATGAGGCAGTTAAGATTTAACAGCAACTGAATCTGCAGTCAAGTCAAAGCACTGATCCCTGTATATATTCTTTTCACTATTCCTCTTCTTCTTCTTTTTTTCTTTTCTCTTTCGTCCCCTCTCTTCCCTTTCATTTTCCAGAAATTATATCTACCTCTCACACACATAAATACCATGGGTCCATTGAAAACATAAACTTTGCGTTTGGATTCTTCTATGTATGCGTTTTCAAATATTCTACCGACAACGATTAAGATGATTGACTAAGTGAAGTTTTGCTACTACTTCGCCGGAATTAACTTCCGTTAATGTACGTACATAAGTCAATAATTCGGAAAGACAGTTCATGATTTCAAATGAACTGAGCAACATTTTCAATGATCATTTGAACAGCACATTAGATTAGCTGAGAACAACAAAAAAAGTTGATTAAAATATCATCGTTAATGGGTAATATTAATTATGTCAATAAATTAGATCAGTGACGCTTTGTATCTGAATATAACTCCATATTGTTAATTCTATCTGTTTCCAGTGTTAATTAAATAGTTGCAAGTGTTCTGATCAGTGATGATCTATATGTACTATTTGTAGAAATTGAACGCATGCCTTGGATTGTTTACCTAGGCATGCTTGAGAGACTACAACTCTACAATACCTTTTTTCGTTGAATCTTTTAATAGTAAGAGAATATTTATATTAAATTGGATATAAATGGTCATAATCTATATGCTTTCCTGACCGGCATGCTTCAAATTTAGGAGAGGGAACAAAATATAAGTTACATGCTGTTTCATTTTCACATAATTCATTCACTTAGGCATGCAAATTCTTCTTCTTTTTTTCTCTCTCCATTTTTTATTTTCTTTTGTTAATGCGATCCCTTCTCTCAACTTGCGTTCTCTTTCTCGTTGCTATATTTTTTCTTCTTCTCAATGCATATCCAATTCAAATATCAAAATCAAACCAATGTACTTTTAACTCTGTACTTTGTTAATTAGACATAGGTAGAAATGCAATCGCTCACCTGTTTAAGTGACATTGAAAGACTTTATAAATGAATTACTTCAATCAAATCCATTTACATTAACATGTAATACTGTACAGTGTATAGGGAAAAAGAAAAGTACTCCCTCCATTTCACACAAAAAGATTTTAAGATTTTCAGGGTTACGCAGACATATTATTATTTTTTGACAAAACCTAAAACACCCCATATTTTTATAATTTAATATTAATTTTTTCACTTTAAATCTAATTAACAGGGCAAAATAAAAAAATGTTACATAATTTTTGTATAGAAAACATCTATCTTTATGAAATAATTTTTTTTTCTATAACATATATCTTTAGGAAATATATATTTTCTGTAAGTATTAATATATGTTTTACGTGTATATATACAATATTACTATGCAGCTTAGTATATACTTTTTGGGTATAATGAATGCGATAACACTGTTGGGACTGCTATAAAAGTATTCGAGAAGGCCCAATTGCAACCCACCATAAACAAAAGGAAATCAAGATGTATGCCGAATTCTTAACAATAAAACCAAAAAAAAAAGATGTAAGCCGAATCTTGTCAACTTTAGGCATTGCCATTGGTTCCACGATGTTAGGAATAATTTAGTATTGCAGTTGCAGGGCTACTTTTAAAGATTGATAGGTTCAGATAAAGCAAATCTCATGAATTCTATCAATAAAAATGGACAGAAACTCTAAAATTATATATATAAGAATTATTTTCATAATATTTGGTATGTGTTTGGAAGAATAAAAAGTATATATATATATATATATTTGTTCTTGTATGGATCACCAAAATTTATTTCATTGATATATTATGAGAAGATGTTCCTATTCGTATATTTGACTGTGAGGGTTTATGGTATTCGATTATTTATCTATACAAATAAATAGAAAATTATCTTTCATTTTTCTTCTTAATACCATGTCTTGACTCTTGATCATAATAAAACCAAAAACAAACAAGTATCCTGACCATATTTATTAGTTTTTGCATTTTGATGTGTTCTGGTAAGAGATCCGAGGAAATTTAAAAGCATATCGGAGGAGATGTCTCATGACAGGATGTCGAGCACCTGTAAGTCTTACATATAATTGGCCAACGATAATTACTTAGAAAAAAGCCAACAATTAATATATTAAATTAGGGTAACAAAATGGAGGTGCGGGGAATCGAACTCCCTTTTGATGTTATTTGTGGCTAATATTTTATTGATTAATAAAACTAATTCGAGTATATCTGGACCGCCGTCAGTTCAGATGGGGTCCACAGGTACGAGTTGTCTGATGTTCCAATCGACTGCTCACATTCCTTAGGTGCATCGACGTCAATGCACATGCGTCGCACATGATACTCTTCTGATACAAAAATGACGTAATTACCCTCATATTTATTTTACATTATTTTTCCGGCACCGAAAGGATTGTCTTTAGCTGGACAAGGACGGCATGTCCGAAAAATCCGTGTCTACATTACCAAATCAGACCGGTAAATTTGGTAGGTTTGATTTCGGGTTCAGAGATATAAACTATTTTGTAAATGTATTCGATTCTCGGTTCAGTTCGTTTTTAACAATAAACCGATCGGTTTGGAAAAATTTAAATCCCTTGGTTAGTCCTCTCTTCTCTCTTCTCTCTTCTCTCTTCTCTCTTCTCGTGCTTGAGCAACACATCCGTTTCTCTGACCACTTTCTCTCGATTTTTCTTCATTCAGTTTCTCGTTTCTCCTTCGAAGATCGACACTTTCTGACTCGCCTTCTTCTCCTTCCCAGACTCACGTCTTCTTCGCACCTTTGAAGTCGTGTTCTTCTTCGTTCTTGCTGTAAACCAAACTTAGTCTCTTCGCTTCATAAAGATGAACGATCTTCTTAAGGTAATAGTTTTCTCTTCTTTTGTCCCTTCTATAGATTTAGGGTTTTGTTGAGTTTGAATTGTGTTGATCATCTAATGTGGATGCTGATTTCCAAAATTGAGACTTTTATTTATTTTTCCTTCCATTCTTGAGGTTTTCATTTTACATTGCTGATGTAGTAAATTATGAATGGTGAGCATTATCAATTTTACAGAATTGTTATTAAAATTCGTATGGTTTTAGTTTGACCATCCTATTAATTTACTCTTGAGCAGAATCTGAATGTTGAATTGGATCTAAATTTAGCCTTTTCTTCTCTTTCTCATGTGACACTGCAAGGGCATGCTGTGAGGGTTTATGGTATTCGACTATTGTGTTAAAATTTTGTTGAATTTTAATGTTTTTGTTTGTAGGGTTCGTTTGAGCTTCCCCGAGGTCAATCTTCTAGAGAAGGTGATGTTGAACTAGGGGAACAAGGAGGAGATCAAGGATTAGAAGATTTTTTCAAAAAGGTAAATCTAAAAAAAAAGAGAGAGTGCTATGTTACCCTACCAATTGCTCTAGCTAAGTGTTTCCTCTTTGTCTTCTTAGGTTCAAGAGATTGACAAACAATATGATAAGCTAGATAAGCTTCTAAAGAAACTTCAGGTACAAACTACTGACTTTTTCACCTTACACTATTATCTTCATGAAATGCGGTGCTATATTCAGTATGAATGTGTATATTGCATCTAAATAAGATCGAGAACCTCCATTGCAGTTTGGCTACAACGATTGTTGGCTTTCCTTTTAAAGATTTATGATTTTGTGGTTTCTCATTCGTTTTGTGTTATTTTCATGCTAGATCATATGTATCAGTTGTAACTGTTCAATTTTACTGACGAGATTTCTGTTTAAAACCCTATAGGCTGCCCACGAGGAGTCGAAGGCTGTGACCAAAGCTCCTGCCATGAAGGGTAAATTTTTTTTTATTTTGTACTTCTTTTTTTCATGCATATTCCTTTGGAACTAGTACAAGCCACTGAAAGTAATCACTAGCAGTTTAAAATTTTTTGGATAGAATGAACTTTAGCTTAAGAATGTACTCCACTGGAAGTAAGAACCAAGCATGGGTTAAATTAACCATACATGTCTGAATTCGAGTTAGACAGTTTTATATTATTCAAAACTCGGAAAATTCTCAGAAGAGAATGGATGGATGCTGGCTTAGATGAACTTCAAATAGCTGCGGTTCTTTGTTTTCATGGTGGTGAAACTTTAGCATTGGGGTTAGTGTTAATGGTTTGCCAAAATCTTATATATAGTTTGGTGTTTTGTGTGTTGCTTTTTATATAATGGACAGCAATAAAGAAGAAAATGGAAAAGGACGTTGATGAAGTTGGAAGTATTGCCCGTTTCATAAAGGGGAAACTCGAGGAATTGGATAGAGAGGTAGGGTCACTGGCTCTTTATCTTCTAATTTTACAGTTGTTGAATAATATGTTTCTTTTATAGTGATACTCATTCAAATGTTGTAGAACTTGGCAAATAGACAAAAACCTGGATGTGGGAAAGGGTCTGGTGTGGATCGATCAAGAACAGCAACTACACTGTGAGTATTCTTATATCTCAATTAGATAGTTTATTGTTACCCGTTGTTGTTAGGGTAGGGTTCAGCTGTTATCCATTCAAATGTTGTAGACATTGTCAAACAGATGTTTTGTTCTTTCTAAGAGTTTCCAAGGCCATAATACATTTGAAAGTTCAAGAAGGAATTTTTATCTGGAACACCTGAAATGTTTAGAATGTGATCTCTTAGCAAATATGGAGATGTAATTTTCTCAGCAATTAGTTTTTGATGTAAAGTTTCTTCGGTATGACCTTTACGAGCTTTCATTCTGTACAACAGTTCCTTAAAGAAGAAGTTGAAAGACAAGATGGCCGAGTTTCAGGTGGGTTAGGAAGAAAAATATCACTTTTCAAATATTTGTGGAAACTGTTATTTTTTCTAATTAAGATTGTGACTTATTCTAGGTTCTACGAGAGAACATTCAACAAGAGTATCGTGAGGTAGTCGGAAGGCGTGTTTTTACAGGTATGTTCGTTGATGTTATGTGATTGCTTTATTTATTCCATTCCACTTTTTCTTCTCTCTTATTATATTTCCATGTTTTCCTTGAATTAGTAACTGGGCAGCGAGCGGATGAAGATGTAAGTAAAGTAGACTCAGAGTTTTGTTATGGTCTCAGAAGTTTGAATAAAACTAATACCTTGCCCTTTCTTGACTTTCAGACTATTGATGAATTGATTGAAACTGGAGACAGTGAACAGATCTTCCAGAAAGCGATTCAGGAGCAAGGACGAGGACAGGTTTAACCATTTTTTTAAGGAGCGCGTACTTTGGACATCTTTTAACATTTTAGTATGTGTTAAATATATTCAAGATTTGAACTTACAAAGACGTTAAATGTTCCTCCCAGGTAATGGACACTTTGGCGGAAATCCAAGAACGTCATGATGCTGTCAGAGACTTGGAAAAGAAACTTCTTGACTTACAACAAGTATGTTGGATTTCACATTCTCTCGTACACGATGAACATATTTGAACCCGAGTTCTATGCAATCTATCAATCAACCTCTTTTTCCGTCTGATAACTCGTTGTATGGAGTCCTTTGCGTAAAGACAGATTTATCAGGTTCCCCTTTTTTCCAGATTTTCTTGGATATGGCAGTTTTGGTTGATGCACAAGGAGAAATGCTTGACAACATAGAATCTCAGGTAATTTGGTTTCTTTTTTTTTTTTTTTGCTTCAGTTGAATCAAAATGAATAAAAGCATAAGCCAATGTTGGTCGATACGAAGTTGTTTATATAAAAAATTAAAAGGTTTCAAAATTATACATTGACCTCAAGCTCAAACACTCTTACCATCAAGAGATTGTAATAGTTAATAATGATGAGTTTGTGGCAAATTTAGGTGTCAAGTGCAGTAGATCACGTGCAATCGGGAAACACTGCTCTTCAAAGAGCAAAGAGCTTACAGAAGAACTCAAGAAAATGGATGTGTATTGCAATCATCATTCTCCTCATTGTGGTTGCAGTAATCGTTGTTGGTGTTCTCAAGCCTTGGAAAAGCAAGAGTGCTTGAGGAAACCAAGAATGTACAAAAACATATCCATCGTTATATACGGCGTTAAGTGAGTGAGTGAGTGTTTTGTTTATGAGATGTGTTTTTATCAAGAAACGAAAAAAAAGAGAACAAATTCTATATTCTTTAAATTGGATCGAACAGACCAGTTTTTCTTTTGCTTGTGCAATTTCACGTGGATTTAAAGAGCTACTTCTGTGAAAACCCCATTTCAAACCTTACTTTCACTACATTTATTTTTCTTTTAAACAGAATAAAACCAGAACAATTAAACGAAATCCGAATAACCAAGTACAATACTGTAAGACTTGAGGCATATAAAGCTACAAACAGAAACTATCTAGGGATTTCAGTTGTTTGGCCAGATTCTGATCTCAGTGTAACCATCTTCAGTAGCACAAGCCCTGAACATTCCGGTGGTGTTAAAGGGCATTGTGACTTCACCATGGGCAGAGACAGCAACGAGTCCACAGCTTCCTTTGGGAACAGATTGGTCAATAACATAAGCCGCTGCCTCGGTTAAAGACAAGCCTTTATACTCCATGAGTGCAGCCACGTCTCTAGCCACAGTTCCACGGATGATATCTTCTCCTTTACCTGTGGCTGAGACGGCACAAAGATGGTTAGCGTATGTTCCTGCACCAATGACAGGCGTATCCCCAATTCTGCCAACCATTTTGTTGACATAACCGCCCGTTGATGTAGCCGAAGCTAGATTTCCGGCATTGTCCACAGCTACACATCCGACCGTTCCTATTTGGCTGTTGCCATAATTTTCCAGTTTTTTCGGGATAGGGACTGTGTAATCCAACTGTTTATAAGGAATGTAAAGAAAAAATACTCAGAATATGTATCAAGAATACACAGAGGCAACAGATGATATGATTTCATGAACACAAACCTAAAAAAAATTGCTTATTATAACCTAAAGATATTATAACCTGCACTCGGTTGAATTCTTTGGCCTGCTGTAGCCTTGCAATGTTTTCAGGAGTTATGAAATGGCTCGATTCAACCGTCTCAACGTCCTACAAAAACTCGAAAGCTTTAGCAGCAAGAAATGAGGCAGAGTTAAATAATGAATGGAAGTAAAGGAATATATAAGAGAAAAAGAAAGTAGAAAGAGACTGACATGTGCTCTGGCGAAAGCTTCAGCTGCATCGAAAGCAAGGTATATATGAGGAGTTTTCTCCATGACGAGTCGAGCTAAAGAGATGGGATTAACGACAGTGGTCAAGCCGGAGACAGCTCCACATCTTTTGGTTTTGCCGTCCATTATTGAAGCTTCCATTTCAACAGTGCCTTGCGTAGTTAAAACAGATCCTTTACCCGCATTAAAGTCTGGATGGTTTTCAAGTTCACGAACCTTGAAACAGACCAAATTAACCAACAACAGTGTTATAAGACTCACTCTACTTACCAATCAAATCATTCATTCTATAACTATACATAGTAGAGAGTAGTTGACTGATCCCAATTCTCAGTTTCCTCATCCATTCAGCTGAAATTAAAATAGATTAAATCAAGAGAAATGCGTACGACGACTTCCACAACGTCCAAGGGAGCCTGGCCGGATTTGAGGGCCGAAACGCCGATATCGAGGCAGTTACGGAGGGCGGTCTCTCGAGGGATACGTCGCTCGTCCGGAAGATCGATCGGAATGTCTCCGGCGCCGCCGTGTAGCGCTATCGCCCACCCCACCATCTCGTCGGTGAAGAGAATTTAAAACACGTTCGGTCAGTTTCCCAAACCAAACTAAATAAATTAGCACCACAAAAACAGGTCACTAGAATTAGCGTTTTTATTTATTTATTTGACAATCGTCACTACATCTTTTCAGATCCACAATTTATTAATAAATTATACTATTTTTTTCTTTCGACAAATTAGCAGTTTGTCTTATTGTCTATCCATCAAATACATTAAACCTTGAATTAAATATATATTTTTCAAAGTCAGCTACTGTTAGTGTAAACTCCAAATTCGGCCACATGATTGTTCAACATAACAGCCTTGCTTGAGACGTCTCATGATTCATCTTCGAAATATGATTTCTCCGCCTTCAAAACGCCCTAAAGGCATATTATCATCATGCTTTATGTTTCAAAATAAAACATTTGGTTAAAAAAAGTGAGAAAGAAACCCAGTAGTTTTAGTTACCCGTATGATCATGATGGCTGCACGCTTATGTAGCAGCTCATTGTGCCCTTGGCAACGAAAGTTCTGTTTTCTCAAAACATAGGAAAAATTAGTTAATAAATGTTTCCTTTAATGAATTTAGGAAAATAATCTAATAAGATGATGCATTTTGGTCATCATATGTACCTGAACGCAACTGGGGCAACCAGTTTCAGCTGAGCAGCAGCAAGACGTTAAGAGATCAAGAGCAGCTTCTAGAAGCTCCGTGAAGAAAGGACGGATCTGCCAACAAAAATAAAATATAAAAAAGACTGATGAATCTTTTTGAGATTTGCTTTCACAATTTTGTTTCATTAACCTTGGCGGAGATGCCAGTTCCTCCAGGATGATGATCATATAGTAAAATTCTTGCTGGAAAATAGCGTTTCTCTTGTGGATTTGGACATTCTGGAGCTAAGTCTGAATAGTTGCAACGTACAAATCTAGCCAAAGCATCAAGAATAATAAGAAGAAACTAAATAACCAAAGTTTAAAGTTTAAATCTGCAGTTTAGAGAAGGACAAAAGGACAGTGGTACGTACAGTGGAACAACGTGGAGAAGAGCGTGACAAGCCGCATGTAAACCATCACGGAATGAAAAGTATGTCTCATCCACTTTTGATTTTACTGACACCGGGACTTGAATCCAAACAGCCTATTATTATCCATAAACCAGACTTAAATCACAGCCGAAAGTGTGTGTGTGGAGGCTGCAGGTTAAAGAGAAACCTGTGATTGGTAGGAGTAACTTGGGAGTGTAAGATCAACATCATCAATTACGTTGTTGTTACTTTTTCGGATACGGTAAAATCCAAGCCAACGTGTTGTCACTCTACAGGTATGAGTTTGTGCTGTTGTCTTATTAAGCTGGTTCTTTGGAGCCTTGAACACGTAAGCCTGAAACATGACCTTGGTAATGAACTTTACACAAAGAAACAGAACTATATCACACAGGAGAACCACAGTTATACTTACAGTGTTACCACCAGTTATATGGATATCCGTGTAATCCCGAGTCCTGGTGTAGTAATCCACGTTTGCAAATTCACACAAAGCTATCTTTTCTTTTGTATCCAGAGACGTGACCAGATAGGTCCTTCCTTGGTTCATATAAACAGCTCCTTCATATACCTGGAAAAAGGCTTTGCTTTCCTCGATTTCATCGAGGAGATCTTTACTTTTTTTATCCATGATTCTGTATCTTACTGTCTCTATGGCCCGGATAGAGACTCTCTGCATAGGCTTTTTCTGAAAAAATGTTGACCAACAGAGGTTTTAAGAAAAAGGAAACTCAGTTTCAGGTTATACTTTTTCAAAGTAATTGCTCGGATTATATACCTCTCGACCAATATAGGTCCATATTCTAGCAGAAGAATCACGGGACGGATCAAAACTCAAGTATCCTCTCTTCTTGAGCAACTCAACAGCGTTGCTTATGCCAGAACCAAAGTGTTTTCCATCGTATTGCAAACTCAACGGGTGCTCAAGAGCAGCACACGCCAAATGCTGCTCAAGGACCTACGAGAAGTAAAGTATCAAAGTAAGTCGGTATAATATCAGCTAGAGTATTATTAAAATAGTTGGCACAAGAATCCAAACAATATTCTATTATTTACCAGCTGATTTTGAGAATCAATATGGCAACACTCAATTGGGCTACGGAAGAGTTTGTTCGGGAATTTCATGAAGTATTGGTCAAGGGGACCGTCAAAGGCAACATATACGGAAAGAGAGGGCCTTTGTCGTCTTCCAGATCGACCAGCTTGCTGCCAAATACTGAAACTCAAAAGTGATCAGTCATTGTCAGCTGCAGTTTATAGAATTTCAGGTTTAAGAGGGAAAAGAAAAGAGCCAATCAGACTGATTTACCTGGCAATACTGCCGGGAAAACCTAAATGCAGAGTTACGTCGATGTGACCAACATCAATCCCCAACTCAAGTGCGTTTGTTGCAGCAATACCACAAAGCTTTCCGCCGAATAAATCGCTTTCTATTTTCCTCCGGTCCTGCAAAATATCGAAAATATTGATCTAGTAAAAGCATCCATCTACTACAACACCAAAGTTCATACACATAAAAACAAAAAATGTACCTCAGCAATGTAGCCTCCACGATATGAGGTTATGGCTTCAACCAGGTGAGGGGCAGTCTTCGTGAGAATCTCCCGTCTGCGGCATATTTTACTGATCTTTATCTCCAACAACATTATTTTACTCAACTGCTCTAGCATGATTTTTTAAAATCAGTGAGTAACAAGAGGACTTACGTCAAACACAGAACAAGTTCACAGAGTTTGCGAGATGGACAGAAAGCAATACAACGTAGGCCATGCTGAACCATCTCTGCGAAAAGGTGTGAAACTTCAGAAGCTGGCCTGTAAAGAAATGAAATGGCATCTAACGTAAGCTATAGATCGATGACAATAAGTTTTGACTTCTTGTAAGCAAAGCAAAGCAAATGACTAGAAATACCTTGATGGTGTATCATCTGCAGCAGCTCCAGTCTTACTCATTACTTTCAAACTTTCTTCCGGTTTCTGTAATACAACAGATTAAGGAAACAAGGGGTAAATAAAGTTTCAGAATTGGTTCAAAGGTAAATCAAGGAAGCTGAACCATACACTTGTTGGAAGCACTGATGGATTCCACAGGACAAAAAGCTTTTCAGAGGAAGGACTTCCATCATTTTCTATCAGCTCGAGCTCAGATAAGTTTGCAAGCTCCTGCATCAACAGCAAATCGTGTCTTGATCTGGTATGATAGATTAGGATAAGCGAATATTTTCTCCAGGTAATCAGTAATGTAGGCATACCATGCAATGTTCTCGAGGATTAGCAGAAGTTGCAGTGCAAAATATGAAAGAAGGATTGACACCATATACTGGAAAGTAAGATATGTTCGGTCAGTTCAAAGTCTATATGTAAAAAACTCGTAATGAAGAGACTACATCGGTTTGGCCATGGGATCAGTATTGCACCATGAGAGCACAGACGGCGAAGTCTTCTCAATATAAGGGCCGTGTGGCAGCCAAATGGTCCCTTGTAAGTATGGGCTTCATCAATCACAACATACCTGAAATTTTCAACTCAGCCTCGACTGTAGTCATGAATTATAGTGGGGCCTTGTTCCTCTCTAAACCAATTCATGTCTTGCAAGGATTACTTGAATTTCTTTCATAGGAAGATGTGTTACCTAAGGTTAGATAAAATCCGGCTGAATTGTCCATGGAGAGGCAAAATTGATATATGTAACATATCAGGATTTGTGATCAGCTACATACATAAATTCCAATGATATTAGTTAGAGTGTATTTGGGAATTCAGATGATATCGAGTGAATGAATCACTATTCTATTGGGAAAGAGAAAAAGACAGTAAGAAATTACCAGTCTAGCATTACTCCTCAGCCTTGATCTATCCTTATAAGGAGTATCACCATCATACACTCCCATGTTTATGCTTTCTTCATGTCCTTTTATCAAATCAGACAGTGCTCTTAATTGATCCTGAGCTAGGGCCTATTCAAACAAACAGCAAGCCTCTTGATATTCTAGCAAGTTCGAAAAGTTTTGAGATCTCTGAAACAAAAAACTCAAAAAAAAAGAGACACGCTGAGTAACCTTGGTCGGAAATAAGTACAAGGCACAAGAATCTGTATCTTTGCACAATTCCTCAAAGACTGGCACGCTATAGCAAAGAGATTTTCCACTGGATGTCATAGTTGCAACCACAACATTCTTCCCAGACAAAGCTGCTGAAATTGATTCAGCCTGAGCAAAAAAAAAAAGGGAGAACCGGTATAGAGCCAAAATTTTGAACTTCATCGACTAAGATATACATCACAAAATAGGTTACCTGATGGCTGTATAATGCATTGAGTCCAATTCGTTTCAAGGCAGACTTAGTGGTTTCTGAGAGCTTATCTGTCATTTCGACGTAGGCAGCTTTTCTAGCATTGATAACTTCAACATGAACTATCTACAATAGAAAAAAAATATATATATATAGCTTCATACAAAGCTCCTTGACTAACAAATAAAGATATATTGACGACAAAGAAAAAGAGTTAAAAGAAGAACAGAGAAACAAAGAGAGAGACGCTAAACTACCTGTCCTTTAGATCCAATACCATTCCTGAGATGTTCAACCATCTCCGACGGCAGCAATGAATTTGTGTCCTGTAAATTGATTGATTTAATTACATACTATACATTATGTCTACCAATAAACAACCAGTGGTTAAGCATCAAATTAGAGCACAGCCTATATTTCTAGAACCTGTGTGTACCGGAAAGTTCATTTCCATAGAAACTCTAGCATCACATAATAATTACACCGTCAATATGGGAGAAGACTCTTACATGACACCAAGTCTGGGATGAACGAGAATCAAAGAAAGGAAAACTCTCTTTCCCAGCCCGTCTAACTTCGTTTCCACCACCAACTCTACCTTCCCTGGTGAATACAAGCATGTCCTCCAAGGAAACAGCTACTCCACTCTCACGTGTATTTTTTACCTAAAAGCAAAAATTATTTCAGAAATCTAATATCCAAAATTTATGCTACAGAAAAAGTAGCGGAACAGTGTGCTAGTATACATGAATGCCTAAGCTGTAAGAAAGCAAACTAACCCTCTTGTAATACTCATAGATTTACACAAAAGAAAAGATTGTAGTAGTAAACATACCAGTAGCGATTTGATGGACTCCCACAATTCAGACTTAAAGGAAGTCTCCCGTTTTTTCATGGCACTAAAGACCTTTGCAAGTGGAGTTTTTTTACGAGCTATTAACCATGATTTGGAACAAACTTTTAGTCTTAAAAGATAATTCACAATAGCTCGGATAAAGAAAGTAAATATATTCATATGAAATGATACCTGCTTTTTCATCTGTCTCCATATAATCAGCTATAACTATAGCATTCTCATAGTTTGCAGCCTCAAAGACATCAGTGATAACCTTTACTATCTACAACAACCATTACGGTTACATAAAAACTTTGTCACAGAATAAGAAGGAATACTTAAAGATATCACCTTGGGGCATATAACTGAAAGATTCTTTACATCTTGTATACCAACACGAACTCCAGACACTGCTAACCGGGAAAGAGATTCCTTCAAGCGAGTTATATACAATTTTTCTCCAAGTGATTCAATAAGAGATGAAAAAAGATTCAAAAATGTGAATGTCTCCATAGACATTTTCACCCAATCTGGACAAGAACATAGAGAGCTACTTGTATCCCATGTCATCAAGCATTTAGCAGAACGTGGAGATGTCAAGCAATTCCTAGACTTTAAAACCTCAGCAAGCTTTACTGTGTTCTGACCCTTAAATGCATCTTTACAATCAGACTCCAAAACCCCATTAAAGAATCCATATGGACACGTTTCTTCATCTCGTTTTCGTTTCTCTCCAACAGAATGATTCTCAGCTCTTTTAGCGTTTTCATCTTTCAAAGCTGAATGTTTTCGAATCGTTTCAGAATACGCTGAGTTTGAGATGCTTGGACTCAATGAAGGCTTGGATAAATCAGGTTTTGGGGTCTGTGGACGCTCCTTCTTGACAAACGGAACCATAACCAAGAAATCACCGCCATTAATAGTAATTGCAGCCAATCGACTGTTCAAACTCAATTTCGCACCCTACAAAATAGAAATTACAAAATCGTAACAATACAAAGGAACACAATTTATCCCGAGAGAAGGGATAATTTACAAAATGAAACTTGAAATAGGAGATAGAATTATCAAGATAGATGTAGAATCGCTCTTAAATCTCATAAGAATCTCTAACGAGTGTAGTGAATAAGAAGCATTATTACCTTGAAAACCAGATGGAAATTGGGAGAAGAAGAAGCGGGAGGGAAAGAGGATTTTAGGGCAATCTTAAGGTCATGAATCGTCCCGTCCGAGGAAACCAGAACGGTTGTCGATTCTCCGGCAAGTGTACGAACAAAGATCGCGACAGTGTCTCCGCCGCTGCGTCTCTCATTCGCCATTACCGAATTTAATTTTCCTTCCAATGGCTTACTTTACATATATAATTTTAAACTTTACTGGGAGAGAAACGACATCGTATGGCTACGCTATGGCGCGGAATTTTGACAAAGACGATTGATTCGGCACGTGTGAGCTATATAAGAATTAGATAATATCCTAAAAAGACCTTATATTGTTCAAAGAATTCAAATATGAGCCCAGACTATTTTGCTATCTGGTTAAAGCCAATTTAATGATCCACAATTTAAATGTTTTCAGATTTAGCAATCGTGATCACTGGCAAGTCTGTCTGGCATAGAACAATTCAAGTTCAGTAGTTTTTGTTTGTTTGTTTGTTTTCTTGATTCATCTCAAAAAGGAAAAATCCCTGCATTAGATTCCAAAGTTTTTTAGATTTTCTTGTTAAAGAGTATATTTACGTAAAACCTATTAAACCCAATACATAATACAATCTGATTTTATGTTTCCATTATATTTGTAGAAGACCATATAACAAACCTTATAGATACATAGTCGAATGAAGAAAGAAAAAAAAAACTCGAAATGCATTTATTGATTTAGGGGGAAATCATTACTTTGTGTTTCTCATAGAAGCTTTTCTTCTCCAATTTTTTCATGGTACAACCGTACAAATCTACATACACCTAAAAAAGCAGCCAACCCTAAAAGAAAGTACGCGAAGATGATTAGTATTTAAAGGCTAGTGATTGCAGATAGGCTCGAGCTTTAGCAGCCACGGCTAGAGATTCTTCATCTTCTCGTTCCTTTGCCATAGTCACAGCTGCAACATAAGCTAATCTTGCTTCTTCCATTTCCCTCTGTTCAGTTTCATCTACATCGTCCTGTTTTTAATGTATTTGCAGCAGCTTTAGATATGAACCAAAAGAAAGGGGAAAAAAAGAGAGATGATCGTCGTGGTTTCTTCACTTACAAGATATGGAAGATGATCAAATTCATATGGGGTTGCATCATAATCCCTCTCGAGTTTCTTGGATTCAGTTTTCGCCAAAGTTTCAAATACCCATGCGAACGAACAGATTTCTCCTTCAACAGTATCTAGCTGTTCTTGAAGCTTGATTGCTCTTGTTCCTGTTGTCTTTGCTTCCCATTGAGCCTTCTCAAGGGCAGCTTGCTTGTCCGCAAGTTTGATCTGAAGACAGAGAAACGAAGCTATCAACATGTGAAGATGGTCTAATTAAAAAAAAGAGGAATCTTTAGATATGTCTGCCTGCAGAAAAAGGTGTCAAAGCATTATACCTTTGTTTCGGATAATTGTAACTGCATAGACTTGATCAGCACCTCCTTCTCAGCAACCAAGCGTTTTGTATCTTCAAACTTTTCTTGTATCTCATTTACCTGATTCTTTGACATTTCCATTGACTTTAAAAGATCTTCTTTCTCTGATAATTTCGTCTGCAAGTCATTCACCTGCTCGCTTAGTCTACTCAGCTCTTCCTTTTCTGCACCAGCCAAAGCCTTTGCGTTTTCAGCATCTTCCCTAGACTTGTTCGTAACATCTTCGTTGCCATCTGGGTCAATCTTCTTTCTTCCTGGGACTGTTTGAGAAGCATTTCTCCCCTTTTGATCAAGAACATGCAAATACAAGTGAATAAGTTATAGATCCGAGTCTTGGAGAAACATATCACCTTGAGATTTCATTAATCAACGAGCCAACATTTGGCAAGGGAAACTAAAACCCGAAACTACCCATTGAAATTTTTTAACCAAGTCTTGAAGACACCAGTTCTCCAAAACAGAAATCCATCATTCCAACAACATTTAGTGCACATAATAATTGAAAACGACTACAACCCTTTATGGATAGACAGATTTTGATTAAAACAAGCTGATATCAGCTCGTAGCCCAAAAGGAAAAGATAACAAAGTCGAGTCATTATCTTAAGTAACTCAGTGTTGACCAAAACCTAACTAAAATTCTTATTATAATAACAAAGCAACAGTGTATGGATCATGTTAAAAGAAATGCCATAAAGAGATGTTACAGATCAACAAGACAAGAAGAACAACATCTTACTTTTCTGGACAAGGATTCTTTGGAAGGCATCTTAGTGTAGATCATGGAACCTCGCCGCTTAAACGAACTCCTTTCTTTGTGTTCCTAATCATTGTTCAATTAGAAGAAACTCATTACACAAATTTCAACCTAAATATGAAATCTTCAATCTTACCTTTCCGATATTTCAAATTTTATGCCCATAATACCATCAGTTCTCTCACATTTACATATATCTATGTGAAATGAATCTATCAAAAACTCAAAATTGCTTCAAATTTCTCAAAATTAAAAAATCAAATCCGCCCAAGTCACTGACATAATTTCGAAGTTCTCTCTAATCTATCACCGAATCTCCAATTCACTGACATATAGAGATTCTGATAACTCGAGAAAACGGCCGAGAGAGTTGAGGTCGTTAGAGAAAATTACCATGTAATGCTCGATGAGGGGAACCATCTCAACGAGATCTTTTAAGAGACGACGATCTAGATTCTCGTTGCCGGAGTTCGTAGCGGCGACAGATTGGTGAGGAGACAGTCGAAGATCGTCATCGCCGGCGAGCCACGAGCTATCATCCCCAAATCCAGAATCGATTTGCAAATCCACAAAATGCTTCTGCTGCTCATACATCTTCTTCTTCCCCTGTATAGATCTGCTTCAGTTTAGTATTCTAGACCAGAATTTGAGCAGAGATAGATAGACAAAGAGAAGACTTGAAAAAAAATTAATTCTCTTTTTTTTTTAAATCGTTCTTCTCCAAGTCCGAGCTTTGGATCTCATTTTTTATCTCCAACGTTCATCTGAAACTACCATGTTCGAATTACTAATATACCCTCATATCTGCTCTCATTATCCGCTTGACTTGACCTTGATTTTTGAATTCTTTCCTTTAAAAACTACCTTTCCTTCTTTTTGTATCCCTTAAGGTTACATTGTATGCTTTTTTAAGTTTTGGTAAATGAGAAATTAAAATCATCACTATATATTGAGACTTTTTTTAGTTTTTTCAATCACCACTAAGTAACAATCATATCTCGAAAAAAACCAAAAAAAAAATAACAATCATATCTCGGGAGGCTTTCTGCATGGATTACAATAATACAAGTCATAACCAGCTCAGAGTCCTGTCGCTTCAGTTAACGGGTTATCTCAACCGTTTGTTGTTTTTTAAAATATAATATTAAAAGCAACCCAAACCGAGAATGGGTAGAATTACAGGAATTGAAATGGATTACCAAAAACTGAAGATAACCGATTACAACAACAACCAAAAAGAAACCCTAGCCGCTAAGGAGTCCTCGACCCCCTACGCAGTTGTTGGAATCGAAATGGCTGAAGAGATCCCGCTAGATATGCCTTAGTGGTTACTGGGCTCGTTAGTAAAGAATCAGCGATTGTTTGTCGCGTCTTAGCAGGCAAAGTACTTAGAATGTAAAGGGGAATATGAGTTACTGTAGAGAGAGAAGTCTCGGGGAACGATTGTCCCAAGGGGAAGATAAGATGGGGTTAGTTGGTCAGTACATAGTATAAGACTCAAATAAATATCCTTCTAATAACCAATAACAAACAAAATAGTATTACATTGACAAAGAGAGCACAATTAAGAAAAAAAATCTAAAAAGTGTAGGAATCTGAGACGATGATATAATAAGAGCGAAAAATGGTTTCACTTAACACATGAAGCTTCCGGAATACATTGAACGACTTTCCCTTAATGATATGATCCTCAAAAGAAAAGAAAAAAGAAGAAGATTTGAGATTACAATCTAAAATGCGGTTAGCATAACCGGGTCTCACTAGTCTTAGGTCTCAAAAGAATATGACCCACCAGATAAAACATTAAAAGATTATGATTTACAAAAGATTTAATATATAACTATAATAATTATTATAATTCCTTTTTGAGATCAAAGAAAAAAAACAGAGGAATCAATGTTGGTGTTCTACTCGATCGTGTGTTTGGTATTTTTCTAAACTTCTATTGTCCGGTCTTGAGCCCTTTTTGTTTCCGAGTTTGCTTAACGTCGTCGTTTCTGGTTCGAGAAACCGGTTCACGAACTTCATGATCCTATCAGTAAAAAACTTTAAACTATCAAGATCCAACACCAACCAAAAAAATCCAAAAATCGTTTTGAATCAATCGCAAGAAAAAAAGAAACCTGGAAGGAAGAGGAGGATTGCTTAGCGAGCTCGATTTCAACGGAGATGCTTGCTTTCGTTAAGTCCACTCCTGAATTTTCCAATGCTTCTCTCAGTGTTTTCACTAATCTGTTCCACCAAAAGTAAAAAGAAATTATTTAACTTTTTACTTTTACCTGTTACAAGATCAAAAGAGAGGAGAGATTTTTCGTTTACCCTTGTGAGTAAACACTTGAAATACTGATGTTACCCTCATGAACTTCCTCATCTTCTTCTTCTTTCAATGGCTGCCTTTGACTCCGAGACCTCGGGCTTGGCTCTATGGTCTCTGATGATGCGACTCTTGTGTGTAAATGAGTTACGGGATTACCCGCAATTACAGGAGAGAAAAAACTGTTGCTTTGAACAGACAATGGAAATGGAGTGGTCGTTGCGGTTGTTGGATGATCGATAACAACGCCTTGTGCTGTTGCAAGGACCGAAACCGGAGTGTTGTTCTTCTCTTCTTCCAATTTTGGAGCAAAAGCAACAGTTCTCTCAGGTACCAGCTGTTGGTTGTTTCTCTGCTGTAATGTAAATGGATCACACAGATTAACATTACATGCTATGTTTTTTCAGTTTCCAACCCAGGGGAAAAAGAAAGAGCTATGGTCGGAAAATGTGAGATCATATTTACCCAATTCAATAGCTTCGCAGGATCGTGATTCCATCCTTGGTGAGGGGTCTCATACTTGTCTGCTTTCTCCTGTAAGAATTGAATATACTCGATCACCTGTATGAAGTTTCAAAAAGAATATTTTGGAGATTAGGAACAAAAGAGACTAAACTACTGTTACAGAAAATTTGGCTAAAAAGTATTAGTTATACCTCTAGTAAGAAGGAGGCCTTGTCCCGCTTGTGGTCGCTGTTAGGTATTAGTTGTCTCAACATTTGAAATCTCCAGAAGGATCCAATAACAATATTTGATTAGTCTCTCCTTGATTATTCTCTCCTCTCTGCTATACTCTATAACCACTTCTGACAACATATATTATCTATGAAAACATACTCAAGACTTACCTATCATTGATCTTGCTCCTCCTCCGTTGCTCTGTAGCAGAATGTTTAGACCTAGGCGTGTTCAGCTTTTGGTCGTTACCAGAGCCTCTCACATCTGCTTTTACCCTCAAATCCACTGTAAGGAACCAACCAATCAGATATGTTAATCTGTTGCGGTTTAGAAAACGTAAAGCTGTCATCACAGAAAATACGAACCTCTATGTATCTGGCTAGTGGAGGAGCTTTCTTTCTTCATGATGAAATCTTCTTCATCATCTAAATCATCGTCCTGTGAACTTCCTTTCGCTGACCGTATCATGTCCATGAAGCTCTGTCTCTTAAGCCCAGACCCTCTGAACCAAAGTAAAACCTTATTTGATTAGCCATTTGTCCATAGACCTGAGTAATAGAGAAAAGAGAAGAGATGAGACTGACTGAGAGGAAGAGCGAGAACTGAAACCGCTCAGATGGTTATTTGTCAAAGATTGGGACCATCGTTCCACCACTGGCCATTGTCCCGTTGTTGTTGCATGAAGATTGGGATCAGCTATACATTTAAAAGAAACATAATATCATTTCATGTTGTTTCCAAACCCTTGTAACCTAGTCTAATAACATGAAGATTCAATTTTTCTTGTTACCTCTCATGTTAGCTCTCTCCCCAACATTGTTCTCCTTCCTTGTCTGTCCCTTCTTCCCAGAAGCAGATTCATCCCACAGAGTGAACCCGCTTGCTGTAGCAGCGTAAGAGCTGCAATTAGAGTTTGAATTCTCGTCCACAACGTTTCTCTCATTACTGCCACTCACTTGCGCAGCAGCAGTGAACATCATCGGTGGTGACAACTCTGGCTTAAGAATTATTTGATGATGATGATGATGGAAGTAAGGAATGGGGCTTATTGTGTAAGTCCCTATACCACCGGGAAGCACGTGTTGCAATGGTGGAGGCGGTGCAGGAGGTGGTGGCTTCTCCGAAGCTGTAGTGGTAGTGCCAATCCTAATTATCTCTTCTTTACCACCAGCACATTCTAACGGTTGAAGAAAATCATGGGTTTTCAAGTGACTACCTGCTCCATGCACCATCAAAATTTCTATTAAACATTACTATATATGTATTATACACATAAATCTCTGGATGTATTTTTGTACATACATATCTTATTATATAAAAAGTTGTATCAGTTCAACAGTTATGGTAATTATACAACATTTTGGTACGTGTTTTTCTATCTTATCAGGTCCTAAAGCAAAATTTATAAACAATAAACTGAAACAAAAACCAAAATGCAAACTTAGGGGAGCACATTGGATCAATATGTGATTTTTTCAAATCCCATCTTTCTGTATCGATATATGTATGTATGGATGTATCCATGTATGTACGTATGTATGCATCGATATCATGAGCGTTCAAGAAATTAGCAGAATTTATTCGAATGCAAGCTTTACGACATGTGTATCCCATCAACGGTCCCATATTTCTCTGGGCTTTAAACGGAGTTGGACCCTAATGGGCCCAATCAGATAGCAACATTTTGATCCATGATTCGTCTTAAAGGTCGATCAGATGCACGCGCGCACAAGCGAAGAAAACGTGACGCCTTTAAGAGAATCTAAAAATATTTTTAAAAAAAAAATAAAAGTGGAAAAGGGTAAGACGGTAAAAACCTTGAGAAGAAGGTGTTGGCTTTGGATCTGGGTGGACGGTTGAATGACTGCAGAGCGATAAAAAATCATGTGTTGGTTTTCTCCCTGACAAAATTCTTCTAAAAATCAAAATTAAAACGAAACAAAACAAAACAAAGACAATCTTTTTTTAATTTAAATCATGGAAGACAATAAACTCTCTTTTTATAATCTTAAAATATAGAAAATTGGTAATAACTGATAAATTAATAGTGTTACCTTCGGCTTTGAAGGGACGATGTTGAGGAAGCTCCATGAACAACAACACCTTCAACGGTTCGTGATTTATTTTTTCGAATTATATATCTGTGCGCGGGGATTATCACAATTCTATGGCTTTCTCGGACAATTCTCCGAAAAATCGGCGTGATATCTCTTGAATTCAACGGGATTCTGTAGCTAGCAGCTCAGATCTGCGACTTTAGCGGTTAATTCAAGAGATGGTGTATCCGCCGATACTTTTAGAAGCAGATTTATGCTATCTCGATTGCTTTTAACCGAGAAAACTTTCAATTTCGGTCAAATTCTGCTCTATTTAACCTCAATCACCCTTCGCTGCAACTTATCCCAGCGAATTATCCAGGAAACACAGGGATGACGAATACTCCGGAAGAAATCAACAAATTCTTGGATTCTATGGATCTGTCATCACAATTACAGATCAATTCCAAAGTTAAACCATAATTCAGTAGAATTCGTAGCTTAAACCAACAGAATTTCGCATAATTCAAGTCAACCAGTGAGGGGAGAGATACAAAAACTGGAGTTGGAGTCAAATCCAAATCAACGAACGGATTAGATTTTAGCTAAGAAGCGTACCTTCTGGACAACGAATCAACCACAATTGTGGTCAAGCTTTGAATCTCTTAGTCAGAGAAAAGTTCGAATTCCGAGATAAAAAACTCTTCGATCTGATCGGGAAAAAAAAAAGATCAGCCAGAGAGCTCTCACTCTCTTTCTCTGGTTTGAGAGGAAATGAGAAGGCGGAAATGTTTAATACAGTCATTATAACGCTCCCTGTTTAACAGCGATACACTCCGTCTAAACGACGTTAATCTAACGGAGTCACGTGGTGGATGCCTAGTTAGTTGCTTTCTAGTGTAAGCGAACAGAGGAGTTTATCCGTTTAGCGGCGCTCAAAATTAAAAGTAACAAAATAATTCACACACGCACAACTTTTTCATTATTATTGTTTTGTTTTGGTTTAATCGATGTTCCCTTTTGTTTTTATCGTGTTCGACGATCCCCATTAAATACTTTTCGAGAGAATTCCTCCAAATCATAATCAATTTAAAATATTCCTACTATAAAAAATAGTACTATTACTGAATTCATGGATCATGTAGAAATTTGGTTTTCTTGTTATCGCTTATCGTTCTTGAAAGGAAAAAACTCTATAATCATCAAAATTGTTAGTGCCGGCAAAATAAAAATTCAGCAAAACTGTAAGTTTACAGGAAAAGGTTAAGAACAAAACTACACCGTCGATCGAGGACTTTAATAATAAAAAGGAAATTCTTCTTTTTCTGTCGACAAAATAAAATTCGTTTGTTAATATCTTTTAGTTGTACAGTAAACTCCAACAATTTCATTCATTGACTCTACCAGTTTAATGGTCATTTTTCGATATTCTTTGACGGCAATTGAAACTCACATGCACGCTACTATTTTAACTTTTTTATAGGCATGCATACGAAAATATGTTCATAATATTAAATTACTTTCAGTTGAATCAGTATTAAATTACTACATGATTCCCAAATGTGACACTAATCATTCGTCTAAAGTAAATTACACTAAAATATTCAGTGTATTCGTTTTCATGCGCACATATATATGATTAGTGACTCAAAGTTATCCTTATTCAAACCTAAAACATTTTTAAAAAATTATGATGGATCAGAATATATATATATATAAGCGCAGATGATATATTACCCTCTCCCCTAATGCGTACAAGCTGTAAATTAATTAACGGCCATCACTCTTTTGTTGTTTAATCTGAAAATAGAAATAATAAATTTAAAATAGATAGAGGTGATCAGGACCTATAACTAAATAGTGTTGGATCACATGAAGAGGAAAATGGTACAAAATAAGGAAAGAGAAGAAACGATAACACATGCCCTCCACTTTGTCTCGTGAGTTGTTAGGTTGTATCTAAACACGCTTTATCCTCCTTATTTTATATAACCCATGAATTGTATTCTAATGATTTAAATCTTTGATGAAATATTTCAGTTTTCTTTTATGTTATTGTATTTGAGATTCGATTTTTTAAAATTATATATAGTGAATGGTATCTTAAGATTTCATACGTTTAGTGAAATAAAAAGAAGGGTAGAAACGAAACAAAAAATAAATGGTCAATTCAAGTGAAAGACGGGGAAGAAGAAGAGGTTAGTGTAATGTCGTTTTCGTGGTCTAGTGGGTCAGGTGAATTGACTTTGTAATAGCATCTTTATTGGTAAAAATTTATCATGCGATTTTTATTAATATTTTTATCATAAATTATACTAATAAATATATTTAAATTTTTTTTTTAAAAAAATCGGTTATTAAAATACTTAATAAAAAAGTGGTTTAAGAAAAAAAAGGTTTAAAAGATGTTTACCAGTATAATTTATATTTTAATAATCTTAATAACGAAGTGCTCTAACTCACGCGAGAAAAATATTGTAGAATCTCAAGAGTCAGGACATAAATAGATTTCCGAACATTAAACATTAAGGGCAATTTAGTAATAGCATACCTTAACCAGGGAAACGAGTTACTGATAGGCCACAAACCGACCTTTATCCTTGTCTCGTGAACCATTCGTGGTTCGGCTTGGCACACCACGCTATTCTTTCACTCATCTTACATTATTCAATCAGTAAATCAACATTTACCATTTTATATGCAACTTGACTTACTTTCAGAAAGTATAAA
The DNA here is from genome assembly GCA_963922655.1 of Cardamine chenopodiifolia. NCBI lineage: Eukaryota > Viridiplantae > Streptophyta > Magnoliopsida > Brassicales > Brassicaceae > Cardamine > Cardamine chenopodiifolia. The sequence continues at coordinate 15,320,491 of OZ000464.1, read as the reverse complement.
TATGCGTATAGTGGTTTTACTTAATTATACCTGTATTTCCTAAGTTACAAGAAAAAAATCCATCTCAGAAATACTGGACTTACATTTCAAGTTCAAAAACTACGCATGGGATGCTTTTATGTAAACATTAAATGGAATAAAAAAAATAAGAAAAAAATAATTATGGTCGCTAAACTTAACTTGTACCAATTTTTTTTTTAAACACGATTAAATAATTTTTTAATATATAATTATATAACAATTGTTCTTAATTATTTTTTTGTGTTTTCTAATTTTTTTTAACTATTTTCTTACAGCAGTTATGTCACAAACAACACAAATTCATATATTATGATCAAAAATGTCACCTACAGTTTTGACTTTTGCACATTAACAACGGCAAACACGAGATAAGTATCCTTAAATTGCAAGTTGACAAGTTTAAGCCGTGTATCGTGTTTAGCCTAGTTTTGAAAGGATAATAGACTAACTGTAATGATACTTAGAAGATATAATCGTAAGATTTCTAAAACAAGTATACTGACATATATACATATGTTCTTTACTCACATATAATTGTCATGTTATTATATAGAATATTTGATCCAAACTGTAATAAAAGAAAAACCCAAAAAATTATTCAGTGAAAACCGTTTAACAAAAAAAGAATTATTCAGTAATGAAATCAACGTGAGATCTCATTGCAACTCATCAGGTTCATGCACAGGCTAACAATGATTTTTAAATTAAGATTTGATATTTTTAAGAGTAATCTCAAACATCTCTTTACGTATATCTATATATCTACTAAATCAGCACTCACTTTAACAAAAAGTTTAGTTCTCTGTTTAACACTTATATTTTTATGAGATGTCCACTCCACAATTTTCGACAATTGACTTTTATTCTTAAAAATAATCATAAGAAAAAAAATTTTAGTTAATTAATTTTAGAACCTTTAATTGTTCCTCTTTTTAAGAGAGACCACGATCTTTGCAAATCTTTTTGCGATCACATCTTCTCTTCCCTTCACGTTTCTTCTTCACTATTTTCATGGAACGGCCTTTTTTTTTTTAATGATTCAAAATTGATTGTTTTCTCTTTCTATGAACTTGTTTTCTTCTTCTATTCTTACTCTGCTCTCACCTATTTTTCCTAAAAATTTGATTTATACGTTTTTGGTTTTAGAAATGTAATTACTTTGAACTTTTAAGACGATCATCTTTCTCATTTGCTTAAGTGGATTAGAGGTTAACAATCAAACATTATCAAATACCATTTTTCTTCTTCTTTTGTATAGAATGTTTATTAATTTTTTTTTTGTGGGATTTCAAAAGAATTGTGACAATGAGACTTTCACAATAGTGAATATCCTTGACTTAGTGCTCCATACGGGAAATTAAAGCAAAATTCGTTCGGATCCTCCCACATGTCCCAACAGCACATTTCAAGCGATATAAAGATGTGCTTCTTTTTCTTATCATGGTGTTCTTCTTTTTCTCTTTTATCTTTATATTGATACTTGCTCTTCCTTCTTATGTTCACTCTCGTGATTTGTATGATAGTTGTCATGAAATTCTAAAACACTTTTTTTATTATAGATGCGCATCTGCCAAAACTAGTTGGTTGTTTTATATTTATCATTATTAATTTTCTAACTAATTTCAAAAGTACATTTGAATTTATGATAGATAATTAACAATTAATATGCCCCTGCATAGCAGGAGGCATAATGTTAGTCCTACTAATATATTATCAATGTTCTTAACCTGCATTTCTTACAATTAATAAGACCACCTCTTTTTCAGAAATTTAATTAAAAATTTTAAACTATAATTTCTGAATCTTTTGCGTACGCAAAAGAGTGTGTGGGAGAGCATCTCATCCAAATTAGCTGTCTTCTTTTCGTCTTTGTTTCCTTCTAAAGAGGACTATTAGTTGTCTCTAATCATTGTAATTTTCTTAATAACATAACAATTTAATAATCATAAAGTAAATAAAAAGAAGAATAAGAAGCTGGATTTCAAGAAACAAATGTATTTGCAATACGGACATTCCTCTGAACATCGCACAGGAATCCTCTTAGGGATCAGTTAACAAATAATTTATCTATCTCATGTGTCTTATGGTAAAAAAAACACGAGATTAAATAACTAATGATGCATTAAATTAAATTAGTTTTAAACTAAATTTAACATACGAGCTTGGTTCTAAGGAGTGGACATAGAAGGACACGTGGCAGTTGGCCGCGTAAAGTGCGCCGTATCACGTGATAAGAAACCTTTTGGGTTTTGGCTGCCTACCTCAGCCTCCCATCCATCACGTGGCCAACTCGCACCTCTCGATTATTACGGGTCCCACTTTTTTTTTACGCTATCCCGTTTTTCACTCTGTATTTTTTTAATTATGGATATAAAAGGTCTCTCAAAACAAAAGCTGTTATTAATCCGACTTCTTTATTGCCTTTTGTAAACTATGATAAACAACATTGATCATTAATAAAAATATTTAGATGGAAAAGCTGTTAAAAACTATGTTAGCAAAAAAAGAGAGACAACAAATAATATATATATATATATATATATTGGTTTTATGTTAAGTAAAAATAAAAACAAATTATGATTTAACGTACCGTAAATTTGTGATATTGAAAAGAGAATCTTTAACTAGTAAATGCATTAAAATGATCGCTAGTCCATATTTTCTTCACTATTTTGTTCGACATGCAATTTATTAATCCTTACACTAAAAATAGCAAAAAATTTATATGAAAAATGAAAAAGAAAAAAATAAAATTGAAGCAGACAACAACTATTAACTAAAGAAGTTGCTATTTTTTGTAAAAATATATTATCAATGATAATATAAAAACCAATGGTCATGCAGATTCTGGTTATCTTATTGTCAAGTTGAATTTCTAGTAAAAATCGGCTACTAAAACTTGTGGGAAATGGTAAACAATATATATAAAAAAAAACTGGGATATCTATTTAGTATATTTTTACGACATTTAAACGATCAAATTAGTTATAGGACACAACTGAGTCGTTGATATCTAAAAATAATGTAATTCACCCACGACAATTGGTAAACTATTTCCGTAAAAAAAATTATTCTAACTAACACATTTCTAATATGATTCATAATAGTTTTTTTTTAATATACGAAGAAATATATTTATCCTTTTATAGTTTATGTACGTCTTTTTTTACCCCTAGTTTAATTTACTCGACATTTACATACCCATTAAACATATACATGATTTTCAGTTGATCACATCTATAGAATTTCTTTATTTTGGGTATGAGGGGATCATTTCGGAGACGTCGGCCACGTTATATATATATATATATATCACGATTGTTACTGTTTTTATACACAAACATTCGTCGTAAAATTGTGCTGTCGTCCAAATAAGATTTTAAGTTTGAGTGATATAATTATACTAAAATAAGAATAAAATGATTTTGAAAATATCGGAACGAAACTAGTGTAGGCCGTAAAAAAAGGAAACAAAAGAAGATAAAAGAGACATGAGAGGAGCAGCATGGTCACGTGTGCCCATCCCGTGCCGTTAATCTGCCACACTGCCTTCCGTCTCGCTTGCGGTGGGTCCCATCACCTCCTTCGCTCTTTCTAAAACTCCAAACGTCGCCGTTAAATTATACATTTTGTTTTGTATTCATAAACTTCTATTAAAAAGCCGGAATAACGTTATTAATTCATATAAAATATAAAATCTAAAACTCATCCAAATATATTTGTTTATTTAATATTGTTTTGAATGAAGGTATGAGATTGTAGTTAAAGAAAAAAAGAATGAAGGTATTATGGGATTGGCAAAAACTACTAGTGAGATTTATTGGTACGAGCAAATGAGGGGGAGGAGAGACGTGGGGGCACGTGCCTGCAAGAGAGAGAAGCGGTGGCGACCGGTCGCTTTCTCGTGATGGTATCACGTGAGGGAAATTTACTAGTCTTGGGTCCCACTTTTCTTCACTCTGACAAATAATATCAGAGTTTAGAACTCGAGGTAAAGTAAACTTGTGGGGTCCTATTTGGAATATTACTTATTTTCATAGTCCCTTAGTGAATAAATAGCAGACACTTGTGAATGTGTATTTTCTGCTCTCTCTAGTGTTCAAGTATTTTAGTTCAATGCCTGCGAATTTAAACTAAATTGTGGAATATTTTGGTGTTACCATAAAACATATTTTGATCATCAAAAATAATTGTTTCAACCATTACAATATGATAGAAATATATACATCTATTTATTATATAACTGAATTTACTTTTTTATTATATAAAAAATTAATTGTTAATTTGCCTAATAATCGACTGTACAACAAAAGTCACTGATTTAAAAGGGGATAATTGGAGCTTGACTTTATTTTTAATGGTGGATAAAAAATGAAGATATGAAAAAAGCTGTGGAGTTATTAATATGCCATCAGAGAGAAGAGAGACTCAAAAAAGAGAAGTGTGTTTTCTTTTGTTTTGTTCCCACACTGTTTTCGCTGACGTGGCTCTCTCACGTGCTGAACTTGGGCTTCTCTCTTTTTGTAATTCATATTGTTTTTTCTTTATTCTCACTGGATATTAAGACGCGGCCCATCCGATGTTCGGCAATTGTCCCTATAACATATACAAGTTTATGTTTATACGAAGATACTTTTGGACCAACCAAAAAGAAGAGATATATTATCAAAAAGAAGAGAAATATAGAAATATAATGATATATTTCTCTTCTTTTTTGTTGGTCCAAAAATTTCTTACTATTAAAATATATTCCTTTTATAGTTAAATAATAATAATGCATGATAAATGTTGACAAAAAACAGTTCAATAAATAAAAACATGATAAATTATGGGCCGTCCATGGGCCAAGTTGGTACAAATGTGCATCAAATCCGACCGTATAGCGAGTACAAATTCGGTTTTTGGTTTAGTTATGTGTTTTTTCCTTCCAACGGTATTAACTCAAATGATTCTCGCAATCTCGTTATAACGGGCCAATAGTTCCATATTAATTCAGATGTATATGATGATGATTCTCTTTGTTGGGATTCACTCCAGCTAGAAGATCGTGGAGTAACTGCTGATGAATTTGATTGGGAAGAAGTTGATGGTGTGGTGTATCGGATGAGAGAGAGATACGAACCGGTTTTGCAGAAGTTGATATCACTGACGAATGTTATGTTTCGATTTCAGTCTCGCCAATGATCTCCCTTGAGGATTTAGCGACAAGGGAAAGAGCACAAGGCTCGGGAAATCTCGGTTGGGAAGTTTTGCTGAATTCTCATACTCTAGAGATAAACTTTGATGTGGAAAACAGAGAGCTGTATATCGTTGGTGATCATGATGATTATATTCTGACAACCAAGTATGAGATGTTGTTTGAACAGTTAGCTGACGCTGAGATTTCTGTTCTCGGTTTACCTCCAGCTTCCAAATCTTTTATGAAGAATCTCCCAATGGTTTGTGTGGAAGGCAAGAACGATGATGGTGTGGTTTGTAAAGAGGAGATGAATATCGGGAACAAAGCAGTTCAATTGCCTTGTAAGCATAAGTACCATAGTGAATGCATTGTACCGTGGCTCAGAGTAAGGAACACATGTCCTGTTTGTCGGTATGAGTTGGCGACGGATGATGCAGAGTATGAGCAAAGGAAGAGCCAGAGAACAACAACTTATGGTATGCTTCTGTAAATGGTAAACACTATCCTTTATGTATGACTTTTTTCTTGAGTAGCTAAGTATGTACATGTTTTGATTGTGTCGAGCGTTTCTTAGTTGAGATTAGTTGTTTTTATCTTGTATTTTGCCTCATTGTGTGAGAGCCATGTGATGGTCTAAAGCTTTAAGAGGCTAGCTTTACATAGAAGAAGATAAGTATGTTTATCTCATTTTATTGAGTTGGTTATACATGTACTTATAGTGGATGTGTTCGATCAAGCATTTATACTGATTTATATTTGAATGACAAATTCCATATCATTTAATCATGAATTTTAAAAATCTTACAAAATCTGGTATCTTTTGTTTTATTTTTCTGTAAATCTCTTAAAATATAAGTTTGTCAGCAAGCATTGTAAGAGTAACTTTAAATTATATAGAAATATCCTAGACATTGTTTTCTTAGTGATCGCAAACTATTTTAGAGTTATCTTCTTGTTAAAAAATTACAAAGATAAAAAGTATCATGGTTCTAGATTTAAATGAAAAACATAACAATATTCATAAAATCAGATAATTCCAAATGTTTAAATGTTCGAGTTATATGTATTATTTTCATATCAAATTGGTCTATTTTAGATCAGATTTTGCAAATAACCCTCTATATAATTTATTCGACCTACGAATCAATCAACCCTGGTTTTTTAATTTCTGTGGCTCCGTCATAGCTTTTTAAGTAAAAAGGAGTTCGAACCGATTGTCTGTTTCTGGACAAAACGTCGCCGTTTGGGTAACTCGAATCATACTAATTAGAAAGCTCTTAGGCATCACCGTCTCCTTTTGTTCTTTTGGTCATCTATTCTTTTTTTGTTTACATTAAATCTTAAGTTCATTGATACCTCATGTTTAGCAACTAAACATTAATGTTTTGTTGTAATATAGCATTTACGACTGGACCTGTTTCATATGATTATGTGAAAGCATATTATGAAAAATTTGCTGTGTTGATGATTTCTTTAAAAAATGTTACAGCAAAATGTATTAAAGGTTATATATCGTCTATATCTAAATTCTAAAATCTACAACTACAACGACAACCATGTATATTTAAATTATAGAGTATATACATGACACCAATTTAAATATACATTTTCACTTCTTGCTTCTATGTTTTATGAACACGTATATTTAATTACGTCTTGTATTTTTAATTTTCCTAATATTAACCTTGACAAAGATGTGAAACTGTAAGTGATATTTTTTCAAAAGGTATCATTAGAATTAGAAAGAGTTGGTGAAAATGTTCAAAATGCAAAAAAGAAGGCTGAACAAGAAAACCCAATTAAGAACATTAATCGTAAATGCTTAATTTCGACTCGATGAAATTAATAAATTTATTAAAGAACATCAGCATCTCTTAAACTTGGCCAACAAGACATGATGTATGTTTTTTTCTTTGATCTGAAACCCTCTATATATTGTAATATAGAAATCCAAAAAACTCTCTCTTTCTCCATTTCTTTGTCAAATTCCATTATCTAGAAACCAAACATGGGGGCTGAAGATCAAAATCTCTCTGACTATTTCAATCTTTTCGAAGGAAATCCATCTGACAATGATAATTTCAACTGGATATTCCAACAAAATCCACATGATCATAATCAAGATCAAGGCTTCCATGGCCATGACCATTACCAATATCATCATCATCAACTGATGGAGCAAGAGAAGAAGTTAAGAAGAACGGTATCAAATCGAGAATCAGCAAGAAGAACGCGGATGCGGGAGAAGAATCGGATCAAAAAGTTGCAGATGCAAGTAGAACAACTCATGGCTTCCAATCAATTCTTGTCTAACAAAGTCATTAGCTTATCGGAGTATAATAACCAGATCTTGCAAGAGAAGTCACAGCTCAAAGAGATGGTCTCTTCCTTTCATCAACATATATTTGATGGAAAAACGTGGTGATATCATCAGGAGACATCAATGATCTTGATATAAATCAACAATCTCCGCATCGACCAACTTGGTAAATCGAAAAAAAGTTTCTATATAGTTTCTAGTAGATTCTATATCTATCACCTAGCTTGAATAATTGTGTATACACTCTTCATGAATCTCTAGATATCTGCCATTTTTTAAATTTCTCCCAGTAATTGGCTACGTTTCTTGTAGCCTTAGATTTCTAGTTTCCATTGGGTTCTAAAAGCTTCCGCATGAAAAAGTTGACTAGTTTGGAAAAAAATACTTCCGCGTGAGAAAAATTTGTAGGAATCTACAAATATCTCATGTGCTTTCACTTTTTTCTTTATCTTTTAATAAGTATGACGAGATAAATAGTCATAGATAGCAATGTCCACATAAATGAATAATAAGGAATTGTCTCAAAAATATAAAAGAGTTTGTGTGTGTGTTTTTAACTTGGTATTGTTATCAATTTAATAAAATGTTGTCTTACAATTTATCATAATATCAGTCTTGAACCAGTTATGGGTTTGTAAACTTGAACGAGCAAAACAATAATCCAGTAACTAGGTGATATAGCTGAGATGATCTGATGACTAAAAATTTGCGGTTATAAAAAAACTACCGTACATTTAACAGTTGTTCAAGAATAAATAAAAAATAAAATAAAAAACTTGCCACACAAATTAGAGCAAGAAGAAAAAATGTTGCCATATATAAGATGTCCACACTACACACTAAGACTTCCCGAACAACATGACCTGCTAATATTACAAATGACAATCCATAATTTGTCAAAAACTATCTACATATTGACAACATCCGTCCTGATATCAAAGATTATGATAATAAACTCGATTGGAACTATACGAGATCTTCGAAATCTCTAGTCCATAACCTATAATTGTTTGTCTGAAGCCCTATACCTATATGTTAATTTTTTTATAATACGTAGATTGAGTCAATCAAACTTTCACTTTTAACTCTCTTTGATTGAAATGAAAACCATGTAAAATCTTTAGATCGACCATTATGTCCGGATCAATCCTAATTAAATCGAACAAAAGTTAGGAAACAAATCTTGGGGAGTTTCAGAATTGGTTCGACGTTGGTCTCAAAATATCAATTTGAAGTTGTGTAATCACTGCAGGTGGTGCATGTGAACAAATGTCAAAAGAAATTGGGGTAAAAGGACAAAAAAAAAAAGAATAGCAGAGAGATACACGTGCAGAAGAGATATGTCCCCTATGGTCACAAAACATGTTTCCCTGTCTGTACTAAAGATACAACCAAAGATGATGGGTTCTTATATTATGTCTCGATTTCTCTATTATATACAACTCACACAGTGTGCACGTGTGTCTATACGAACCAAATCTATGCAATCTTATTTTTAAATTTATTCTAAATGTTCATATTTCTTGTACCAATATAAATTTCTAATTTTGTTCAATCAATTAATGTAGTGGCTTTTACATAGAAAATGTCAAGGTTACTTCAATTGTTTCTGTTCTATGTGTTGTACTCCTCTTCTACTTTTTTTTTTTTTTTAAATACAGTCAAATATATTTATAAATTGATTTTATAGATATTTATAACTAGACGAGTTGTCGTTCTATGTGTATGATTTTATAAATATTTTCTTAATATATACTATTATAGAAAATGATGTTAAAGTTTGTGATCTTCTGACATTTAGATTTATGAAACATTGACACATATTGTAATGCTTACCATAAAATCATCATATATAACTAAGAAAATTTGTTAACAAACTAAGAAAATAACAAAATTTGGGTTACGAGATTAATGATTCTAAACTAGAGGTGGAGTTTAAACTCATAATTAAACTGCGATTTTTGGCAAGTTGTTACTGCAACATTTGTTCAGCCATTATAAAAAAAAACATTTGTAAAGGTTCCAACAGTTTGCAGATTGATTTGTCAGTTGTGGTTATGCGTATATAGATATTTTTTAAAGTATCTAAATAATTCAGTTCATTTGTTATAGATCATAATTTTTTTGTTTTATAAAATGTTAATTTTCTCATAAAATGTGATGTAGTAAAAAAAATCTTTAAATTGCAATGATGATTATAAAAACTCGTTAATACCATATGCTACAATAATTAGTTAACGAGCATATATAATACATGTGTCAATTCTGTAACAATTGATGAAGTTAGCATCATTCTCTTTCCTTTCTTTTTCCAACACCACCACGATTAGTGGATATCATAAAAAGTTAATGTATATTTAATCAGTAGTAGTGTGAAAAATGAAGAATATGTATATGTATATTATTTAGAAATGATAAACTGTATATAAGTAAATTAAGATGGCGTATATGTATTTCCATAATGTAGTATATAGTGACCATAAAGAACCCATAGTGGAATGCATTGATGTACATCTCAAGAGACCCCAAGCTATCATCATCAACCACCTTCATCTCTGTATCTGTACTATGATCTCGTCTTAATTCTTCACACACGTCTCTAATTGAATAACATAGCGAGTAATTAATCAAATAGGCTATAGATTATTAGCAAATCATCGGATAGAAATTACTTTTCTATTACCGACACAAGGACATAACATTCGATCATGTAAAAAGAAAACATTGGAATACAACTTAAATAAACATAAACATAAAGAAAGGTCAATAAAATCAAACTAATCCTTCTCGTCTAACCGAACCAACGTAGCTATGAACTACACTGTAGCTATCATTACCATCATCATTATAATGATCATCTCCATCATCATCATCATTATCATCGTTAATGCTGTTGTCAACCCTAGTCGTCTCCACCAAAACCATCTCTTCATTAGTCTTATTCTTCTTCCTCTTTATAGAGTTTTGCTCCTCAATCTCTTGAGGAGGTTTCAGACATGATGTGGCTTCCATGGGACCAGAAGATGCATCAGAATCCATTGAATCACCACCATCGCTATCTTCTTCTTCTTCGTCATAATCATCATAGTAACAGTCGTCGTCATTATCATTGGATCGTGAGGCTAAATACATTGTCCATCCAGATTCACAGCTGCGACAATCCTCATCGGATCCAAAGATCTTCGCGGACTCCATTTTTTATATTAATTACAACTCTTTTTGTGTCTGTATACTATTATTATATATATAATATATAAACAGAAGAAGAACAAAGAGATTCCACAAAAGAAACCAACCCAAAAAAAAACCCTAAAGTGAGACAGTAACAACAAGAAGCTGAGATATTAAGTAAACAATCCAACAAGCAAGTATGTATCCATATATACACATATATGTAAGCGCGTATATATAATATGTAAGCGTGTGTGTGTGCGCGTGTACGCATTTGGCGATAAAAAGACAAGATATATAAGAGGGTTTCTTAAAGAAAAAAAATGGAAACAATTTAAGAGTTATTACTGTGGGGGAAAAAGGGAATATTCTGTCCAAAAAAGGAGAGAAAAAATGGGAAATTACTTGATTTTGTTTTTGGGAATTAAAAGATAATTAGCGGCTGACTTTTATAAAGATAAGGGGAAGAGTTGGGTGGAAGAGATAGAGATGGAGAAGAGTTTGTATTTAAAACACCTGAGAATTGCTATTTATCTCTCATCCTCTTTCTGACCAAGAACAGCTCATTACCCAAATATATATATATATATATATATATTAAATAATACAATACAAACATACCCATCCAATAACTCGTTTTTAATAAATAAAAATTAAAGATTACACTTTACCAAAAAAAAATCAAACTAAGGCTTGGAGAAACACAACAATAAGTGTATTTGAAATATTTCTGACTAAAATTTAAAATAAGCTAAAAACATGTCAATCCATATATAATCTTAAAGTATACGGGCTTATTTGCTTGATAGCCAAAGTTTTGGTCAAATTTGGGGGAAAAGCACACGGTAGCAAAACTGTAACAAATAATGTTTTTTTTACCTTGTGTCTAAACAAATAGTATGATATCATGTACTAAAAATAATATTTGTTAAACACGCAAGCAAAATTCATTTTATTTTAATAGTACAGGCGATCAATAAATCAACTTGGTTACCAATCTGTTATTTTGAACACAATGTTAATTTAGACAGAAAAAATGTCATTCATGTGTAGTTTGGTAGTTGAAAATTGACTGAGTTTTAAATTTTTAATAAAACAAAATACTTTAATATGAATATCTATCAACGAAAAATGATTAAGAAAACAAAATGAGAGAAAGAGAAAGAGAGAGAGAGAGAGAGAGCCATAAATGGAGAGAGTTTATGAGAACAGCAAGAGTCCAGCTAGAAGCCGTGAAGGAGAGAAAGTGAAATCTCTTATCTCGTAGAAGTAGCAATCTTTTTAATGCAATAACTTTAAACGTCGTATATATATATATTTATTTTAAATAGTTTTAGGTGTCATTGAGTTGGTATATGCCAAATTAGCCTTTTCGATAGAGGAAAGAAGATGTAATAAAGTGTGTCTAATGAGAACTAATATTTTTATCGACAAAGAAAGTTGATTAACTAATTTACTTTGAGAAAAATTACAATTGTTCATATTTCTTCCACACTAGAATCAATTATATTGTAGTTGAGAAAAAGAATCATGATATTGTTAAGTAAGTGGATTTCTATAACACCATTTAAAAAAAAAAAAAACTTTAATTCGACTGGAAGTGTGTAATAATGTGAGAACAAAATAAAAATAATTTAATTCAGTTGGAAGAGTGTAATAATGTATTAGTTTGGAATGGTTTCCTACTCTTGTCAAGTGAATACGACACTGACCAAAAAAACAATATAAGAAAGCATATAAATATCTAGGTCTTGGAGTGAATATGTGATTTGGTACTTCATAAAATACTATAACGTCCGATTTTGATTCCTTTGTTTTAAGAATATTCTAAGTTTAATTTGTATATATTATTACACAAATTACAAACAAGTCATCAATAACTCGCATCATGATGATGTACAGAACATACTGCATGTAACACTATTAATCAATGTTATCTTATATTTTAAATATGGAAGAATATGGGACAATACTTATAATGAAAGAAAGTGCAAGTGAAGATTTTTGCCAAATTTTCTTAATGTTTTATATTTTTGCAATTTGATAAAAACCCAATTGAATCAATATGGTTGGGGAAGAATAATTTTAATCCGAGGAGAAATTATTGGAAAATGTGTAATGAACATTAAATATGGAGTACCAAATATTATATCCTTGTGACTTGTGCTGTTCTGTCTTTCTTTAATTTACTGCTGTTAAGTCATTTGTCTTCCTCAAAAAGTTCAAACATCCATTGCTTGCTTTGTCACAGCAGAATTTTAAACATATAAAATTTAAACATGCAGAAATTTACCTATATTGGGATAAACTCACGTATGTATATTATTTTGTATTCTATTTTATAATGAGATATAGAGTGTGGTTGAAAAATGATTTTGATGTACAATAGAGTTTAAAGAAAAAAATAGAGTGGGCTTAGTAAACAATCTTCTACAATAATCATTAGAATTATAAAATAGGTGCTATGTACTGCTAAATAATTGAGGAATGTTTTCTTACAACAATAATTGTGGAATGTTGAAAAATGTAGTTTCGTAACGTACTAGTTATTGTAGTCGTGAAAAATATACGTGTATTACATTATATTGTTTTAAAATGTGTATTATCAAATATGTATATTTACTGTATAAACATATATCTCATAAATTTAATATTTTAAATCATAAAAACTAGGAGTGTTTTTGTAACCAAAATCATACTTTGAATAAATGTCCTAATAAATTATTCGTCGTTTTTTTTAGATATGTTGGTTTTTTTTTCCTTTTGTCAAAACAGATGTTGGCTTTATTGGTAAAAAAAATATTAATAGTTTTCTGAAAATGGAAATATAGAGATATAGGTGTGATAATAGTTTTGGTGGTAGAGGAACTGTAGATCTTTTCACTTCAGAGTTACAGAAGACAGAAGCGAAGTCGAAAATAATAATTTTACTGAGAGTGAAATAAATAGTGATCAGACATTTATCTTCCAGAAATTGACTTATGTAATTTATTTCTTTTGTTTCTTTGAAGTGACTCAGATCCGTAAAAGTAAAAGGTCGTACACAGATGCATATATGTATACATATATATATATATATGCGGAATTAAAAAAAAAATCATTTAATTTACAAAAATCATAACTTCTTCAACATGTTATGGGTATCTACGGATATGTATTTATGCGTACCACTGTACCTAGTGAACAATTCTTTAGACAGATCTTAAAATTTACTATATACCTTTCAATTTTTATATATACATATATATATATATATATTAATTATATGTCAATCAAGTTGTAGCTGTTGACAACAAAAGATCAAGTTGTGATTCCCCTATATTGGTTGAGAGTCTTGAAGACTGATGCTGAAATTAAAGAGAGGAAATGATTTATCCCTAAACAAAATGGTTACGGAAGTGGTCTAATTATAAATTATAATTATGAACTTGTACAACAGTTTTTGTTTTTTTTACGGATTGCAAATGCTAAGATCATTTTTAAAATGAGATAGATTTTAGAATTATATAACATCAAAATTTACAAGATCCGTTAATCAATTAACATTTTAACAAAAGAATGCCAAATTCAATTAAAACCGGTTAATAGTCTACAAATTCGTACAGTATAATACCTTTTTTCCAGACAATCAGTAGTCAAACTAGTTCTAAATATTAGAACTAGTTTACTTGGATGCACACAAACAATATGGTGAGAGATTTTCGAGGTCGCGACAGAAGAAATCAGTGTAAGAAAATAATATTTTCCATTAAATTTGTCTAAATACATAAAATGTTAAACTATATATACGGAAAATCTCTTAAATCTAACACTTCCGTTGTATCGTTATACCTAAAATGATTAATTTCAAAATAAAAATAAAATCAGCCTATAAGTTTTAAACCAGTATTTTCTCATCATTCCAAGATATTCTTATCTCAAGACGTAAAAAAAAGAACAGAAAAACAAATAGATATACATAATATGATTCGTACTATACAGAAAGTGTAATTATAACAAAAAATAAGGACAAATTGTACTAAATTTTAAATATATATATTGTCCTTAAAAGTAAATTTATCGGTTCACATAGTAAAACAAAAAACAACAAAAAACCCCGGATCCTAATAGTTCAAAATATAGTATGCAGAGCAACGTGATCAATACTGTTAAATATGTATCTGACATGGGATTTTTGAAAATAGCTAAACATATAAAAAAAGCGACAAAGCAATGTATAAAAAGTCTTTTCTTTTTTTCCTCTTTAACCTTTTAAAAAAACCACCATAATTAGGAAATCATTTGGTGAATTTAGCGATCAATTTGTCGACGTGGATGATTATATCGTCTATGCGCGGTCGAACAGCAGCCTGCGGTTGCAGCATCCAAGTCACGAACTGGTGAAGAGCTTCAGGATAAGAAGTCTTATGTCCAGTGTTTGGCCATTTGATCTGAGCGTTTACGATTGCGAGCTGAAGACTTCCACCGGATTCTCCAAGCGCATATTCGAATGGCGACGCACCGTACCTGCAAAAAAAACTCTCTTCAATTAACTTAAAGTATACAAATTGTTTAATTTTACAAGGAATCCAGATATAATTGTCTTACATTATTGCGTATAATGTGCAGCCTAGTGACCAGATATCTGTTCTCTCATCGATGTCTGCCTGGCTTGGGCAATCCCAGAGCTCGGGAGCTCGAAACGGTGCTGAACAATGTTCAGATGTCCATTCCTATAAAAGTCATAAAGAACATTGCAAGACAAAAAAAAACTTTTATAAATAAGCAAAGATTTAGTTTCTGTAACAAGTTCATGATCAATAGGAGTAAATAATTATTCTCTTACGAAATGGAATTTCGATAGACAATGTGCAGTAGTGAGATCTCAAACGCTTGTGATGGGTACCAAATTAGGGATGGTCATAGAACCTGTAACTGTAAGGCCTCTTGACGGGAGCGGATTTGTTTCCTTGATGGGCGAGCACCCCCAAAGTCCATCAATATCGCAAGAGGAGGCTGTCCTTTTCTACGTGTTAAAAGCACGTTTCCAGGTTTGACATCATTGTGAGCATATGGTGTCTCCAGAGAGTGCATGTGTTTCAATCCATCACAAAGCTGCAGTGGAAAATCAAAAGACTTGCAATTTAGGACTAATCATACAATAACTCACAAGGTTCTCAGTAAACTAAACAGGCATATATATAAAATAATAGTTAGTTGCTAAAGAAGAAGAGAGCTACAGAAAACTAACAAAGCTAGGTAACAGAAATGAAAGATGGATTTAAAAAGAGAGTTTGTTACCTGACGTAATATATGCAAAACATCAGTTGTTGAGAATATTTCCTTTTTAGCCTTCATCGATGTGGAATTATCCAGCAAGGTTCCATCCAAGTGCACAGGAAATAGCAAGAAGGCCTCGTGTTTCCATGCTCCCTCTTGACCGTCCTAACCAATCAAAAGCAACACACTTTCTAAACCGGACTTTACATGAGAAAACTACAGAGAAAAATAGGAAAATGCTCAAAAAGCATCAACCAATTAAAGTTCAGAGCAGAGCTTATATACCTTAACAGAAATAATAGCATGATCAAGGAGTGGAAGCAAATGAGGGTGATTGAACAATGACGAAACACGGATCTCCTCCCGCACCAGTTCCAATTGCTCCTTGTTCTGAATCAAAACTTTCTTCATAGCATAAGTCCCATCAGCTACAAGGAAATCACGGATAAAAATACTCGAGGTAACATGGGAAAAACATGAAAGAAGTTGAAGAACCAAGCTCAAGTATACCATACGTCCATAACTTTAGATGCACAGTCGAGCAAGCGGGCCATAGAAGATCAAAATTGGTTGATTCACAGTCAAAACTATATGAAACAAGATTCACTGAAATCCCTATGTTTTGCCTATCATCCTCAAAATTTCAGATGCATCACCGGATTAAACAACTAGGCAAGATCGAAAGTCTTTGGTCTACAGTCAAACTATATGGAATAGGATTCACAGAAAACAAACAGACGATTCCTACATTGTTATAGTTTGATTCCAGGAACAATCTCTCAAATCCTGTAATGATCTTCAATTTCCACCATCCAATCTCAAAACCACAAGCGGATGGTAAAACAAAAACAAAATGCAAATCTTATCAGAAGCGGCAGTTCAGATTCAATCGATATAACGCAGATCAAGGACTCCCAAAATCAGCAATCACGATCGAGAAAGATCCAGGGAAATGATCAAATACTAACCGGAGAGATGAGCTGGATCCTGGACTTTCTTGGTCAGACCACCACCGGAAGCATCGGCGACAAGCTCCTTAACCAAAAAGACAAATGCGAAACCTCCTTCGCCGAGCTGCCTCACGATCCTGAACCGATTCTCATTGATCCACACATCGCCTCCACCGTCGACGGCGTCGTAAAGCTCGTTCAATCCCGAAAACGAACAGCCCATGCTCAACAATCACTAGGCACATAACAGTCTCTCTCCCTTTCTTGACCAACGGATTGATCTGAAGATTACGACGGAATTCGCAGATCCTTCAGATTTGCATCATTCGAGATCTCGAAATTTCTCCGTCTCTCTTTCTTATTATGCGTTGAATTATATGGAAATGTAGCGATTTGGAGTTGAAGCATTCATGTCAGTTATACGATACGGTCACAGCATTCCCTGTTTCCACCAATTAATTTAATTTCCGTTTTAGCTAATTAGTTCGGATGAAAACCCATAACGCAACCATTTCCAAAACAAAAAAATTAACCAGAAAAAAAGTCGTACCAAAAAAGACAATTAGTTTATTATTATTAGTCATCATGTAATAATGGAATGGAACTATTACAATATAATAGGTCCGATTATTTACTTGCAAATACGTACAAAGTAAAGATTTGGATGACAAATAATTAATTTCTTAAGAATCTAACAAAAAAACTAAAAAAATAAAATAAAATTATTTTACACACTTTTATAATCGAGCTATCATAAATAACAGAACAAAAATTTAATTCTTTTTTTGCCATTATGCAAGAATTGTTTTATCAGTAAATACAGGATCCAATTAATAACATATCGAACGGCTCTCGAGTCAAATCTGTATTAAAAATAATCAACGGCCAGGATTCATCATTCCCTCAGCGGCGCGTGGCGAACACCGTCAATGGCCATTCTCGGCGATGAAACTAGGCTCCACCGGCTGCTGCTGCGTTATGCAATGAATGTTTCCTCCAGCGAGAACGATCTCTCTTGCATTCTCGATTCCCACAACCTTCACACGAAAAAAGAAAACAGAGGACGAAGAAAATTCAAAATCTTTATCTTTCTCTTTTAGTTTGGATTTATGAATGAGAGAGATTGTTAAATGCCGAGTGATGAGGAAATGTCTCTGAGAGGACACAAATAGCTTCTCTATCGCGTTTTGGATCACCAAATTGCGGAACGATTATTCCTCCATTGGCGATGTAAAAAATCACATATGATGCTGCGAGTCTTGTTCCTGCAAGTCTTGGTATAGCTTCACCTTGCTGCAATATTGGTATCCACATTACCAAGTCGGTTTAAAACACAGCTCAGAATTTGAGTTTTTTTTTCAGTTGCCTGTCTGATTCCAGAGGATTCGTCTTCGGTCATATAAAGTGGTCCCGGGACATGAAGTTTGATGCCTTGAATCTTCCTTCCACAAGCATCAATGGAATTTGAGAAAATTGAAAGAGCTTCGACTGACCTTTCGTACTGAGGATCGCTTTCATCGTCTGTCCAAGACAATAACACAACTCCCGGTTTTGCGAAGCAGCACACTTAACAACATTAGCCAGGTTAAGAAACAGAAACAGATAAATCATCAAGCGCACGGAAGACATCAAATCAAACATAGATAAATTACGACAATCGAAGGTAGCGTGCAGAAGTTTGAACAGCGAGATTCAATTCACCGACAGGCCAACCGATCCAAGTTTGGGCATGAGTTTCCCATTCCACCGGCATGTAGAAGCCGTGTTCCGCCGGCGATCCTCGTGACTCCTCCATTTTATGTTTTTTTTTTTGTAATAACTGAGAATTCAAAATAGCTACAGTTATTGATAGTAAATGTCTGATGATTCTTATTACCACTTTTCTGACTCAGAACTAGAAAAAAAAGATTCCGATTACTTTACAAAGTTTTGTTATAAGAGCCACAGAAACTTGTTTCATACAGTTGGACCCCATCACCTTTTACTATTCCACTGAAACATTCTCAATTCCCGACCCCACCACCTCTAGTGGCCAGCGGAATCAGAATCTCCAACACGGAATCCCAATCTAGTGGCGACTGGCGATTTAGGACAAGTTGTTTTAATTATTATTAATTTTTTCTGATCCAAGGACCAAAGTTTAATTATTTTGCTGTTTAGATTTGTTATAAATTTTTTCTTTGCTGTTGACATTTCAAACCGTAGATTTTAATTTTTTTGGTCGAACTCAAACCGTAGATTTAATAGACAAAAAACCTTAGAACAGTTCAACAGATATTTTTTTATGAAGGAGCTCAACAAATACTTCCATCAAAAAATTTGGAAAGATATAATGCAAAATGTTTCAATCAGAGTATTAAAGAAAATTTTAAATGTAACCACATAAACAACGAGGTTTTTTAAAAAACAAATTGTAATCACACAAACAATGTTAAAAAACACGTAAACAGGTAAATTTTTGGTGCATATGTCTTGCTTTCATGATTTCACATTAACAGGTAAATACGTTTTATAATTAAATTAAAAAGCATAACAAACAAACCAAGAGATTACCAAGTTCTAACAAACAACATTAAAATTGCCACTAGTCACTTACCTGTTGAATCATAAGATTTATGACTTGGGAAATTACAAACTTAAACTGGAAATCGTCCACAAAATTGGATAAACATGCAATTTAACTTCCAAGCCTTAAAATCTCATCCTATTCATTCACCATCAAGACACAGCAGAAACACATGTTAGTGTTTTTTTTGTCTTTTTGATTCTAGTTTCTAATCAGATTACAGAAGATGCAAGCTCCTTAACATCGTCAGAGACTTGTTCATAGTCTATCTTTAACTTTTGAAGATCCTCTGCAGATAAGTCTCCTTTTGCAGGTTTTAACATGACATAGACGCAACATGTTGGTCGTTTTGTTGCGCCGGCTTGCGCAAGATCCTGAATTGAATTAAAAACTGAACGTCTCAAAAACCCGAAACACAATCCATAAGAATAGAGAATCAAGGAAGAACAATGTCCTACATCTTTAGATGGAACGTAAACATAAGGAACACCAGCCTCCTCACACAAGATTGGAAGATGAGTAATCACATCAATGGGAGATATGTTTCCAGCTATAACACACAATCTGCACAAGAACGAATCTCAGCTCATCAGATAAAATACTAGGAAACTTGAGGATATCATAGTTGCAAAGAAGAGAGAAGCAACAAATAGAAAAGAGAATGTGGGTTTAAACCAGGCCCGCAAATCAAAGAACCAATTAAGGAGCTCAGAGAGGGCACAGACATTTCAAACCCATGATTCAGTTTCCGTGCACAGTACCATGCTACATTCATTCTGGTTAATCCAGAGCATCGGCTTAATTGTACACGGATTTCACATTAACTAAGTAAATGGACACAAACAATCATAGATCACATTCAACACAACAACATTAGCTGAAAAAACTAACCCTTTCTGGCCACGTCTGATGCTCTTTACTACTTCCTTTACTCCCCTCTTCAAGCATTTTTTCCCAGCAGCTGAAAATTTTTAGAAAATTTCAACAACGGAATCTAAAATGAATGCTATTGGTTATATAAGAGAACGGAAAGGTCAGCTATCATTCGCACCTTTTTGAATGAGTTTGAATGTCTTCTTCTGAAGCTTTTTTCCGGCAAGAGGTTTAGCAATAGGCGCGAGAGAAATAGCTTTCTTCTTCTCCTTGTGAATCGACTTCTCTGCTTCGGTATCGCTTCCCATATTTAGCTATAGCTCCGACTGAAAAATGGCGGAAGAGAGTGGTGCAAAAAAGTACTTGTGACGATTGTTCCTTAACTATGAGATGTTAAGGTTTTATAGACCGGATAAAATGTAGAAAACCCTAATCCTATATGGGCTTCTAATATTGGTATGGTCGCCAAATAGTTTGGGCCTTTATATAGATTCGAAGATCTGTAATATTCGTTCGCTTTTGACTTTTGAGTTTCGAACTAAAACAAAAGTTCACCTACTTCTAAGCCTTATATAACCTGCGAAGAATAATTCGTTTTAAGAATTTTTTTTTAATAATATAATTCGTTTAAGTTGTTAGCTTGAAATTGCTTATTTATGATTTTCTGCAGTTAGATAGTGAGTGTTACCAGACCACGTTCTCGCAAATTAATTGTGTTTATTACATAGTGAATAATTTTTGTACTTGTGTTTGTTATTTAACCAATTTAACAACAACACCATTCTCACTAGTAGTTCATTTGCTTGATCCACTTGCGGGAAAAGTACAAGCAGGAAACTAAAAAGAATAAATCCTAAAAGCAGCTCAAAACATGGCAGGGTTAACACCTTCTTGGAGTGAATTTGATTATTGCTGATGAACACTCAACATCAAATCAGCTTCGCCTATACTAGCAATCCTTCAAAACACACAGATGTCAATGTGTACCCGCAGATTTAATCCTCTCCTAGCCACCGATACATTCTCCTACTAGAATAGCAAATCTCATCAGTGCAAATGAGTTCACCGGTGAAAAAGGGAGAGGAGAGAGATTTAGATGCTAAAAAAACAAGGGCTTTCCAACTCCCATGTCATGTTCAAAAGTGTAAACTTGCATTGCCATAACAACACATGACTACATGAGAATCTTGTTTCGATTTGTATTCTTGGCATAAAGAGAAATCTTTCATGTAGAAAGAAAAGCAAGAAACTTTTACACATGAAACCAAAACACATTATCAAGACCATTGCTTGGCCACACCAAGAAAGCAACCTAGAAGATTAAATCATAATTCATACAAGAATCTTATCTAACTCCAAAATCCACTTTACAAACACCAAGTTAAAGCTAAGGCTTATCAGTTAACTACATACTCAACTAACAAAGCAATTCACTGAAAAAACTAAAGAGATTGGATCTCGTCTCCTCTTTATCTGCTCCTAACAACACAAAATCCTTAATTTCCCCAGAAAAAATAACCTGATGAAGAGGCAAACGCTGGATGCAGAGGTTTATCGATCTATTCATGCTTTTTGATTTTATTTTATTTTCCCAGGAAGAGATCGATGAACCGCTGCCTCCAGCGACTTCCACTCTT
This sequence comes from Cardamine chenopodiifolia, assembly GCA_963922655.1. Lineage (NCBI taxonomy): Eukaryota > Viridiplantae > Streptophyta > Magnoliopsida > Brassicales > Brassicaceae > Cardamine > Cardamine chenopodiifolia. The sequence goes on along the minus strand of OZ000464.1, from coordinate 15,298,515 downwards.
TCTTTTTTTCCCAATTCCAAAGAGAAATTTCCCGAATCGGAGCAAACAAAACATGTCAGATCTGAACAATCAAAGGTCAAAACAAACACCACAAGTAGAAATAGATGGATCTTTATATTGTCTAATCAATTACGTGGACAAAAACATACCCTATTTACATTTATAGATAGAACACAACACATGCATCTGGGACGAACAGAATCGGAGATTTCAAGTAAATGTCAAAGCTATGAATCCAACCAAAAAAAAAGAACCAGGAATCTGATGAGATACCATTTGTGATTTGCCTATTGCCGTATTTCTCATTTCTCTCTCTCCGAATAACATTATTACTATAGATCAGAGATTATCATGTTATCGCCGAGTTTGAATATGATGTACCTGAGTTGATGCATATGATATAATAGTGGCATCTCTATATAATAATGTTATTACTGAGTTTATACATTTGTTTTTTTCTTCTCTTTTGATTATGTACTGAGTATATACATACTACTGCTAATGCTAAAGCTTAAATACGACGGACACTTCCTCCACGACACACAAAAAAATAACGGATAATAGATCATGGCTTTTAATTTCTGAGTATCTAACTTAAAATTTTTTATCAGTCATTAGACAAAAAGATTCGAGTTTTGTCCAGCGGATGAGAACAAATACTAGACACAAGAAAATAAGAGGATTGGGTCGGGTCAGCTCCATTGATTAGGCTGTGGCCTATATATATGTAAAGTTTCGTAAAAAGCCCATTTCATACAATTCTTAAAAATAAGGAAATGTCTTGACGCGCCATCAAACAGTTTAGCAGAAAAAGTGGATTTCACGCGCTTATTTTTGGTTTTCTCTTTTGCCCTAATCGACTTCTGCCTAGAGAAAGCAAAAAGGAGAGAGAAAACTTCCCGTCTCCAATCTCGCCGTGACTCGGTTAACTTGTCGGATCTCCGTCGTTGATCTACATCCGTTTCGATCCGTATTACACTCGGTAAGTCTTATCTCTGTTTTCTCCTCGTACTTTATCGTTTACCTGATTTTCGTTTTTGAATTGCGATTCTGTAGAGTTGAACGATGGATCCGATGGATATAGTTGGAAAATCCAAGGAAGATGCTTCGCTTCCTAAAGGTTTGGCCTCTTTGTTCTTCTTTCTATCAATCTATCAGTTAGTTTTTGGGATTTTTTTTGTCAATTGATCAGTATCGCTACTTGAGAATTGAATCATTGATGGGTAAATTGGATTTTTGTCAACCTAGCTCTATTCATAGCTTCAGATTACTAAATGCAAAGGTGAAAAGAAAGCATCAGAAATTGCTTTAGGATTATGAGATAGTAGCTGCAGTATAAGTTTCACAAAGCTAAAATAATGTGTCTTGTTCATGTCATTTTCAGCAACCATGACTAAAATTATTAAGGAGATGTTACCCGCAGAAGTTCGTGTTGCTAGAGATGCTCAAGATCTTCTGATCGAGTGTTGTGTAGGTAAGATAGTCTTTCCATTTCTCAAATTGCTTATCCCCTTCTTATGATTGTCATCAGTTTGTATTAACCTTATTGCAGAGTTCATAAATCTTATATCCTCAGAGTCTAACGAAGTGTGTAACAAAGAGGATAAACGAACAATTGCTCCTGAGCACGTACTCAAAGCTTTACAGGTTCGGTGTGTTATATTCAGTCAGATTTATCCTTATGAAATATATATATATATATATATATATATATGTTTTGTAATCTTGATTTTGTTCATGTGACTTGACGTGAAAATAGGTTCTTGGCTTTGGGGAATACATCGAAGAAGTCTATGCCGCTTATGAGCAACATAAATATGAAACTATGGTAAACCATTACACCACCCATCTCCTACTTTACTAGACTTGAATATATAAAAAAGTAACTGGTTCCTGTGTGTTTGCAAATTCTGCAGCAAGATTCGCAGAGGAGTGTGAAGATGAACAGCAAAGCAGAGATGACGGAAGAGGAAGCAGCAGCGGAACAACAGAGAATGTTTGCAGCAGCTCGAGCGAGAATGAATGGAGGTATTTCTGTTCCTCAACCAGAGCAACTAGAAACTCAACAGACAAGTCTACAAAGCTAATCAAGAAAACCATAACTGAACCCTTTTCTTTAACATTTTCCTTTTGACATTTTTTCTTTCTTTCTAGATTTTCTCTGTATAGCTCAAAATTCGATGTCTTGGTGTTGATATGCTCTTTACATTAGTTTAATTAGATTTGTGTTCTTTTTTCCCTTTCCCTTGAATCTAAAATCACTTGGTGATTCAGACGTAATTAGTAAGGTTTTGAATCTTGACAACTGTTAAATTCAAATCCAGATCCCTAAAATCTTGATTGTTCTAAATGCTAAAAATGGTCTCAATTCGATTTCTAGACCAACTACCAATTTTTTTTAGTTTTTAAAAAAGTATTTGTTAATAGCCAATTATATTCGAAGCTTTAGTATATGGATAAGCCTCTCGGAATATGAAACCCATGGCTTATTCATTCACCAAGTATTTGAATTGTGTTAAGCTATGTAAAGTGATTAAGTGAAGCATCCAAACCGGAGAAACTAACCCGGTTTTTTAATTGCAAACCAAGCAATAAACCGGAGAGCTAGAAGAGAAGTTGGAGTATTGGACCACTCTTGGAGGGAGTTGATCTGGGATGTCCAATCAAACTGACGTCTAATAAATTGTTTAATTAAAGTTTTGGGTAATTGTGGTTAGGCAAAAGAAGAATGGATTTAACCCTCTCTTTCTCTCGCCGACATTATACAGACCTGCTTTTTGTCAAACACACACACTTTGTTTTTGACTTTCAAAGCTTGTTTTATCCAGTAGAGTATTTCTTTTTTACAAGTTGATAAATTTTTTGACGAAATCAGAATCTCACAATAGTTTTTTTCAACAAAATATTCCAATATTTAGTGATTAATTGACTAATATTAATAATATTTTTCACCTGTTTTGGTTAAATTTAACATATCTTAATAAAGTTTATGCTGTTTCAGTAAGCGGCTTAACATTACAAAGCGAAGTCTTAATAATGCAATAATAACAATACGATTTTGTTTTTCTTCTATTTCTAAGGTCATTAAATACAACTTGGTATTCTGCGACGAGAGAGGAGGCGGTAGATCAGAGATCTCTCGTTCGTTTTTCCCGGAAAATCTGGGAAACAAAAAAAAGTTTCCATCGATCCTCGGAGAAAATTCGACTAGTCCACGAGTTTTTTCACATCTCTCTCTCTCGTTAAATCTCTCGACGCCTCTTCGTCATCTCCTGTGTTCACTTTCTCTCCTTTTTTTTTTCTTTTGTTAATCTCTCCTTCACCTTTCGATCTTTTCCTACTCGATGATGAAATTTTGATCAGATCCAGGTAGAATTATTCCAGAGATAATGTTTATGGATCGAGAGAGACGGAGTTCTGGTCGTAATGGGACTCCAGAATATAGCAATGGAAAATTCCGCAATGAAAATGGTTACGGATTCTTAGATCGATCGGAAAATTGCCGTGAGAGGAGTCCTTGTAGATCGTCTCCTTCAAGGATCGTACGGATCCCGTCGCCGACCTCGTCTCCTCCGCCTTCTAGCTCTTCACCGCCATTTCATGGTTCCAATTCCCCCGACCGTGGATATATCGAACACCGCGTCTCCAAATTTGATACTCTCGCCGGCATTGCCATCAAATACGGCGTTGAGGTAAGATTCGTTTTTCAAATATTGTTAAATTGAGGATGAAGTTTAGCTTTGATCTATAGTGATGGCTATAATAGAGCTCCTCGAGAATATTTGACTTTGATAAGGTTGTTGCGTATTATTGACATACAACGGTATTTTAATTAGAGATAAAAGTAGAGAATTAATGGTGTTGGTAAAAGGCATTTATCTATATATTTTTTATTTTCTTTTGGAATTGACGGATGATGAAGAACACATGAGGATAAAGTTAATCGTCAGAGAGAGCTGGATTTAATCCTATTTGTTTAAGCTTCTATGCTTTTGATGCTGGATTTTTCCTAATTGTTGTTCTGATTTTTACCTTTTTGTGTTTCTAAAAATTTCTACTTTAGGTTGCAGATGTCAAAAAGATGAATAATCTTGTTACTGATCTTCAAATATTTGCTCTCAACTCTCTTCAAATTCCGTTACCTGGAAGACATCCTCCTTCTCCATGTTTATCTAATGGCTCCTTAAACCATGGGTACTTTAAGCTTCTTCATTCTTCTTTATAATACTCTTTTAGATGATTTATCATATGCTATCTTTACCTTTCATGTACGAGCTAGTATTATGAGTTCTAGTGATGTATTCTTATTTCTGATAGTTGTAGACATTTTGTGTTCCACCATCAGTAAAGCAGCTTACATTACCCTTAAGCGTGTTTCTTATTTCCCTACTTTATTCTAAGAGTCTATACCAGCTTTTCTTGATTGGTAAAATGGTTTTGTAAGATTGCTGTGAGAATCTCAGCAAAGATAGAACTAGAATCCTGTTTTCTTCATATCATCGCAAAACTAGATATTCTATAGGAAACATTATGAACCTTTAGGTTCAAAACCTACTTCCTCAAGTCTTGTCCCCTCATTAATAAGTATAAAGTTGTCTGGGAATTGAGACTAACAACTAGAGACTTGGTTGTGTTGAAACTGAACCTGCCTATTTATTATTAAGTAATCCTCTTTTCATGGCTTTAATACTTGGAATCTTATTTTCAGAGAGGGATGTTCATGCCACGAACCGGATTTTCCAAACGATAGCAATGTGTTTGACTCATTTCAGTCTCTGAGACTGAAATCTTCGGAAAAGAAAGTTTCTCCAGCCATGTACTCACTCCAAGGTTATTACGGGCTAAAACCAGCAGACAGAACAGTCTCTGACGGAGGATGCTTCGAGATGGGAAATTACAAGACCGAAACTTCTCGTCATCTCTTTAACAATGGTGATAGTCAATATCTTAGACCTTTCCCATCCACAAACACTCCTTTAAACCACCACAGGAAATCAAGAAGCTTGGTCAATGCACTTATCGAGGAGGTCAACCAATCACCTGATAATAGCACTCCTCAAGATTCGAATTCCGATAAGTTTATAAGAAGACGCCAAAAATCTGAAGCTGATTTCTCATCCCGGACTCCAGAACTTGTGTTGAAAGAAGAGAACGGTAGCAGCAATGGCGGGTTTTTATCAATAGCCGGGAAAGGCTTAGCCTTAAGATCAAAAGCCTCGAGCAGAACCAATCTACAAGCAGAATCTGAGAATGGTAATTTCAGTCCGGTACCAATCAACTTGATGGATGCTCCAGTTTCAGACAGCTTTTCCAGTGTAAGAATATCGTCGAGTGCATCGAGTCTACAAGATCCAGAGGGTAACAGCAATAACGGTTCCCTATCTCTATGGCCAACGTCAAAATGGGGCTTGAAACCTGATTTGCTTACAACTGCGGCTATTACAAGTTCTATCTTTGATGGATTACCAAAGCCTTTAACAGGTCGTAGAAACAAAACGGCTTTGGACTGAAAGAAGTCAGTTTCTTGTTATTTTGTTCTTTTTGGGGAGTATACAAAGCAATTGGAAAAGAAGTAATTTAGCTTAATGCGGAGTAAATAAAAAGTAAAGAGATTAGAGAAAATTTGAAGCAAAGAAGAAAGAAGCTTCCAATGGATAGTCTGATGTAATGATTGGGTATTTTTTTTGTAAGTTATAAAAGTATCTTGTACCATTCCTGGGTGGGGTTTTTATCGGCAAAATTCGCAGCGTAGTTATATCTTTTCTTATTTTAATGAACATTGTCACACATTACTAAAATGTATTTTTATGCATTTATTAAATATTGCTTTTTCAAAAGTGAGGAAAAAGCTCTTGGTATGTTGATGTATCCTTTATTATTCAGCCACAACTCGAACTGAGCCAAAATGAAACTGTATTTTATGCTTATTATTCTGTTTTTTATTGTGTAAAGGTTTCTCAAATACAATGTGTACTATAGTGGCAATTAAGTTTTATAATCTTTTTTGTCACTATGGAACATTTAAAGCTTATAACATACAAACTTGGCATTTTAAGGTTAAGTTCAACAAATCAGCAGTGTAGGTTTCAATTGGAATATGTAATAAATAACATGTAAAAGAATATTGCAGCTAAAATGGTATCTTGAAGTTTATTGAAATAGCAACACGTAATATCCTAACTAATATACGATTTAAACATTCACGTCTAAATAAATAAGTGCCGTTTAAAATTTGAAAAAGCTAAGAAAAAAGAAAAATGCTTTCCAGACGTATTGAGGATTGTGCTGTCGAATCATTGACTAAAATATCGACGCATAGTGTGAACGTGTTAGCTCCATAACTAATGTCCAGTAGAGATGCTCTAAAAAAGATGAGATACTTCATAGCCTTAAAGCCTTAAACGGAGTGTTTTTTTTTTCGCGCACAAAGCAAATATGGGTCATCATTTTTTTACGTCCGTCCGTTAAGATTCATTTTAACCTTGATCTGATTAATCAAATCCACTAAAGAGTCGACAATAAAATATATCGCATAATCCAAAAAATAACTCAAAAAAAGCTATATAAAATTAACATCTAACTAGACTCGAATCCTCGACCTCAAAGAGGCATTGACACCTACTCTCACCACTGTCTGCACCACCGCTTTCGTCATTGTTACCGCCATTACCATCACCATCGCTGCCATCCCCGCTTATGACATCAGCAATATCATTGCTTACGCTGTCTCCATTACTGCCGCTACTGCTTCCAACGCGGTGGATGGTGATTCAGTAGTAATGGTGGCGGCAGAAGCGGCTGTTAAAACAATTAAATGCACAAACTGGTAACATATGTTGTATTTATTCTTACGGTCAAGGTTCAAACCTTTTCTCTCACAATTAGACAATTAGCTCAAGAGTTATTTATATGATGTGTTAACTTTTGCTTACTATTTGCTTATAATTCATGTAGAAAACATTAGTTATTGAAATCACTTTTCTGACAGTGAGACGAGCTAAAATATTTTGTTTTCTGAAATATTCTTTTAGATCGTTTCACATAAAAATATACGCTTTAGGTTTCGGCTCTTCGTTGCTATTAGTCCCTCCTCTTTAGGGCAAATATTTCAGCCAAAACTAACTCACACTTATCCTCTTTAGAGAAACTGGTTTGACTCTCGTCGCCGCTTTTTCCTCTCCCTCCCCTTTTCACAGTTATCATATACGTTTCAGGAGATCACTATTTTTTTATTTTTTATCAGATCCAAAATTTCCAAAATAACTAAATATGTGCATGTACTTTCTTTTTCTTATCTTCGCGATCCCATTTAAAATTGCACATGTTTTTTTTTTATCGTCTAGATTAAATATGACCTCCATAAAAGGAGTGTGAGTAACAGAGTTTGGAAAAACAAAGCACAACAGAGATAGAGCCTAGCCGCTCTAAATAAACAAAGCAGACAAACCATAACAAGAGCCATTACGCATGACTCATTTTCAATGGCTGTCTGTAACCAAGCAGGACCGCCCAAAACTAAGTAAGACTAAAATCTTCCATCTTTTGTGACGCTTCTAACTATATGTTTAGCCATCGAATTGGCCTGAGTCGACGATAACTTGAAAACACACCTACGAAAACCTTTTTATAGCCGCTGAATCCTAGTCAAAAAGGAACGGTAACTAGGCCATTTACAGGGATGAGTCATCGCCTCAATCACTGCACCATTGTCCAACCAAACCTCAATATCAGAGATTCTCAAATCCAATAAACTCCGCAGCTGTCCGGTTAGAAGCAGGTAAAAAGCATCTCGAGCATGAAACCGGACTTCACCCACCCAATAACGTATTATCCAAGCTCCTGCACACATACTTACTTCATTAACCCAAGATGAATGGATGTTGCATTTTAAAATCCCATTCGATGGTCTGGACCATTTTATAATTGCACATGTTATTATATTTATTATAAAAATCCCTATATATATATTACAGATATTTGTATGACAACGTGCAAGTAATCACAAGGCAATACGACTTTACTATGAGACTGACAAGTAACAATAGAGAATAGTGACATTGACTGAGTCTGTACTTAATTTTTCCGGTTTTTCATAATCTCAAAACATCAATGGGTAATAAAAAAATCCTTTTCTGAGTCCAGATATCTCAAAGATGATCCAGGAACAACAGATTCTATTACTCGATTGTGAGGAACAGACACAATTTGTAACCCTTAATGTCTATGAGAACTGGATGGTGGTCTAATTCAAGCAAGATTATCGAAAAAGGAGTTTAAAATAATGGCATGAAGAATATAAGATCAAGGAGAACAAACAACTTCAAGGCAATGATATTATCATTGAATAGGCCACATATCCTTAGCTTGTCCACTATATCCTCCTGAAGGTTGATGAATCATGACAGTTGCATTTGGGAGTGACCGTCTTTGTCCCTTGGCACCTGCTGCTAAGGGAAGTGAAGCTATGGATGCAGCTTGACCTAAGCAATTTGTGCTTATTGGAGAACGAATGTATTGCATAGTATCATAAATTGCAAGACCTGTAATTGCAGTTGCAGATAACCATACCGGATCAACATTTCATATCAATTACATAGGAACATACCAATAAGAAGATAACTACTTCAAACAAAACTCATAAATTCCAGAAATATCGTTCCATGGATCCACTGAGGGGAGAAGATTCATATCTGAAAATTGGGTCCAGTGATGTATTACAGTTTTATATTATTTGTTTGACTATGTCACCATCGTAAAGTCACATCTTATATTCGATTAGGACAAACAATTTTTGTTATATACGTTTACAATAATCGTGGAAAAAAAAACTGAAATAGGTATCCACAATCTCCGGAGAAAATACAAGTTTATTAGCATAGACCTAACGGTTTCAAAAATGTTGAAAAGATCGATTAGTTACACAAGAGAGGTTAAAGAAGAGACCTGAACCAAGAAGATCCACTTAAAAGTCTCTTCCCATCTTTCCAAAAGTTTGATCGTGGTTCTTTAGTTTGCATTTGTGTTAGCATTAACTATATAAATTATAAAAATGAATAAAGATAAAAGTGCTTTTTCGAAGTATTACGGTATATTAAGGTAACAAACACAGTGCTTTGGTCCCACGAAGAAAATTAATTAATTTATAGACACTATCACTGGAATTCGAAAGTTCTAGATTCTCGACGAATAGTTACAGAGAAACCCATATATATAATTGCCGTAAAAATATAATATATCGACTCAGGGACAAAAACTCTTTCACGTGTTCCTTGTTCAACATCACGTGACATCACTTTTCTTTTCATCTTAATCATCACTTGACATCACTGAATTACATATCCCACTCGAACCAATCCAAACGTTTTAAAACCAAGAAAATTCCTACTAGATTACAACAATAGGCTGCTAAAATATCGACCTCTAAAAAACACAAGACACTATAATATACTTTATGTATCCATTCACAATCGATCAATCATCGCTATTAAACGGAAAACACTGTTTATCCCTGCTTTAGAAAAAACAAAAAAATACGACCAAACCATTATAATATTGAAAACAAAACAAAAGAGATCGTCACGACAACGAAACGCGATTTTGCCGTCCAAGAAACCCGTCCAAAACGACTTTTCTTGTGTACGACTCTGAATTCAAATCCGGCACATACACAGAACCGTCGCTACCGCTGCGTTTGCGTTTGGCCAACGCGGCTACGTCTCTGAGACGAGGTAGAAAGTAACACCAAGCGGATGTACAGAGAATCGCACAGAGTCGACCCCAAACTAACATAATCATCAACGTCAATATAATGCTCGAAATCCCAATTACCGGGTCAAACTTTTTGACCCGTGACCCGTTTCTCGCCCCAGTTGGTTTCAAGTAGGGTTTCCCTTGACGGGTTGGATTGGATATCCGCTCCCGACACGTGTCTTCTCTTAAGGAACCCAGCGGTTCCATGGGTTTTGCTCGGTCGGTTACTATGTCTCGCAAGTCCTTCGGTTGTGTCTGAATAAATAAACAACGATCAGAAGAAGGAAAAAAAATCAAAATTACTAAAATCAAACAAAATCAATAAATGATTTATAGTCACACGGTAAAACCTATATAAAATCCACAAAACATATTAAATTTTCAAAGAATCATTTTGGTCATGAAAAAAATTAACTGTCTGAAAATGTTTTATTCTGTTGAAAAAAAAGGTGAAGTTTTTTTTGAGATTCTACGAAAGAGATACCTCTATTGTTTTCTGGTTCACGGCCTTATCATCAGCCGGGATATTCTCACGATCAGCCATACGACGTACCACCAAGAGGGGTTTCTGCTTATCAGTTTCATCTTCCAGTCTCCAAGTCGGTTTATCTGTTTCCTCTATCGGTGCCGGTTTGATCTCGCCGTTCCTCAGGCGAAACTTCGAACAAGTAAAACACCGACTTCGCTTCTTATTCTTCTTCATCTTCTTCTTCTCCCCACCGTCTTCCGCCGCAAACATCAGCTTCTCGGAGTATATTTCCCGGGAAAATCCGAAACAGCCGAGAAAATACGAAGAAGATCCGATTCTTTCTCGGACTCTCTTCTCTTTTTTCGCCATTGCAGTCGAATTGAAGGAAAGAGAAGACTTTGAAATATCGGTCGGAGCGGTTGGATTTTATCCTCTTTTATTTAGTTAATTACTTAATTTTAATAATATTTTATCACTGTTGACACAGTCACACAGTTTGGAAGAATCGACGGAACTTACACGGTGACGTATATTATTATTATTACTATCACAGTAAGGTGTATTTATTTTGTATTACTGTATACTTTTACAGTAAGGTCAAGGTGTATCCAGTAACGTGTATAATATTTTGTTGTAAAATAAAAATAAATATATAACACACTTATTCTTTTAAATCCCATTACTTAATTTCAATTGATTTCTGACATTTGTTATATAACAAATACGATGAAAGATATTTTGGAACTTTTATTCCACTGATCAGAACATTCATATATATTGAATTCTAGGGCTTTTCTTTTTGCCAATTTTAAACTAGTTCCTAAGGGCTGGTGGTATAAATTGGAATAATCAATGATAGTGACAATGCAAACTTGTCCTTATTTACGCTTTCATCACCAATCGGTATCATAACATAAATAGAAACGCGGTATTCAATACGGTGGAAAGATTAGAACGCAGATTAATCTTGAGAAAACTATTAATTTAAAAACATAGATTTTTTTGTTAAAGAATTGAAAAACAAATATAAGATAAACCAAAGTAAAGTTTGATCGAAGAAAATAACTAAATAAGTGTCGCAGTGTCCACGTTCCAACTTCTACGACGGACATTTTCGTTTAACTGTTTTCTGTATGACCCATTCGAATTAATCTGGAAATATTTTTTTTGGGCAATTTGCAAAAGTCATACTTAATCCCATAGAAAATGTATATTTTCCATCTTTATTCATTTTTTCACCTGGACCTAGTTATCTATTTCACCCCATTCAAGATCGGTCGGTCCTGAAATGTATATAATCCTATACAAAATGATAAAAAATAAAGGACTCTTTTTGAATAATACAATATGTCATAAATTATCATTATTATAACCATATAATATATACAACTACCAAATCAAAACATACCTTAAAAGATAATCAAAATCACCCAAACTACAACAACTACTTTTTACGTTTCATAAATCACTTGTACACCATTATTATACCCTTTATGGCACTCGGCAGTAGTAGTGGTCTATCTCAGAGACACTCCTCTTAACCATCTTCAGCTTCAAGCCATGCTTCATGTATATAGTTAAAGCCATCTTCGGCTCAACCTTATGACCACCCTTCAAATCAACCATAATCTTACAGCGGTAAATAATTGCGGCTGCCACATATTTCATCTGGTAATAAGCAAAATCTTTGACTTTACAGAGCCGGGGACCGCCATTGAATGCCATGAACTTATAGGCCGACGCAGTTATGTATCGGCCGTCTCTTAGCCACCTTTCTGGCTTAAACTCACCGCAGTCTTTCCCCCGAATCGTCTCCATACGCCCCATCGCGTATATTGCATATATAACCTTTTCTCCTTTCTTTAATTTCGTTCCATCTGGAAACACATCGTCTTCAAGTAACTGAAAATTATAAAACTTTTATCATCTGATGGAGTGATGAGTACTATATTTCTTTAACTTGAATAGAATTAAAAGTTAAAACATAATTTTGTGGAAGCCATCCACATCAAATGTACCAAAAATCCTTTGATAGTTCAAATTAAACTATATACATGTTCACACATAAAACAGAGTTTTTTTTAGATTGAATTAGAAGGAACTAGAAGGAATTATATACTTTACCTTGTCCCCAAATCTGACCTCTACTCAAAACGATAACCGAACAGAAATTTTGACAAAAAAAATCAAACAGATTTAGGAAGAAATAACTAAAAAAAACGAACCAAAAAGAAATGCCTACCCCTAGAACTCTTACTGGTTTCTTGGGAGACAACTAAACGAAACAGAGCACATACCTCTTTGTGATCGACTGGAACAGAAGGATACAATCTGAGACTCTCAGACAAAGCAGCTTGTAGATAATCCATTTTAATCTCTTCTCCTCTGAATATAGGTTCATATTCTATCTTCTTCTCTGTATCTCCATGATAATCTCTTTGTGATTTTGGTCTCTAGAGACAGTTCCTTCTTCCTTGTCCGAATTACTTCCTCAGCGAAATCATCCACACCTTTTATTGATTCCTTTAGCTTCTTCTCTGTTCCTAAATTAAGAGACCTCATGAGCTTCCACACGAATGAAGGCATCACAAATCTCATAACTGTTGCTTCTGTTGCATCTTCGAAGGCTTTTGCAAAAGGAATTTCAGGTAGATTTGGACCAAGACAACCTGGATCGACCCAGAAAGCAATCATACATACATTGTCGAATGTTAGTCTTAACAAAATGTCCTGAAGATCGATCTTTTCAGAAGTTTCTAGAACCGGCAAGAGTCTATTATGCACGAGTTCGTGCAACGATTTACAGGTTAATTGCCTGAATTTGGACGAATGGAACTCGGCGCTCGCTGTTTTCCTTTGCTGCCACGTTTCGTCATCAGCGTTGAATATCCCGTCTCCGAGTAGATCTTGAACGGTCTCACGAAAGTAAGAACCCTTAGGGTAGATAGAGAACCGGGTCTTGAGAAGACGCTCAACGTTCTTGGGTCGCAAGTAACAACGCAGTTGAGGGTGCTAAACCAAGGACCACTAAACCGGAAATTCCTGTCCTGGCTGATAAGGACATCGGATAACCATTCATAGATGTTGCTTCGGACTGCGAAGATCAACGAAGGAAGCATGCCAAGAAAGGGCCAAACGGGAATTCCTCGATGTTTCTTCTGGCGCAAGGAATGTATCGTGACAAACACAAAAAGAGCAATTAAGAGCTCAAGAATTTGAACACTCTCAAGAAAAACAACCTCCCGGAAACAAGAGGCTCGTGGCTTCCAGAACAAGAAGAGGAGACGAAAACGGCAGAAGCAGAGAGATTGTAAGAAGAAGAATTAGAGTTCATAATGACAAGATGGGAAGGAAATAGCAGTGTGTGGATAATTTGCAGAAAGAAAGAATACAAGTAATGAAATTGTTAGTTAATTAGTGGGTGAAGAATGTGAAATGAGAGAAGAATGAGTTAAGACGCATAAGTTTCGTGTTTGGCTCTCAATGCGAAATTGGGTTTGATTTGGTGAGCTAAAAAGTTCGGTTTTTTTCTAACGGTCTTTTAATTTGTGAGGCTCTTGATTCTCGTGTTTTGTTTTGTTGGTTTATTGGCTAAGCAGTGTTGGTATCCGTAATTGTTGGAAATTCTCTCCACTATAGTGCTCACGGTGATTCTAAATGATATAGCTATTACCGTTTGGGACGAGATGCTGAGGAGGCTGATGCAGAAGAGATCATTGAGATGGCTGGCAAAGCCACTTTATCTGAGCAACAGGAGCAAGTTCAGGAGACCATTCGCTACCAAGTTGAAAACTTTTGTTCTTTCATGGACGAGGTTCTTCTTCCTGATATTGACAAAACAGAGGAACTTAATGAGTCAGAATCAGAATCGAGTAGTTCTCCTCGTAAAAGCGGTCTTAGTTTTGCAATCAGAGGGAAGAGTAATGTTACAACTGCAGTCAATCCCGGTGAGTGTGAATAATATGTGTAGTAAACTAATAAAAATCTCCAGTTTCTTGCTATCTTAATAATTTTTCAATGATTCTTCTTCAGCACAGTTATTCCTGAGACTAAGCCGCTTAAACTCGCTGAAGTCTCACATCGGTTAAAGGATCAAATGGGACTTACCCTCAAGATCAAACCTTCCTTAGTACCTAACAAAGGTGTCCGTCAAGGTTGTTTCATAGAAGGTGAAGCAGATGTGGGAGCTGTCTTAGCCTTTTACACTAGTGTGATTTACTCTCCTGCTTTCTACAGATACATTCCTGGGTATCCAAATGTCAATGCACAGAACTCATATCTAATCACTAGGTATGACGGGACCGTAATAAACGCTCAACCTTGGGGTCTTGGAGGAGAATCACGGGAGGTATGGAACGGCTAATGTAAAACGGCTGAGATCAGAACAGACGCTAAAACTGCAGAAAACGGTTCAGACAAGGTAGTGAAGATGCTAAGTAGGCCGCTTGAAGGTTTGGATAACATAAGACGCGGTTGTTGAAATGAGAAACCCTTTGGCATTTGGTCATTTCGCTAGTGACTCGGGTAAAGATATGGATCCTAATGTCATGATTTGCCCGTATGACTTTCCTTTGTCAGAGAAAGAGATGCGACCTTACATTCCAAATGTAGCATTTGGGAACACTGGAGATGTAGAGATGAAGAAATTTGGAAGCCTCTGGTTTAGGAAAGGGAGTAGTAATAGCGGATTGGATGCTCCTGTACTAAAGACGCTTGTTCTAGTGGCTACAAGAGCATTGTGCAATGAGGAACTGATGCTGAATTACAGGCTGAGCAATTCTGAGAGAAGACCGGTTGATGAAGAAGAAGATTGCAGGAGATGGAGCTAAAGTCTCCGATTTTCATTTTGTCCCTCTAGTTTCGTAGTGGATATAAAAAGGGAACAATCGCAAGAGAAATTTAATCTAAATACAATAAAAAGGTTATGTTTCTCTCAAAATCAAAAAAGTTACAACAGATTTAGGAGGAAGAAAATGGACTTCAAGATGTTAAACTCCTAAACACTAGACTTTGTCCGTGTCACATCTCTTCCTCTACTTTGAATGGCTTAGATGCTGAAGAAGCCAGGACCAGCACGAGAAAGCAGTTCTTGCCCTGCATCTTTTCCCATCTTTACCATCTCTTCGAACACGTATGGTCCTTTTCTTGAGGTTTCAAGAACTGACACAAAGATGGAACAAATGAGAAATGGGTGATGTTACTCAATGGGAATGTTTATTATCCTCTCACATGTGTATTACTCAATGGGTGATGTTACTCAATGGGAATGTTTTCATACCTCGAGTACCGTCAGGGGAAGCAACCAATCCTCTGAAAATGCAGTTGCCTTCTTCGTCCTTGGCAGCATACCCAGCAATAGGAGTACGGCATGAGCCATCTAGCGTTTCAAGAAACGCTCTCTCACATGAAACTGCTAGTCTTGTTTCCTCGTGGTTCAGTGAGGCTAAATAATTTGCCTACAGATAGATGTAAAATACACAATAGAATCATTTATTCATTCGTAATATATCATAGATGCAATCATGCATTTACAAATGTCCCATGAAGGAGAAAAAGTTCTCCTATTTATATCAGAGGAATGGATATTCAAAGAAGACATACCATTTTATCATCATCGCTTCTACAGGCAATTCCGATAGCTCCTTGAGCAACAGCTGGAAGCATATCATCGAGAGATAAGATAGATGCGACATTCTCTGTCATACTCAATCTCTTAAGACCAGCTAGTGCTAATAGAGTTGCTTGGACCTTTCCTCCTTTAAGTTTTGATAGTCTTGTCTGCACATTACCCCTAAAGTTTTCCTCAACCTGCAGAGGCAACCACATATATCAATTGAAAGAAAGATAAAACTGATCCATAAGAAATGACAGTATCTATGTTGTGAAAAGAAGTGAAAACTTACATGTAATGCAGGGTATTTGTGAAGTATCTGCGATTTTCTCCTAAGAGAAGCAGTTCCCACAACGCTTCCAGCCGGAAGCTCAGCTAAGGAGGCTGCAGTCAGACAAATAAACGCATCCCGAACATCCTCACGCACAAGGTTACAAGGTAAAATCGTTTTTTCCGGTAAGTAAGTTGGGACATCTTTCATAGAGTGAACAGCTATGTCAATATGACCGTTTATTAAGGCCTCGTCTATTTCTTTGGTGAAAAGTCCTTTCCCACCAATATCAGCAAGCGGTTGAGACAGAATCTTATCACCGGTGGTTTTAATGATCTCGATGTGAATAGCTCCATCTTCAGTGAGTTCTGGGTGTTTTGACTTGAGCTTTTCTCGCGTCTCGTATGCTTGAGCAAGTGCTAGAGGACTGTCCTACACAGTGAGAGTATATAAGACGCATCAGAGGCTTAACTCATTCATCATTAATGCATTTTAGCTACTGAACTTACAGCAAATAATACAATATTTTTCAACAAGTACTTGAAACATAAAAACCTGATCTTTCTATCACTGCAGAGATTATCGAAGAAGAACCAAAAGAACCATTTATCATCTCTAGCCTAACAAATTATACAATCTAAACGCAGCTAGGGTTGACATTGTCTACTATAACTCCATCAGAACAAGGAAAACGGATCCGAGCAGAGGACGAGTCAAAATCGATAATTCGAATCGTATTTACGGAAACCAAAGCTAATACAATATAATTGGGACAATCATAGACTCAGAAGAGTTCACGGAAGAAAAAGAGAGAATGTTTACCTTCCCCTTGTGCCAATTCTGATGATAGCTGTTCGGGTCTTCTGTTCAACAGCAACACAAGCTTTCACGAACCCGTAAGAGCTCTGTTTTCGGAGACATTTAGCTAGAGCCGGAGAGCTGATTTGCGGAAGCGAGAATCCGATAACGGAGACCGAACCAAGGGAGCAGGAGTTGACCCGAGAAGAAGGTTGACGCGTGAGAACGACCTTGTGAGCTTGAGAGAGAGATGAAGTAGCAATATCCATGGATTCAGGTGGAGCAAAGTGCAAAAGTGAAGTGAGATTTGAAGAGATTTCGAGGGAAAAAATGAAAGAGAGATCAGAGATTTTAACTTCAAATAGCTCTGACCTCTTCCAGGATATTGGATAGGATAATTTAATCTCCTACAAATGACTCATACCAGTCTTATGGTGTTCCACAACCTTTTTCTTTCGCAGGCTCGTGGATTCATCCTTACTGGGCCGAAAGTGAATATTATCATGGGCCTAGACCAACTTGCGATCAACGCACCAAAAGGGTGAATCGAATATAACAAGTTGGGGCAATCGAAACGAGGGAGAAATTGAAACAGATCGAAATCTTCTAGAGAGCGAGCATGTCGTATCTTCTACCGCATCTGCACTCCGGTTGGGCTGTAGATCAGGCGATTCTGGCTGAGGAAGAGCGTCTCGTCGTCATACGATTCGGCCACGACTGGGATGAGACTTGTATGCAGGTCTGTCAAACGTTTCTTCCTCTTACATTTTTTTTTAATTTTGAGCTCGATTTATATTTTTTTGGTCGATTTGTAGTTCCTGATTTCGAGTCGGATCCTCTCATTCTGGAAAATTGCAATCTTTTGTGGTGATTGTTTGGAAATTTAACCATTCGTATGTTCTTTAGCTCGGAGCTGCTGAAAATTAGGGTTTCACTAATAATCCTATTTTTCGACTTGTTTCGCAAAAGAAAAGGTTTTGAATTTGTTCGTACTATTGTTCAGTTTGTGGTGGACCGGTGGTCTCTGCTTTGTTTTGTTTTTGCTGATTCTGTGATTTTAATCGTTTGAAACTTTAGCCATTCGTGTGTTCTTTACCTTGGAACGGATGAAAATTAGGCTTTCACTAACAAAGTTCGTATTTTGATTTTTTTTTTTCAGATGGATGAGGTACTTGCGTCTGTTGCTGAGACGATAAAGAACTTTGCAGTCATATATCTGGTGGACATATCTGAGGTTCCAGACTTCAATACTATGTACGAGCTCTATGACCCTTCAACGGTCATGTTCTTCTTTAGGAACAAGCACATCATGATCGATCTTGGAACTGGTAACAACAACAAGATCAACTGGGCTCTCAAGGACAAGCAAGAGTTCATTGATATCATTGAAACCGTGTACCGCGGTGCAAGGAAAGGTCGTGGTTTGGTGATTGCTCCAAAAGATTACTCCACCAAATACCGCTACTAACCGGGCTTCCCAACATCACATTCTAGTTTGTTTAAACCATTGCTCAAAACTCTTATGTCGAGTGATTCAGGTCAGTTGAAATATCCTATGAACTTGTTGCATATCTGCTTTGATGATTTGTGATTCCGGTTACATACTCCTTCAGTTGTTTGCCATTTATGTAAGTGTGTGCTTCGAACATAATTCAGTGAAATGAAACGTTGAAGCTGATATTGAGTTTATGTATATGCTTCTTGATCTTCTTAGCAAGTTTTATACTCAACCCACCAAAAACATAAGTTTGCCGTAAAAGCGATAATGAAGAAAAAATGGACGAATACGAGAAGTGGCATAATTGAATGATAAACATATAGGTTTTAATGTTCTATTGAAAAAGTAACTTGCATCCTTCACTAACCATTACAAAAGAAGTTTATAGATGTTGTTTGTATTCAGAATTAATAGATTTTGAAGTGATTATCAAGCATTGATTTCCCATGTCATCTAATGGGTTTATACTACAAATGGAACCGTAAATAGAAAGAGGCTGTTAGAATGACTTGGAACAACTCAATTTTTGGTATTCATTCTTTGGAGAAGTGGGAAATCATAAGCATGTACAAATGTCTGTTCATCTATTTTATAAAAGCAACCTCTCCAATGATGAAATGGGATTATATTACTTATTTCTGTGAGATGTTTGTACTTTTTCATTGGTATGATGCTTCTAGAGAAGATTTTTAATTATTTAAAAAATCTCAAATGGAAATAATATGAAAACTTATAAAAGTCCAAATTCTAGAAATATTGGGTTTGGGCTAAAATTGAGAAAAAGTGTTAGCCTTAAAAGGAAGCCTCTCTTGTCTGCTTTTGATCGGCTGATTCTTCAAAACAAAGCTCCGCTGCATTTTCTTAGCTCCATTTCCGTTTTCGTCTTCACACAGTTAGGGTTCACAACTTGATTTGGATCCGTAGTTGATCGAGATTACCAAGAAGAAGCCAATCAATCATGTCTAGGCAAGTCACTAGGCTTCTCGGATCTCTTTCATCTAAAGCTCGCCGTTGTTCTACCGGCGGCTCTGAGGTCTTTCCCTCATGTCAGTCTCTCACTTTGTTGACCCAATCTCGCTCCTTTGCATCGGATCCTCCACCTCCTGCTGCTGTCTTCGTTGACAAAAACACACGAGTCCTCTGTCAAGGTATCACCGGAAAGAATGGGTCTTTCCACACTGAACAAGCCATTGAATACGGCACCAAAATGGTAAAATCATGATTCTTAAACTTCGAATTGGGTATTTCTCCATTGTGTCTGCACTAACAGAATTACATTGATTTAGGGTTATTCTCGATTTTAACTAGATAGAGTTCGTTAGGACCTGCGAGTTCTCTGAGGTCTTAAACCCAAATTACATTAGATCCTGGAGATGAAATGGGTTTTCTAACTATTTTTGTTTTTGGTGATGATTGCTTTAATGCAAAGTGCTTTTGCTGATTTAGCTTTTGTGTTTATGTTTTTATTCGTTTAATAGGTGGCAGGAGTGACACCGAAGAAGGGTGGAACAGAACACTTAGGTCTCCCTGTTTTCAACTCTGTTGCTGAAGCTAAGGCTGATACGAAAGCCAATGCCTCTGTGATTTATGTTCCTGCGCCTTTCGCTGCTGCTGCTATTATGGAGGGTATAGAAGCTGAGTTAGATCTTATTGTGTGTATTACCGAAGGAATCCCTCAACATGACATGGTATATATATCATCAATCATGCCTTTGATTTTGTTGGTTATCTCTACTTCGATGCTTATTGCATAGGCTTGCATAATCATGTAATTGGGTCTTGATTCTCTCTCTGATTTGGAACTTGTACTGTTTTTTAACTAGGTACGTGTTAAGCATGCTCTTAACAGTCAATCGAAAACTAGGCTGATTGGTCCAAACTGCCCTGGAATTATCAAGCCTGGTGAATGCAAGATTGGAATTATGCCGGGATACTTCCACAAGCCTGGGAAGATTGGGATTGTCTCTCGATCTGGAACCTTGACATATGAAGCTGTAAGGTCTTTTATTTGTGTGTCTTGCCTTTGATGTTTTGTTCTCTGTTTCCCATCTCTCCCATGTTATATTTCACAATAGCCTCTGGCCTTGGCAGACTCTTAGAAAATATCCAAACCTGGTTCTTGGTTTTTTAAACTAATTGAGGTTTTGATATTTTATATAAATGGTCTTATTTTTCTTAACATTTCTAATTGTTGCTTTCGTTTTAACTAACTTTCATGTAGGTTTTCCAAACAACTGCAGTGGGTCTAGGCCAATCTACTTGTGTAGGAATTGGTGGGGATCCTTTTAACGGTACAAACTTTGTCGACTGCTTGGAAAAATTCTTTGTTGATCCCCAAACTGAAGGTAATATTTCTGAAATCACTGTATCCTCTAAATAGATTAACTGTAAAGATCATTTAGTAGAATAACCAGTCCAAATGCTTACCTAATCTCTTTACGCTGCAAGATTCTTGTTTTTAGAAGACTTTGATTCCTTTAGTGTAGTTAGTAGCTTAAGTGAAAGATTTTTCTCTTTATCCCCGAAAGATGGAAACTGAGAAACAGCTGGCTGTTCAGGTATTGTTCTCATTGGAGAAATCGGAGGCACTGCAGAAGAAGATGCTGCAGCTTTGATAAAGGTATAACTAAACCACTGCGAATCTCTTTGAACCCAGTCCATCTATTCTCATTCTTTCAAGTAAAACTCACTTTTTGGTTTTTTATGAATATAAACAGGCAAGTGGTACTGATAAGCCTGTTGTTGCTTTTATTGCTGGACTTACCGCACCACCGGGTCGTCGAATGGGTCATGCTGGAGGTATTTTCATAAGCCATCTAATACCTACAGATTTACTACTTTTAGTTCGTTGCTCTCACTCACTTCTCTGGTCTTTTTTGTTTTGTTGCAGCCATTGTTTCCGGTGGTAAAGGTACGGCCCAGGACAAGATTAAGAGTTTAAATGATGCCGGAGTGAAGGTTGTTGAATCTCCGGCGAAGATCGGAGCGGCGATGTATGAGCTCTTTCAAGAAAGAGGTCTTTTGAAGCAGTGAAGTGAATTTCACTAGCTCTCGCTTTTTTTTCCATCTTGAGACCTTGAAGAAAAAAAGAACAAAAAAAACCCCTAATTCCACGCCATGGATGGCTGCATTCTTTTGGGGTTGTTTTGCAATTAAAGAAGAGTGATAATCAAATGATTTGACTATGAGAAGTTACAAATCGAATTTGCTTGAAAATTCTTCTTACCGAGTTAATGTTAAATGGGTACGTTTATTAAATTGGATCGTTTTCCAATGATATCTTCCATTAAATTTTTTGAGCTCACTGTCAACCCGTCAAAATTGTTTTAACTCAGAATTCATTGAATCATTCATGTGTTTTTCACTATCATGATTGTCAACATCGAGATACATCCAAGTTCCAGTCAGATGCAACACTGCATAGATCTTTTCGGAGTGAAAATTTGTTTTGTCATGAGCTATGAATCTATGCGGTGTTCCATTCGATTCAATAATACTATGTCCTGCAATTTTCTTCACTCCTTTCTTCTCCGTTGCTTCTCTCATAGACCGTGCCGCGTCGAACCGCTTGTTGATCGTATAAACCGACATACCATCCATCATTATGCGGTTGCAACTCTACAAGCTTCTTTCCAACTGTTTCCGCAAGACCAAAATATATTTGAAACAATCTAAGATTTATAGTTTAATAGGTCAGCATATTTTTTTGCTAGACTTGGAGTAAATCAGTTTGAAGAAAATGAAGATATTGTAGATGTAATTGTTTTGTGGGATATGATGAGTAAGTCGAGATTTTGGACTTTAGGAGTCTTTAAGTAAATGTTCATATCAATCGATGATCGCTGCCTGTTTGGTCTCCGAAGTCCGAGCGTCTAATTCACGGTAGTTAAATTTTGAACAATGGCAGAAGATAAAGCGATCCTCCCTGTCTAAAGCACGAGATGACGTGGATTATTCTGATTGGTGGAGTAAACAAAGAAAATCTAGGAGGGCATCGCCATTTAAAAAACTAGAAGAAAAAAAAAAGATATTTTGTATGAAACACGAGTTGACTATCCTTTTGCAGAAGTGTCACTTTCTTGTATTTTCGTCCACACCCCATAATTCTACAAATTAATAAATAAACAGATGAGAATGGGCTCCAGCTGTTTAACACATTTTACAATTGTCAAATGATTCGTACCTATATAATTAAAATATATATGCATTTTTGGTAATTGGTGATCATTAAAAATCATGGATGCACTTATCCAGCTAACCCTAAGTCCTAACTAATCATTTAGAAAATCCCAATTACTACCTTAATATAACTTTTAAAAAGAGCTGGTCACAAATAATTATGTTTTCTCTGTTAACTTTTTTGTATCGACGTATTCTTGTTTATTAACTGAATGTGACTAAATTTTCTCCATGTCTCTAGTTTTGTGGTTCCCCAGCTGTGAGTCGAGTTCTAATTTTAAGCTCTGGGAATTTAAGATGCAACAAACTTTGGCTTTATCACTTTTAATGATCATAACACTTTAGCATCCTAATCAGAATTTTTGATTACTCCTAATTTCTGTTTTCCTAGTTTTCGCAAAAAGCATCCTAACTCATGATTATATAGTATGGACGTGTATAAGTGACACATTACCAACTATACAATGATCACAACATTTTTAAGGGTTTCATAATTATAACAAAATACTTCTTTCATTTCATATTAAATGTCTTCTATGACTAAAAACTAGTTTTATATTACGTTTTAAATTTTCAAGGCAACTATTTGATAAAATTTTCAATTTTATTTTTTATTGATTTAATGAATTGACCAATAAATTTTTTTATAGAATATATTAAAATGGGTAAAATATAAAATTTAAAGATTTTCAATATGTGTGGAAAACTTAAAACAATACTTATATGAAACCGAGTGAACATTAACACTGTGAATGATATAAAAAGAGCTCAGACCATAAATAGAGAAATTGTTGTCGCGAGAACATTAACACCAGTTTCATAAAAGCGCGTAATTGTCATTTTATTGGAGCTATATATTTTAGAAACAAAAAAGAATACATAATCACAAATTAGTAGATGTAAAATCAATAAACAAATTTCTTTTAAATCGTAAAAATGAAAAATCGTAATCAGTGTTGGTTTGAAGTCTGCTCACCAGTCAATGACCTCATTGATTGTCTTTTATTCCACAGCTGACTCCCTCGACGACTAACTTTTCAACTATGGTGGAAACTGGGAACAGCTTTTGTTTTAAACTAATTTCCCACATCCTTTAAAAATGAATTAAAACCATGACTTCGACTGTTCGATGTATCCTTTAAAATGAAGTAGTAAAAGTAAATTAGGGAAAAACAAAATATAGTGTGTTTACTGTTTTCTAATAATACTATGATCTCTTATCACTATCTCTTACTAATTCTAACCGATTTAATCCTAATGTGTCTTCAGTACTGACTTGTAACATTTGTAATTAAGCTTCGGCTCTAACTCCATCAACCAAATAGATGGGACCCACCTTCTAAACCTAAACCTTAAATACTCCTGCCGGACCTTGGGTCCACAAGCTACGGTCAACACCGGAGTCAGCGCGTGAGCTCAAACGCGTCCGGACAGAAATGCTCGCCAAATTAAAAAAAAAACCTAGCAGAAGTGAGCTGTGTGGGACCCCACCAACCATGTGCACTCCTTCCTGTCTCCATCAGCTTCCCTCAAATCATTTACCTCCTCCTCGCCTTCTTCTCCTTCCTATGCTCCAGAAAGATAGAGAAAACCCCACATAACGAAACCCTAACTCCATGGCGAATAACGACGGAGCAGTGACTAACGGTGTCATAATCGAGCAGACGACGTCGGTGGGGGTTAACAAAGGAGCTCTTAACGCCGTGAAGAAACAACCGTCTAAAGATCGACACAGCAAAGTTGACGGAAGAGGGAGACGGATTCGTATGCCAATCATTTGCGCAGCTCGAGTTTTCCAGTTGACCAGAGAGTTAGGTCACAAATCCGACGGCCAAACCATAGAGTGGCTTCTCCGTCAAGCTGAGCCTTCTATCATAGCCGCCACCGGAACAGGCACCACTCCAGCAAGTTTCTCCACTGCTTCTCTCTCCACTTCTTCTCCTTTTACACTCGGAAAACGCGTCGTCAGAGCTGAGGAAGGAGAATCCGGCGGCGGAGGAGGATTAACAGTGGGACCTACAAGTGGGACTTCGTTAATGGGTGGTGGTGGACCTGGTGGGTTCTGGGCGGTTCCAGCGAGGCCGGATTTCGGACAAGTATGGAGCTTTGCAGCCGGAGCTCCGCCGGAGATGGTTTTTGCACAACAGCAACCAGCTACACTCTTCGTCCGCCACCAGCAACAACAGCAAGCTTCCGCCGCCGCGGCAGCTGCAATGGGTGAAGCTTCAGCAGCTAGAGTTGGGAATTATCTTCCGGGTCATCATCTCAATTTGCTTGCTTCTTTATCGGGTGGGGCTACCGGGTCGGGTCGGAGAGAGGACGACCACGACCCACGTTGAAAAAAGGGTCTGGCCTTTGGAATGTATAGAAAGATTCCTACGGTTTATTTCATCGAAAGTGGTTAGAGAGTACTTAAGTTGTGGTTTTTTTTGGCTCATTTTTAGTTAAATTTAAGCTTATTGCTTGTTTGATTAGGGTTTTAGGGTTTAAGAATATTTGGTCTCAAAATTGATTTCGGAGAGTGATAGAAAGAGAGATCGATTGAATGATTGTGGTACTAAAAACGCCATAAAGCTCTGGTGTTACCGGCGAAACAGAGCCGTCGTCAATGACGTAGAAAATTAAAGTACAGCAAAAAAATCTTATGTTCAGTTTTGTGCGTGACCTTGACCGGATGATTTGGTCCTGTTTTTTATTCATTAGTATAGACAAAGAAATTAAAAATAAAAAGTGACGAGTGATTGAGCTTTCTAGACTTCTTTGTTTAGCTCACTCACGCAAAATGATTTCATTAAATTTAAATTCATCAAAGGACAGTGACATGAACGGTTTGTAGTTTACCAGTAGCACCAATTCCAACTATTTAGAAGATAAATTTATTAGGGATGCCATAAGACGAACAACAACAAAAAATCTAAACGAAAACTTAGTTTGGAATAATCTGGTTCTGATACAAAGAATGACAAACTCCTCTGTTTTTGTTGAACTTGAGCTCATCTTGGGCCATGAGTTACTTCTTCCAAGACCACTTCCCCAACCTCTTTAGATGCTCGTTTTTTGTTTGTTGTCAACAAATTTTATTAAACGAAGAAATTATACCAGCCAAATAACTCTTAGTTTTACAAGTTATGATGAGGAGCATTACTTGAAGCAGTTCTTTGCAGAGAGAATACCTTATGAGGAGCATTACTTGAAGCAGTTTTTTGGGAGACAGTATGTGGAGTATGCGCTGAGAGTTCCTTCTGGTGTTCCCTTTGTAAACTTACATTAGATCAATTATATGAACATATGAGTTTGGTTTATACTTTTTACAGAGAAAATTAATGAAAGAGATGTTACTCAGTCATGTCTCAGATAATGTTTTTGTCAATGGTGATTATTTATTTGGTTATCGAAAACTGAATTAAAGGTGAATTTTTAATTGATTTTTGATCAAACGAGGCTGATACAGATCATTCGGCAATATGTCCTTAGTTGAACGTATCAAATTATATAAACAGAGTTTGGTACATTTCGATTAAAAGTTTGGTTTGAAGTCGATTCTGTTGGGTTTGGTTTGGCAGAGTTTAGAAATGTCCTTTTTTGGCTGAATATTGTAAATACTCTATCCGAGCCAGAGATTTATGAAAACATCGACCACTGTTTTCTAAAAGCGATATCGGTGCTTTAGCTCCGGCGATAGAGCGAGCTGTTTTCATTGTCTGTAAATTCGAGAGGGAAGACCATGTTGTGCTGAGGCTCACGTGTGTTGCAGAATTTATCATATCATCATCATCATCATACTTCAATTGGATTAGGATTAGGGATTTGTGGTGATAAGATTGTGCAGCTCTCTTCATTCTTCCTCAGGCCTTCTCAGGCTATGGCGAACAGTCATTTCAGCGGATGATTTTTTATCTTTTGTTGGAATGGCCGAGGTAAATATCCTAACCTGTAGTATTCATGCCTTTCCTTTTCCTTTTGGCATAAATGTCGTTTGGTTCAAAATCCACTTTTCAAATAAACCAACCTTAGATTCCTGTTCTTTGAGATAGTTAAGCATTGGATATGATTTGCTGATCAAGTTCCTTTTTTTAATCAATTTGTACTCTCTCCAATGGTGACTACTGACAATATATATATATATATATATCTGTACAAGCTGGGCTCCAATAGTTGTCAAATGTCATATTGTGGAAACCAAGCACCGGTAGAGTACGAGATAGAATTTGTCAGCGTGCGACATCTTACCCCATGACAGTTTGTGGAGAAACTGTCAAGGGAGCTCAGAGTCTGTAGAGTTGTGGCAGGTGAACTTTTAAAAGATTCCAACCCACTCTTTTCTCGTACCTTTTTACGTTGAAACACAAAATAAATTATTTGCCAACATCTTCTTCCTCAGGTGAAAATTACCGATTTGGATATAAAGCTTCTGGTGATACCTCTGATCTAGTGAGACTGTGCGAGGAATATAGTATCACTGCTTACATCATAAACTCTGTTATGGACAAGAATCAAGACTCAGGAAAGAGAGACTCAGGGGACTCAAAAGACAGAGGGCAAGTCTCTTCTACACGTGTACGCCAAGCTTATCTTGCAAGTCAGAACCCAAGATATGCCGAGTGAAAGGAGGATCTCAATCCCAAGATCATCAATACTTAATTTACCGCCTGGGAACTGAATTTATGAGGCATGTTTGCTTCTAGTTGGTGATGACTCTTCAATTCCGTGTACCGTAGTTGTTGATACATCAAATATTCATGTAGAAACAGAGGAGGTACAACTCTGTAATTTAGATTGGTCTCAAGAATTTCGACTCTTGAGTGTTGAATTCGGTTGATTCAACCTTAGTCCCTATAAATTCATTTGTACTGTTTGTGTCTGAATTGAAAATTCTTTGGAGGATCCAAGAGTGATCTGTTCTCTCCATCGTTCAGTTTCGTCTTTAAGAGTATGTTTCTTGAGAAGACATAACCCAAAAATTTCAAATTTACCATTCCACAAATTATGGAAATTCAATCCGACCATGGCATCGGTTAGCATTAACGAAGCATTAAGCAGCAGCAATGTCATGGGTGATTTCATGGCCGGACAGCGACAAGGGCAAAGACCTGTTTCAGTAAATACTGAACCAATATGTTGTATGATGAAACAGGCTGGCGCGTGAAGCTCTTTGATTCTTTCTCTGCCATGAATATAACTCAAGACTGCTCACTATTCTTGTTATTTAGTTAGGGAAAGATTGAGCTTAAGAATCTTGTAAAGACTTTTGAATATACTCAATTAGCCTTAAGTAAGCAAAGGTTCTTCCTTATGTACTCTGTACTTCATTGGACGTGTCTGGACACATTACTCTGTATATTTTCAAGCGCAAGATAATAGTTTCCATTTGAATTGATTGAGCTTTGCAAAGATAAATGATTTTCTTAATATATTTATCTAATATTGTCTACAATGAAAATGAAAAAAAAACAAGAAATTGAGTTTGTACAGTACTGTCTGTCTTTCTAGGATATTATCTGACCAATCAGGTAAAAAAATGAAATGAAATATTTCATCTAAACTCCAAAGCTCCTCAGAAATCACGGTTTTATTGCTCTTCATTGTCTTCAAAGCTCAGATAAAGAGCCTTTTCAAGGCAATTGAAAGCTTTCTGGTAGCTCAAGAACCCCATAAACCAGAAGTCAAAACCATCGACCGTGACTACTTCCAGGTACTTCTGTGACGGTTTCTTTGTGTTCTGACTCTGGTCCACTCTCTTGATCTTGCACAAAGGAATTGACACTTTGTAATGGATCCGGATCATGTCTCCTTGAGAAGAAGCCACCTGTATTGATCTCTCGCTGCAGAACGCCATTTTCTTGGAGGAAATAAAGAGAAGGCCGGCGATGGGACCTGCCGTTGTAGACAAGTAACACTGGTACGTTTTGAACAGTTTCTCATCTTCACTGACTTTGAAGAGCCGCTTATAGATCTTTTCTAAACCTCCGACCTGAAGAATCCTAGCTCCCAAAGATAGCTTTCTTTTCACTGTTTCGGTTAGCTTTGGTCTTAGCTTGTTCTGGTCTCTACCTCCATTGGTGAAACCATTGGTTTCCTTCTTTTTAAGAATCGAGTTTCCGTTGCCTGTCAAAAGAAAAATAAAACCCTGTTAGCTTTCATTGCCAGAACAAGAACGGTAGTTAAAAGAAGAATGGTAGCTAAAAGTGGTCCTAACTTTGTTCAGATTTCTTGGAAGAAGTTGAAACCAGGAACTTGTTAATCGAAGCTGGATCAGGTAAGTAACCCATCGGAGTATTCTTCCCGGCTGGAAATCTAATTACTTGTTGCTCAACTCTGCCCATGTTCATCTTTGAAGGATTGAGTAATTATTCTTGATCTTGAATCTTGAGGCTTTTGTGATTTGTAAAATGAAGCTGTTTTATGAAATGGTTTGGTGCAGGCTAAGGTATTTAAAGGGCAAATAAAAGCAAAGATAGTGAATATTTTTTGTGGAAACTTTTGTGACCCTAAGATGAGTCATGAATGGGTCATCAACAATTCAGCAAAAGGGAAAGAAAGCTTATATATATATATATATATATTAATTTGAATGTTTTGGGGGATTAGGGTTAAAGCAATGTGTTTGGCTACTTTAAGTCACAGAATAAAGAGGATCGAAGGAAAAAAGGAAGATAAACATGATCACACAGCCCTCACGTTAGACTCCGACATGCTTTTTAACCTACAAGTTGGCAAGCTGCATGCTTTATTTTTTGTTTCCTTTTTTTGTTGTATTTTGATTCGTTATATATATATATATATATTAGTTATATACTAATAGTTCTTTATTAGTTTTACGTTCTAAGAGTGATAAGATTTTTAGTTATGAAAAACTTCTTTCATGTTTATATGGTATATTCAACATTTTTGTGAATAGTTGGAAATGGAAAATGAAAAAAAGAAGACACGGAAAACAAAATAAACTATACGCTGACTTATGGAGAATGGACGTCGTGGCTAAGGAGCTTTCTGAGGTGGCATCGTGACCTTCTGATGTCATAACGTTCTTTTTGTTGCTAAGATAAGGTTTTATTTTCTTATTAAATATTAAAGCTAAGGTTTTTAAAAATAAAAATTAAGAAAAAATACATAGAATGAAACACAAAAGGAAATATGATTTGAAATGGAACCCAACCATAGATTATAGAATATACCTGTCGGTGTATTCGTCACCCATGTGATCTACACAACATGCATGCAAATGCGTGATTTTTGCATACTTTATATTAAGAGATTGACACTATACATGATTTATGCATGCTTTACGTTGTATTCTATGTTGAAGTAAAATGCTTAATTTTTTAGCTATAAACATTTTATGAAAATTCGCTATTGAACATAAAGGTTTAATGAAGTTGTGACAGTGATATTGTGGTTGAGAACGAGTATGGATTTCTACGAGATTATATTTTAGCGACTTCGATCTCATGTAATCAATATATAATTATCAGTCATTTGAGAAACGCCTGATTCTAGCTAGGAGTGTCGACATGGAATGGCCGGCCCATCCGTTTTAATTAGTCATATTTTACATTTCATGCAACAGGTTCAATTTTTTTTGTGGCTTTTGTTAGACTATACCACAACAAAGGAAGACTACCCACCAGTTTTAATGTGTAACCTCTAATCCGCGAATCTCCATATGTATATAGATATTATAGTATCATGAATTTACTTAACAAAATCAAGATAATCTACCACATTTCAAGTTTTCAACATTTATGTGTTTGATTTATTGGTTAGGTGGATAAACGTATCAGTCGGATAAGATAATTAAGGCTTTATTAAAAATAAAATAAAATAATCAGGGGTTTATTAAGGGAACAAGTGAATGCTTTATCAAAAAAAAAACGCGGGAAATTTGAATTATGGCAACGGGCTAATTTATAGAAATCGAAGTCAACGTACTCAA
This sequence comes from Cardamine chenopodiifolia, assembly GCA_963922655.1. Lineage (NCBI taxonomy): Eukaryota > Viridiplantae > Streptophyta > Magnoliopsida > Brassicales > Brassicaceae > Cardamine > Cardamine chenopodiifolia. The sequence continues at coordinate 15,268,006 of OZ000464.1, read as the reverse complement.
AAGGAGAGGAAGAAAGTCAATACTTTGCAACGGTCACATCTTATATGCAATAATATAGCTTATCCTCTAATCGTTAAAAAAAATTCTGACGTGTTAAATTAGATATATATATATATATATAATTTAAATAGTTGACACAACAAAGAATTGGAACATAGAAAAGAATAATGAGAAATTGCGATAGAACAAGCTAGTCCTGGCTCATACGCACACTTTAGGCTTACTATAATTGTGACATCTAAGTTTCCAAGGTACTTATATAACAGATTACAATATATAATAAAAAGGATAAAGGCAAACGAAAAAGGAGAGATTAGTTTAAATTCTGATCATTCATCTTTGGAATCGTACCTCCCAAACTAATATGCAGAAGAACATCTCGAAATCATCAAATTAAAAAATATATACAACTAGATTAAAATGTTATGAAAATAAAAAGCTTTCGACGTTACAAATTTTTCATGATAGAATTTAAATATAACTTACATATGAAGAAAGAGAGACTAGGGACGAGGAAAATACAAGGAATAGAGGAGGGAGAAGGGATTAAGGTGAGGCATTTCATTATTACATTGAGAAAGATAAATAATTAATATACAGTAAAACTTCTATAAATTAATAATATTAAGATCGAAATATTATTAATTTATAGAGAATATTAATTTATAAAGAATATTAATTTATTAATAAGTTAAATTATTAATTTATAGAGATATTTGTCTTCTTTTTTAATCATATTTAGTTAGACATTAGAAAACAATTATCGCTTACAAAAAATTTCATAATTTTTTGATGCAATTTGAAACTATATTTATTATTTTTTTGAAATTATATTTATTATAATGCAATTTGGATTGAGTATTTCTGATACTGGCACCTCATATTCAGCATAGTTAATACAAAATCAGACTAGAAGATAATCTTCTGGTTTCGACAGGATTTTGCCTTTACTTCCTTGACTCCAGCTGCAATAGATCAATATCTTATGCTTTGCGTCTTGTAAGAGTATACATTTTGCAGGCATGAGGCTCCACTAGGGCAGAGAGTTGTGTTTTAACACGCGAATGTGTCGAATGCTGCATTCATTCATAATCATGGTTCATGATTAGGTTTCAGGTGTGGGTAGTAGTAAGAAAACATAATTCTAAAGCATGCTTTGTTTATCATAATTTACCGCCCATAAGTCACGAGCATCAACAATAGCTGATGATTCAAGGCCAATGTCTGTCCATCGAGCTGTGATGTTTGCAGGTAATGATCCTCTGTTCCATAGGATGACCGCTACTTGTTTCTTGCTTAGTGGACCTGCCCATACCTGCATTGCACCACATATGTTATGCCTCTATGTTCATAGTGTTCATGTTTGGCAAGTGCATACATATATTGATGATAAATATAATACCTCAAGATCACCGTCTTTCTTGATTTTCTTTCCCTGGATCCCAAGTTTGTCTGAACATAAACAGCTCAAAGGCTCTTATCACTTTTGGAATTCATATGAGCAGATTTTGATGTGTTTAAACCCATTTTTTTTATTTTGGTTATTTACCTTGATTAGCAGCAATCACCTCTTTGTTGCTAAGTAACTCAAAGGTATCTTTGTCCATCGATCTAAGATCGCACCCGATCAGCAGAGGAGCCTGCAAGAGAAAACACAATCCAACATCGGTCAAGTAGGGAAGCATTCATACTCTGTTTAGGGATTTCAGGTAAGCAACATTCATACTTTTGCCAATGCCCAGATGCTGAAATGTGACCTGTATTCTTCCTTAGTCATGCCTCCATTTCCCACTTCGAGCATGTCTGGATCTGTTTCAGTTTTACCCGTATACCCATATTAGTTTCTCGGTATTTCAGTGAAGTTACACCAAAATATTTACCGTTCCACGAGCCTGGTCTTGCATAAGATGCCCATCGATCGTTCTGATCCGCTATCATTGTCATGCTAACAAGCAAAAAAAAAAGAAGAAGAGCAAAACATCTTCAAGTTCTTGGTTCACTAAGACTGCAAAAAACCCATTAAAGAACACAGACCTTTTCCAATTATCTTGGATATCTCCAGTTGTTCTCCAACTGTTGCCAATATCTCCTGCCCAAGTTGCTGGATCCTCTTGCCCCCTGTACTTATTATTGTTTAGTATATCACCAGACCAAATTTGTGTGAATTATAACACAAGTGAATCTTCTTCTTAAATAGTCTTCTTACCATTCACACAAAGAGAAGAATATGGATCTTCCTGAATTTATCAGAGCTTTGCTCATCTTTGGATATCTTTCTTTTGGACTTGTCCCTGTATTTTCGCAGTTATCATACTTCAAGTAATCTATCCCCTGTCGAAAACACAAAGCTTCAAGGTTTAGGAAGTGAGTTCAGATATAACACACAAATACATACATAAATACATACATACCCATGAGGCAAATGTTTTGGCATCTTGTTCTTCATGGCCAAGTGAGCCAGGCATAGTTTGGCTGCAGGTAAGAGTCCTAGAAATCGAGAAAAAGATGATCAACCAAGAAACTATGTATTGACAGGAGTTATTTAACATATTTCTCTTGTGTGTATTTATGTCTATACCCAGCATCAGAGTATATCCCAAGCTTTAACCCTTTGCTATGAACATAATCTGATAAAGCTTTGATTCCTGAAGGAAATGTCGATGCTTTTGCAACTAAATTCCCCTGTCAAATACACCAAAAATACATCTCATTTTTGTTCTTAGATTTCTAAACATTCTTAAAACATAATATTTCTTTTGGGGGTTTATTTAACCTGAGAATCTCTCTTAAGTTCACCCCAACAATCATCTATAAACACAGAGTAACAGAATACGATAATTAGAAAACAGAGAGATGGAAAAACAGAATAATAACACCAAAAATATCGTTCTTTTTTTACCTATGTTGATGTATTTGTAACCTATTGCAGCGAGACCACTTGAAACCATTGCATCAGCTGCAGAGAAACACAGATTATTATTATTATAATCAATCAATCAATCAATCATGCACAAGATTTATTTACTCTGTAGTCGAATCAGTAATCACCGGTTTGTTTGATGAGAGTTTCATTGATGTTACACTGAAAATGATTCCAGCTGTTCCATCTGATCAGAGAGCAATAATAAGAGGTAAATAACTTGTGAGTCAAGGAAATAAAAGCACCCCCAAAAAAATGAAGAGGATCGAACCCCATTTGAGGAGTGAGGGCAAGTCCATTGTTCAGCAACATTCGACTCTGAAACCCATCAATGATCTGAGTCAGAGTCAGAATGAAAGTAGTGACTCTTAAGAAGAAGCCAAGAAGAACCATTGCTTGATTAAGCTTTTTTCTGGTTTCCTTCAATGACTATCAACAGACTGGGAGAAAGACAGAGAGATTCAAGAAAAATCAAAAATGGGTTCTGTAATAAATGTTGTGGGATCATGCCGATCTCTGTATATACACACACCACACTGTGACCCTCCTTGTTATCTCCAAAGCAAGTGGGTCGTTTTCGTTTACGATTTTTTATTTTATTTTCTGATTTATGTAGTCACGGATGTGGTGTCTAGATATTATATTAGATTGTGATGCAAAAAAGTGTAAAGAGATTGAAGAAGAGATGAGGTTGTTTGGAGAGTAACTGTGTAAGACGTATTCATAATTAATTTTAAGTTTTTAACAAATTAGTGATAGGCCGCTGATGTTATTAATAGAAAAATAAAGTTAACCAGTAACAAAAAAACAAAAGTTTGTATATTTTGTTTTCTTTAACAAAATACATATTTGTTACTGTCTCAGGAAGTGAAGTATATAGCACAGTGAACTTCCAATGTTTCAGGTAAATACTTCGCCCAGGAGGACTATATATTAAGCATAAGCAAGGATTTTTGGAGTGACCCACTTTTAGTTATGAATAAAAAATTAAGTTCTGATAACGCCATTTAGATCCAAAATACAAAAAACAGAATTCTTCACGCGTTTCAATAAATGGTTAGGTTTTCATTGTCACTATCGCATTGGACTCTAGTATATACAATCGAATATTTGTATGAAATACACAGTTATATTTATATATTACAAATTATATATGTACTGATATTAAAATTATATTACATTTTACAGATTACACCAGTCCCGCATGTCAGTGGCCATTCGAATAGTATATACTCTGTTCTGATTATTAAAAATTGAGCATGCTGTCCGAGTGTGATGTTTGATGATTATGATATGCGCTTGATTGTTGTTAAACGATGTGCTATATTTTAAATTTTAGAATGTCACCATTTAATAGTAGTACATATTTGTTTAGACTTAAAATGCTATGAAAACATAACAAAGCCTGTTTGGCTGTTTCTAGCTAGGTTAAAAGTTTTGAACTAGACCAAATGGCAAAAATAACTGACCTGACTATCTTTGATGTATTGTAAATCGATATCGCAAAAACATAATTTAATTTTCAAAAATAAATTTAAATCAGCATATATATAATGCCACAGTGGTAGAAAGAGTATACTTTAAGGCAAAGTCTTCAGTAATCGAAATGATGAGAGATTTGCTTCCTCGGGTGGACCAAAATGCAAAAGAGATTTAACGTGTGTCGTACGCATCAACATTAAAAGCAAAGAGTTCATCATTCTGTGGACACACATTTCGTTTGGAACTCAGCGGCTAACAGTTTAAGGATTAATTGTATAACAATAACCGTTTGAGCAAATGTATAACAACACCGAATTTGTTGTTTTTACAGAATAATTGGAGATTGCAACATAGCCTCTATATATATATATATATATCAGCCAACAGGTTTGAGAACATACAACTTACACGCATGAGAATTCACTGTAGCTGTCAAGTTGTCTACAAACTTTTGCTTCAATGTCTTGTGCTGTTCTCATATCACAACAAAACACATTAATCAGAAGACAAAAGATATGATTCTTAAAGGTATTTATTTTGCGTATGTATGTATGTATGTATCTAATATATACATATGTATATATTTGCAGGGATGTCAATATCATCCCAGAGAGCAGTAATTGAAGTTCTCCATGGTCCACGGTTCAACAGAAGCAAGGCTACTCTGTAACCTAACAATGGTCCTGCCCAAACCTGATTCCATTTCCCAACTCATTACCAAAAACATCGTTGCAGATGAAAGCTTATGTCTATAGATGGATATTATGTCAATTTTTGCAGATGTAATCTAACCTCAATATCGCCTTCCATTCTAACTTTTTTGGCCTGGACACCGCGCGGATCTACAAGAAACATTTCCAACTTTTATATATATATTCTAACTTGGTTTTAAGGGGACATATGATGGCCAAAAAGTAATTGCGTACCTTGATTAATAGCGCTGACTTCCTTGTTTGCGACAATCTCCATTGTTTCATTGGTCATGTTTCTTATGTCACAACCACGCAGCAGATGAGCCTGTGTATATATATACACAGCATTGGCTTCAGACTAAATAGATTTGATTAAAGAGAGTTTCTCTAATTCGGGAATTTACTCACCTTAGAGATTGCTCATATGCTGAAATGGACTACGTACTCTTCTTTCGTCATCCCTCCATTTCCCACTTCAAGCATATCCGGGTCTGCAATTAACAACAAAGTCCTTGATAAAGCCTAAATCCTTCACAAAAGCTGAAAAAGAACTTAAGCAGTTTTCTCTTGCTGATAAAAATAACAGTATCGTTCCAGCCACCAGGCCTCGCATGCTCAGCATAGACTTCATTCATCTGCTATTGAGATCATACTGTAAACAGCAAAAACATTGTTAAGATCAAGAATTTTCAGCGATTTTTTGAAGAAACATATCTGCCATCCTTTTACTACTTATCTGAAAATTTGAGCCAAGCATTGTTACTACTTACTGTCAAGGGACAAGATTATGAGATGAAAACAATGGCAGAAGACAAGAATGACATTGACGTACCCATTGTGCAAATGGCTTGGCATCATGCTCTTCGTGGCCTAAAGAACCCGGCATGGTTTTGCTGCAAGTTAAATACCTGTAAACCAAAAAATTATGAAATCAATGTGTGTTCTTGTTCAAACCACCCGGAAAAGTGTCAGAAAATTGTAAAATCCATTCCTTTTAACCGCTGAAAATATGATCTAGAGACAAATGCAATAATAATTTACCCGGCATCTGAGTAAATCCCGAGCTTAAGCGCTTTAATACCAGAAGGGACAGTTGACTTCTTTGGCACCAGATTTCCCTGGAATACATGATTAAGAACATTTTAAATAAGAGGCTAATTTGATTTTTACGGTTAGATCTATTGTTGAGTCACGGAAAAGTCTGAGCAAAATTAACGTTGGAAATTTGAAATTTAATAATAAAACTCACGTTTCTTAGACTAATACCTGAGCTAAAATAATACTTTTGATGATGTAATTTTCAACATCCTACTTTTGAAAATTGAGATAAAAAGTCATTATTTGTTTTACAATAAATTATGATTTCTCGATTGTTCTTCTGAATATATGTCTCTGTTATGGACTTGAATTATATTTATAAACAAGACTTTTAAGGTCTTTGATTACTGTACATATATCATTTTATTTTCTCTCTAAATTTTCGTATTTAAGAGTTTTTGAACTTATTTATATATCAGTCTGCGTCTGACAACAAAAACAAATAATCAGTATGTCTTGCTTGTTCTCGGAGTCTTCTTTGTTGCTGTCATTGTTTACGAAAGTGTTGGGTACTAATCAAATATCCTAAAATAAAAAAATCAAATACCCTTTAAAAAATCAAATATTTATATATATTAGAGTAGATCAACCATATTATTTTTAATACAAAATTATTAATTTTGTAAATGTAAATTAAAAAAAAAAAAGTTTGTAAATGTAACATGATTAACCCATATCAACAAGTATATATCCATCTCTATTCAAATCGAACCTAAAACTTGGAATACCTTAAAATTCAGAGGGACTCAAGCATTTCAGATCATGTCTAGTATATGTATCTTCACTTTCCACCTTAGGTGCTTAGTTTGGTGAGAGAGCATTACACTTCCCCAAATAAACCAAAACCTGATTCACAAGTAAACTCTGAAAATAAAAAGAATCCACAGTGACTTCATGAATCAACTCTCCGACCCACCTTCTTCACATTCATCCAATCTCTCTCCTATACTATATAATCACTCTCTCATTTCTCTACGATATCGTATTCGTTTAAGCAAGCATCATCGAGAGAGAGAGACATAGAGAGAAAATGTCGGATTGGGGACCAGTGCTAGTGACGGTGATACTGTTCGTGATGCTCACGCCAGGGCTTCTGTTTCAGTTGCCGGGACGACAAAGATACGTTGAGTTCGGTAATTTTCAGACAAGTGCTGTTTCTGTTATTGTCCATTCTCTTCTCTACTTCTCCCTTGTTTGCGTCTTCCTTCTCGCACTCAAGATTCACATCTACATCGGCTGATCTCATCAACCCTTAATTAATTTATGTGTGTCTCCAAGTTTTCTTTTCAAATTTTTAAGTTTTAATCATTTAACAAGATTTTAGTTCCAAATGCACTTTCACGGTCCATTAATCCTTTGTATCGGACCCTTTTGCTTTATGTGTTTACCTTTTCTCTTCTTGTAAACGCGAAGATTCGTTTTGTGCTTAAAATAAGTATGGCATTAACAACTTTTTTGTTTTTGTTTTAAAGCATTAACTAGTTACCTTTTATATGTGAGTTAATCAGTTAAACTCCACAAGATCGGTAAGTTAATTTGTCAACAAAGCTGGACATTTAGTTATTCCCGTTTTCTTAATGTTAACGGTTATTTCTGTTTTTTTACGGAGTAAAAATCAAGAGAAATGAATAACCATACTAATTAATAACATAATTCAATCTTCTCTGATATATAGAGGATTATTATTTATTTGGCATTAAAATAATGACCTTGTTTGAATTATATACATAAAAATTCAGTTTGAATTGGGTTCGGTGAATCCGCTCATCTCCAAAGACATATACATCACTAATATTTTTGGTTGGATTATGCAATGCAAATTATCCAAATGCTCCAAACCATGAACAAAAGGTAGTAATGTATATGTGTTTAAGTAATAATAGGCATCTTAATTGGATGCACAATTTCCAATGAATCAATCACCCAAACATTAACACTATGTTATTCTGAACTAATGTACCGCGATAAATGAAGAAACTATTCAATTAACCAAACAAGGCGAAAATTTTCAGAGGGATTAATATGATTTTTATGAAAGAACGAAACTCGATTTCAAGTTATGTCGCAAACCTTCTATTTGGTCTATGAGACAGTCTTTCTGCCGTACATAAATTGTAAATGTACCAAATTCGTTTCACAAAACCTAAACCGATTGTAAAACCAAATTAAACCAGTTATCGCTCTTCCAAACGACAACAACCTATTAATTGCACTAAACTACCGTTAAGAATTTCAAATCGATTTACTAATACTGCTTACTATATAAGGTCCTTAAAATATCAACCGAATCAAATATGACAAGCACAAACATCATAATATTAAAATTCCCATTATTAAAATTCTCAATGTATCAGCAAAATTTGCACTTTAAGATGTATATACTGTGACATTCCAAAAAAGAAATATTATGATATTTATCAAAATATATTTTGTATAAAATTAAAAAGTAAAAATACTACTAATGGGATGTTCAAACAGTTCAATCAACATGTTACGTTGTCGAAACGCGAAAAAATTGAAAAATGATTTTGGAATTTGAATGTAGCAATAGAAGAAACGAGGTAAAATAAATATTAAAAGCAGCTTCTTCTATCTCTCTCTCTCTCTCTCTTTCCTTGTGCCTGTCTATGTGTCATTCACAGCTCTGTCTCTTCTTCTTCTTCTTTTTCACTTCTCGCCGTTAGAGGAGAGAACACTTTGAAAATATATAAAAAGTTAAATAACCCACCAACTCCAGTTTTATCTTCTTCGTAAAGGGAACATCGATGTTTACTGCAACACACTGTTTCTTCTACCTGTATTCTTTTCCAATCAATTTCAACCCCTAAATTGGTTTCCGACTTGAGATTAGCCTTCTCGATTTTTGCTGGTAAGCTATCTTTTCTTCACCTCTCTCTCTATTGATTGTTTCCTCAATTTTTGCTCACTGATCTATTCGAGATTTCAGATTGCGATTCCGGTGGGTCAGCTGTTGAGAAGCGGAGATCTTAGGGTGGTTTTGTCTGTTAAGCGAGTGGAGTTTTGAATGTTCGCCGATGTAAGAGTTTCATTTCCGCCATGACCACCAAGCGCGCCTACAAGCTCCGTATCCTTTTTTGTTGTTTCATTGATTAATTCCAGTGCCATGCTTGATCTGCTGCTTTTAGCTCTGGTTCACGAGATCTGTGTGAACTTCTTAGCTTTCTGTGTTTGCGTTTCTCTGTGAAGTAACTTATGACTTTTGGGTGTCTGAAAATTTAAGACTTTGTAGTCAATTTCTTACTTTGACTAGAGTCTCATCTGATAGTATTGCTTAGCCTTGACTTGTTGCGTGATACATTTGGAATTCAATAGAGGAATTTGTGGCACATTCTGCTGCTGTTAATTGTCTTAAGATTGGGAGGAAGTCCTCGAGGGTTCTCGTAACTGGCGGGGAAGATCACAAGGTCAATCTATGGGCTATTGGTAAGCCCAACGCCATTCTGGTTAGTAGTCTCGCTTCTCCCTCCATTGCTTGTATTGCCTCGGTAGATTCTGAGTTAGTTTTAGGTGAAATGCTACAAACTTTAGATTAAATGTAGTAGTGCAGTTTTGAAGATTGTCTGTCTGAGTGTCGACTTGTGGGTGTCTGTGGTCAGAGCTTGTATGGGCACTCGAGTGGGATTGATTCAGTAACGTTTGATGCTTCGGAAGGCTTAGTAGCAGCAGGAGCTGCTAGTGGTACAATCAAACTTTGGGATCTGGAGGAGGCGAAGGGTAAGTTTGTTGCTCTATGTTAATCTAAAATCTTTTTCTCATTTCCTACAAGTCAGCCATTTACTGAATTATGTTATTTTGGTTGCATCTATGAGTAGTTGTCAGAACTCTCACCGGTCACAGGTCCAATTGCATATCCGTGAATTTTCACCCGTTTGGTGAGTTTTTTGCTTCTGGTTCTCTTGACACAAATCTTAAGATATGGGATATAAGAAAGAAGGGCTGCATCCATACTTACAAGGGTCACACTCGAGGGGTCAATGTACTCAGATTCACCCCAGATGGTCGTTGGGTTGTATCTGGAGGAGAAGACAATGTTGTCAAGGTTTGCACCTGCCTTCCTACCGTTGGTTGTTTTTCCTTTCTTAGTATGTATTGGGGAGGACAACAGCTGGGAACCAAAGTTTTGCTTTCTTTCTTAACGTTGGAATGGGTTGCCTTCACCAGGTGTGGGATTTGACAGCTGGAAAACTATTGCATGAGTTTAAGAGTCATGAAGGGCAAATTCAGAGTCTAGATTTTCATCCCCACGAATTTCTACTGGCAACAGGTCTGTATCACACTTTTTAGGGAAACTGTGTAACATTGAAGCTCTAAGATCTACAGGTGATATAGATTTATCACAAATGAATACAAATTTAAATTTTATAGCTATGAGTGATATGAGCACAATTACATGATGTAACCAACCCCAACATCATTAGATAACTGGGTAGAGAACAATAAGGTTCCAATCGACTTGCATTTTGTTTCCCCTGGGCCTCTCTCATTTAGCGAAAAGGCCATCAGTAATGCCTATTTCTTTTTACGGCATGTTTTCGTTAATAATCATACGAATTCTGTTTTTTTTTGCCTGTGGTAATAGGTTCAGCTGATAAGACTGTAAAATTCTGGGACCTTGAAACATTCGAGCTTATTGGTTCTGGTGGAACTGAGGTATCACGTGCTGTCTGTACTACTTCCATTTATCCACTGTGTCGAAATTGCTGGTATTCAATCTTTTATTCAACTTTCTAATATTCTCATTTCCTAGACTACTGGGGTCCGTTGCCTGGCTTTTAATCCAGACGGAAAAAGTGTGCTTTGTGGATTGCATGAAAGTCTCAAGGTAAGGTCTTCTAGATGTCTCAGTTAGAAATATATTAACTTAATGAATCCCTCTTTGGAGGATGTAACACGTATGCTTTACTCCTTTGCAATCTTAATATATATGTTTGCTGTCCTTTTTTCATTAACTTCCATGCAAATTGTAGATTTTCTCATGGGAGCCAATAAGATGTCATGATGGAGTGGATATTGGATGGTCAAACCTGTCGGATATGAACGTTCACGAGGGAAAGCTTCTCGGTTGCTCATACAATCAAAACTGTGTAGGCGTGTGGGTTGTAGACCTCTCGGTATTTCTCTCCCTCTCTCTCCTTGCATGCTTTGTTATAGTTTGGCATGCTCCGTAGTTGTTATCTCTAAACTCTCCATTCAATTTTCTAATGAAATTCTCAGCGCACTGAGCCTACGAGTGGAGGGGCCACTCAGTCAAATTTTGATCCAGAGAAAACATTGGGCTCAGGCAGAGATCCAGCTATTCTGAACGATAATAGCCCAAAGGTTATTCTCGGAAAGTTTCCTGGTTCCCAGAAAGTGGATCCTTTGTGGAAGGAAACTAAATCTCTTGGAAGATTATCAGTTACTCAAAACTCGGATCCTTTACCAAAGGAAACAAAGTCTACTGGAAGGTCATCGGTAACTCAAAGTTCAGATTCTTTGGTAAAGGAACCAAAGTCTCTCGGAAGGTTGTCAGTTACTAATAGCTCAGACGCAGCTAAAGAGTCAAGGACCTTGTCATGTATGTTTTACTTTGTTTTTTATTTCTTTCTTTTTTCATTTTTTCTGCTATAATATTGCTGCTTACAATGATTATCGCATATCTTGGTTTGTCTGCTGTTTGCTGAAGTCACAAGAAGTATATCAGACTCTCCTCACAGGGTCACTTTAACCAGTGCTCCAAAAATTTCTTCTGGTGTTCCTACGGTTGTCCCTACTGCTGCAGCCTCAAAGAGGAATTTTGCAAAATCTAACCCAAAGGCGAATCCTTCAGTAGTCAATAAAGAGGATTTTTTTCCAGTAATCATCCCCAGGACAGACCCAATAACGGAGCAGGCAGCTGAATCCAGAGCAGAACTTGATATTATTGGAAGAACTATGCCATATTCGCTGCAGTCAAAGGCGGCTGATTCTCGAAGGCTATCGAGCAGCAGAAATGAGCCAGATCTACCAACTGCTTCGCCTCTTGAGAGGTCTTGGTCTCAGCCCGTAGAACCAAGCAATTTTCAAGATGGAAAAACATATCCTAGTGAAGAAGGTGGCACAGGGGTAGGGGATTCAGCTGAGAGAAAAAATAAAGATAACAGATACAGGGGATTTGGAAGGTTTAAGTCAAGATCACTGGTGAGATCACCTCCAAGAAATCACGACGAAAACTGTATGTTTAAGCGCCTTTCCAGTATTTGTTTGTTTTAGAGCAAATATGAATGGCATTTGATATTGTTTTTAACTATTTTTGGTATCTTAAATGTGGAGAACACTTTTCTTAGTTTCTGATGAACTTTGGTATATATTTATGAGATCCTAGGAATCAGTATTTAGGTATACATGTTTTGTAGAACATGTTTTTGTAACACAACTTCTTGTTTAGTATATTAGGGTAGCTGTGTTGAGTTTTCTGGATGCTGTTCTCAGTTCTAAGCTAATTAACTCTTTATTTCAGCTGACTTGATTAGCTATAATGCAAATAGAGATTCAAGTCCTACTGAAAGTCGAAAAGGTAGTAACTCTTTCCTGACATCTTATTTTTTCTTTTCCTTTTCGTGGGCCTATGAAAATATTCTCATTATCTGCCTTGACACACTAGGAAGACTGCATTCCCTTGTTCTAAATAGGGAAAGAAGAGGAAGATTTTCCAACTTTGAGGGTCCTGTTTCGACTTCTTCTGGTGGAAATATGACTGCACCAAACATTCTCCCTTCCAATATGGTAATGGCTTCAAATTTTTATCTTCAGTTTCAACTGTTCCTGCATCTTCAACGTGTTATTAGGGATAAAATTTCCCAACGACTCATCTGGTCATGCTTCCGCTTGAGTTCCTTCAGATATAATGATAACATTATTTCCTTTCATACCGTTCAAGCAGAGAGGAAACCATGTGCCAGTTGATCACGGAATCACTTCTGCTAGTGAAGAAGATATAGTTTCAGACATAATGGGGCAGCACGATCAATTTTTCAGCTCTATGCAGTCTCGTTTGGCTAAGCTACAGGTAACGCAGAGAAAGTTAAACTATGATAATACTTTTGGTTCTGTCCTAATTAGGATGCTAGCTGTAATACTTCATAGTTTTCTATAATAACCATATACATTGTTTATCTTCTAAATACTTTCACTAAATTTGCAGGTAGTCCGTAGATATTGGGAAAGAAACGATATTAAAAACTTGATAAGTTCAATAGAGAAGATGGCTGATAATGCTGTAAGAAACTTCTGTTTGTTACCTATCTAATTCACGTGTATAAACACTACGTACAATATTGTCAAAAAGGTTTTCTACTTACACAAACCCTTTCATTTGGTACAGGTTGTTGCGGAGGTACTGGTTATAGTAACTGAGAGACCTGAGGTTTTGACTCTGGATACTTGCACCTCTATTCTTCCCCTTTTGACAGCTCTTCTAGGGAGCAGCATGGATAGGTAAGCTATTCATCTTAAAGAAAATAATGACATCGATCAAACTGGGAATCCAATTTTTTTTCCTTCTCTAAACACTGTTTCCTGTCTTTAGACATTTGAGTGTCTGCCTGGATTTGCTGCTTAAGCTGGTAAGAATGTATGGGTCACAAATTTACTCATCGCTGTCAGCTCCATCATCTGTTGGTGTAGATATCGAGGCTGAGCAAAGGTTGGTCCGGGCATCCATCTTATTCTGCATTGTCATTTTCGATTGCAATTTACTATCTTTTTGTTACTCAAATGTGTTTATTGTTATTCAGGATGGAGCGGTACAGTTGTTGCTTTGTTGAACTCGAGAAAATCAAGGCTTGCCTTCCCTCTTTAGCAAGGTGAGTTTTTCTTCATCTACTAGACAATGAAGAGTGCAACGGTTCTCTTCTCTATTTAAGTGCACCATCTTATGTCTCTTTATGGGTATGTAGAAGAGGAGGATTGGTGGCAAAGACTCTACATGAACTCAACTTAGCATTCCAAGAAGTTTCATCGTGATGACTCTGTACTTTTTGGATGCACATTTGGTTCCAATGTGGAGTTTAGCAAACCAAAATCTAATTCTACCAAGCTAACCAAAAGAGTCTACGGAAGACTAACTAACCCTCGAGTATTGCGTCTGGCCGCTGCTCGGATCGCTAACCTTTTGCTTTGCCGATGCAAAATCTCTGCGTTACTGTCTATTGGTTTCAAGCTAACTTGGTGTGTAAAGAGCCATTTCGGCTGTTGTATTGATCTAGCTTATGTTTTCTTTAGCACTGTTAACTATATGTCACTAAAAGCACAAAAGAGAAGTCTATATTTAACAAAACTGTTTTCAGAAAGATTCAGATCTTGAAGTACTTATACCCTAAATCAGGATTAGTCATTCCCTCTTCCCAATCTTCCATTCGTTTACCACCAAATACTACTTGCTGAATGCCTATGTACCTGAAATTTCATATTAACAAAACTTAAAGTTATCTGCAACAGAGAAGGAATCAATCAAAGGAAACAAGAAGTGCCCTTGTGTTATTTACTTTGAACTCATAACTGTCAAACAGTTGACAAGTACATCAAGGGCGAAGATCTCAGAAGTACCAAGGTCAAGCCTGCAACAAACAGTGCAAGTAAAGTTCGTACTAATTACACAGTTTTTTAGGAGATAATTTGCACAAGAAAGGATATGTTGGAACAGTTTTTTACCACACGACCCAATTGTCTTGAAATTCGACGTCACTGATGTCATGGAATGATGAAGGCATCACTTTGAAGCCCTTCTCTGCCTCGTAGAGTGGATCATTTCCATAGATGAGTTTGGAAGCTGCAATCATAGTTCAATATATATCATTAAGACGACATGGAGATGTAACAGAAAAAAAAACAGAGCGGATGATGAAGAAACCTGTAAGTTTAATGTATTGAAGCGCCCATCGTCCCATAACATAACATGCCTGTATAACCTGTTAACAAACTCGAGTTTTATTGTAGTCAGAAGAAGAAATGGAAGAAGCATCGAGTTATCACAGTAAGACTCGACATTTTGCAATAACAAGAAGAAGATGAATTTCTTACAGTTCCAATAAGATCAACATCTCGATGTGAAGGTGATCCATAGAGCTCAAACCATATGAAGGAGTCAACAGGATTGAAACTGCAGTTATCAAAAATAAGAATATATGGAATGGGATTTTGAAGTAGTCTTATGTTATGTTCAGAAACCAAAGTGAAGCAATGAAGATGGAAAGAAAAGTGTCTCACTCTCTGAAGTTAACTTTGAAAGAAAGCACAGAACCAGTCTTCTGTTTCTGGAAAGCACAGAACCAGTCTTCTGCTTCTAACCCTTTTTCAACCTGAATAAATGGTAAACACACAAACATGTAGAGCTGCACAATCCATAGAAACAACACATAAATATCAAAGACCTTCATTAGCAAAGAAACTATAACAGAGAAAAAAATGCATTGCCAGTTACCTTCTTTCTCATGACCTCAGGGTTTCCTATGCTATCACCAAGAACAGCTCGAAGCTCTTCATCATCTTTACACGCACTCTCTAGCACCCTGCATACATAATCTGCACCAGTTACTGTTTCAGAAAAGTGGAGAATTCATTCACCAAAAGGTTCGCGCTTTCTGGCGACTGAGGCGAAAAAACAAACATTTGGAATGGAAAAGAGAAAGAAAGAAAACGTACTTGGCCCAAGCTGGGTAATCGTGAAGACGATCGTATTCGCGTTTTCTCTTCTCTTCTCTAACCTTTAGTAATTTCCTTCCTCTCGCCGTCGTTCCCGACCCTTTCTTCTCCGTCGACATTCCGCCGCCATTTGTACCGGTGAGGTTGTCGGAATTAGCAGCAACAGCGACGAGTGGGAAGATTATGAGACAATGTTTGTGACTGAGAGACAAGGAAGGGGGATAAAGCGAAATTGAGATTCATGGTGCTTGAAGAGAGCGATAAGAGATGAGTTTTGTACATTTTTTTCTTTCCTGGTTCGATCTATTAGCTAGCGTGTCTGCTGTAACCAACAAACGCAAGTTGAGTTTCCTGCGTTTTCTTTTTTTTTTTCGCCAATCGCACCGTATACCGCATAATGATCCCATTACGGCGGTTGAGTTTCCTGCGTTTACAGTATTAAGTTTTGCTCTTTCGCATTTCTTCTAAACGCATAATTGTTGGATTACATTTTTATTTACTTATTACTTCTTTATTTTCTCTCCATTTTCTTTATTTGATTTTTTATTTGATTTTATTCCCTTCCATCATTCTTAAATCCCACAAAGAACTATATACTTGTGATGAATGCGCGTTTTGGCTCTTTTACTTCTAACTATTTACGATTTAGAATTTAGGATTTATGGTCTAGAGTTTAGAATTCAAAGATTAGGGTTTAGGATTAATGGTTTAGGGTTAGGATCTAGAGTTTAGGGTTCAAATATTAAGGTTTAGGATTTGGGATTTAGGTTTTATAGTTTAGGGTTTATGATCACGTTAAGCCGAACTTGTCCAATCAAAGTCAAACCAAAGTCACAAACCAAAAACCGAGTGACCGGAGAGACTAGAGAGAAAGAAACCCAAAATCCAAATCAAAACTTTAACTAGCTTATCATCACACTGAAAGTAAAGATTGGTACTTGAACCTTGGCATTATTATCAAAACCTGATTTCTTATGAACTCACGACCTTTTCTAATTAGAGCAAAATGTTCAAAATTTCATAACAGTAACGCATACTACTACTCAAAACCCACATCATATGATCATGTTCTCAATATCCATTTCTCTCCTTCATTCTCTACGCTGCAACATTTCTGACTTTTGTAGTCACGACTACAACAAAGATTTCCAGCAAAAGAGCCATCCACAATAACTTTAAAACACTCACAGAGTTACAGAAAACCAATTCTTCAACACTCCCATGCCACTTGAGAAAAATAAGCATTATTACCACCTCTAAGCCGACCCATTTATCTCCAACAAAGATTTAAAAATAATATTGGACTCTCGGATGTTCTTTATTACACAGTTGTTTGTATGGGAAACAGAAAAGGACGAGCCACCTAAACACATTTGATCTCATTCCTTTTAGTTCAGCAGCTTCAGCTTATATAGTTATAAACTACAACAAAGATTTGCAGTACACCTCGAACACTCAGAGAGTCACAGGAACCAATTCCTTTAACACTAAGATACTCGAATGGTGCTGATTTCAAGTGAACCCATCAAGTGAGAAATCAAGCTTGAATTACCCTTTCAATATATCAAGGCATAGCTTTTAGTTTCTCCAACACAAGAGGAACTATATACTCAGGGAAATTAAATCAGAAACAGGAAAAAAACTATAGAGGATTCAAGAATGAGAGAAACGTATTTATATAATATGCTAAATGTATACAAAAGTACATACAAACCATCCACAACACATTTCTCAAGTCTAAGATCAGAACGAGAAGAAAACTTTTGCCTTTTTCGATTTCAATCACGGATCAAGGATCTCGAACTCGTCTTCCTTGAGATGTGTGAAAAATTTTACAGGGCCACGATCTTCGATCTCTTTCACGAACTGTACCTTAAATGGCAGATTAGCTGATATTCGCTTTCCTTTCCAAAGAACGACGTAATCTTTGATAAAACCTTCCATTCCCATCAATTCAACCTCTGGCACGCGAACCACATGGTAAACTTTCAACGGCACCGTAACCCTAACCCTAGCCCCAATCTTCGCCTTCGCCTTTTCATCTTCTTCCGTTTCCAATGACGTAGATGACGATAGATCAGCGTCCGCGTCCACAGAAGCCGTAGATTTCACAGCAATATCACAACGAATCTTCGATCTTGGATTCTTTCGAGAGATTGAGAACGCGCATTTGCTTCGATCATAGGAAGTAGATAATGAGATAGGTACGAAAATTGAAGAAGAAGAAGAGTTAATCGCTTTCCGTCCATTAGCATAAGCAGTGGAGTGACAGTCTTGCGATGCCGGAGGACGAACGGCGGCAATAATTGCCGGTGACAAAGCGTAACCGCAAGTCATCTGCGTCCGAGCCTGGAAAAAAAAAATCTTAAGAAAGTGAGAGTTAACAAAAAAAACTTATACGTTAGCGCCTCATCTATCTATATAACAATTTAACTAAGGTGATTACTAATTTTGCAAATTATTTTCTTTAAAATAAAGTCGGATTATTTTTGGATAAAGAAAGGCGAGGCGACGCGTGTCAGACTTAAGACAATGTAAGGCTATAAGGGATGAGGAACTTGTGGCCTCCGATAGAGACTCCAACACAGTTAAATATCGAGAGACAAATGACAAGACTTAATAAGAAAACAAAACATTAATTCATATATATCCACAGTGGTTTCCAGATAAATTACTAAAATGAATCAAGTCGATCAAAAGAAACAAAAATATATATAGGAGAAAGGCTTTGTGTTGAGTCTCAGCTTTTTCATTTTTGGCATTATAATAGGCATTGTTGCTATCAAGACAAAGATTTAGAGTAGCTTTCTTTCACCATTGTCTTCACAAAAAGCTCCCCTGCTCTGTATGAAGATCTTACCTGCAAAAACATAAGAGAATCCAAATCAAACAAGCACATTTCTGGTTCTTCAATGTTAAGACATTTGCAGAGATATATGAGATATGTTGACATAAAGAGACTCAAGTAAGAGCTAGTTCGTGACTTTACCAGTGGACCACTTGCAACATAGCGAAATCCAATTGATTCTCCATAGGTTTTCCAGAAATCAAACTTCTCTTCTTTCACAGTCAAATACAATGGAGTTGGCTGCATTGTGGAACAAAAGAAAGGGTTTTAAATTGTCGATGTTCTTGGGAATTTAGGATCTTTCTGTGTTGGAAATACTCTGAAATGTTATGTAATTAATTTACCGGTAAATACTGACCAAATGTTAGAATGCCAACATCTATAGCTCTTAAATCAGCCATTGCTTCCTTCAACTCTTCATCTGTTTCTCCGAGAACCAAGCATTATGGATGTCTTTGTGATCATCCCAGGTTTGCTGATCTTTGCGTGTTTCAAAACCGACATGCTCTGCTCATATCTCTGCATGCTCCACATGAGATCCACATTAAAAAGGGAAATTTACTACAACTAGAGCACAGAACACTATCTATGTCTTACTTTAACCGATTAGGAAAAAACTGATTGTGTAATAAGAGACAAGTTGACTTCCCGTTACAAAATTCACTGATCAGCCTATCTATGGCATAACCAATTTTGCAGAACAAATAAAAATGAAGAATATGAAAACAAGACTCACCCAGCCCTAGGATCCCTCACAAGTCGCTGAAGCCTTTTCACAGTCTCAACATTGTGAGAAAAAACATCCAATCCCGAGTGCACACAGTGTCCACAGCCTCCAAGTCTCCACGAAAATCAGAAGTTAAGCATTCTATCATTATGTAGTCTGCGCAAAATGACCACTTCTACCATCAGGTAGATCATCACGGTCTACGCTGGTGATAACTATGTAGTCTACACTGCAACAAAGGAAAACCCGAGAGCATATCATACTACAGCGACCATTTTCTAATTTTTATCCCCCTCTTCATTTATTCTATCCAATTAACAGTTGAGTGAGAAGATTCGATTCTCCTCGAAGCCGAGATAAAGTTTCTCATGTGCCAAATTCATGAAGCTATTCTCAGTATCACAATAACACTACCTTTAAAATAAGCTAAAAGACAATATAAGTAGATTTATCAGAGTGGGAATCAAATAAAAGCCACACACCAAGAACCATGATGGTTGCAGTTGCTACACCATCATCACCTCCATTCCAACACTACACATCATCAAAAGCTAATTTCACAATCTTTAAAGACAAAACAACTGATGATTGAATCGAGAGCAATGATGATTGAATTAAAATGTAGATTACTCATCAGTCTACTCTACAAACAAAACACACTTCAATTGCTCATACCACAATTCATAAAACAGATTCATTTCAACAATCCGAAATCGAAAATGCTAACCTCGCCGATATTAGGGCCTCGCAAACAGTGTTGAGATTAAGCCGAGATAGCGACTCCTTCACCTCTTGAAACCTCTCGCCTTGTGGTGCCTTTTGTCTCCAAGAAGGTTTCTTCACATTAGGATCTCTCCCTGTGAATGGACCCATCTTTGGCATTTCTCCTGGGTAAGACTCGTTCTTTTTCACTTCTAACTATATCAGATTCTTCTTCAAAGACGACGAATCCTCCATCTCCGACGACAGACATCCCCGGCTCACATCGGATTCTGAAATTCAAATTCAGTAACTTACTGGAACGATGGTGATGCTTCTGGTTCTAAGTTAACAGTCTGGTTCTAAGTCCTATGATTAACTGAGATGTTTAGAGATAGTCTTAATTAATGATGCTATTAACGTAATTCTTAAGAGGTATTTTTTGTTATTGTTTGTTTTGCTTTGAGGATTAACGAATTTGCTCCTTGCAGGAGCTGCCAATATTAACCAACTGCTACATTCTTGTTCAGGTAATTGTGTGTTTCATTTGCAAATTTCTCACTACATATTAGTATTCTCTCAGGGTAATTGATATTTTCCTGTTCCTTGGGATTCGTCTGCATCTAAGAGGGAAGTACTGTTAAATGATTAAAGATTCAAAATCTAAAACCTGTTTATTTTTTATTTTTTTTTGGATTAAGTCTAAAACCTGTTTTGTTTGAAACGGAAAACATATATATGGTCTATACTATGTAAAACAATTAGCACCTTATTTTCTTATGAACTCATAGCTAAGCTTCCAGTTATTTTCTAAATTGATATCCTTTGCCTAAAATTAAATGTTGCAAATGTTGTATCATCACGATTATAAACAGTTTGGTTCTTCTTTGGTGATTAAATTAATTATTATGTTAGTTTCCAAAAAAAATATTACTATGTTAGTTATTCACTAAAGTTTTTATAACTATTAATGAACCTAATTTTTTGGTATATAGTAAATTAATGCCACGTTGTTAGAATGCCTAAAGATGATGACTCCTCTTAGCAAGTTGTCAACATCCATTCCAAATAAGAAATATCACTCTTTAAGATTTATAAAATCAGACATATGAATTTTGAAATAACATATTGTATTTATAAATTTATTATTTCGACAAAAAATTTAAAACCAATGATCCAATAATACATGATTTTGTTTGGATTTCTAAACCTATTCAAATTCATAAACCAATAAATTATATTCTGCTTTTACGCTTGCAGTTTAATTTATTTGGATTGGTAAAATAATACATATCTGGTAATTAATCTTTAAATTTTATATTATTTTAAGATAAACATGAAAAAGCAATTAAGTATCTAGCTCGTATTTGGGTCAGACAGGACTTTAGAATATAATAAACCTGAAAAAATTCGGACCAGACTAGACCGAACTAAAATATTATTCATACGGGTTGGGTCAGGTCCGGATTGACATCCACTAATTTTGATCGAAGGACTTAGGAGGTCATAACCCCTAATAATACATATATAGCTTCGCCGCCGTCGCTTCAAGATTAACTGATATCGTCAATGGCGGAGGTGGAGGAGCTTCAGCAATCAGAGCAGAATCTGGAAAATAAGGTGAGTAAGAAAGGTCAATACCGAAAGCCGAAGCCATGGGATGATGACCCAAACATCGACCGTTGGACAGTCGAGAAGTTCGATTCGGCATGGAATCCCACCGGTATGCTCGAAGTCAGCTCTTTCTCCACACTCTTTCCTCAATACAGAGAAAAGTATCTTCAGGATTCTTGGCCCAGAGTCGAATCCGCTCTCAAGGAATACGGCGTCGCCTGCAAGCTCAACCTGGTTCGTCCCCATTTTTGTTTCGTCTATGTAGAGAACAAGTTGGGTTTTTTTTTATTGATATGTTTGGAATTATGTGGTTGCAATGATAGGTTGAAGGTTCAATGACTGTTTCGACGACGAGGAAGACAAGAGATCCATACATCATTATCAAAGCTAGGGATTTGATTAAGCTTCTTTCGAGAAGTGTCCCTGCTCCTCAGGTATCTCTATTGTATGATTATTGAGAAAAAAGCTATAAGATTTTGTATCTTTGTTTTATGTCAGTGGACGTCTGTAAATTTCGGATATTTGGTATGTATGTTTCTGTATGGGTTTTTTTCACTTTCATTTTACAGGCAGTTAAGGTTCTGGATGATGAGGTGCAATGTGATATCATTAAGATCGGAAGTTTGGTTCGGAATAAGGTATAGCTTTAATCTTGGCCAAAAGAAAATTCACCTTTATATGATATGTCTCAGGGCTTCTTGTGCGTCTATGTATCAGACCTAAGTTGGATAATCACTCGCCGTTGTGATTACATTTTGGTCTCTTTCCATGTTGGTATATCTTAAAACAATCAATGGCACAGTTTAACATGGTTACAAATCCTACTATGAACACGGGAGACGTTAACTTGCTTCAGCATGCGGCGTATAAGTTTCATATCGATTTGTATCTAGCATGCATTGTCAATGGGTACTAATATAGACTACTTGGCAGGAAAGATTTGTTAAAAGAAGGCAGCGGCTTGTGGGTCCTAATTCTTCTACCTTGAAGGTCTGTAAACTGTCTGGTACTAAGTCCCATGATTACTGGAAATGTTTAAGATAGTCTTAGTGATACTAGTAGTGTAGTGCTTAGAAGGTTATGCAAAACTATTGTATTCTTATGCTGTTAGGAGAAACTTACTCAATACGCAAGGAGCTGGATGTGAAGAAACTCTCATGTTCAGTTCTGTAGCAGAGATTGAATTTCTAATTTAGACATTTGTTGTTTGTGTTTTGCTTTGAGGCTTAACGAAGTTGCTGCTTGCAGGCGCTGGAAATATTAACCAACTGTTACATTCTAGTTCAGGTAATTGTGCGTGTTCGTTTGCAATTGTCTCACTACATTAGTACATTTATTTTCTCTCAGGGTAATTGATAATTTTCTTGTTCCTTGGAATTTGTCTGCATCTAACAGGGAAGCACTGTAGCCGCAATGGGTTCATATAAAGGTCTCAAACAACTCAGAAAGATTGTGGAAGAATGCATGCAGAATATACTGCATCCTGTATACCATATAAAGGTGTGTGTGATTTTTTTATTTTATTTTTGTCCTTTGTGTTTCACCTTTACCATATAAAGCCTTGTCATTAGACTATGTTAAATTGGTTCAAATGCTGTACATTTGGTTTTACAGATTCTCATGTTGAAAAAGGAACTGGCAAAGGATCCAGCTCTTGCAAATGAAAACTGGGATAGATTTCTTCCTAAATTCAAGAAGTATGGGCCTCTTTTCTACTCTTGAGGAGTGAATTGAGTCTTTTGATATGTCAATAACTCATGAGTGCATATCTCTATCTATTTCAAATTTGATTTTCAGGAAAAATGTTAAGCAAAAGAAGCCCAAAAGCAAGGAGAAGAAGCCCTACACACCTTTCCCTCCTGAACAACCGCCTAGCAAGGCAAGAAACTTGCTTCTTACGTGAATTCCCCACCAATTCCTATATTGTTCTTCTCCTTATCCTCTAACTGCATTGTTTTTTCTTTGTGCCTCATTGGCGAGGCTCCCAATATGTTGGAATGTTTCTCCACTAGTTTCAGCTTCAGTTTTTGTATCTTTTGATGATAATTTTCATCTTACCCTTGCAATACATGGTTCTCTTGTGATGTTTAAGCATGGTTTTGACCTTCTTGTATAATTGTTGTAGGTTGATATACAATTGAGGAATGGAGAATACCACATGAGTCAAAATAAGAAGTCAGAGAAAGAGTGGCAGGAGAAGCAAGTGAAACAGACGGAGAAGAGTACAGAGAAGAAAAGAAAGAGGGATGCCTCTTTTCTCCCACCTGAGGTCTCTCCTGACTTCATTGTCACAACATACAGTCACGTCTCTACCTTGTATTTTGAAGCCTTAAAATTCTTAATTTCTTTTGATCGGTTATTCCAGGAACCTATGCAGAAAAATAACAACTCAAACCAATCTGAGGAAGGGAAGGAAGATTTGACCGAGTTAACAAAGTCCTTGAAGGTAATGAAATGTTTTATCGACACATGTCTCTTCTCTCTTAGAGGGTTTAGGCACTGAGTGGGTTCATGTTGTTGATGATTTGTGGGTTTGCAGAGCAAGACAAAGGAGTTGAAAAAGCAGAAGAAGACGCACGAGAGAGTTAATGCAGAGGAGTATATTGCTGTTGCATCTTCTGATCAAGCCTCCAAGAAGAAGTCCAAAAAGATTAGAGATTAAATCTGAAACCTGTTTTATTTGAATTTTGAAACTGAAAACGTATCTATGGTCTAAACTATATAAACAACTTGCATGTTATTTTCTTATGAAATACAAATTTTTAAAAGAATGATAATAAACAATTAAAGCCATGTTCGTCCTTGTATTTTAGGATTTTTTAATTTAAGTTTCCTTTAAACAGAAAAACACATTCTTAAACGCAATTGTCAACGTATATAAACAATAAGAGGACTAAAATAAATTAATAGGTAATGGATGGTGGGAGAGATTGTTGAACTGCTTTCCTATTTCACCAACAACTGTCGAGCTTTTCCTTTTCTTCGGATTAATGTTTCGTTGGGCCATATACTTGGCATCAGAACGAGCTCGGTTTGCTTCTATGCCATCGTCATCCTTGGCACCAATCGAGCATCCTTGGATGTCAAATGAACAGGCTTGAGAGAGACAAGAGTACAACTTAAGACTTACCAATCGGCGTCCGTATAAATGGGTGCTGGATAATGCTTCTTTAGCGTTTAAAGCTTCTTGATTTGTACTAAAGCCAATAAAAGCATAACCAGCAGGTTTCCCTATATTCTTGTTTGGAATCCTAAGACTCCTGAAATGCATAAACATGAATTACCCAAATCCATCATCTTGTTTGCACACAACTTCTGTTTCGTTCCAATACAATAGACCTACATGTTGTTTCATCCCCTTGTACAACCAAAACTTCAGCAATTGCACACAGTTTTCTACGAGAAAGGCAAAATGTATTCATGGCTTGTAAGCAAGCTGTGCACATATCATCATTTCATCCTAAGAAAAATGTGTACCTTTCCAAATGAACTGCAAAGTTGTCTTAGGTCTTTCACGGTTGCTTCAAAAGCTACATTTTTCATATGTAACTTTTTCAAAGTTTTGTCCTTGTCTGAACCTTTCCCAACAGTTGTCTTGAAGCTCAGATTCTCCACATGAAGGACATTTGACTGAAATATAATGCAATTATTTAAAGGAAACGTTACAAGGTTGATCAGAATACAGTTATTTCAATTATTCAGTACCTAACCTGAAACTTACAAGATAGTACTAAAACCAAATTTAGTTGTTCAAGCCAATCAAGATTTTTCCAACTATCTTTCAGTTCGGATAGTTCTATAAATACCACACAAAAAGGATTAATATATGATTTCAGTCAAAACGTCCACAGCTATCATAACTGGACATACCTCAGTTATATCCGAATCCATTTCAACCTTGTGCTCCAAGTTGACTCTTCTCACATCGTTTTCTCCAACATCACTCTTCTTTTCCTTGTTATCGGGAATTCCTTTTGGCTCAAGGCATCTCCAAGACCCACTCCATAAAACAAGACATCTCTTCTTTCTTTTTTTTTGCTGCGCTGAATCGGAAAGGAAAAAGTGACAAAATTATGCTAGTGAAAATAGAAGAGCGATATAATATTTCCTTTGTGGCTATGCTGGTTTGATGGAGGAATTAACATAGGGAAAATTTGAAGATTCGAGATTGATTTGCAACTACTAGTTGCTCTACTAATGGCTTTATCTATTGTATAGTATCCAGACCCTTTTAAAAGAATGAGATGATTCTGGAATTTGATCCCAATCAGGATGATTCTGAATTGCAGGTGATGAATATGTTCATGGAGATGTAGAGCAGCCAGCAAATGGCATCATTGGAGGAGAGACGCCAACTAACGAGTCTCAAGTTTCTTAGCTTCAGACAAGTATATCAGTAATTAGTCTCAACAACGGATCTCAAGCTCAACCAAATCCATCAGAGATAATCGAACTGAGTGATGAGGAGGAAGATGACAAGGGTGATGAAGAGACCCTTGACCCTAGAGTTGAAGATGTTCAGGTTGTGTCTTATGATAAAGAGATGTTAAACTGGACATACAGAGATCCTCAGGGTCTTAAACAGGGACCTTTCTCTCTCATACAACTCAAGCAGTGGAGCGAATTCGATTACTTCAGCAAAGACTTTAAGATTTGGATGATAGGAGACAGCATGGAATCTGCAGTATTACTAGTCGATGTTCTTGGTCGAGTTAACTAATGGAATATTTTGAAGACTAAAGTGGTTTCAGTTATCTGGTATTGTCTATCTTTGTCTTTAACTTGCAGTAGTTTTTGCTCCTCCTTTTAAGTAAACAGCAAATAAAAAAAAAGGGTGTGAAGCTAATCTCTTTTAGCAGTGTTATTATGACCTTAAGAGTTAAGACTCCATGAGATGAACAGTTTTGTTTATGGAAATTAAACCAATGCTTGTGAGAATTACAAGTTGCAATTGGAAATTAGACATTAATGGATTAAAAAAAACTTGTTAAATTCTCTCGTACATGAATTTGCTTAATAATTAGTTTAACACTGTACTTGGTTGTTTCCTTTCCAAATAAGCTTAGGTGTAAGTAAATATTGTTTTTTTTTATAAAAGTAACATATATAAAATTATTAGAACTCATACTATATAATACAGTATGAATTATGAGAGAAGCATCGAACTCCAGTTAAGTTACTATAATTATAATTACAGGTGGCCAACTAAAATAAAATAAGTTGATATAATTACAGAACTAACGAAAAAATTGGTGCAATACAAATATAATTTATTTAAGACAATGAGTGCCGAAATATTCTATATCTAATAATCACTATTAAAGAGCAGAAAACAACTTTAATAATTAGAATTGGAACAAAATAAAAATTAAAATTAAAATTCTGAGGTCACAACTCCAGAAGAAAAACTGAGAGTTTGTTCGAAGAAGAAGCTAAAAGCTTTATAAATCCCTTCATACTTTTTTTTCTTATAATTCGAAACTTATCTTCATCATTCGTTCCTAATCATACCATTCTTTCTTAATCTCCAAACTCGTTTTCAATTTCTTTCGAAAATTTTCTCATTATTGTTGAAATCTCGAAGGTTCTCTTCGGGTAATACTTATATGGTGATTGCTTACTCGAAAACCTAGATGAGATTTTGATAGTAGGCTTCGAAATTGGAGCTGGTGTTTGTTCAGTTTCTCGAGGGTTCGATTTCGGATTCGTGAGCTTGGGTAGGGGGCTGAATATGGACAACGGCCATGAGGAAAGACTTGCTGAAAGGTTTTCAGGAATGGGCTTCACAGAATCTTCTGGTTCCCATGAAAAGGACGTTAAAAATGATAGCTTGTTTCAAGTTATCAAAGCTGTTGAAGCTGCAGAAGCAACAATCAAGCAGCAGGTTTGAGTTCATATTTAGCTTTTCTCTTTCTATCTCTGAAATTGTTTCAAATGAGAAAACTTTTATTGTAAAGGTACTTTGCTCAATCACTTCATTTCACCACTTTTAAGTTATCATCCAAGGTTATGTGTATGTTTCTTTAGGGCATGTCAAAATTGCTGCAGAAAATGCAGGTTGAAATTCCTCTAACTAATGCCAGGGAATGTAAATGAGTATATGTAGGTTGTAGGATCCGTTTATATATTTCTTGTTTCCTTACATTTTCTACTGGTTCGATCTGAGTCTGTTTAATTACTTACTTGGGGGATGAGGTGGACACAAGAGTGTGATGATTTGTATACAGCAGATGGACTTTCTTAATAATCTTGAGCGTTTTAAGCTTCTCTTACTGTTTTTTTTTAACCCTGACCAGGTGGAGGAGAATAACCTCTTAAAGTCTGAACTTCAGAGAAAATACCTGGAGCTTGCCAAATATGTAAGCCGTTTGACTTTGCGTTTTTCAGGTCAAAGTACAGAAATAAATCTCTTCTGGTTCCTAGTGATTCTCAAGGATCTTTGTCTATAGCTCTGTTGAAATTTCCATGCCACGCGTTTTGGGTTTCTCTGACCAAATTTGTGGTATATCTGTGGTTTACATGGTTGTTTTTTTCCTCTATCTTCCTTAGAAATCAGGTGAATCCTTGCCCCAGACATCTGATCTAGGAAATCATTCCAATACTACAACTCGTGGGTCTTCCCCGTTACACCAGTCAGCTGCTGGTGTTAATCCAGTTGACAGAAAGAAGGGCATGATCAATGCTAATTCGTCAGGTATGTTGGTTGTTCACCAGCATGTGCATCCAAATGGAGAGGAAGCTACTGTGAGTAATCATTCTCAAGACCATTCTGAAGGAATCATGACTAATGGCATTGTCAGAGAAGCTGTAGGTGGTGGGGGAGCCTCTCAATTGTCTTCATTGCCATCTACAATATCATTATCCCCTATGAGGTACTGAACCTCTAACTAACACTGACCCCCGTGCTGCAGTTATATATTTATCTCATGGTTCAGCTATATTTGCATCAACATGGAGTGTATTCTCGTAATTCAGTGTCTGATTTTCCTCTGTTAGACCGCTATTGGAAGGAGGCCATGACTCTCACATCAATTCGTCTACTCATGAGTTGATGCCACTAGGTGAAGTCAATAATTCGGGGACTGCATGGAAGCAGGTCTTAGTCACTCCTACTATCTTGTTTTCCTTTCTAGTAACAGTGAGAAAATGTTTCCCTGACTATGCAACTATTCAGGAGCTCATTCACAAGGTTCAAGAACAGGAACAAGAGATTTTTCGGTTACAAAAATATCTTGCTGATTATTCTGTCAAGGTGAATCCCTAGTTTTTTTGTGCATGCTTGGTTGATTTTGCGCTACATTGTCTGACTAATCATTTGGCCTGTTTTTAGGAAGCCCAAATATGCAATGAGAAATATATTTTGGAAAAGCGTATTGCGCACATGCGTTTGGTTAGCTTATCTTTCTATTATTTATGAAATCTGTGCAACTTTATCTTATTTTGACTTTCACTTACTTATTTTGGTAACCATGTGGGCTCATATATTCTTCTTGTTGTGACAGGCATTTGATCAACAACAACAAGACCTTGTTGATGCTTCATCAAAAGCCCTCTCTTACAGACAAGAGATAATTGAGGAAAATATACGCCTAACATATGCCTTACAGGTATTATCATCTTGTACCTTTGGGTCTGCGACAATAATTTTCTGTCTTTTGGCATATGTATTGTTGATCTTCATTTCTACTTTACTTTGTAATCCTTTTTGGTTAGACACTATTTATTATTCTTAGTTTCCATCATTTTTTACCAATCATTTTTAGTGGTTCAATTGGCAATATTGGATCTTTGGCTCCTCCCTCTCATCATATAAATCTAAATGGAAAATGCCCTTTTGGTTCTACAGGCTGCAGAGCAAGAGAGATCTATGTTTGTATCGTACTTGTTGCCTCTTCTATCGGAATATTCGCTGCATCCACAGCTCTCTGATTCTCAGTCTATTGTTAGCAATGTGAAGGTTAGAACCAAAATTCTAAGTTTGTTATCTTTTTAAATTGTTTTGTTGTGCTTGTCAGATCTTCTTGACTGTCTATCTTTGAAAACTATTTACTGTAGGATAGGGTTGTTGCTCTCCATTTTGGCTGGCAAATTTTCAACTTGCAGCCTTTGAAATTCATTAAAGTAAAACATAATACAAAAAGTGATGTAAAAAGGTCTCCTCAGTAACTAATGAACACCATAGAGAACTAACGTGACCGATAGAGCTCTCTGTCCTTGATCTTGAAGTGAAGTTTTAATTGCATCTCTTTCCCGTCAGAACTTTTGATTGATGTTTACATCATATTCAGGTTCTATTCATGCATCTGCAGGAGAAGCTCCGTCTTACTGAGGTATGATATGCTGGTATGGGGTTTGCTGACATCAAATTTCAGCGCTTGTTCCATTTGTAACTACAGCTTTTAGTCCTACGATTGATGCTGGATCTATTATCTACTGATCTATGATAAGGTGATTCATTCTGACCTTTTTCCTTGTCTGGTGCTAGACAAAGCTTAAAGAGACAGAGTACCAATTAGCACCTTGGCAGTCAGATGTAAACCACTCAAATGTGTCACCTTTGTCACCATATCACCCTGTTGGTGTGAGTTTGAGATATTCAGTAAGTTCATATTTCTTAATGTCATATCAATGTGCTTAAGTGACTTGAATCCAAAATTCCTTCTTTTATATTAATCAGACAGACACGGAACACCATCATCAAGATGGGCGTGGTGGTTCAGCTGCGAGTAATTACCATATTGATGGTCCTGAGAGGTATTAATGAACTAACTTTGTTGTTGATTCCCGGGATATCCAGGAAAGTAGTTATTCTTAATGAATACCCAAAAAAGGGATATAAGGATAATGTCGAAAACAATGACTATTGTAATTTTTTGGGTAATGGGCTGGGCAAAGCTATATGCAGATACTGGGCATTTCCAAACTGTCAAGCTTTTCTGTTTAGACATTTTATTAACTCTTTGCTACTCTCTGAACTGTTAATTTCTTTTTGTTACTTCTTTGTCTATATGGCCATGAAAAAGTTCACTTTGTAGGATGGGAACATTTTCTGAGTGGATGAATCCTTTTGAATTGCAATGTTGAAATTAGATACATGATCAAATGTGTATTGTGTATTAGTAGGTCACCAGCCTTCCAGATGCCTGTGCAACCAGCTCTCAATCAAGATGAATCTCATGGACCAAATAATCGTGTTCAGTTTCGTGAGCCTCTCAGCAATACTATTATGGATGATGCATGTGCAGAAGTACAAGCAGATACAAATCAAAATTTGGAGAATTCGACTTATGTGGCTGGGTTTGATGATCCAAGCCCCTCAAATTATCCCGTTTTGGCCCCAGTTCTTGAAGAACCATCTTCATCATTTTCGGAGGGTAATGGTTAATAACAATAATAGTGGCATAATACCAATTCCATCACTGTCTTTTACTTTGTTTTAAAATATTGTTTATCACTCTTGGCAGCTGCGGATGATGATCCGTTGCCAGCTATAGCAGACCTACAGATATCAGGAGGACCTTTTCCTGGACGAGAGCTTCAGGCTTCTGGTCACTCTATCAACGGAACGACAAAATGTAATTTTGAGGTGCATGCGAAATAGAAGGCTGCATTTTTTACCAGCTTATATCAAATAGCATTTTAATATATCTTCTCCCCTTCTTGAAATTTCAGTGGGTACGGCATCTAGAAGATGGATCAGTAAACTACATTGATGGTACACATTTTCCCCCTACTACCCGGGCTTTATTCTTACAGATTTTCTTTCCGTTGTCTCTTTACAATTAAATATGGCGATAACAGTTTATTGATGACAATATCCAAACGCAGGAGCAAAGAGGCCAAATTATCTTGTCACTGCCGATGATGTTGATTTATACCTTGCTATTGAAGTTCACCCCTTGGATGACAAGAACCGCAAGGTTTCTTTTTGTTTCTTAAATTTTTCTGATGAATGAAAAAATACTTCTAAAGCTTCCAATTCGCTTTTCTGTAGAGAACATGGATTATACTGGGGTGTTTTGTAGAAGCTTGATCAGCCACTATGTCAAATATATTTGGGAATTTTAATATAGTGCTAGATGTGATTACCATTTCATTACCTGTCCGATTTTTTAATTTTGCAAGTGATTCATACTATTTGTCTCCTTTTCTTTCTGATTCTAGGGGGAGCTTGTGAGGGTTTTCGCCAATGAGAATTGCAAGATCACATGTCGTAAGTCTATGCTTTTAGTCGGAAACTTTTGGTCGCTCATGTTGTTAACAAAATTAAATCCGTGGTTTGTTTGATTCATACCTCTGCACCTTCTGTGGTTTACCCGTAGAGTTAAAGAAATTGAAACTACATGACTTGTCAGTTTATAACTCAATATTGGTTTCTTCGGGCTGTTTTTCAGTTGATCTGATCATTCAATTCTAGCTCCTTTAAATCTAAGCGTTCCTGGAAAATCAAAGAAAATTTCTTGTAAAGCTTATTTTGTAGTTATTCTTAGATACTGCAAGGATTGCCCTCATCAAATATTTGGGAGTTATCTGGTAATTATATTCCTCTTCTATTTTCACAGATCCAGAGATGCAGAGTCATATAGAGAAGAATTTTTATAATAGTCATGCTTTATTCAAAGTCTCCTATGCGGTATGACAGTTCTCTTATTTCATCTTCTACAATTTTTTTATGTGTTCTTCGGCTTTTCTTAGAATGTTCCTTCATATACCTCCTCTGTGTTACTTTCTCGCTTGTGCATGTATTCTTTTTATTTACCATGTGATCTCTCTTTTGAAACAGATTGGTTATATGGATATATGGGAAGGAGCTACTTTGTCTATTAAGAAAGAAGGCTACAGCATCAAACCTAATAATGATTCTGTAATTACGGAAAAGTTCTCCTCTTCTACTGCTGTAAGAGTCATGCCTTATGTGTCCCTTTTTCTTAGAAATTTAATCGTGGCTGCATTATATGTTAACATGCATATTGAAGGTAACTAGCTTCGAAGAATGAACTAATATTATGATCTTTCTGATACTTCTCTTAGGTTGTGATTCCCTTTGATCAACCTGCGGATTTTGTGATTATTGCTGCTGATGGTGTGGAGCATCTCTTTCGAGTGGAAAATGACGCAACAGATTTTAGCTGGTAAGTAGAATTTGGCTTTCTTTGGATGAAGTAAAGTAGATCAAAACTCCTACGTAATGTGAATGTCTGTGAAGATGACTAAAATGGACGAAAGTGAAACGAGACCTTTTCTGGGTTTTTTTCCTGGTTTCAGAAGAATCATCAATAGGCTAAACATGAATCTGAATACACTGAATATTCTGCTTGTGTTTTCTTTCTAAATGAAGTTGTTTACTGTGTTCCAAGTCTTCATTGAAGTTTTCGGTATCTTGTATTAAGAGTCAATGTTCTGTCTTGTGTTGTATTTGACAGCTCGAGAGATACAATTGTGCTCACCCTTAGATTATTTCTTAAGAAGGTAATTTTTGAGACAGATAATCAATCATCTTCTTCGACAACATCGTTGATTCGTTTGTTTTCTTTTAAAGCATCGTAAGGGCAGCTAATCATACAAAGATTAGCTTTTTGAGAAGCATTGGTTGATTATTTGGTTTGCTAATTTCGTTTCAGGCTCTGCTGAGAAAGAAGGGGAAGAAAAAAGGATTTTTGTTTAACAAATGAGTTTTTCGTAAATAATATTGTTGGCTCTTTTTTTTTTGTCTATGGCCTCTCCAGCTTTACAATATTAGAGATAGTCTTTCAACGATTGAGAGTTATTATGTAAGCCTGCTGTAGCTGATTAAAAAAAACTATTCAATTGATTTCAGTATAGGGGAGAAAATAAATGAGAGTCGTAACGACCTTTTGTTCTTATTACTTACAAGACATTGTGGAAAATCCATTCATTTAGAGAAGCCAATCTTTTGTTTATCTGAATAGAATCAATTTGAGTTCAATTTTACTTTCATCTTCCATTTCATTAGAAGAGTAGTTCTAAAAAATTTAAATGAAGTTTCCAACTGCAACCATTTCTAGAGAGAAGCCAATCTACATTCAACTTAGCCCAAATCTGTTTCTTATATAAAGAGAACATTCAACTTACCCCAAATCTGTTTCTTATACAAAGAGAATTTGTGATCCAACTCAACTTGGTGACCAAAAAAAAACTCATTGGTCAGCAATGAAACAAAAAGATTCCAGTTAGTTAACTAATTACCATTCTTCCCACTTGTTCATGAAGTCATCCCACATAGTAAATGCAATGGAGTTTTGTAGAAAATCAGCGACAAGCTCCATAGGCGTAGAATCCAAGTGCAGCAATTCCAGTTCTTCTTCTTCTTCCTCATCTTTCCACACGGCACCTCCAGCAGAGCAGCATCTTCAGCACCACTGGCAAAGAGCCAGTCGTTAACACTATCTTTCCTTTTAATGAAGTTATGTAGAGCACAAGTAACAATCACCAGATCCCTCTGGACATGGAACGGATATTGAGGCGGAGATTTCAGGATTGGAAACCGGGTTTTCAGAATGCTGAATGATCTTTGCATAGTGTTGCTTAGATAATTGTGCCTGTGATTGAAAAGATCATGTGTGTTCCGTTGCATTTGGCTTACACCACGGAACTCGTGGAGACAGTACCTTGTTCCCGGGTATGGAGCAGTGAATCCTTCTGTGTTTGTGTAGTCTCTATCGACAAGAGTATTTTCCTGGAAAAAGGGAGTTATGTTACTAAGATGGGACTCGTACAACTCTCAAGGGATCTATCTACTGGATGTAGAAGAAAGTAAAAAACCTTTGGGAGCTTGCGGGAATTTCTGGTTTGGATAGTCTAGGACTGCTCTTAAGATGCGTGAATCCTCAACAGAGCCTTCCCATCCCGGGTAGACAAATATAAACTGTAAATCAAAAGTGCAAGCTGCAAGCACATTCTGGGTAAGTATGCCTTTCTTGTTCTGAAACCGGGACTGGTTATTTGCAGGGAGGTGAGCAGGAATTTGCAAGCCATCTATAACCCCGATACAATCCTGAGAGAAGGGTATAAAACAAAGCAAAACGAAGAAAACACTGATTGCATCACAATATTAAAACACAGAGTTTGTAATGATGATTAGATTCTTTCTTTACCTTGAAATATGGATAAAGCCTTTTGCTATTGACTATCTATGGAGGTGTTTCCAGAGGCGGTGGCTGAAGGAAATCGCGTGACAACGACTTAACCGCCTTTACCACATTGTTGAAATGCCGTCTTATAGTTTCACAAGAATGCTGGAACCTCTCTTGTACTACTCTGATTCGTTGATTATGACCAACGATGCTTAAGAATATAGCAACCTGCTCTTCTACCAAAACACCAGGAGTATCCCGCAGCATGCCTTTCCCGCGAAGTATTTCCGATAGCTTATGAAACACATGTTTATCCATCCAAAGCAAGTCCCTGCAATCTTCTACAGGTCATTCTAGCAAGTCTTTCAAATATGTACATATTGTAGGAGGCGATTTTCATGAGGTTGGTTTACTCGACTGTGGTAATACAAGTAACCAGCAGCTGCAGCAACTAATTCCATCTCATCCAATTCTATGTCAAAATCTTCGCTACTAGTGCACGAATCTGAAACTATAACCAAAGATAACAGAAGCAATTCCATAATGTCATTATGATCAAAGTT
Source organism: Cardamine chenopodiifolia (assembly GCA_963922655.1). NCBI lineage: Eukaryota > Viridiplantae > Streptophyta > Magnoliopsida > Brassicales > Brassicaceae > Cardamine > Cardamine chenopodiifolia. The sequence goes on along the minus strand of OZ000464.1, from coordinate 15,232,588 downwards.
TCTTCCAGCAACAATCTTCATATATAAGTAAATAAAGCAGCTCGCCAAACCAATGATATCATTTCACCAGAAGTAACCAACCACATACAGAGCAAAAGGTCAAATCTTTTGGAGCTATAAGATACAGATGAGTGAGCAAAAACTAACAAACTATTGAGCTCTACACTTCCCCTGAAGCCACTTGAATCGTTTCTCATTTTTCAAAGAGATGAAAATTTCGCGAGAAGTAGGGTTCTCAAACAAATCCAAGGCAAGAAAGTAGGTATGTTGATCAACACCTTGTAAGTCGTCCAATGCTCTGATGCATTTGCTTATAGAGAATCTGTCTTCCTTGTTGGTCAAAGCCGCTGCTCTCATTTTGGAAGCAGCTGCCATTTCTATCATTGCTTCAACAATGGCATCACCACAAGCCTTACGACTTCTCTTGCGTGTTGATCCAGAAGCAGAAGGTGTACGCTTTCTTGTGATCATCAATGACGTTTACTTCATCTCCAGAGCCAGAGGAATGTTCATCATCACCATACATTCTTCAAAAACCCAAAAAAGCCTAAAAATTTAGGGTTTCTACTCGATTCCATGAAATGGGTTAAGATATGAGGATAAATTTCGATTCCTAATCTGAAACTTGGGTTTAATCCCGATCAAAGACAAACATTTCGAAAAAGCTTACATTTTAGAAAGGGAGGAGAATGGAAGAAGCTTGCTTAGCCTGAGAGAGAGAGAGAGAGAGAGAGAGAGATTAACCACCAAAGCGTCCATAAAAAATCTGATTTTCTCTAAACTTTATTGCCTTTTACGACAAAAAGTCTTCTTATCCTAATTGTGTTTGCGTAAATCACATTCATAGTTCATGCACTGTTGTTTTCCAAATTATTTTCCTAGTTTTCAACCAAACTTTTTTATGCTTCGAGCTATTTCCTGAATAGAAGAAATAAACCCTTATCAATTGTAAACATGCACAATAGCTTTAATTTGTGGACTTTACTTGATCAATTTTAATCAAGTGCCTAATCGTAGTTTTTACGGTATCTCACCATAATTGAAAAACTATACTAATACAGAATGGGAAGCAATCAGGAAGGAGAATCCAAGAGGATCTGTAGTCTCTAAATTAAAAATCAAACATTCAACTTAAATAAATTTTACAAGGAAGAAGAACACAACACAAGTAGTCAAAGAAACTGTAGTCTCTAATAATCATAAATAAAATATAAAAAGTTTTGTAAGAAGAAAGCAAAGCATGAGAACACTTTTGTTTTTTAGTTGGGCGAGAGAAAATGAACACGAGCAAGTGTGTACTCTTTTCCAGCAATCCAAACACCAGTCTGTGACCACTGTACATCTTCCCAATCAAGATTCTCCTCCAGCACCTACTCAATTCCAAAATCCATAAAACATCATCAACTGTTTTATAATCAAATCCAAGAAACAAGAGTCAGAATCGAATAAATGTTAACCTCGATATGTTCTGCTGGGAGTGGAAACCCGATAGACCGCATAACCTTCTGCGGGAGAGGTTTCTTACAGCGTGACCAACGGAATACATCGATTAAAGTGTTGTCTGAATCTGTTTTGTCTCCATTTGTCAGATGGTTCTGTGACTTATTCTTATCTATATCCATAGCTTCATGCGATGATTGTTGCAAGGAGTGGATTGCTTTGATAGTCTTCTCTCCTGAGAAACAGAGCTCATACCTTTTGTGCAATACAAAGATTAGATTCAGCGTCTTAAGTCATCAACGTTGATAAAAAATAAACATGTATTTATATGATTTGTGAATACCTGCACAAATGTGTTTCTAAGTACAAAACTTCTCCTTTCTTCAAACGAGCAGAGGTGAAAAGAGGCTTCTTGAGACCCTTATCCGCAACAATGCTTATGCTATATTTGATCCTGTAAAAAAGTTGATCGATGTGTAAGTAAAACTGAACTTGCGTCTGATATCTTTTAGGTGATAAAGATTCATGATAAATTTAGAAAACTCAGTGAACATTTTTTTGAAGCATTGGGAGGTCATTTCAGAGAGTTACCAAGGTTCATTGCAGAGGTTGTATTGTATTGTTACTTCTCGTACAAACCTTTGTTGCCGCAGAGCATTCTACAGAAGGGTAAACAAGTCATCAGAACTCGAAAGATATGAAATATGAGAAAACTATGCAAGCCGAAAATGACATCTGCTATACTCCAAAAGTTGTTAGAAGATTGCACCAAATGCTTGCAGTCAACAGTACTGCAATCTGTCTGATCAAACTTTTAAATCCAAATAAAGTGAAGAATGTGAAGACTAAGAGTAGAGATTTCCACACTGGACGGAAATTACCGAAGCTGCAGCTCTGGTGGTCATAGATCTCTCAACAGCCATTGGTGCAAGTGTTGGCTCCACAGTTGAGGAGTGTGTAAGAGAAGGTTCCAGTTCAATAGTTCCACCTCCTTTCTGAAATCATATCATTAGAAATTTCTTAAGGATTTGAACACTAACTCACTTTCTAAACTGGATATTATGCAAATAGTAGGAGAAGATGGTCAAGGAAATAAGAAGGACCAATAATGACAGATGTCAGATCACCTTCAGTATATAGCACCGCTCAACCCTGTAACTGCATCCGATTCCAGCTCCCCATGCTCGAGAACGGACATTGTTCCTTAGCTTGGAGGTGTAGTCTAGCAAACATATCAGTTAGAATGGAAGTTTGATAAAGGTTCTTTCTTGATATAAAACAGAAAGGAACTCAATATAGCATGACGTTTTGCCCATGAACATGAAAAAAGTCAAGTAAAGGAATTAAAACCAAGATAGAGGTAAGCTAACTTACAATCTTGTGACGGCAAGACTCTAATAGTAGCGCGCAACTCTTGCATTGTCGGTGGAGGAGGAGAAGCTGTGGGACGACAGTAACCTGTATGCATGAGAACTAGAGGACAGATAGACCAGAATCAGTGTGATGTTAGGACCAAACAAAGACATCAATTGCAAAGATTCGTTAGGACACGTACCAGCAACAAGATCGGAATCGTCTGTGTATATATCTGTTCCCCATAGCTGGCCACCTCTTACCTGCATAGACACGAGCCAAAGGTCTCAGCAGGTAACAGACAAGGGGTGCTCTAAAGAGGTGTGTTTCCCAAATTAATAGACAAAGTAAATTCATAGAGCTTAAACAGAGATAAAATTGGAACTAAAACCATATGAGAAACATTTTGAAGAAAAACTGAAAACAGAGAGAGAGAAAATTTGGATGTATATTCGTCTTACTTGGCGATTTGTAGCAGTAACATGCTCAGCTGGAATCCTAACTTCAAGAGTAGGGCCATTATTTGTGAAATCACCGTTTTTTTCAGGCTGAGACAATTCATATTCCTTCCACAACTTAATCAGTTCTTGCATACATTCGCCAACTTTGTAAACAACAATCGACATCTCTGATTTGCCTGAATCATCAGTTAAATAAAATTCAACAAGCCGACACTCTGACCAAATTATGAACTGCAAACCGGTTATTTTGCATAGCAGCACATAAACAGTATAAAATTTGCAGAAGATAAAACCAACAGACGGTTGAGAAAAATTTAGTTAACCTACTTAGACAAATTTTGAAAAAAAAAAACAGGGATATAAGTAACTTTTGGCAGCCCAGATCTGAAGTAGCATTAAGGATCAAGCCAACCTTTTGGTCCAACTTTTTTAGATCTTGAGGTTCTTTATATATTTGAAATTCTACTGTGAGAGTATGGAACTGCAACCTAAGAAGAAAACCTTGAAATAGATTGGTTTTCAAGTACATGTGTGTTCGTAGATGACCATTTCAATGATATGTAAAAGAAAATTGCAAATTAACCGGTTTTTTACTGTCGTTCTCCAAGCAGACCAACCGATCCTTTCTTGAGGATATAGAAATGAAGGATTACCTTGTACTCTGCAAAATAAACACAATCAAACACGGCATTAAAAGCCAGATTAGTAACCACAAAAAAAAATCTTAAGCTTAGCTAATAACTAACTTATGTGATAAAAGACAAGGAGCGGTGAGGAAGTAAATCCAGATAAAAATAAAAAAATTGGTTTTAAGAGATAAGACACGACTAAATACAAATATGGGTTCACAATTTTCTTTACAGGCTTTTCACTCTTAAGAGGAAAAACTATAATGGTAAAAAGATATTCCAACAATAATTGCCCCCTTCATCGTATCATATCGTATCACCCGCAGATTTTACTATATAAGTTCCAATTTAAATCAAGGGGGTCTGTCTCTCTAAACGGTAAAAATATATACGATTCTGATAAGCAGTGAGAACCATATGATTAGACGGAGTATAAACAGGATTTAATGAGTAAGACAGAGAGACGCACCCTCCGTTGTCCTGACTCCGTGAGCGGACACGGTCGCGGTTTGGGGTTTGTGGGCTGCCTCTTGGTCTCAGCATTCTCTTCCGCTGCTGAACTCCATAATTGAAGGCATCCTTTTCCCTCTCTGTAGCTCCCTCACCCTCCAAACACCCATCTTCAGATTCTTTTTCACTGATTCTGCTGCGCTTTTCAGCTCTTTCTGCCTCGGAATCACCATCCCTCTCCCTCCTTTTTTCCTTTGATTCTCTTTCGTCTTTTTCCCAATTATCCAGTTCGATCTGCTTCTTCTGCTCTGGTGCCACATATTCCTGCTCTGAGGGTTTGGCAGATGCTTCTCCCAACTCTTTCTCGTTCTGCGAGATCTCTTTCTCAGCACCAGCCCTTGGCTCTCTTTTGATATGATCTTTATCTTTCTCTTTGTTCCTTTCTCGATCTTTCTGCTCCATCCTCTCCCGTTCCCACCTATCGGCTTCTCTTTCTTCTCTTCCAATCTCTTTGGGTTCACTCATGACACTACCAACAAGCATCGATCCTCTGCGGTCATTTCTCTCCTTGTCTCGGTCCTCCCATTCTCGATGCTTTGACTCTTTTCTTTTCTTCTCTTTGTCCTTAAATCTATCTTCGGTTTTTGCATCAACCTTGTTTTCTCCAACGGTCTCGCGTCCTTCCAAATGTGGTCCTTCCACAGGCGCTGAGAAATCTTTAGGCTCAAATTTAGTTGGGCCTTGCGGATTACCACGGGATGCAACCCACACATCCACATTAGCGCTTGAACCTTCAGCAACTCTCTTGCCTCTATGGTAATCCTTCTGCTCTTTCCAAGCCACGTGAGCATGCCCATTTTTTTCCATCTTAACATCAGCTTTTTGTTCATTATAATTCTGATTCTCCCTATCAAAATTTGTATCCCTAGTATAGCTTCCGGTATTACTACTTTTCCCGCTAAAATCATCCCCTGGACGCTCAAACTTGGCATCCCTTTCATTCTTTGGACCCTGAATCTCCCTCTTAGTGTCACCATATATCTCTCTCCCATCATTCCTAGTATAGCTTCCGGTATTTCCTTTTGCGCTAAAATCGTCGACTGATCTCTCAAACTTCAGATCTCTGTCACCCTTAGGACCCTGAATCTCCCTCTTTGTCTCACCATATACCTCTCTCCCATCACTCCTGTTTTCTCTGTTCTCAACCCTAATATCCCTGCCCTCCTTATTAGTAGTATCTCTGGGCTCCACAGGCACAGAGGTGTGAGTCAAATGAGGATCACCGGAAGTAACCGTGGTGGGCAGCGAGGGAGACCGATACACATGTTGTAGAGGAGAGCGTCTCTCTCCTCCATCTCTAGGCTCACTTCTGAGAGTCTTAACCGTTCTTGATTCAACCTCATAAGCAGAAGAAGCAGCAGCAAGTGGTAGATGAGACTGAGGATGAGAATGGGGATGGGGAAGCGTATGAATGTGAGATTGAGATTGAGATTGGAGATGCTGATGAGGTTGTTGATGGTGGTGATGAACTTGAGCCGGTGGTGGAGTTACAGGCGGATGGGTTGATTTAGGGTAAGATCCTGAATCATCGTGAGGGTATTTTGCTGATGAAGAAGATGGATGAGTAACACCTTCTTCGTGAGATCTCTTCGGAACACCACTCATCACTCCCAAATTCACAAACCCAGAAATTCACTGCTGCAACAGAACAGACAGAATTGGACCTACAGTCTCCGGGTTCTTACACAACCTTTAGCAAAATCATAGAATTTGTATCACCAGAACAACATTGAATCCCTAAAATGAACACAGAGAATAAAAAAGAAGGGATTTTTACCAAATGAAACTGAAGAAGAAGCAAACCCTTTTGGGATTATTCCGCCGGGAAGTAAAAATGGCAAAGTGGATTGAGACTTTTGCCCCGTTTCACGTCTCTCTGAGTAAATCCTTATTCCTATGGTTGCTGCTTAATTTTGGACAAATGTTATTTTCGCGTTAATATTTGGTTCTTGTCACAGATCCGTGCACTTACCCCCCGCAATTTAGGTTTTACTTATTGCACTCGTTGCCCTCAATACTTATTGAATCTCTCATTCTATTCAAAAACTTTAAATTTCATTTTTAACATCCATCCCTTTATTACATTAAATTTTCAAAATATTAAAATTTAAATTTATAAGATAGAAAAAGAAAAAAAATTCCTTACTATTTCTAACTCTTATTAACATACATTATTACAATTATAGTTGTTTACGTTTATTATTGTAGATTTGAACCATGAAAAGAACATGTTTATATATTTTAATTCATTTTTACATTATTATAAATCATATTAGAATTTCATGTATAATAAACAAACAATACATATTTTAATGTGATAACTGATAACAAAAACAATAATAATGAATTATTAACTCTTTTACGACCCTCATTCTTTCGCCGATCCCCTTCTCTACAACTTCACCACTCAACTACCTGTTAGTGTTATTTACTCCATCGTTTACCATATATGCATATATATAAGTGTGTGTGAAGTTGGTTCCACTAGACTAGAATACAAAGCCTAAAACCCGTCAATACAATACGATTTCATGGTTTTATTTAGTGATGCAAAATTTTATAGCAACATTCATGTTAAACTAAAGTTTTGAGTTTTATACGTTTTTTTGTTAAGGAATTGTATGGAAAGGGGTTTAGGAAATTCGTACTAGCCGGTGTTGGTCCATTGGGTTGCATACCGGACCTACTAGCCGCCCGAGCGGCTCTCCCGGGTGAATGTGTAGAGGCGGTTAACGAGATGGCTGAGCAATTCAACATCATCTTCCTCTACCTGCTTGACAACGACACTTCATGGATGATACTGGCTATTTCTGGAGTTGGTGTCTGTATCGACTTCTGGAAAATAGGGAAAGCCATGCGTATTGAGGTATACATCTAATATCACACACAATCTGACCACTGAGTCCGGTATTTTTGTGCATGTGTAACAATGTCTAACAAAAAATATGTTATGAACTTCCAACTCAAACCAATTGGTGTCCGTATCGTGACAGTTGGGCCCATACACAGTAAATACAGATAAACTTTGCCGTTTATTTGGCAGCACCCGTTAAGTCCACCAAATACCCAAATATACTAACTCACTGAATTTTGCCGCGTTTTTAGCACGCGTGAAAGGTGGCACGTGGGAATGAATCAGATCAAACAACTTCACGCGCGCAGTCTCAGAACTGGCATAGACGAAACCAAAGATCTCTTACAACGATTGCTTCAGATTCCAAACCTTGTTTATGCCCGACAACTCTTCGATCTTCATCGAAACCCTTGTATCTTTCTCTTTAACAGGCTAATTAAAGCTTACTCTGTTCATGACCAGCCCCATGAATCTTTCGTCCTCTACAGTCTCCTCTCTTTCGATGGCCTCCGACCAAATCACCACACTTGCACCTTCATTTTCGCTGCTTCTGCTTCGATTTCGTCAGTTTGACCACTACAGATGCTTCATTCGTAGTTTTTAAAATCTGGATTTGAGTCAGATGCCTTCTGCTGCACCGCTCTAGTCATTGCTTATGCAAAGCTAGGAGCAGTGTGTTGTGCGCGCAGAGTGTTCGACGAAATGTCTAACCGAGATGGACCTGTGTGGAATGCAATGATCAGGGGTTACAAAATAAAAGGTGATATGAAGGCGGCAATGGAATTGTTTGATTCAATGCCTTTTAAAAACGTAATCTCGTGGACCACCGTCATTTCTGGGTTTTCTCAGAACGGGAATTACTCTAAAGCTTTAACGATTTTTTTGTGTATGGAGAAAGACAAATCCGTGAAACCAAACCATATTACTGTAGCTAGTGTTCTCCCCGTTTGTGCTAATCTTGGAGAATTGGAGACTGGCCGAAGATTAGAAGGCTATGCTAGAGAGAATGGGTTCTTTGATATCATTTACGTGAGTCATGCTACACTAGAGATGTACTCAAAATGTGGAATGATTGATGTAGCAAAACGGTTATTCGATGAAATTGGAAACCAGAGAAATTTGTGCACATGGAACTCCATGATTAGTAGTCTAGCTACTCACGGGAAACATGACGAAGCTCTTCAGCTTTATGCCCAAATGTTGGTGAGCATTCTGTTTGTTTCTTCAGTTCAAGCATGTTGATTCCTTGGTCTTTAAGAGTCTTAACACTGTGATTTTCTGTTGGTACTTCAGCTAGAAGGTGAAAAACTCGATGCAGTGACATTTGTTGGGTTACTGCTAGCTTGTGTTCATGGTGGGATGGTGGTGAAGGGAAAAGAATTGTTCAAGTCCATGGAGAAAATTCACAAGATTTCCCCAAAGCTAGAGCACTATGGATGCATGATCGATCTCTGGGGGCGTGTTGGGAAGCTGCAAGAAGCCTATGATCTCATCAAAACAATGCCGATGAAGCCAGATGCTGTCATATGGGGAACCCTTTTGGGTGCTTGTAGTTTCCATGGGAATGTTGAGATAGCAAGTGAGGCGCTGTTCAAGCTTGAACCTTCAAATCCAGGTAACTGTGTGATCATGTCAAATGAATGAGAAGTGGGATGGAGTTTTGAGGATGAGGAAGATGATGAAGAAGGAAACAATGACAAAGGCTGCTGGATATAGCTATTTTGTGGAAGTAGGAGTTGAAGTTCATACTGTGGAAGATAAATCACACCCAAGATCTTCTGAGATCTATCAGGTCCTTGATGAAATTTCCAAGAGAATGAAACTGGAGAAGAGTCACTTCGACTCTATGCTCCAGCATGAACAACTATGCATGTGAAACTAGAGATTCTGTTTTTTTTTTTGTTTCACTTGTCCAAAAATAATGTCTGAATCTATTGAATTATGTGATTTTGGTGTCTTCACATTCCTATACTCAATCAAATGAAATTGAAGATGGTTGCTTTGTCTATCTTGTTTTAAGTCTCATGACGTAGGCTTTATTGTGTTTACAAAAAAGAGTTTTTTTTCTTTTGCTTCTCAAATCTGAAACTAATCATGTGATCTTAATATCTTATTCAAACCTCATACAAATCCCCACAAACTAAGTAATAAAATACTCACTGAAGGAACAAGCTTGAATATTCACCAAATCCTTTACACCTTTCTTACACCTAAAACGAAGTGCACTATCACCACAAAGGTGTTTTCGGGTTACCTATGAGCTGTAGGTGTACGCGGCATGGTGAACGGCATTTGATCCATGCTCATTAATGCACCAGGAACCACTGACCCAGGGACTGGAGTAGCATGGACTCCATAAGCCATGTGAGGTGGAGCTGGGAGGTTCACTGGTGTTCCAACTGCTGAGACTAATGGTCCACCTACCGGTTGAGCTATGGTGGGTGTTCCATACATAGGAGGTCCTGGTGGTGGTTGAGAAGCGGCTTGCTTGGCTGATTTGTTTCCTCCTCCAGCAACAGCAGCAGAACCAGTGTTGTTGTTGTTGTTCTGACCAGTGATTGGTCCTTGTGGCGTTGAGACATCTGCGTTGCCAACAGTAGTGATGTCGTGAATACTTGATCGTCTTCTGTCTTTGTTCATTGAGTTTAGACGGATGAAATACTTTTGTGCATGGCTTGCAACTTGGGTTGGTGTTCTCGTTACCACAAAGTTACGAGAAATACTACGCCAGTCACCTTTTCCATACTTATCCAAACCAAGAAGAAATAACCTGTAACATAGAAAAGACAAAGACAATAGTTCATCAGAATCATTGCATAACCAACAGGGGAGAAATTTTCAGACCATTGTATCAAACATGAAAACACACAAATCCATAACGAAACCAGTCTAAAACCAGTTGTAGGTAACACAAATAACAGTTTTGTCTTGCATCTGCTTCTACAGAAAGAATGCCACAGAAGCATGCAGAATCCAAATTCTCAATTGCTTCTCCAGCAGTTCCGATTGTCAACTTCCTAAATAAGCACTAAAGACATTTCAAGACACCGGTATAGTATGTTTGAATGTAAAACTTGGGACTTATTGTCCTATCTTTCCTAGTTTAACAACTACCTATGCATTGTAACTAGGATGATGATCTATCACCACCAAAACTCAATTTGTTGAAAAAGCACATGTAAACCACCAAAATAGATCAAAATCACAGGAAATTAGATCAAGATAACGGCACAACAAAGATAGACTTCACTGTTACATTAATTTCCCATATAGTAGCAAGTGAGAAAGCAATGCAGTAACTAATTATAAGCCACTAATCTTTACAGATATATATAGGGGTACGCCTTCTCTGCCCCTTTAATATCCGAAAACCACTTGCACCTTCAAGAGAGTAAAATGAAGACTAAACTTTAAAGTAAGACTTTCTCGTCTCTTTCTAAAAGGAAAATAGGGTTCTCCAATAACAGAGGTGAAGAGACTAACTATCACGTTCTCAAGGATTCAGCATGATAAACAGCATCTAGCTTCAACAAGTGGAGAGAAAGATGGTCAAAATGGTCCCGGAGTTCAGATAGCAACTCTCCATCATATCTAACATGGTGGATGTAATGATATAACAACCAGGACAGGGAGGTAAAGAGAATTTATGAGAACAGCTTTCTGTGTCCCATGCTACGTTATAATTTCAATTAAATCTGAGACTTTTTAAACTATTACGAGATTACAGCCATTTAAAATAAATTTTAGTGTTCCTTCAAAGCATCCTCTAGAGTTACCTCGGGTCAATCCCCATAAAAACAAACTCAATCTTCCATTTAAAAAAAAAAGTAAAGTCTCAAATAGGGAAGGCCAAAAACCTAAGTTCAAGTGAAAATCTTGCTTTTAAGCACGATATGACTTTGAAAACTCTTGACTTTCCAAAGGTTCACAAAATTTGACATCCAAGAGGACCTAGAATTGTCATCTAGTGTGATACGAATAATGCCCTAGAACACAACAGAGACATGAAGCACAGAAACAGCAACAAATTTAACTTTTAAAGAATATTAAAGGAATAATAAGAAGCAGAAACTGATTAGCAGCATAAATAAACAAAGATCACCTGTGTTCATCCTCTGTCCACGCAATACCCTTTCGCCGTTCTTGATCAGACTTTGATTTACCTCCTTGGTTAGACTCGCTCGCATGACTGTTTCCTCCTTTCTTACTACTTCCTCCGTCATCACCAGCATGACCATTTGATCCTTCAGGAGACCCATATGCAGGAAGAGGCACACGGCCTGATTCAATCCTACTAACATCTTCAACTAAAAGCTCATAATGTTCTTTAATCTGTTCAACACTTTTTCCTGGAACATCTGCTGCAATCTTCTCCCACCGTTCCTGAGATTCATCTGTATGATTAGCAAGGGCTGTCTCAAAGGCCATATCATCCTCCCTGCTCCACGCAGAACCATCACTAACTTCCTCCACCGTCATTTTTCCAATACAATCAAACCCCGCCAAATTCAATAGAATCTACCCTAACCCCTATTGGAAATCTAAGATATCAACCAGATTTCTGCAAAAATTTCGTATCTTTAGAGTTTCCAAAAACTAGCAGATGATAAGGTATCAACAGAAAGGCAAACTTAATAGAAGAATCCCAAGTAACCAAAGCTGAGAAACACACCAAGAATTCAGATCTTCCAAGTATCACTGAACCTAATTTAAAACTGCTCTTATATTCCAATCAAAATCCAACCATACAAGTAACTAGAGATAATCAAGGGAAAATCAAAGGGAATCGAAAAGGGATTCTCAACTCCCACAAAATCAAATTCCCTAAAAATAAGGGCAAGAAACCCTACTCTACTGATGAGCTATGACACTTTAAAATACAGAGGAATTTATCCAATCCTTATGAGATGGAAACACGAAGAAATATCCGATAGCCAAAGCAACATGAAGATCGAAACGGGGAATAAGAAGATTGGCAGAAGAAGAAGAAAAATGTAAACTTTGTAAGGAAAGAAAATTAGGGGTCTGTTGGGTTATCTAGGGACTGCGATAACTTGAAGGGGAGAGAGAGAGAAATGGGAAAACCCCAAAAGACTGAAAGAGAGAGAGAAGGATAGAGGTCAAAACGCCATTGTTAAAGGGGAAGTTCAAACAAAGAAACAGTGATAACCATAGGCGCCCACACATTGATAGCAACAGTTTTCACAGCTCAAGTCCGCTGTTATTTTTTTTCTTTTATTTTTGTAATGTTGACTAAATAAATTTCTTTTATTTTAATTTTTGGTTGACCAAATTATATGGTAAGTAGTAAGTCCCCTGGGTAATAATTTATTTCTGGGAATATTGTGAATTTGCATATTAGATCTCTTTTCTTTTTCACTTTCATAATGCTTTACCATGTGCCTTGATATTTTATTGGTGACGTTTGGGGTCTTAGGCAATTATTTGTAATGGTATGCTTTATCATAACCCAATAAAAAATTACAAACTATTTGTAAAATTGTTCAAACAGATTAAAAATCATTTATTACAACTATTTATATATTATCAAATATATATATATATATATTAGAAAATAAAGAAAAAAATGAAACTTAGATTCGAAAACCTCTTTATATGACTAAAAAGATTACGCTTTCCAACAACAAAAAAAAATAATTGCCTACAAAATCTGAATATGTGATTCAGTGGTTAGTCATTGTATAGAAATACTTTTATTAGTATTCTAATCACTTTTACGAAAAAATGGTAAGAGTATAAAATCAATAATTATAAATCTTTTTCCAAATTTAAAATTTTGTCTTTATACATATATATAGATTCCAATTTAATAGTACGTGTAATAAATGATTTTACGATCGTGTTGATTTTATTGAGATTTAATTGATCGCAAAATCACAGATTAATTCATCAAACACATGGTTTTACATAATTAATGATTTAACATAAAAGAAAAGTTTATGCATACTTTATAATATATAACTAAAAATCCGTCAAAGTTCTATATATGTTATCTCATTCTATATATATTTTCTGCAGTTTTTTTTTTGAAAATATACTTTATATATAATCATAAAATTTGTGAAAATAAAATTAATGTATCCCTCTTCATAATTAGTGATAACCAAGGGGAGGTACTACAATGTAGAAAGAACACGGTTTTTTGGCTATAGTGTCTGGACATATGTTAGCTTGACAACTTGGACATATAAAATATAGCTTTAGGAATGTCTTCCTCCTCAATTGGTATAGTTCATAAGCCTCGGCCATAAGCGAGGAGTCCTGAGTTCGTAGAATTATCGATTACGAAAGAAATTGAAAATGAACAAAAGAAAAAGTAGGGGAAAGAAATTTGGAGAGGTGGACAAAGAAGTTAGGGAAGATGTTGACGTCTTATCCATAAATATCTGCCAAAATATCCAATCAGACCGGTCCCCTTCGCTACTTGTCCCATCAGCTCACAGGTCTACATTTATCTTTTTCCTTTTCTATTTCTTTCTCCATTTTAATGCGAATCTATCACTTCCATTATTTTTTAAAATTTATTCCATTGAGGAAAAATCTTGGTGCTTACTCATTTTATAGTAAGACGCTCAAACAAGAGGAAAACAAAAAACATTACACTTTTGGGGAATAGTTCCCATAGGTTTAGATTCTAGCAAATTTAGCAAGGTTTTTACCAATATATATATATATATATATATAGTTATTAAGATAATTTCTACAAGGTTTAGTCCTACGAAATCAACTACGACTATCACAATTTGGTTATACATTACCAAAAAATCATTTGGACTTTTATATCATCAATATAACAAGACAAATATACATGTACTTAACTATTTATACCTTGTAGATATTTCCACAAAAGGCCAAAAAGAACCATTGATTATAATTTATTTACAATGTAAACTACTTAAAAACCCAAAAAGGAGCATCCTTTATTTCAAACATGAAAAGGGTTTGTTTGGTTGTTCCCAAAATGTGCTCTCATAGGCAAAAGAAAACAAGTAATCAATGAGGAAAGTAAACTAAGCAAAAGAGCAAATAGAGCTCTTTCTGATACAACTTGAAGAAAGTTTTAACATTAACCAGTTAAACAAATACATTACCTTCTTCTCCTTCTGAAGTCTTTTGCATCCCAGAAACCCTAATTGTGTGCTTTCAGATTTTATTTCCACGGAGAATAATAGCAAATACCCTGCAAAAAAATTAATCAATTTTGTAAGACATGGATAGAGTAGTACATAGTTACAGAAACTGTTCATTAGCGAGCAGCCGGCTCAAGCTGCCCAAAGAAACTATATGGCTTAGACTGGAAAATCTACCTTATTGCAGAAACAGTCAACTAAGGCTGCGTAAAATCTAAATCTCTGCTTTTTAAGTTTGCAACAGAAGAGTAAAAGAGAGGAAGATGAATCAGCAAGAACTGGAGATGCAAACCTCTGGTTAACAAGGGTCTTAAGCAGCAGCCTGCAGCAACTCCCTTTCGGCGCGTTCCCTGATCCTTCTCTCGAGCTCTGGCCTAAAGTGTCTTATCAGACCTTGCACGGGCCATGCAGCTGCATCACCTAGAGCACAGATTGTGTGTCCTTCAATCTGTTTGGTTACCTCCTGCAGCATATCAATCTCTTCCAGCTTTGCATTGCCAACTTTCATTCTCTCCATGATCATCCAAAGCCAACCTGTTCCCTCTCTGCAAGGAGTGCACTGCCCACAACTTTCATGCTTGTAGAAGTAAGAGAGCCTTGCGATTGCATCCACAACATCGGTTGATTTATCCATCACAATGACTGCTGCAGTTCCTAACCCTGATTGGACAGCCTTGAGCGCATCGAAATCCATCAGCACATCCTCGCAAATGTTCTTAGGAATCAGAGGAACAGATGAACCACCAGGAATGATAGCAAGTAGATTGTCCCATCCACCTCTAACACCTCCACAATGCCTCTCAATCAGTTCCTTGAGAGGTATACTCATCTCCTCTTCAACTGTACACGGCTTGTTCACATGGCCCGAAATACAAAACAGCTTTGTCCCAGAGTTATTCTTCCTACCGAAACTCGAAAACCACTCAGGTCCACGCCTTAAAATGGTAGGAGAAACAGCCACAGTTTCCACATTGGTAACAGTTGTGGGACAACCATATAAACCAGCATTAGCAGGGAACGGGGGCTTCAACCTAGGTTTTCCTTGCTTCCCTTCAAGGCTTTCAAGAAGCGCGGTCTCTTCACCACAAATGTACGCACCAGCACCAAAATGGATATAAACATCGAAATCATAACCAGAACCACATGCATTCTTCCCCAAGAGACCAGCTGCATATGCTTCTCTTCTAGCCTTCTCTAGATTCAAACGTTCATTCACATACTCACCCCTGATGTAAATATAAGCTGCACTAGCTCTCATTCCGACACCAGCAATCAAACACCCTTCCAGCAATTTGTGAGGATCATGACGCATGATTTCCCTATCTTTACAAGTTCCAGGCTCACTCTCATCAGCATTGACAACCAAATAGGAGGGACGGCCATCAGATACTTTAGGCATAAAGGACCACTTAAGACCAGAAGGGAAGCCAGCACCACCACGTCCACGAAGTCCAGATTTCTTCATTTCATTAACAATCCAATCAGTACCCTTGAGTACCAAATCTTTGGTCCTGTACCAATCACCTCTCTTCATCGCCCCATTGAGAAACGGGTCATGTATACCATAGAGGTTAGTAAAAATCCGATCTTCATCCTTGAGACCACCAAAATGAGTCTTTTCCGGAGGCGGAGGAGGTGGAGGTGGCTGTGGAGTGGTAGAAGTGGATGCAGCTTGGGTGCTAAATGATCTCAAAGCTGGAGCCAATCTGTTACTTTCCTTCCAAATTGATACTGCCCTTTGCAAGCCAAGAATCCCCCTAACGGGTGCCTGTCATCAAACCCATATAACATAGAGGTTACATAGCAAGATAAATTCCAAGTAACAAACAAGCATGATCTGGTTCAAAAGCAGAACTTTTGAAGCACGAATTCACTAGAATTAGTCGTATTGGAGTCCCAATAAAAAGGAAGTGAATAAACCCAATCACTCTAGAAGCATCGACAATCTCGAGCAGATAAAATCAAATTCCAATCAATCAGAACCCGCTAGATCTATACGAAAGAAGACGTCGCATTTTGCAACTATTCAGCTAATTTGAAATCAAAGTCGTAAAATCCGAAAACCGTAAGAAATGCGATCGAGGAAAAAAAGCATAACCTAAAAATGAAAAGGAAGATCATCAAAGTGTGAGTGCGCGAAACAGATTACGTACCATTGAGACGAAATTTACGCGAAGTAGAGGTACAGAGAAACTGTTCTTTGTTCATTAAGCGAGAAGGCCAAAAGAATAACAGCTTGGACGGACGGAGTTATAATCTCTGTCCACCTGAGACCGACGAAATCGAGATAAACTGGTTGGTTCAGATTACTCCGCGTCTTCGTGACGTTTAACTCTTTTATATTTTAAGGGCCTCTCTCGGGCCTGGCCCAATGTTTTTCGATCCGGTATGAATCTATCCTTAAACCGATAATAGTGGGCTGCTAATTTAAAACTTGTAAGTTGTAATAATTCGATAAAGCTAAACTATGTGGTCAAATTATGAAATATTTATTAAGTATTTGGGAATAATTTGCATTAAGAAAAATAAGAGGGCGTCAATTTAAAATTTCTCAATTTCCCGAATCGGCGTTGAGATATCTAAGACGATCAACCGCCTCACTGCCTCAGGCCAGCGAAAAACAGAGACGGTGATTCGATAGAGGAGAGGGGGAGAAGAATCACTCTACATATATTTGGAAGATAGCGAATCGTCCTCTGGTTGGTTACTCGAGGCGATTTTGGCCCAATTTTGATCAGCTCGTCTCGGCGATTTTAGGGTTTGCTGTTCTCGTTTTGTTCGGCGACTGCTTGAGTTACACGTTTTTGGTGAGTTCGTCTATCTATTATCTCCAATATTTTGATGATTCAGGCTTATCATATATGAAAAGCGCTCTCTCTCTCTTTTTCAACTCGTTATTTCGTGTTAGCAGCTATCTCTAGATTGGATTGAGTAACTGAATTGAGATGTCGAACGTTATGGGTGAGTCATGTGGATCAAGCAGTTCAGCGGCTGCTATCAATTCTTCCAACATTGGGTTTCAGCTCCTAAAAAAGCATGGCTGGAAGGAAGGCACTGGTCTTGGAATCGCTGAACAGGTAAATTCGAATCAATCAATTCTGGTTCTGTCTAGTTGCAGAATCGCATTTACTGATGCAGTGTCATTCCCCACCCAATAGGAATGTTTCACTTCTCTCCGTTGTTCTCAAAGATTGAGTTTTTTTTCTTTTTGTTGTTCTATCGTCTAATATCTTGATGTGATTTACTTGAAAGTGAATTTCTTGGTCGATTTTCTATAGCTTTGTTGTTTCTATAGAATGATGAGTTTATTTGATGAAAAGTTCTTGTCTTTATGAACGATTTGTTCTCTTTCGAGCAGGGTATATTGGTGCCTGTACAAGCGGAGCCAAAACATAACAAACGAGGACTGGGAGCAAAACAACCAGCTAAGAGAAAAGCGGCACAGCCTCAGGCTACAGCTTCTGGACACATCCAAAAGGTCTTTGTCATTCCCTTTAACTCTGTAACTACCTTATGATGAAAAAGTGTTCATGCTTTTATAAAGAGTCTCAGTTGATTTAAAAAAAAAAAAGTCTGCAATAACCACACTTCATATCCCAATACCTCTGGACCTGGTTTTGCTTTATCATGTAATGTAGCCATGAGCTTTCTATCATGTAATAGTTTCTAGTGCATACATTATCTCCAAGACATATAACTTATCTTTTCCTTACTCTAAATTTCAGGATGATGAAGTCTCAAAGAAGAGCAAGAAACTTTCTAAGAAAATGCGGAAGATGATGGAGCACGAAAAACATTTACAGGAAAAAGAATTTGAACGAGCTTTCTTTAGGGAGTTCTGGCCCGATAATGTATAACTAGGTTTTCTTCTTTTGTTCTTATTGACCTGGATGTTCCAAAAGCTTCTTCAGGCAGTTCTGGCCTGACAATGTATAACTCTGTTTCCTATTGAAGAAAATTAGTTATAGAATCATGCGCTCAAATTGTGTCTGCTAAGCCTTTAGTTCTCCCGTATATTAATCTATACCTTCTGGCACTTATAAAATGGAAAAAGAAAATGAACTTAATGCAGACACTTGAAGCAAAGGTTTTTCTTGTAGAATTCTAAATTGTATGTTCATGTGCCTTGCATTGGCTTACTCATGCATCTAGCATGACCAGTTCACTTTAGATTGTGTAAACTAATGGAATAATAATCTGATTTAAACATGAGAGAGTAACTAAAATTTCTAAATTTTGTGGTAGTAAAAAGACTTCAATTACGAATTCCTTTGTTTTTTTGTCTGCTGAATTCACTATTTCTCGTTGTGAAAATTGTTTTATGATCGCTGTTGTTAAAATAAGAATTATTTTTCGTTGAAATAAATGGGCCGAGTAAGAAAGGTCCATTAACACTAAATAAATAGAAATTGTTATTATATCTTCTTCCTTCCACCTTCGCCGTAGTTCCCTGTAGAGCTCCGCCACTTCCGAAGCCGTCTTTTCAAATCGTCGAGCTTCGAAGATGTCGTCTCTTCTCCTACCTTCATCTCAGTTTCTCCAGACTCGAAGCCAAAACAGTGGCCAACCATTACTTCCTCCTCGAACACCACTGTTCGTCTCACTACCCTCTCTCCGTCCGTTGAGTCGGAATCATCTCTCTATTTCCGCCGCAGCGTCGAAGAAACAATCTGAGACTATCACATCCGCGGTTCCAGCGAAGAAAAATTCGGGCGTGGAGGAGGAAACAGAGGAAGTAGAGGAGGATATGTTGTGGATTCAGGAGAAGGCGTTAGACCTAGTCGAGTTCACTGGATCAGTGACTCAGGCAATTCCAGGTCCCCGAGTTGGAAGTAGCAAATTGCCGTGGATGCTCGCTGTTCCGTTAGCTTACGCCGGCGTCACATTCGTCACTGCCTTTGTCAAAACCGTTAAGAAGTTCTCTTCCCCAAAAGCTCAACGCAAAAAACTGGTCTCTGATTCCACTCTCTCTATTTCTCTCTAGTGATCTTTACTTACTTGAAACAAAGAAGCTGATTCAGTTTTTGGTTTTTGAATCTCTTCAGGTGAATCAGAATGCTATGCTTTGCAGATCTATAGATAAGATGTTACAGAAAGATGGAACAGTGCATAGTTCTGAGCTTAAGGCAATTGAACAAAAGGTGTTGATATATATCATTGATCTTTTGATATTTGACACGAGAATGCTGATTTATTTTTTATTACATACAGACAGAGTTTAATATGGAGGAGATATTGCGGAAATACATTCGTTATGCTTTGAATGAGAAACCGTTTAATCCCGACCTTGTTGCTGATCTCATTCATCTCAGAAGAGCTTCTGGTTTGAATGATTCTCAGATTCCTGAGATTTTAAACGAAATCTCTCGTCGTATTGTTAAAGAAAAAGGTAAAGAGAAAGAGAAAAAGACCTCTCGCTATGGTTCTCCGTTGTTAAACCTTCTTCTTTATTGCTCTTGGCATATTTGGATTTGCAGGTCCTGTAGTGATGAAGATGCAAGGGTTTACAGAGAAAGGATTCAAGAGAAAACTAGCTGTGCAAGCACTTTTTGGAAAGATTTACTATCTTGCTGAGGTAATGAATTTGGAACTATTTCATCATATCCAAATATGCGTACAATGTTTTGTATTTGTGAAGTATTTGCTAACTACCCTCTCTCTCTTCAACAGCTTCCTGACTTCTGCTCAAAAGACAACTCCTTAATCGTCAAGGAAATATTTGGAGTTACAGAGTAAGTTAACTTTTCAATTGAAGCTTCTCATAAATAATTAGAGTCTTATGCTTTTTACAATGTTCCTTTACTTGCCCACCTTTATAAAAAAATTTCAGTGATGACGCAGAGAAGCTACGGATACATGCCCTTGCTGAAGCTGGAGACATAGATTCACTTGAGAAAATGGTGGTACTTGAGAAATCGGTGGAGGAGTCTTCGGATAAAGAAGATTCAAATGAAGAAGATGAATCTATCACTACTCCTTAAGATGTTTGTTCAAAGACCAACTTCAATACTAGGATTCTTTCCAACGGGGGTTTTCTTCCGATGTTGTTCGACTTATATCACAAGTTGTTCACAGTAGAAGACGTCTGATTATAACACAATATTGTCTTTTGTAATAGGAATTTACTGCATCAATACAGTACAATAATACAAGTTGTGGCTTATATTAATAGAAAGAAATGTTGTCTTTGCTAAATCTAAACTCATACAGATACGTATGTCTTTAGGCTCAGAGGTTACTTACATTTGGCCAAATTACTAAAACTCTTCTGTGTCTGAAAATGGATTCCGAACCTTTTTGGCGCTAAACCTAATACATCTTGAAATATAAAATCCTCGGGAAAAATTTGGTTTTCTGGGAGACCAAGAGCTGTAGTCCTCAATGTTGAAATCGATCAGGCTTTAAAGTTCAAACAGCCTCCTTGAGATTGAATGTTTTGACAATTTCCCTAGCGTGGTCATGTTCATGGAGCTCGACTAGTATTCTCTTTAACCTGCGGGCGAGACCAGTGGTTTCCGCATCATCCAGTCCTGAGGCATGCCTTTTCTCGAGAACTCTTCTAAGTGTCAGAGTACAATCCACAAGAGGTTGCAGCGGACGACTACAAAATCAAATAATATTTTAGTATGTGTCAAGTTGAAGGTTTAACATAACGTGGTAATGTCCTAATATGGATGCGGATATTATGTGAACCAAAAAAGATAAACAATGATGATGATTTGTCTAAGACAAATGAGATTCCAATAAAAGCATAAAGACCAGCCTGACCAAAATTTCTAATTTTGAAAGAAATGCCCAGACTTTGCAAGATAAAGTAGGTAATGTACAACCTTAGTCCCGATTCGACAGCTTCACTTTACTTATTCTCGCATTGGCACTCGTTAAAAACAAAAGCTTAACTTTTCATGCAGACTGATTGTAATTGAAATGGTAAACGATATGCAACATCATAAGATGTAACTATAATGAACCATGAGCAACCTTAATGTGTGAGAAAGTAAAATTTCTAATTTGATTGTTAAATCATTGTTACCTGTGGGTTCTTGTGACGCTTGGTCCTGTCCATACTCCAGACAAAGAAGCAACGATCCTTTCAGTTCTTGTCACAGCATCATGGATATTTGATGCTATGCTTCTGACATGAGGTAGAACTTTTCCAAACAAAAGGTCACTAAGAGCCAAATTCTCCAGCACCGGAAGCGCCAGGATGTCTTTCCACATACATATATTTCTCATAAGACGGACTGATGTCCCAAACCTATATGCTGCAACTTGTGGAGCATTAGGTACAGCCTTCAATATCAGAGGATTCCATGTCGGAACCTGTAGAATATATAGAAAGAATCAGAGGATATCATTAGTCTAGAATCTAATAACATACTCAATGAGATTTATTAGGAAATTAGCACGAGATGTAAATTCATACAGTAATAGCTGCAATGGCTTCAACAAGGCGAGCACGAATAGCAGCAAATAGTTCTGCTAGGGCCTCACTTGAAGCCGAAACATAATTTGTCACCAAGCTTGTAGCAGCAACAGCATTTCTTGTCTCCCGAGTGCTAAGTATATCCCAACAACGAACTATCTGATGGTGCAAAATGGGAATCGCAACCTTTTCGACAAGCTCAGGGACAAGGTTGGCATCAGTATCACCTGGTGCAAAATCATCCCCATCTTCTGGCTTCCCATAATCAAATAGCAACCCATGCCTGGAAACAACAAATTACAAGTTAGATCACTTCCAAAAAATGTGAAGAAAACAATAGGTTTAGCTTACACGCTAAGAGAGTAATGTCTACTATCTAGTATAAGTTGACTGTCTTTTGATATGTAAGTTAGGATAATTAGGAAATTTGGAAATCGTGAGTAGCTTACCATTTCATGTCAAAGAAATCCACATCTTGATGAAGAGGATCCCATTTCAAAAGCTCTAGTCTTACATAAGGTGAAAAGATGGAAGGAACGGTCAAAGACATGTAAGCATCGCGATAAGTGGATGAATAGTCTTGCTTCCACCTCTCAAATCTTGCCTTCACCCTCGAAAGCTGGGAATATTCCTCAGATGCATCACTGAAGACCTTATCAGCACACTGAAGTAAGCTATCTCTGGTTTCCTTATAAGCTGAAATCTCACTGTCACTCTCATCAGTGCTTGATTCTCCTTCTATTTTCAGAGAAGATCCCTCAATCTCCATGGCTGAGGCACGCTTATATTCAAATCGAGCTTGCCTTTTCTGCCGGGCTGCAGCCCTCTGTTCCACTTCCCTACGCTTCTGCAGGTTTTCGTCTCTGCCAAATTCATCAAGCTTAACTGGTTGATTCGTCTGCTGTCTTATAGAAGCAGCGGCAGCCAGCGCAGCACTTGTGGCAACAGCAATCACTGAAGTGCTGCTTCCTTGTTTGTTTAGAACTGCCATTGCTGCTTTTACAGCGGCCCCCAACTCCACCATTTCATCATTGTTATCTGCAATTCTCCTTTCTAGAATAGATGAAGCATGTTTTTCATTAAGTTCCTTCATCTGATCTTCAATTTCCTCAATTAAGGAACCTTTTTTCTGCAAAAGAAATTTCACAACAATAATTAGGAGTCCTGTTCTAACAGCCGTCGATTTGCAACTATTTTAAGCACAAATCCAGTAGCAGTATCTACCATAGTTGGATTATTTATATTGATGGAAATGAAAACACCAGATACAAATATGTTAGAGTTCACAACTGGTCTTTCATTATCATATTTGGAGAAAAGAATGAGCAGCTAGAATTTACGTTATATCAGGGTATACGTTATCAATAAAGTGAGTTCATAAAGCTCTGTATGCAATGCCAACAATCCTAAAACCAGTTTAGTTTAAATATAACAGAAATCATTAGCTTTCACTAAGATGGAATCTAACTACAGGTGTCAAAGAACATATACGCAAAAGTACCTAGGTAATCCCATCAATATATGCAGTCAAATGAGAAAAAAGTAAGAGCCATCAAGAGATGTACTAAGAAAGCAGTATCCAGTGGTATTACAAAAGTAAAAAAAAAAGAGAGAGACAAATATGTTAACACCAGATACAAATATGTTAGAGTTAACAACTGGTCTTTCATTATCATATTTGGAGAAAAGAATGAGCAGCTAGAATTTACGTGTTATATCAGGGTATACGTTATCTATAAAGTCAGTTCATACAGCTCTGTATGCAATGCCAACAATCCTAAAACCAGTTTAGTTTCAATATAACAGAAATCACTAGCTTTCACTAAGATGGAATCTAACTACAGATGTCAAAGAACATATACGCAAGAGTACCTAGGAAATCCCATCAATATATGCAGTCAAATGAGATAAAAGTAAGAGCCATCAAGAGATGTACTACGAAAGCAGTAGCCAGTGGTATTACAAAAGTAAAAAAAAAAAAAGAGAGACAAACGTGCAACATAAACGATATGAATCCGACCCCAGCTACAAAATTAAATTAAAGTGTACCTGCATGAAGTCGCAGATAACAGAAATGAAGTCTCTGAGTTTTTGCATGAAGACATACTTGTCTCCAGCTGCAGATAGAGAACTTTCAAGAGCTGTGATACTCATCAACGAAGCAGTCAAATTCTCATCTGTCTTGCTAAGCGAGGATAAGGTTTTTGCCTGAGACTCCTGGAAAATAATTCAAAATAAATACAGTTCATCAGAAAACAAATTAAATACAAGATGTAAATAAACAAATCAGTCTCATAACTAGTCAAATAACAAAGAGACACTAGGAAAACCTCTGTGGTAAGTTAAGTTATAAAAAATCCACCTCAATTAATAAACAACTAGAATAACATTAACAGCATATAAATACGGTGATATTAACGAAACCCTAAGAGAAGCAGCAGATTCATAAATAGGAAAAAGCCAAGTTCCTAGAGCAATACCTTAAGTTTCTTAACATTGTCTTGCACTGCCTTCTTAGCAAGCTCGGCTTGTTGTGACATGGGTAATGTATCAACACTAGTAGCTGGACCAATGGTAGGAGGCACAGAAACATTCGGCATTGGTATCCCGGTATGATAAGCATACATCTGCGGTGGCTGTTTTGGTAATGGCTGCTGGTTAGGATGCAAAGGCACACCGATTCCATTACTACTTACAGTCCTATGAGACCCTTCATCCATTCTTTTACCAATAGCCTTCTTCAATTGCTCCTCTTCCCACAACTTCTCTTCTTCATCCTCATCCTCATAAAAACTACTAGTCGTGGTTTCTTTAGCAGTAGGATTTTCATCACCGAAATCAAACACACCTTTCTTATCAGCTTTGTGCGGTCTTACACCATACAAACTTCCCTGAAAGTCCCCATCCTCATCGCTTAATCCTTCAACAGCAGAATGATTTGCGGTACTACCATCCAGTGATATGAAATCAGGCGCCGGTGCTGAACGTGACTGTGACTGCCTCATCCTCTCCTTCTTGGCTCTAATAATCGCTGCCTGATCGGGAAAAGCATCTTCAAGCCGCTCCTCTTCCTCTTCCTCATCGAAGTCCAAATCAGAAACCTGTTTGACCACATCCTTCAGACTCTGCTGCTCATGCTTCTGCAGAGGTTTGAGTAAACCCTTAAGCACTACCTTCGGCTCGGCGTTTGCACTGGGGCGGGAATACGGAAGCGTCCGTGTGTTCTTTTGGAGCTCGAGCAGCGCCTCTTTCGTATAAGAGCCGGCCTGGGGAAGCACGTTAGAAAGCTGAGCTACGGTGGAGGAAGAAGAGGCGGGACGCTGTTCCTTGGTGGAAGAGTTATGTTTGTGAGAAGATCCCGATAGGCCGAGACGCGAAGAGGATTTGGCACGGTCTCTCACGTTCTTAGGCTTTACCGTCTCACGGCGAGCTCCATCTTCTTCCTCCACGTCGTCGGCGAAACTTAGGAGTGTCTTCTTCGGAGCCGAGCCTGGGAGTTTTTTTGGTTTCGCCGCGGCGATAGCATCTTTAGCGTCGATTTCATCGCCGTTGTTGTCCCCGCGCCGCCGGAAATTCTTAGGACGGTTACTTCCCATATTCTGGAGAATTAGGGATTTGACAGTGAGGGATGGAAACGTTGAATAAGAGAGTTGAAATTGAGCTAATAAACTATCAAATTATTCTCAAAGGAATAAATTAATCAAATCATTCTCTCTTCCTCACTCTCTGATGCAACTGTTGCTAAAGACCCGCAATTTTCAACTTCCGCTACTCGGTTCAAAATCTGTTCTTTTCTATTGGGCTGTCTTGGCTTCTTTTATTTCTTCTTTTATTTCTTTTTGGGCTTGACCCAAATTTAAACTAACTTTGAATCCACAAAAACCAATTGATACATCATAGACGCTACAAAAGTGCGAGGATAAAGGAGAGGCAAGACTAAATATGGTTTTTAGGTTTGCTTTAATCCAAGAAAAAATAAACGCTACAAGAATCCACACGATGTTGCAGATTGTTGGCGATCAATTTAGACAGAACATAATCATATGGTAAAACCCTATATAACCCGTTTGCGATCAGTAAGTTAAGTGCAATTGCTAATGCTACATTCGAATTGTCTGTACAATGAAGCATTATGAGATAACATAACAGACAAGGGAGAACCCACGATGAACTAAGCAAGAACCCGACGATAGACCGTATTGACTAAGTCAGATCTCACGCTAACCGTATTGACAAAGCGAGGGGGTTTATGGGCTCCAGGTACAGCGAGCATACGCATAAAATAAGAAAATGAAAATAATGTTGCAAATTGCATTTTCTTTTTCTTTTTTTTCTTCCACTTATGGGTTCAGAATTTTAAAACAGCTTTTGCCTTCCATACCAAAGGAACCAAACAAAAGGAGGATGATGCAGAAGAAACAACATAACTGTCAAGTACTTAAAAAAAAAGAAGTCATTTTTATCATAATCAATTCCCATTGCATCGGTGAATCACACCATTGCTACTACTTACTTGCACTTGTTTCTTCTGGTTCTGTGGGTTAATCCGGTCAAGTCCCCATATCCTTATGGTTCCATCATCGCTTGCTGAAGCCAACATGTGAAGGTTAGTCGGGCTCCAGCTCACGCAGTTAACCGCTCCCGCATGGCCTGGCAGCTCAAGAATTACCTTCCCTGCAGATCTGTGCCATATGTATACCTGCCAAACGTCTGGACCCATGTCACCAAATTCCACAAAAAACCGTAGAGGTATCAACTGAATAAAGAAGCAATAATTCTTTGATACTGAGAAACAGAGCCTGGATTATCTGTCATTTGTTTGTGTTCAGCCTAAAGATTATGTTTTGTCTCAATTTTAAAATTCTAAACCCTCATAGATCATTTGAAGAAAGAAAGAGCCATTCCTTCATTTCGAGAACAGAAGCTGGAATTTCATCATATGATTATGCTCTGTCTAAATTGATCAAATGAAGAAAGAACAACCACTTATCATTTCTCAGCAAGATTAAGAAAACAGACCGGATTATCATCATATGATTTAGCAGTATATTCTTTCATGTGCTTATATGACGATACTATGCAAAGAAAAGAGTGGATTTTACCTGAGAATCCTCGCTTCCGCTAGCGATGAACGCTTGTTTATACCCACCAAAGCATGATCTGATGATGAATCGTGAACGCTTGTGGCCTTTGTATCTCGAGACAATCTTGGGGTCACCTTCGATATTCCAAAGACGGATATCCTGGTTGAGGAGATTTACCAGAATGTATTTGTTGTCATTCGAAAGCGTGAAGGAGGTAATCATATCTTCCTCTTCGATCAATCTCTCAACTGTCGCTTCCCTATCAAACAGGGATATCACGGAATCTTTGCATACACTTACGAGCCACTTTCCATCATCTGTCATTGCTATATCTGATACCTTTTGTGTCCTCTGACCTTTCCAGCACTCCATCTCTCTACCATCCAAATCCCACATGCAGATGCTTCGGTCTGTCATCCCGGAGATTATTCCTTGCCCGTCAGGATACCATCCGCAAGAAATGGGACTGGTACCGCCTTTTTCATATATGTGAACACAGTCTCCTGAATCAACATCCCAGCGTCTGATAAACTCTTCTGCTCCACATGTAAGAACTTGACGATCATCAGGACTCCACAAGATCGAAATCACTGGTTTCTGGTGGCCCACAAGTGTGTGCTTCAATGAGATGTGTCCATCTGCGTTGATCTGAAAAGTACATTAAGTGAATCAGCAAACAGGTTGCCTCAATTAGAATAGGTAGCAAATTAAAACTTTTAACAGGTTAGCCAAAACTCAATTCAAGTGAGCCTTGGTGGTGAGTCAGCATTACCTCCCATATAATTGCTGTCTGATCCTTGGAAGATGAAGCCAAATATTTGCCATTATGGGAGAATTGCAAGAACCAGACTTCATCAGTATGTGACTCCAAGATCTGAACCATTCACGTAGATAGAACTTAAAGAATGTGATTAATGTCATTAAGGCACACATGCACTGCAAGTCTGACTAAACTACAAACATAAAAGACAGGCCACAGAAGTAATTAGTTGATCAGAAGAACGTGAGTACAGGTGACAGCAAAAAAAAATGTAATATGTAGCCAATCATGGAAAAGGAATAACCGAAAAAAGAAAAGAGGGATCAGGTTGCGACAATTATCTTCTATTTCTTTCTCGATGACCTGTCGGTCAAGGAAGTGGAAACATTTGCAGCACACTGTACTGTAAACCTTTCAGCTAAAGATATGTGACTCTCCTATAGTTCCGGCAAACTCATGAACACCAAGAAACGAAACAACAACATGAAGGAAACGGAAGTAACATTCACAGAGCAGAGAAGTCTAACCTGAAGAGTCTGAGAAGGAATTTGGTGCTTTCCGCATAGATGGTCAGAATACAAAGACAAATCACTATCCAAAGTATTATGGAAAACACAAGAATCCCGCTGTATATGAAGGGAATTCTCAACTAAATACTCCAACCTCTTTTCTGGGATTATAACAGACGCAGGAAGCAAGTTTTGCAGTTCCTCCAAAACCTTGGCCCTTGAATTCCCACTTTCTTTACCTAAACCTGAAGGGGTAGGTGATATAAAGTTTGAAGGTGATATAAGGGAGTAAGCGAGCTCATGAACACGCTTTGTATTAATACGAAGAGGCACAATTTCATTCCTTAAAGTGCCTAGGGCATCAGCTATGTTTTCAATTTTCAGAAGCTCCCAGAACTTTTGCTCTAGGAGCAAGAAAGACGCAGACTTGACAGCCTTTTCATCAGGCAGACCGATTCTGTGCAATGTTACAACACTTTCGTCCCATTTTCCGTCCTTTACTTGCTGCAGAAACACCTTAATGATGGACTTATGCAGAGGAATTCTGGATTCTTCCTCCAACATAGCCCCGGCTTTATCATATCCAAGAGAATAAAGAGCCCTAGAGATAATTCTAACGAATTCAGATTTTTTAATGACCCCTTTGGAGCCGATAGTTTCGTCATCCCCTTGGGAGGTCAGAGGCCTAGCCATCAGGTCTTCCAAAGAGTTGTTCACACTACTACCTCTAACAGAAGAGTTCCCAGAGAAGCCGTTGGGTTCGTCAGCAAGCCGCTTTGCACGTTTCAAAGGAGGTTCAGTATCCACCACAACTCCCATGAAATTCCTAGTTCAGCCCATATACCTTTTCTGCAAAGACATAAAATGAGACCAAGCTTTGAGTGAGTGCACATTCCATACAAAAACAAAAAAAACAAAAAAAAGCACTTCATTAGAGCAGTAAAAGGATTCTACTTGATCAATGAGAGATATCAGAGAAGCCAAAACATTCACTTAGCCTTGACATTAAGAAAGAATCAGATTGTGATTAAAGAACATACACGTTAATCTCTTCAAACTCATGTAGATCTACAAGCAAGGAGATTAGCATTTTAACCATCAAGAATAATTAGGAGATTGAATTAAACCCAACTGATCAGAACTATAAATGAGTTTCACTTTACTTTGTTCGATCGGAACAACCACCTCTCAATTGCTTCACCGGTGAAACAAAAATCAAAACAGTGAATCGAGATACCCGAATCAATTCAATCACAATACCCACTTGCTCAATTAAACAACACAATCGACACAGTACCCAAAAAGATTAGCAATTACAAAACAAAAAAAAAAAACAAATCGTAAAATCAAACATCGAACTAAACAGAAGATCAATTAACGATCTAAGAAGCAGAAGATAGAAAGGGGTTGGGAGAACAAAATCAAATCTTACCAAATAAGAAGCAAAACCCAGGAAGCAAAAGATAAGGTTTGGCGATGGCAGAGCAAATAGAGAGAGATAGGGTTAAACGAGAGCCCAGAAACAAAAATCGCTTAGAGATGCAAAAGCGGTGAGACGATGACAGAGGTAAAGAGGAAGTTCTGGAAAAGGATGCGTTATAGAGAAGAGAGGAAGCGACTCAATAAAAATATATAAACTCAGAGGAGAAAGGAGGCGTGGCTCATCACAGGCCTACTCTCATCTCCTCCCCAACAAATATTTTGTTATTTTCACTGTTACAATTGCTTCTTCATAAATTACTTAAAACATGGTAAACCGGTTTCGAGTTAGCGGAAATATCGAAATAATCGTTTTATTCAAACGTAAATCGGGTTTTCGTTAAAATGTCTAGTTTTAAAAATTAATAGAATCAACGTTAATCTATATGTTGTCTTCCGAGATATTTGGCGTTCAAACCAATTTATGATTATCACATAGACGGACTAGAAAAAAAAGGATGATTTCAAACACACATAATTGGTATTTTGGTAGAAATGAGGAGTGTAAATGCATTTAGGATTTGGTTTTAGATTGCGCTTAAGAACGTTTTTAAAGATCCTAGGCAAAATACTGAAATAGGCCTTATATATTAATATATGATGTCAATCAATTATCATCTTCTCACCTTTCAACAAAATGCGTCTGTAAAATCTATTTGTGAAGTGGAAAATATAAGTCCTTATATAAAAGGAAGAGAATAAATGTATACATTGACAAGTGTACATAACAAAATGAGAATTAAGAAGGTTAGAATAGTTTGAAAGGGACCCAACATTAATGAGTTACAGCAACGAATATATAGTAATCCAACTTAGAGCTTGTAAGAGACAAATATGAAGGGTCATTGTTTATCTTTTTGCATCGTATTTGGTAGGTGAATTTAGATGACGAAATATGGTAAGTGCATTTCGACGGTGATAAGTGTAGCTTAGTTCATAAGCTGCATTTTATTGATTTAGGATGCAATATGTCGCTCATTTTGTACTTAATGCAATCTGATCCACAGTAATTGAACATACAGTAGATAAAATGAAATATTTGTAAAAATAATTTGCATCTACAAACCCGGAAAAAAAGCTTTTCGGAAGACTTTTTTATGTCTGGTCCGCCACGTATCGTTCTATGATTCCTTTCGTATTGCGAGTTTAAAAGTTATACAAACACGGCAAAGACGATTTTGCTTGTACATAATGAATGAGGTTTTATGAAAAAATAAGTTGAATATAAATTACGCACGGCACTAGGAGAAATGATTGTAAACCCTTAACAAATTGAACTTATCTTGTTGCCAAAGAGTAACGTGAGGAAGATGAATCATGAATGGGCTTGTGATTTTGAGTTTAATGGGCTTTAACACCCGTCTTTTTTTTAAACGAAAGACCACAAAGAAAAAGCATTTTCCCAAAGGAATGTACTTTCCTCCATTTGGTTCATACAACGTAACTTGATAATTTGCACTAATGGTTGTTCTATTAGACTTAGACAGTTCCAGGCCATAGATTGGGATCCAAATTATGGGCCTACTCGAGGCCCACATTTGGGAATGAAAAATCACGGATGTTGTCGTTCTTAAAAACTTGAAATTCCGCGAAGAATGGAGACGAGGACATAAAAATTCGAATTAAGTTGTAGCGATATTTGGAGACAAAACACAATGGGAGAAGCGCCGGCCTAGATTCCGACAAGTTTTGGCCACGAGCTCAGGGCTTGTCTTCGATTCCGCCTCGTGAAGACCGACGATCAGGTCTCTCAGAGAGTTTTGTGTGTTTCATCTCTAGCGAATATATTTGTCTAATATGGTTTATCCAACAGTTTAGAGATTCAGGGTGCGAGAATTGTCCTTTCTTCAAAATGAAAGGCGATCATGAACGTATTGTCGATGTTACAACCCCTAATTTCAACGGGTATGACCTAAACTCGAAATCCTTTATTTGAATTTGTAATCTCTCGTTGTTCTGAAATTTTTTATTGAATAAATCGTTCTTAAGTGTAAACCTCTCTTTGTATTTCAAGTTTAACTGTTTTGTGTACACCCCGTTTGAGTGGTAGCTGCATTCAGATTTCTGTTGTATTCTCTAATATCGCCAGCTTTCTTTGAGACAGAAATAAATCTCACACTTTGCAATTCTTGTTTCCAGGGAAGTTTGCTCCTGGTTGCTACACTCTTGATGTCTCAGAGGCACTCCCGGAGGAAATGCAGGTAAACATTTGCCACTTCTCTGAGAAACCTACCTGTAAAGAGATCTCAAGGCTCGTTGATATAATAAGCAAATCCTTACTTCTGGTTTGACATGTCTCCTAAAAGACAAAATCCGGTTTCATATTGACACTTTGCTTTTTTACATGAATGTGGTGGAAATCCGATGGCAGTTCCTATGCCAAGATGAGGGGGTGCAGTACGTTCCACCCAAACGAATTTGAAGCCCTTGTCTCCTTATTGCCATCTCTTCCAGAAGATTGAGTTCGAGTCCTCTGGTGTTTTCCATGGAGGCTATTAGTGAAGTAGTTTAGTTGTAACTTTGTTTCTGATTTCAACTGATATACAGATTTTCTATTTTTATTACCAACAAAACCTTATTGTGTAGTTCATAACACCGGAAGATAAGATACACTACATTATTTTTCAATTATGGAATGGATTTTTCTTTTACTATGAAATTCAGTTCATCTTATGAATTTTATAAACGAAATAAAATACATTAAATAGACCTAGCAAAAGTTTGTGGTACCAATAAATTACAGACAAAATGTCAAATATGCAGTAATGTAAAGTCAATTGAAATAGAAAAGCTTTCAGTGACTCATGAGTGCTTTCAGAAGTAAAATGATTCATTATTTTGGATATTATTTAGAAAAGATTGATGTTAGAAAAAAAAAGTGTAGAAGAAATGGCTCCTTAATCAAACCAAGAGGGAAACAAAGAGAGACATTTATTGGTTCTAGGAATATGACCATTGAAACTCTCAAAATACCAACGAAAACTATGGGAAAATGTATAAAATTCATGTATTTATTCTCAGTACAAAATACTATGTAAGACCCACAAATTCATGGATACAAACAAAAAAAGAAATACATAGAAGAAATCAAGAATCACATCTTTCGATCTAAGATATTTTCTTCCGCTAGAGTATCCATAAACATAACGTGCATAATTAAATAGTTACTTAACATCAATTACATAGTTAAAATGGTAACAAATGCTCAATATAAACAACAAAATCCAATGAGGCGAAGTGCATCGAGTAATGAAGGCGAACGAATTAAAATACTCTTGTCTACACGATCATATCTTGAAGTTTCAAAACCAAATTCTTTCTTCTAAAATTTTGAGACTTAACCTGAAAAAGCCAAAATTATTGGTATAATATATTTTTTTGTTGAAATATTTTCCTCAAATAAATATTTCTTGCCCGTCTCAAGTGTATATAGGGCAAATATTTTTTTTGTTTTAGGCGAGAGGTAAAACAAAATATATTTGTCAAGTAGGTTGTTAAATTTTTTGTTATTAACTAATTGCATTTAAAAATATATCCTTTATAAATTTAATTTTAAATTCGAGTTCACGTGGCAGTCGCTACCAACTTCGTTTACTTATAAAAGAGAGTCATCACACAAGTCCAAGCCAAAAAACAAAGGTTCTTGCTCCGAGACGACAACAAATCCAGAATCTGTGCTAAGGTACACTTTAACTCCCCGAGTACTCGCCTTTTCCCTCATTTCTATGTCCTGGATCCAAATCTCAGATACGCTGTTTCCTTGAAATCTATGTTCGGTTGAGTGAATCTGTGGATCTTATATTGATTGCGTTTTCAATCCCTTCTCTTTTGGTATGTATATGGATCTCTGTCTAGAAACCACAGGAGACTGGATTTAAGTATGCGAGTTTGAGAAATTTTGATTCTTCGCTTGTTTTATTATACGCTCAATTGTTTTTCATTGCAGGAAAATTCGTGAGAAGAAGAATTGAGTGTGTTTTAGAGGAAAATGTCGAACATAGACATAGAAGGGTTATTGAAGGATCTTCCTAATGATGGGAGGATCCCAAAGACGAAGATAGTTTGTACTTTAGGACCAGCTTCTCGGACTGTTTCTATGATTGAAAAGCTTTTTAAAGCTGGTATGAATGTGGCTCGCTTCAACTTCTCACATGGAAGTCATGAATACCATCAAGAGACACTCGACAACCTCCGTACCACTATGCATAATACCGGCATTCTCGCTGCTGTCATGCTTGATACAAAGGTATAACCATCTCTATTGATATGGATTCTCTTATCGTAGTTGTCGATCTTGTTTGTGCCTAATCGTCAAATTGCTTCATCTTGCTTATATGGCTTAGGACTGTTTGTTAGATTATACAGCTTTTGGCTCAGGAGTATGTACTTAAGTTTCTCAATGAGGAAATTTGAGTAGATACAAGGACTTTATTCTTGGACGATAAAAGATGAAATTAGGAATTTTCTATATGTTAAAATCTATAGTACAGTCTTTGGTTATTATTACTGATGGGTGCATGCAAATTCAAGAGTATGGTTTTATCATGGAACTTGTACCATCTGAATTCATCTAACAAGTATAGAGAAACCGTTTCTAAAGATTATAAGCATATGATTTCGCTTGTTAAATTTGCAGGGGCCTGAGATTCGTACTGGTTTCTTGAAAGATGGGAACCCTATACAGCTCAAGGAAGGTCAAGAGATTACTATAACCACTGATTATGACATTAAAAGAGATGATTCAACGATATCCATGAGCTATAAAAAGCTGCCTTTGGATGTGAAGCCCGGAAACACCGTACTCTGTGCAGATGGAAGCATAAGTCTAGCTGTCTTGTCATGTGATCCTGAGTCTGGAACGGTTTTGGTGCCGGTGTGAAAACACGGAGATGCTTGGCGAAAGAAAGAACGTGAATCTTCCTGGTGTTGTCGGTGATCTTCCCACTTTGACAGATAAGGATATTGAAGATATTCTCGGTTGGGGTGTTCCGAACACCATCGATATGATTGTTCTTTCGTTTGTCCGTAAAGGTTCAGATCTTGTTAATGTCCAGAAGGTTCTTGGATCTCATGCTAAAAAGATAATGTTGATGTCAAAGGTACTTTAAATTTTCACTTATGGTGATTGCATTTTATGTATATTGAGGCATGAATCTGATTCTCTCTTTTGGTTTTGGACTTTGAAGGTTGAGAACGAGGAAGGAGTGGTAAACTTTGATGAGATATTGCGTGAAACAGATGCGTTCATAGTTGCTCGTGGTGATCTCGGGATGGAGATTCCGATAGAGAAGATCTGCTTGGCTCAAAAGTTGATGATCTACAAGTGTATCCTTGCAGGCAAACCAGTGGTCACAGCCACTCAGATGCTGGAGTCAATGATCAAATCACCTCGGCCAACCCGAGCTGAAGCCACAGATGTTTCAAATGCTATTCTTGATGGCACCGACTGTGTGATGCGTAGTGGTGAGAGTGCAGCAGGAGCTTATCGGAAATAGCTGTCAAAGTCATGGCTAAGATCTGCATTGAAGCTGAATCCTCGCTTGATTACAACACAATCTTTAAAGAGATGATCCGAGCAACTCCGCTTCCAATGAGCCCACTCGAGAGTCTTGCATCATCTGCTGTGCGGACTGCTAACAAAGCGCATGCGAAACTCATCATCGTGTTGACACGTGGAGGTTCAACTGCTAACCTCCTGGCTAAATACAGACCGGCTGTTCCAATCTTATCAGTGGTTGTCCCGGTTTTGACCGACCACTGATTCCTTTGACTGGACTTGTAGCAACGAGTCACCTGCAAAGCACAGTCTGATATACAGAGGTCTAATACCTATGCTAGCTGAAGGATCTGCAAAGGCAACAGATAGTGAATCCACAGAGGTTATCATCGAAGCTGCTCTGAAGTCGGCTACACAGAGAAGATTGTGCAACCATGGCGATGCAGTCGTGGCACTGCACCGTATTGGAGCTG
This sequence comes from Cardamine chenopodiifolia, assembly GCA_963922655.1. NCBI lineage: Eukaryota > Viridiplantae > Streptophyta > Magnoliopsida > Brassicales > Brassicaceae > Cardamine > Cardamine chenopodiifolia. The sequence goes on along the minus strand of OZ000464.1, from coordinate 15,196,962 downwards.
CCTCGGTTATTAAGATCTGTCTGGTGAAGTGAGATTTCAAACTTCTTTCAAAATCTAAATCTTGGCTCCTGATGATTGTTGGTAATCGTGACAGAGAATTTGCTTTGTGGCATGAAATAAAGAAAACAGGTAATATCTCCTGAATCTCTGTAACCTTTAAGACATCTCTTTCCCTTTTTTCTCTTTACTATTTCAATATTATGGATCAAAATCTGCTTCTTATGGCTCAGTACTAACCTTTGCATGTATAATACTGTTTCTCTTGCTTATAAAAGACTAAGTGTTAAAGGTGTTAAGAAGAACATACAAAATCGAAAAAGTTATCTATAATGATCGAACAAGATCCAACGAAAAGTGTGCTTCTTTCAGATGTTTGGAATCATAAATACTCTTCTAAATTCTACATCACCAGTAAATCTGCGTGGGAAAAATTCGTACTGGACTCTGCAGTGTACGAATCGCCATAAGAAACCTAAGGACACAGGTATAGGAATTTAAACATGGAGCCTGATGCTACTGAGATCACCTGTTCTGCGAGGGATGTTCCTTGAAGATCTAATGAATTGAGCCTGATGTTATTTCTTTCCCTGTTTTATGTATTGAAAATAACAATTAGTGTTCTAAGCTAAGACACATTTTTCGACAGACTCAATAGGAATAGTTCAGGGTTGTGGCAGATACAGATGGTTACCCATTGTAAAACTAGCGGAATTCATCATGAAAGCCATAGTCATCATCAGTGTCATCTTCGTCGAAAATGGCACTGTAGAAGACATATGGATGATCAATCATCTCTGCCAAAGTCAGACGTCCATCTTTGTCTGAATCCGCCTGGAAGAACAGAAAAGAGAGATCAATGTAACATCGAGCAATTAAACAGCTAAATACACCATTTGTTTTGAAAGTTATGTACCTGTGCTATAATATAATCAGCTTGCTGTTTTGCGTAATAATGCTCAGTAGGATGGATTTTACTGATAATGGGAAGTAACTCAGCGTCTGATAAGTACCTGTAGATAAGTGGGAGCTATGTTAAGGGATGCATGATATTAATGGAAATAGTAATCATGGCGTGCACTCTTAAATTATGTACCCGTCATCATCTTTGTCAAGCTGAGCAAACAACTGCTTTGCCGGGCCTTCAGGCAAGTCATGATAAGGATGTGTAGAATTGTGATTATCTTCTTCGTAGTTCCTTACTGTGTCAAAGAGCCCGTGGAAAAACTCTTCGAAACTGATCTTACCATCTTTATCTGAATCCCTTTCTCTGGGAGAGGGAAGGAGAAGAATCCATTGATAAACCGTAAGCTAAAAGAAGGGTTCCTCAGAAATAATCATAAGACGACAGTACATTACCTTACTTCCTCCTTGCACAACCATAGTAGTAACTTAGGGTTCTTGGTGTCAGCAGGATGTATAAAGCTAAGTGAAAAGAATTAACCAGCAAGAGCATTGTGAGAAAGAAAAAAAGATGATAGTAGTAACCAAATCTGAAAATTTTAATCTACACTATAAGAAAACGCTTACTCGTTAAACTCTGTTAAATTCAGTAGACCATCACCATTTGCATCTGATGCATTAAAATGCTCCTCCTTCCACCAGCCCATGTCATAGCCAAAAGAATGATTATCTGTTAAAATTATAACCAAGTCAGCTTAAAATTGTTGCAGATGGCAATCAACACGTGTTTCTAAAATAAGGAAAGATGCCAAGAATTATATTGGTCATAGGCAGAAGAGCTAAAACCGAAAAAATGAATAAACCAAATAAAATGCAACAATCCTTTTGAAGCAAAGGTACTTAATTTATTACCAAGATCTATCTAGTCATATATTTCAGCATTCATAGCAAGTAGCACATTAAAGACGAAACATGAAACTGCAGCTCACCAGAATTGCGGACCCAAGACGGAGGTTCATATTCAGAGAATGAAATAAAACCATCCTTGTTTCTATCATGAACATCCATGTCTCTTTGAGTCCTGTGCATCACTTCCTTCTGAGAAGACTGTATAGTCCATTCAGTCAATTCACTCTCCGTTACAAAACCATCAACAGGAGAAACATCAATCTTCGGAAACAACACAATCAGCCTGCAAAGTACCAATCAAACAAACTCCTTCCTTACAAAAAATTGCATCTTTAGTAAATGCTTAAACTAAATTCTTATAGTTAAAGCCTGAGAAGATCCAAAATTCCAAGGAAATCAAAATTAAAGATTCTGAATTGATGAAGATGTATAAGTATGACCAACCTATCAGTGACATTGAATTTCTCCTCATTATTCAAGTAATCCTCAGCATCCATGAAATCCTCCCACTCGGGCTGTGACTCGTGACCAGGTGCATGTTCATGTCCGCCACCGTCAGCACCAGTTGTTGCTTTCTGGGAGTGGGATACGAGCTCCGGGTGAGAATGCTCAATGTACTGGCGTTCCCACTCTTTATCCTCGCGACGGCGCTCCATGTCGGCGACGAGAGGATCGAAGGGAACCGGATCGTGACGAGTGGGTTTGAAATCGAAAGAAGACCGGAGCTTTAAACGGTGATGTTGGTTGTGACCACCGTGGTGGAGATCGTGGCCACTCTTCTTCTTCGGGGAATAAGAGATGAGGAAGAGCACGAGGATCCCCACCGTGATGTATAGGATCACCGAAGCTTTACTCATTATTGGTTTGTTAACAGTAGTAGTAGGAATCTCAGATTGAAACCCTAATTTTTGGAAAGTGTTGAGCTTTGAGACTCGAAGTGGAGAAGTTAGATCTGTTGAAAAGATGGAGTCTTGTGTATAATAATTATTAAATATGGATATATGTTTGAGAAGATTTTGACTTTAGATGTGTTGCGACCTTTTAGGGAAATGGTTTGTTGATTTTATTTTTTCGGTCCCTATGCGAGTAAACTATTTATGAGAGCCCACACCTTAACACAACACACATCAACTTTATTTTTGTTTTGGTGTGTGTGACAATTGACAAACATATTTTACTCAATGATTAGAAAACTAGATTTATAGTGCGTATATTTCATGCTAAATACTCCGTTTAGCTTTTTTTTATGCGGTTGGTGAACTATAATGAATTTGGAAAAAAACTTCACCTAGGTGCAAAAGCCAAATAAAGACACAGATTCTGCCATAGAATGTGATAAATGAACGATTCAACAGATCATAGTAGCTAATGCACTCGTTTCTGGTTCTAATTTATATATTTTACTGTTGTTTGATTGAGAATACTCTTTATGGTAAATGGTTTACAGATTTGATCAATTCCCACTGTCTCCCTTATCGCTAAAGGAATGCAGGATTTGAGACAATGACTGTTGTGCAGGAGGCTACTCTTCCTACCATTCTCAAAGGTGAACTCTTTCTCCTTTTGCACGAAAGCTGTTTACAAGGCAATAAGAAAAACACCATGATTTAGAAATGTAATGATGCTTTCTAATTGACGGCATCTCGCAAGGTTTTATTGATCACTTTGATATAGCTAATAGGTAGTTCAAAGAAAACTCAGAAACTTGTGTCTCTCTCTTCAGGATTCCTCAAGATTGGCCATTTTGTAGCTTGATTGATTGTTTAAAAATCCTATTTAACTCCCTGGTTTCTTCCGTGCTCTGTTTTTCCAGGTAAAGATGTCCTAGCCAAGTGGATACAAGTTCGTTAGTTAGGAACTGATCGTCCTTCTATTGGAATCTGTTCTTACTTCTTATCATTGATGTTTATTTTCAAGCTTCCATCAATTGAAGCTGTTCTCAACTCTCCTCCTGCAAGTCGGAATAATAGGCAACCCCCAATTATTGTGCTTGTGGTATGCCCTACTCGGGAACTTTCCAGTCAAGCTGCTGCAGAAGCAAACACCTTGCTCAAGTATCACCCACCTATCCGTGTTCAAGTTGTGATTGGAGGCACAAAGCTTCCTACAGAGCAAAGGCGTATGCAAACAAATCCTTGCCAGGTAATAAGAGATTTTCTTTTGCCATTCCAGGTATATTAATGTGAATTTAATTCAGAGCACATCTTGCACTTGTGCTCTTGATCTTGCACTTTCTTTAAGCTGGGCTTCTTAGATGGTTGCTTACAGTGAGCTGTATCTTAGAAGCCCAGCTTAAAGAAACCATCTTAGAATAATCAAATATTTGAATATTCTCAGATCCTTGTGGCTACACCCAGAAGGCTCAAAGACCATATTGAAAACACTTCCGGACTTGCAACAAGGTTGATGGGTGTGAAAGTCCTTGTGCTTGATGAAGCTGATCATCTCTTGGACATGGGTTTCCGAAGAGATATTGAGAGGATAATCGCCGCTGTTCCTAAGCAAAGACAAACATTTTTATTTTCTGCACTGTACCTGAAGAGGTTAGATTTTTCATGAGTATGTGACTTGAGGGAGTATTGATGGGTATGAGAAACTTGTTGAATTCAGGTGCAGAAAGGGCTTAGCCAAGTGGAAATGAAGAACAAGGAGGCGGCGTATCAGGCGTGGTTGGGTTATTACAAATCTCAGAAGATGATTGCAAGAGACACGACTAGACTGGTGGAGTTAGCCGATGGAGTTAGAGCCGCAGCATGGGACTTGACAACCCACCAGCTATCCCAAAAAATGTTCTTGGCAAGATGGGTCTCAAAAACGATCCTGGTCTTAGGACCAAATAGATTTTTTTAACCTATTGATTTGCTTTGGTCTTAAAATTTATATGCTTTGTAAGTGTAATCTCTTGTCATTCTTGCAACACTCTTGACTTTCTAATTATAGAAAATCAAAATCCTATAAAAGTTACCTTCTTATGAAAGCCTTCTGTTTTGTAAAAGCTAGTTAACAATTTTATTGTTAAGAGTATTTTGTCTTTCAGTAAAATATGAATATGGATTTGTCTATTAGATTCACTTTTTGAATCAAACCACCCAACCTGACAATTACTAAACAAAAGAGAAGCTTGCGCGTGTCGACATCATACGTCTTACACAGATTGTTGTTACCTTCATTAAGCACTATAGATATTGTTCCTATCAAACTCACGGTAATAACATCTTAAACGCATAAAAAAAACTTTTTCGAAATATTAATATTTTTTTAAATTACAGTTTTAAGCTTTCATGAAGACAAAACAATTTCACAAAGTTTAGGCAAATGATTATTCAGACAGTTGTGAAGATTTTTTAAAAATTCACCAATTTTCCATTAGAAGCCATGGGAGCAAACTACATGCCGTTTTTTATTTGTTGACTTTTGGGCCACTCACCTGTCCCCCTTAAAACCCTACTTTATTTGTTAAACCCTAATTACCGACGGTGGTAGTTCCCTCTCGGCATAGGCTTCATCGTTCTCTTCCATCTATTTCTCTCGTTTCCATGAATTCTGATGGACCCAAGTCCGGTCGGAAAAGACGAGCGATTCGCGCCAAACATTTGAAGAAGTTAACGAGTGACGAAGCGGAGTCGGGAAAGCTGGTGAAGGACAACAATAGGGGTCCAAAGAGGGGAAGGGAAGGCCAGTCTAATGATGATGATGATGATGATGTGCCTCTTATTAAGAAAGCAGCTTTTACTAAGCCTATCGAGGCTCAACTTGCCAAAACTTCAGATTCTTATTTGTCTAAGACAAGGTAAATTGTTTGCTTTAATTGCAAACTCTCTTATTTATCAATTGCTTGCATGTGAGGAGATTGCTTCAGAGCTATTATTCTGAATGTGACTTACTTTGACCATTTTGATTGACAACCTACTTTATTTTATGGTAAAATGGTTTACAGATTTGATCACTTCCCACTGTCTCCCTTGTCTCTAAAAGCAATAGAGGATGCTGGATTTAAGACAATGACTGTTGTGCAGGAGGCTACTCTTCCTATCATTCTCAAAGGTAAACCTTTTTTTTCTTTCTCGTTGGACTTGCTTTTAAGGCAGAAACAAAACATACCATGACTGAGAAATGTAGTGACGATTTCTAAATGACTCTCACAAACCTTTTGCATCTTTCTTCAGGATTACTCATATGTTGCCATGACTTACATTTTGAAGCTTGACCCCGTTGTTTATTATTCCTCTAATATTTCTTCTTTTAAACTCATTGATTTTACAGGTAAAGATGTCCTAGCCAAGGCCAAAACAGGCACTGGGAAAACCGTTGCATTTTTGGTGAGACATTCTACCCTTTGGGTTTGTGGATAGAAGTTTGTCTGTTAGGATTTTATCTGGCCTTCAATTGGGATTTGTTCTTAGCGTTGATGTTTATTTTCAAGCTTCCATCAATTGAAGCTGTTCTCAAATCTCCTCCAGCGAGCCGGGATAATAGGCAACCTCCAATTATTGTGCTTGTGGTATGCCCTACTCGGGAACTTGCTTGTCAAGCTGCTGCAGAAGCAAACATCTTGCTTAAGTATCACCCATCTATTGGTGTTCAAGTTGTGATTGGAGGCACCAAGCTTCATACTGAGCAAAGCCGTATGCGAAAAAGTCCATGCCAGGTAATGGTTTTTTTTAGCACTCCATGTGTATTAATGTGAAGTTCATTCTGAGCTAATCTTACATTTCTTTTTAGCTGGACTTCTAAGATGAAAATTGTGTCATGGTTTGAATTGCTAAGAATATAAACTACAATCGATTATTCAAAACAGAATGTATTTCCCTGTCCAAGTTATGATTGTTCGCCCATGCAAGTAATCATAATCGGAGGATATGTTCCATGATTTAGACTATTATGCATTTGCAGTTTTTGCATTATCTGTCTTCCTGCAGTCAAAGTGGCTGCAGATATGATGATATTTGCCTCTCTATATTGTTGAATAATAATATATTTCACAATCTCAGATTCTCGTGGCTACACCTGGAAGGCTCAAAGACCATATCGACAACACTTCCGGATTTGCGTCAAGGTTGATGGGTGTGAAAGTCCTTGTGCTTGATGAAGCTGATCATCTTTTGGACATGGGTTTCCGAAGGGATATTGAGAGGATAATCGCTGCCGTTCCTAAGCAGAGACAAACATTTTTATTTTCCGCCACTGTACCTGAAGAGGTAAGCGTCAGTTTCTTGCACAAAGTCTCTCATTTCTGGGTGGAATCTTAAATTGCGTTTTTTTGGTGTCAGGTTCGCCAAATATGTCATGTTGCTCTGAAACGGGATCATGAGTTCGTCAATTGTGTTCAAGAGGGTACTGGGGAGACGCATCAAAAGGTATAGAAGATTTCTCTTTAGGTTAGTTTGAGCGAATGGCCTGCCATATGATCGGATGTTATTGGTTTCTCATGTGTGTTTTATCTTCCAGGTCACACAAATGTACATGATTGCATCACTGGATAGACATTTCTCGCTTCTATATGTGCTTCTTAAAAAACACATCGCAGATAATGTGGACTATAAGGTAAAATTGTTCCTCTATTGCCATTGTGAATCAGCAATGTATCTCTGAACTAACACAATCTCCTTGTTGTTGCAGGTTATTATTTTCTGTACAACTGCTATGGTTACAAGATTGGTGGCTGATCTGCTTGGTCAGCTAAGCCTGAACGTCAGAGAGATCCACTCTAGAAAACCGCAGAGTTATAGAACCAGAGTCTCCGATGAGTTCCGCAAATCCAAGTCTATCATCCTTGTAACATCCGATGTATCTGCTCGTGGTGTTGATTACCCTGATGTGTCACTAGTTGTACAGGTAAATCATATAGTAGTTTTCCATCATGGAATTGAACAGTAGTTAATAGTTTTCTTACTGAAGTTGTTGTTGTTGTGTATATGTTGCTTTTGCAGATGGGATTGCCATCAGACAGGGAACAATATATACATAGACTGGGCAGAACCGGGCGGAAAGGTAAGGAAGGGGAAGGTGTACTATTATTGGCACCATGGGAAGAGTACTTTCTATCTTCTGTAAAAGACTTGCCCATCACAAAGTCTTCCTTACCGCCAATAGACCATGAGGCTGTGAAAAAGGTAAGCTTTTCATATCATACGGAAAACTCAGCATGAATTTGTGACTCTACTGAACTTGGCAAGCGTTTCTCATATTCTATTCGCTAGCAACCCAGAACAACTAGAGTGTTATAAACTGTACTGGAATCTGTATGCAAGTACCAATGTTTAGAAGAGATCTTCCATCTCATGACACAAACCTCTTTTGAAGTCAAAAGCTAACATTTTTCAAGATTATGTGACTCGATCAAGCGTTGACGAGTGTGAGAAACATGTTAAAATCAGCTGCAGAAAGGGCTTAGCCAAGTGGAAATGACGAACAAGGAGGCGGCATATCAGGCGTGGTTGGGTTACTACAAATCTCAGAAGAAGATTGCAAGAGACACTACCAGGCTGGTGGAGTTAGCTAATGAGTTTAGCCGAAGTATGGGACTAAGCATTCCTCCAGCCATCCCTATAAATGTTCTAAGCAAGATGGGTCTCAAAAACGTTCCTGGTATTAGAGTCGCACCTGGTTTTGACAAGAAAAAAACAAAAAGAAAGAATCGCTAGGTAACCATTTGTTTTGTTTTGAAACTTTATTGCGTTTTAAGGTATTATCTCTTGTTATTCTTGCAACACTTCGATTTTCTAACTATAAAAAATCTATAAAAGTTACCTTCTTATGAAGTTTTTTTTGTAATGGCTAGGTAACCATTTTATCGTTTCCACTTATGATTAATGTGTCTTATTATATAAAGTTATCGACTACAGATAAAATTACTTTTTCATGTTTTCTAAAGCTAAGAAGTTTTGAATTTACGATTCATAATACTTTTCGACTGGATAAGAAAATAAATAAGTTAGTTTCCTCTCGATCACATGGATTTGAATATGAGAGCTGACTTTCTTCTCTAAGTAGTTTTATAGATTCAAATGCTGAACTATTTACCACGCAACACACCTCGAAATCTCAACGTCAATCAAAGAGATTAAAGTGACAACTTTGTAAATTTGTTTACATGAGGTTTAGCCTAATTGATCCAATTCTTCTGTAACAAAGCCTAGAATCTAGCCACTAACCAAAATCAGACATAAATGCAATGAAGCATTTTAGAAATAGTAACGGCACTTCTAATTTCCCTGGAAAAACAAAAAATGGAACCTCTGAATCAATGAGTACTGAAAGGAAGGTGATGTTGGATGGTAACACAAAAAAAACAAAACCCAACACCATCTTTCTACACAAGCTTTGCCTTCACCATACCATAAGGCTATTCCATCTTTGTTGCAACTAGTAAAGCTCTACTAAATTCTAAAGGAGCAGAGGAAAAAAAACAGAGAAGGCAAGCCAAAAATCGTAAGTTCGGCTATGGCTGCAACTGCAACTGCTACGTTTAGTCCTTTTTCCACTTGTTAACATATCTCAAGAAGGCACTAGCTGGATTTTCATGAAGTGGAGCTCGTACACGGGTAGATCTCCTAACCACTGCTTCTTCCATTTCTATGTTGTGAGCAATGTCCTTCGTCCTCTTTTGTAATGTAGAGCTGCAAATCACAAGTCATTGCCAGGTTTTAAAGCCATGATACATGAACAAGACTTCAACAATGCGATGTTACTTTTCTACATGTGCATCAAAGTGTGGATAGAACAAGAGACCAGATTAATATTGCAGATTATGCAAAAGAAAAGTAAGATGCTCTAAGCTGACCATATTCTGTCATAGAATTTCTCCAGCTGTATATGTAATGACAATTCCCTCTCTCCTTTACGGTTTAGTGATCCCATCAATGCATCAAGCTGGATTTCAAGAAACAAACACAAATTTGAACAAGATCTATACAATCAAATGACCAAACAAGGAAATGAACCATGTGGATTTATGATACCTCTTCCTTCGAGGTATAATAGCCCCATTCTTTGGAATCAGAATCCTCAACAAATATCCTCCCACTGCTTCGGAACCACCAGTACCTGTTGTAATCCCGATCTTTACCCAAGGGGTTTGTGCGTATGACTATTTTCTCCATCTCTCTTTCATAATATTGCCTCTGCTTGTAAATAAAAAGTTCAGACTTGATGGGTAAAAAAGCACACACGTGCATATATGCAAACAACATATCAAAAAAAATTATGAGGGGAAGGACTAACCCTCTGTTCGGGCCCCCTCCTTTCTGAAGTTTCTTTCTCATCTTCGCTTGCTGATTTTACCTCCTGCTTCTTCACCGAGAATCTTTTCTCCTCCTCTTCTTCCTCTGCCTCCTCCTCATCCTCCTCCTTTGGTTCGATTTTTGTATCCGTCATCTGCCTTTTGTACTTTCTTGGATAGACATTCCCCATAAGCCTATCAATACCATAAGAAGAATGAGCTCCCAACTTCTACATATGTGTAAATAGGATAAGCCAAACCTTTTCTCTGCTTTTTCATTTTTTTGCGAGGAAACACACCCATTCTCTATCTTGCTTCCCTCTGCAGTGCTCTCTTTCTTTTTGCTGTCTTCACTGCTTTTTTGTACTTGTGGGCTATATTTTCTTTTCTCCAACCTATTATTGTCCAAAACTCCATTAACTTCCTCGATAGTTTTGGACCGTTCTTTCTCCTCTCTTATCTGTCGGGCCTCCGCCAATGCTTCTTCTCTTCTAGCAGCTCCAACGGCGTGCTGTTGTTCAACAAGCTCATCAATTTCCCCCTTGAACTTACTTGTTTCAGTTATATGGTTCACTAATTCCCTTAAGATTTTCAATTTTACATTGGGGTCCAATAGACCATAATGTCCGCGTTTGATCGTTCCAACGTCGAAGCACAAATCAGGAGTGTCTACTGATTCCAAGAAATCACATAAATACTCTGTCCATGTGATCAATGTTATCTGAAATAAGAAGAAATAAAGCAACAAGTAGGCCATCAACCACAAAAGAAAACTGCAAAAATCACAAGGCTCGGGACTTAATGTTGAATGAGGATATTGTTAACCAAGGAGGATTTCCGTGAGACTAAGATCTGACCTTTGACTTGCGACTCCTTGTCTTTAAAGCTTTGAAATTATCACTGCGTTCATTGATGAGGAACCGGAAAAGACAGGCATGCACTTCCATGATAAGAACCAAATTACTCTCCTTGTGGCAGACAGCATTTTCAAAGTCTTCAAGAGAAAATTGCCATAGATGCATCTGCCTACCAAATGAGGTACAAAAGTCCCAGACCATAAGAAGATCCCCAACACAATCCATTGGAACACTAAAATCCTGTGAAGGAGAAGGATGTTGAGTGATATCAGCGTCATCAGGATCAGGTGGCAACAGTAAATCTTCAATTGGATAATTGATAGCCTCTTCCTCGAACTCTTTAACCTCTGGAAAGAAAAAAAACAACGAAAAAGTAGAAGCTTATATAGAAAAGACAGAAATTCCTTTATCCCACAAATAATCATCAGTTGGATGTCATATCCCCAAGTCAACAGTATCTCAAGAGAACACGTATGATTAATGATGTCAGCTATAAACTAAAAGTAAATGATCTTGCAAAGGAACTTTTGCCCAACATTAAAAAACATTGAATTGGAAAGGAATTGCACAGCATCCATGCAAAGCTACCTCGATCTGTCTCCTCTGCAACATGTCTACCATTTTCTGCTCTCTTTCTTTTTCCCTTTTCCCTCCCGGTTTTATCTTCCTATAGTTTAGCAATGAGACAAAACCGATTAGTACATAGAAAAATTATTAGGCAACACTACAATTATTGTAATGTGGTGTACTTTTACATCTACCTGCTTCCTTTGCTGAACCAGTTCTCCATTCTGAAAGACATATTTGTTCTGCAGTTCTATGGGAATCTTGCTCGTGATTCCATGTGCTTTAGCCAGATATTCATTTACTACCCAAGGTATACTATGGCATGTGGAATCCCGAATGAAAGACTTCAGAAAATTTCTACTAAATGGAAACTTCTTCCATGACAGATCCTCCCCAAACAGCATTGTGTTCTCATTTATTTCCTTATCTTTGTCAAGGAAGCCTACCTCATACCGAGGTTTACTATCCTCGTCAGTTAGTATCTTCAACATTTTGCACGGATGCAATTCGCCATCCCTTTTTCCATACCACTCTGCACCAGCGAAAAAGCAATTTTGCAACTCTGTCGCTAGTTTGTCAGCAAGATCTTTCAATGAGAGCGTACCTTTTCAAAATGGAAGAAGAAGAGTTAGAGGAGGTAATGCTCATAGAAGAGATATTTCAAGTATTAAGAAAATTATCTTATACAAACAAATTCAAAACGTTAAAAAGGTAGTCCTGATTCGCAAAACTGACAGAGAAAAACCAAAACGGTAAAGAGGTAATCCTGATGCACAACCAAAGTGCACATTCTTAACTCCTTTCCGCTGAAAGTGTAGTCTATGTCAGGAACAGGAATTTCGACAGTCATAGATGCAACCAACCAACCATCCTATGAATATAGAGGCATATCTAACTTTAAAAGTGTGGAACTGAAGCGAAAGTTCTCTCAGATGGCTAAGGTTCCGGGGATCCAAGAAGATATAGACGATGGATGTTGCCACCCTCAAAATACACATAGTAATTCTTATATAACTAAATAAATCAAGACTTTGACACACTTGTATCATAAGAACGAAAATAATCTAGGAAGGAGTTAAGAACTTACTGAATTGGATGATACGTAAAGCAGGTGCAACTAGCTCTCTGGCCAGAGTTTGAACCTTCTTGCTTGCCTGTTTTTCTGATTCTAAGGCCTCCTCGTAGGTCAAGCCAGTTTTACCAGTATATCTACATGTCCAAACTCGCTTGCGATACAGATTTATCCTCTTCAAGTACAATCTATTTTTATGTTAAGCAGAAAAATAGTTCTGACACGGGATGTGCACTGATAAATATGAACGAACACCCAAGCCTTTGAAGGATAATATGAATAAAGCTTGTTCCAAGATGAAACAGCAATACATGTTTTAAGCTAATTTATCTTACCTCTAACTGCACACATAAGGAGAAGGGAAATATTTGAAACATAAGTTTAAAGTAGCCTCTCTTTTTTTCCAATTCATGTATCCCAACAGCTATAGAAGAAGGATACTGATAATCTTTAAAAATCTCCTTTGTGAGACGAACTTGATAAACAAGTTCGTTTGGCTCCAAGTCCTCTGGGGGCTCCAGTAGTTTGTGTGACTTCTTTTTTAGTAGAGGCATCCTTCAACAAGCAAACAGACCTACAGTGTTAAAAAAAAGAGTTGAATGGTCTACAAGTGATTATTATCATATCCACTTTTAGTGAAATCATAGTTAGAAACATCAAGGAAATGTAGCAAACAGGTAATACAAGTAAGAAGGACAGGAATTGTATGTAAAACCAAGACGTTACAACTGTTTACAAAGTGGCAAATGTAAACTAACCGATAATCTTAACCCATAAGGCGTTTAAGGTGACACTAATGTTAAGTAGAGTTGGCAAAAAAATCAAAGACGTACATATTTGTGGTACAAAATGCAATTGAGATCACATAGCCTTAGGCCTCATTATAATCTCAACTCTGATTCGAAAAGCAAGTGGGACTTGTGAGATTACCATGTGGAACCAAAAAAAAAGGAAACCCCAATGAAAAATGTTCAGAAAAGCAATGCAGAAACCGAGATAGCATTAAACCTTAGAACTATCGCATCCCAATCGAATTAAGAAAATATCTGAAACCATCGAACAAAATTTACCTATTGTTACCAGTTCAGAGCAATAATCGAACAATAGAAAGAAGCAACAGGAAACTGAAGAATCAAACCCATACCCAAGATCCAGAAATAAAGCACTATCACGCGCCAGTTTTGGAGAATCCCGTAAACGACCCAGAACGCCAAACCGAAAGGAAAATAAATACAAAAAGCAGCCAAAAAAGCATAACAAATTGTAACAAAGAAGAGACAAACAAAACCATCAAAACAAAACAAAAACGCAACAAAATTCGAAACCAATACAATCAAAACCATAACGAAGAAAGCAAAATCGCACACGACAAGAGGATCGATGTTCCCGCCACAACTGGAGAGAATTTTAACACCGATAAAAAAGGGACTCTCAAATCTTACAGAGAAGTGTATGAAATTGGGAATGCGCGTCGTCAAGAGAGAGAGGTGTCTCTCAAGGAACGAACACAGTTGTTGAGATCTCTCGCTCGCTCTCTCTGGCTCTCAGCTCTTTTTGGTCGTCGTCCTTCCTTATGGGAATGACGAAAACTGAATATGTGATTTAGTGAATTTAGCCCCTCGCTTGTTTATTTATATTATGTCGACTCGCTTTTTTTTATACAGGTGTTATTGTTTCCAGCCCTTTACTCTTCTACTTTTTGCCCTTTTATATATTAGCCCCATAAGTTAGTTTGAAGGTGAACTGGTCCTTACGCCTTCTTACTTGGGCCTTGAAGGCTTTAGCTTTTATTTTAGTGGTCATGGCTTTAAAGTTCAACTCTTTAAATTATGTTATCTACTGTATGTAAATTTCATAGACCAGACTAGATACAAAAAAAAAAATTAACTTTTATTTTGTCAACGATTCCAGATGATATATATATATATATATATCTATATTTTTTTTTCCATGATGAACAAACAATTTTATTTTTTTTGACAAATCAATATCTATTTCAAATTCTTGTATTTTCTGGACTAAAATATTATGTCAACTTTTTTTCTTTAATAAAGTAACTACCACCAGTAAACTACAAAAACTAATTAATTAAATTCTTCAATCGTACATATATTTCAAACTCGTGACTGACATTATTAGGGTTTTTGTCGGAAGGATTAGGGTTAAAGCGTGAGGCGTTGAAAGAAGGTCTCGGCGGAAGATGGCGGAGTATATGATGAAGATTAATTATTATCCGCCGTGCCCTTGGCCGGATTTAGCTTTAGGAGTACCGGCGCACACCGATCTCAGTGGACTCACTCTACTTTTTTTTTTTTTGAATCACTCTACTTGTTCCTAATGAAGTTCTTGGACTTCAAGTTTCTAATATTTTCTTTTTGATTTTTCAAACTTAACGAGAATTATCATTTTGTTTAGATTTTAGGTTTTAGCATGTACGAGTTAAGAGTTTAGGTTTTAGTGCCTAACAACTTAGGCTTTAGGAGTAAAGGTTCTGGATTTATTTTTATTTTATAGAAATGGTTATGGATTATAGATAGGGTTTATAGTTCTTGTTCATTTATAAAGTTTTTTTGTTTGTATGTTAAAAACATTTATAAAAGTTTTCTTATTTCTTTATCTTAATATAATACTTCTATCGTTTTTGTGATTTTTAAAACGGTCTAATTGTGAAATTTGCAGAGGTTGAGTAATGGGAAGTATAAGAATGTGTTGCATAGGACGACGGTGGATAAAGAGAAGACGAGGATGTCGTGGCCGGTTTTCTTGGAGCCTAACCATGAGATGATCGTTGGGCCTTTTCGGAGCTTATCCGAGATATAATCCTCCAAAGTTTAAACCTTTTGCTTTCAAGGATTACAGTTAGCGCAAGCTCAATAAGCTTTCTCTGGATTGAAAAAAAATTCGAAATCAATAGCAAAATTTTTTTTCTGTAAGTTAAATTGTGATTTTGGAATAGGAAGTGGTCGTTATCGAGTTGTTGTTTTCCCGCGAAGCATGTTGTGTCTCTTGTTTCTATTATTTATGATTAAATAAAGATTAAAACGTCTACAGTACTTACATATAGTGTGATGTGGACATGTTTTTATTATGTTGCGAAGCCTTTGCCAGTTATGTCGGACCAATTTATTTTATTTTATGTTTTTGTAATTTTGTAAATTGTAAATATTTACATCGGGAATTTTCATGAAAGTGTTTGGAAGAAAGTGTCATGCTTCCTTTGGAGACAGCAGAATAGTAAATGCAGTTCTTGTTTTCTCTTGTGATCGAGCTCAAAGGATAGGAATCCTCAAATGTGTTCCTGATCACACTTTAAGCATGGGGGTTTAGGCCTCTGTACACATCACAAGAAAGAAGGGAGAAATTGGGTCTCTTTGGCATAAATCCGTTTTGGATTGATTAAACCGTGAGGTGATCCATTAATGAACATCCTCTGTACATACAGAAATGAGAAAAATAATTGCATTAGGTGAGAATAGTTTGCACAATAATACAAAGTGCTAAAATGAACTATAATGTAATGGATCTCGAGTGACTTAAAAGGTGGAGAAACCCACAAAATGTTACAATACTTCTCGTTCCAGTTTGAGAACGACCATAAAAGCTTCTTGTGGTACCTCAACTCTACCTATGGCTTTCATTCTTTTCTTACCTGCCCGCCTGTTCAAAACAAAAACACATTTTAAGTAACATAAAAACCGCTGAGGATACAATCATAAAATCACGATTTCGTCTTTATCCAGATATACCTGTTTCTTAAGAAGCTTCTTCTTCCGAGAAATATCTCCACCTACAGGAAAGTGTACGAAACAAACAAAATATTATGTTCAAAAGAGTACAATACCTCACCCGCATATAATTCGTCCACTTGAATTTGATTTGGAGATAGAACTCCGACTTCATCCGCGAAATAGTCCTGTAATTGATGTAAAACTGAGAACATCACGGATACTGGTAAGGCACAATAAGGTGTTCTTAGAAGCTAGACATTCTTAATTTTTTCCTGAAAGAATTACAGAATAACACTTCACGTCACTCTAATGGCATAGACCAGTAAAAGCTGACATGCACAAATTACATTTAATTCTTTATTGGCAAATGGAAAGCTATCTCAGTTAAATGGAACGACTGGACCGTAGTGAGAGAAGAAAAAAAAACCTTTCCGCTTGCCATGAAAAGAATTCTGTCGCCTTTCTTCACTTTCCCATCGATGACTCGAGAGTATACAATGACACCACGATATGGATCATAATAACTGCAGTAAAATGTATAGTGGAAAAAAATAAGTAGGTACCATGTTAACATTGCACACTTGTAGATTAATCAAGACCAAGAAGCGATAAACAACAAGTGCAAACCTGTCAAAAATTAAAGCTCTTAAGGGATTTTCTGCAGTATCTCGAGGTGCAGGTATCCTTTGAACAATTGCATTCAATATATCTCCGTAATACCAATTCCCTCCTGCGTCAATCAAATATGCCCCCAAAAATGTAACTGAATGGATAGAGAGCCGAGCAGAATAGAGAGCCAACCAATTCCCTCTTAAATCTTAAAGTAGCTGAATAGCAAAATGATTTTAAAACAAACCTTTGCCGAGCAGAATATTGCTTTGTTACAGTCTAACCCAATAACCTAAAAAAAATCCGAATTATCAAACATTATTCACATAAAGGCTGATGTCTCTGGAATTGCAGTAACGAGACAATTATCCCATTAAAGGAACATGAGACTGGATCAAAATATCACAAAGAAAATGTTTAAGGCATAAAAATTATGTACAGTAAATATCTAACAGAAACTAGAACCTCTTAACACGTACTGATAACATATTAACAGCAAAATAAAAGACTGCGAAGAGTTTTTGCAGACACCAAAGAAGGAAT
The DNA here is from genome assembly GCA_963922655.1 of Cardamine chenopodiifolia. Classification (NCBI taxonomy): domain Eukaryota; kingdom Viridiplantae; phylum Streptophyta; class Magnoliopsida; order Brassicales; family Brassicaceae; genus Cardamine; species Cardamine chenopodiifolia. Next base: position 15,179,556 of record OZ000464.1, on the reverse strand, counting down.
CCTATTCAAACTATTACTGGCTGCATTGCATGATTACTATTACCTACGAACATCATAAAATGGGTTGAAGAGAATCACCAACCTCCTCAATCTCCTTGAGAACTTTCTCTGGCTCAGCACTTGGAAGGTCAATCTTATTCAACACCTGCAGGAAGAAGTAGAGTTCATTTCTTTTAAACTCTGGTATACAGACCATATTGTTGAACAAATAGAATAAACCACCTTGCATTATTGTTTCCTGAATAGTCATGAATCAGATTGAAGCAATAACCAAACGTTAAATGATATCATCATTTTGTACTAAACTAGTTATTCTTCCTACATTAAGCATCTTTTATGTACTGCTGCAGTGATACTAGCTCATTTGCTAACATGTTTGGCCAGTTTGAAAGTTAACTTATTGCAGACTCTGACTTCTCTAATACAAAAATGGCAGACGTCATTAAATAACCTTCCATGGAGAGGAGACGAAGGAAAGAATGATGATAAGTAACATATACTCGAAACTGATTTATTAAAAAGAATAATATGAACGATAATCAGAGGAAGCACAACTCCTTACTTACCGGAATAATTTCGAGGTTGTTTTCCAGAGCCAAATAAACGTTTGCCATTGTTTGTGCTTCCACACCCTAAAGAACATGTTAGAGGAAGTACTTAGAAAGTTCTGTACTAATGTAGCTATCAAAAAGACAGAAACATATTCACCAAGCGAAACAAAAAACAGCTAAAGCAATACTTATTCCAGGTTTCTTCAACGTGTCAGAAAATTGTATATCAAGGGAAAGAAAAATTACCTGGGATGCATCTACAACAAGAAGAGCACCCTCGCATGCAGCAAGAGATCGAGAAACCTATTTATAAAAATAGATAAACACTGCATTCTTCATCAAAACTGCAACTTAAGCTTTTAGCTGAGAATATTAAGACACTAAAACCGAGGGTCCGAAGTAACTTCTCAAATATGAAAACATGTAAGGATGAAAATTAACTATAAGGCTAAGCTTCAAATATACCCGTAAACAATAAGTATATTAGAAGATTCAGTACCTCGTAAGAGAAATCAACATGACCCGTAGTATCTATCAAGTTGAGTCAATATGGTGTGTCCTCATAAACATAACGCATTCGAGCTGCCTACACATACATTCAAAACAAAGTTACAAAGTCAGAATGAGATTGTTGAGCAGTCTAATCGAATTTGGTTCTTGATAAGCTCAGTTGACACAAATGAAAGCTGACTAATTGCGCAGAGAAACCGATCGAAAAAAAACCCTGGAGCTTGATAGTGATGCCTCGTTCTCTCCCTAAATCCATGTTATCAAGGCACTGCTCCTTCATATCTCTGTTCTGAATAGTACCAGTCACCTGAAGCAACTTATCTGCTAACGTCGATTTCCCATGATCAATATGAGCTATTATACTAAAATTCCTGATGTCCGAAATCGGAACCTGTGAATTTCAAAACACTTTATTTCAAAAATTCGAACTTTGCCAAGTTGGATGACACAGAAAACAAAAAAACAGAATTGGACCTTCAAAAGACGCTCTGAGGTTCAGTTCCGGCAGTGGCCTGGCAAAGTAACTGTAACTTCCGATTAGAGTAACACCGGAATCTAGAGAATGAAATGGAGGAAAGACGACGTAGAGAAGGAGAAAAAGAAGAAGAAGTTCCGGATAAGAAGATCGTTGGAGGAGATAAGTCCATAGCAGAAGTCATGGCCATGGCACTGTGCAACTCTTCACATCATCTTTACGGTTTTGATGGAATTTTATTTTTTATTTTAAAGAATCCTGAGCCACAGAGAGTCAGAGACTCCTAAAACCATGTAATTGGGCCACTCCATCTGATCCGACCCGATCCAAATATCTCTTCTTTTTTGGGTCAAAATATCTATTCTCTTGTTCGGGTGCATGAAATCACAACTCCGGCTTGCAATATTTAACCAAAATGGATTGAAATTGGAACTGAACAAAAGCCACAAGCTTTTTGTTCAAAATTAGTGTGCTATAATTCGATGAACGAGAAATCATGCAACTTGGCAATATGAGACTCTTTGATTCAATGATGAGTTGATTAATGTTTAATCATTTCTTAGATAGATATATCTTCACATGCCTTAAGACTAATTTAATCCGTTTGAAAAGTCCAAAAGTCCAATCCTTGCGCAATCTTTGCTTGCGAAGTAAGAAGACTGAGAAAAAGGCAAGATGAGTTTTTTACTTCCACGTTTTGTATTAAAATTCGGAATTTTATTGTTTTTACATAATTTTTCTTACATTTTCCAAAAGGTTTAAGTTTGTGTTTCGGAGGTTGCGCCCAAAAAAAAGTGTTATGTTTTGCTTACCTCTAATCATAGTTTAATCAAACTAACTACTACAATTTGCCTCTAAATTCATATTAACTGAGTTTTTTAGAACGAAAAAAAAAAGACACACAAGATAAGTCAATGGCGTGGTAATAAGAGAAGATTTGACCGGTCCATCACCGCTTGTGACTGTATTTTAACATGAGAGATTAAAGAAAAAGTATTTGACTTTTCTTCGTTTAGTATCTTTATCAAGCTGGTTGTTTGATTTGTGGCTTAGAGTGATGCCAATTTGGTGGTCCAACCCCTTTAAATTTTTGTTGTTGAATCCTTTTTCTTGATTTCCTCCTTGATTCATACTACTCTCCTTGACTTTCTCCTTTTTAACATTTATTCTGAGTGTTCGAGGTTCCTTTGTCTTTTGTCTTTTCACTGTTCTGTGTCGTGAATTCCAAGCTCTATCGCTCCGAAATTGGCTTGGCCCACGTCCTTTCTGGTCTTTTCCTCTTCTGGGTAAGTCTTCTTCTTCGCTTTCATCTGTTAAAAATCCGATCTTGCTTAGGTCTATGTGGAGAGAGGGGCTTGCTCAGTGTTTGACCTAAAGCCTTTACTTCGTAAACCACTTTGGCTTGATGTATTACAGAACTAGACGAATGGTGCGAATCTGTTACCTTTCCGGAAGGCGATTGCAATGTCTTCAACTATTTTGGCCACGATCCTGTCCATTTTATTGAAGTTTATTATGGAAAGATTTGGTCTCCTCGTGTCTTTTGATCTGACTTTTTCCTTACTTTGGCTTTTGTTTTAGGCTGTTATTACTCTTGCTGGTTTTGGATCAAAAAATAAAATCTCGAGATTTTTCTCAGACTACTCTTCTATAGTGGCATGATCTTTCCGGTAGCTTAGCTTGAGGTCTTTGGAAAAGAGTTCAGTGAGTTATGGGGAGTTTTTGCTCCAAGAGTCTTGGCATTGATTTTGGCAGCGAATATTCAGGTTCAAGTGTGGTTGATGATGGTCGAGAACCCGACTTTAGTAACCAACCACCACCTGGGAATATCTGTATGATTGGTCCTGGGATGATGCAGCGTATGGTTAAAGACGTTAAGGAACAAAACCAATTGAAAGATGTATTCTCATTCCGCGAAAGAGTAGCTGAAGATAATTTCTATGATGGGATTCCGACTTTAGCCATGGTTCCATCACCGAAATTCCGGTCTGAAAAATCAACTCAAACCGCAGTTTCAAAGGTTAGTTTAGACGAAATGAGATAGCCAGCTACAAATAAGCTCCTTTTAGCAACTACGATCAAGAGTTAAAGCATTGTCTCTTAGTAACTGCAAGTGTCTTTTAATTTTATGACGTCGTGAAAATTATTCGATTTTTCTATATTGTGGTAGGTTACAGAGGCAAGTGTGCTTTTAGGCAAAGCAGGGTTAGGTAAAGCAAAGGATGTTTTGGATACTCTTGGCAGTAGCATGACAGATCTTAGCAGCGGTGGTTTTACTTCTGGAGTTGCAACTAAAGGCAATGAACTTGGGATCCTAGCTTTTGAAGTAGCAAACACAATTGTCAAAAGCTCAAATCTCATTGAATCCCTTTCTAAACAAAATATCGAGCATTTGAAAGAAAATGTCCTTTATTCTGAGGGTGTTCAAAATCTCGTCTCAAAGGATTTCGATGAACTTCTCAGACTTGTTGCTGCTGATAAGAGGTGAAATTCGAGTCCAGACTGCTTCTTTTGTTTTTTTTCTTAGCTCTTTTAAAACATTGCATGATTGTTAACTTGTTATATTTGCAGGCAGGAGCTGCAAGTTTTCTCGGGAGAAGTGGTTCGGTTTGGAAACCGGTCCAAAGATGCTCAGTGGCATTATTTACAGCGCTATTTCGATAGGTCTTTATACTAAATATGTGTGCATTAGATCATGTTAATATTTGTGTGTTATAACTTAGCTTTCTTTTAAGCTGTTGAATCGTTTCTTTTGTCCTCAGGATCAGCAAAGAATTAACCCCTCAAAGGCAGTTGATGGAAGACGCGGTGTTGGTGGTTGACCAACTAATGGTTCTAGTGCAGTATACTGCTGTGAGTGAATATTTTCTAAAATTAGACACTCGAAAAGTATATTGACTTGTTCTTGCTATTAGATGTGGTGTTCTGTGCATTGAGCTATATTCTTTAGTAGTGTTTACTTTGGAAAGGATATGTGATAGAAAAATGCAGGTTATTTGTCATGTCCCTCACATATCTCAGAATTATGTGTTTCAATATCTCTTTTGGTTCAGGAACTATACCAAGAACTCCAAGTACTGTATCGATTGGAGAAAGACTATGAGCAAAAGTGTCGAGAAGAAGATAACTCAGCTAACAGCAGTAAGGGTAAGTTCTCGAACACGAATGGCCAGCTTTATTGGATTTGAAACATGGTTAAATGACAGTGCTCTCTTTTAAATGTAGGGGATGGCTTTGCAATCTTAAAAACGGAACTTAAATCTCAGAAAAAGCTAGTGAAAAGCTTAAAGAAAAAATCGTTGTGGTCGAGAAGTTTTGAAGAGGTGTGTATAGCTTTATCATTTAACATCACCAAATCTTTTGGCTGTATGGTGTTAGGCATCGTTCTTAATCACTCCAAACATTGCATTTCCCAAACTAAAATCCAGGTTGTTTGAAATAGATTATTATGATGTTCATCTTAACTGGTGGTTTGTATTTCAGGTGATGGAGAAACTAGTAGACATTGTACATTTCTTGTTGCTAGAGATTCATAATATATTCGGTGATGCCGGTATGTAAGTTCCTCCTTTTGTAACTTCCACCATGTGCTACGAAAGTACTAAGCATGTATTCTAAGCGTTTGAATGTTCTCTCATCGACTGCTCTATTTGAGTACATACTGTAGTTTCTCTTGTCAATTGCTCCTCATGCAACCTGATTTTTTAATATCAAATTTACTTTCTTTGTCCAGATGATCATCCATCGAAGAGAGGAGCTGCAGATCATGATAAAAGATTGGGACCTGCTGGTCTTGCTTTACATTATGCAAATATAATTGTGCAGATTGATACACTTGTGAGTGCACAAACATAGCATTGCTTCATTTTGTTTGGTTGGTTCCAAGTGTATTTTCTTCATCATATCGCTTGTGTTTTGATGGGTATAGGTCGCTCATGCAAGCTCTATAACTTCAAATGCAAGGGATTCTCTATACCAAAGCTTGCCACCTGGTATAAAATTGGCTCTTCGTTCCAAGATTAAATCTTTCAATGTCGATAAGGAGGTAATTGCTTCTGGTTACTCTCTATGGTCTACAAAACTGAAGAGAGAGTGTGTTTTTTGGATCAATCTCATTAAAAATAAGGTGGTATGGTTTATGTTTTTTTCTGACAGCTTTCGGTTACACAAATTAAGGACGAGATGGAGAGGACATTGCATTGGCTTGTCCCTGTTGCAGCCAACACAACCAAGTAAGAAATCCGACCTTTCTTTTGTGACACCAACTTTACATTTTATGCTCCCAGTATGACATTCTCTTTTTATTGCCTAATGATTGTTGAATGGGTTCATCGCAGAACTCATCATGGTTTCGGTTGGGTTGGAGAGTGGGCAAATACAAGGTAAGTGATGAATGAAGTGAGACCTGAAACTTATCTTCACTTGCATTTTCTTCTTTTATCTCCAATGATTTCGTTTTCAATCTTACAGGACTGATTTCACTAGTAAACCTAGTGGTGGAGATGGTGGAGATATACTACGCATCGAAACACTCTATCACGCTAGTAAAGAAAAGACAGAGATCTACATTCTTGGACAGATAATTTGGTTACAACATTTGGTTACAAAAGCAAAGAGTGATGCTCGAGGAGGTCCTAGACTTTCTTCTATCAAGTCTCCATTGAATACTACAAACCAGCATTTGGTATCTGAACCATTCAGTGTCCCATTAGTAACAGTTGAGGAGCAAAAGATGTTACAAGAGGCAAGCAAAAGAAAGAGAACTCTATGTGTTAGCAAGAGTCAAGATTTTGATTCTGAGTACTCGCGAGCAAGAAAGTGTGACCCTTTGAGCAAAAGCAGTGAAGATTTTCTTGGAATGAGAAGAAGCAAATCAGCTGCGGTGAAGAGGGTTTCCTCCGGTTTTCCGTTTCTTGATTTTGTTATCGACAAGGAAAAAGTGTTGGATGTGATTGATCGGGTTGATGTTCCGAGAGATTTTAAAGCATTGTTGAAAGAATGTAGCTTGAGTTTCTAATGGAGGGTGGTGTTTTTGTGGTACCAAGTGCTTTGATTTCATACATGTTTGGTTGTATATAGGAGCATAAAAGACGGTGTAAAAAGCTGTAGTGTGATATCATATTGTTAGATCATTTGCGGTTTTTTAATAAAGTGGTACCTTTTCTGAAATGAGAAGTTGTATTGCTTATGATTGTTTTAAACGACGATGATCATACAAAGATAACCTTGCAATTACAATCTGCAGGACATAACCTTTATTTCAACAAGTAAAGGAAGTAAAAAAAACAAAAACTTGAGTAACCGTGAATGGATCTGTTCACCACACTTCTCATGGAATTTGAGCCAAAAGAAACTATTAAAACGGAACTCAGTTTCCGTTTGAAGGGGTTAGTCACAGGCATTGTTTTTTTCGTTATTGTCAGAAAAAGGAGAGAAGTATTACGCATGGAAGAGACGAATCAATCCCTTAAGCTGCTGCCTTCTTGGAGATCTTCTCTGCCTTTGCAACCACCTCGTCGACGCCTCCAACCATGTAAAATGGCGATAATTTCTTGCAAATATTCTAATTAATAAAAATGAAAATATATAGAAACAGTATAAGTTCAAATATACAATTTTGATTTTTGACCAACGTAAAAGTTTGACCAAAACAAATTTAAAACTTTCATATACAATATAAGGAAATAAATGTGAGGATTTTGAAATAGTCTTCTTGTATGTAAAATCTAAAGCGATGTGATCTATGAAATTTTTTGACGTACCACCGATGTATACACTAACACAATGCTTTATCTTTTTCACAACAATTAATACACATGTTCGTGATGAACCGCATATGTACAAACAATATGTATATAGCACACATATACTTCAACATAAAAAAAAACACAAATTATATAGTAGTAAAGGTTAAATGAAACCTAGTTTCGAGAAAAAAAAAAAAAAAAAAAGATACTCATACAGTTCCAAGTTTAGATATAATTAATGAAAAAAATCAAAAGAACAGAAAAAAAGCAGGAGGTCGTTGAGACGGAGGCAAAAGATATAATAAGGTAATAATGAAATTGAAGCTATGGTACTTGTCTCGCATTATTAACTCAATATTTTACACTCTGAATATAACACATCACTGTATTACTATTATTGATGTTTTCTTTGGCACTTACCATTATTGGTGTATATGCTGATGAATGAAGATGCAACTTTGTCTTACATTATAATAAATTCATACGATTTTAAGAAGGGTATATTGCATCAAGTGACAATAGAAAATTGGAAAATCAGGTGAATATATGAATTCTTTTATCATTGTACTGTAGATTATTCTATCGCTCATCTTTATCTCTTTCTTCTTATATTTTTAATCTATCATCTCTTATGACATGAAAGAGATCGTGTTTTCGATATGGCTAGAATTTGAGTTTTGGGCTTCGGAAGGTTACCAATAAAAGAGACGACAAACTGGATTTGGTAATAACAATTTTATTTGATCGTGTCAAAAACAAAAGCCAGAGGTTTGTTCTTTGATGCCGCCAAAAAAAAATTAATGTAAACATTATTTTAATTTTTCGACGGTGGTAGTTTTGATTAAAATGAAAATGAAAAACTAAGACGAGGTGGTTCAATTCCAACAGTGAAAATGGATGTAGGGATGATTTCGATTTCGCCAAAAACAAACGAACAAATCCTCTTCTATGCCACTTAAATTTTTCTAATTAAGTAATTCTTGTACATATAAATAAAAACTAGAAAGTAACCGACGTTTTGCAGCGCGGAGAAATGTTTGCTTCATACCTAATTTATATAACTATAGATTATTATTAGTATTTTATTTTAGATTTATTTTATGTTTTATCATCTTACTTATTTTATTTATTATTATTATATATGCTTTGTGTTGTGTTAATTAAGTTTTTCTCAAATTATATTTCTTTTTCTCATCAGTAATGGAGTTAGTTCTCGTGATCTTGCTATGTTGTGTATTATTTTGATATTGTGTATTGTTTTACTCAGATCTCATTTTAAGTTTAACACGTAATAGCTCGTTATATGAATCAGATTTTTAATTTTTTTTATATTATAATTTTAATTGGTTAACATAATATCGTATAATATAATTTTAAGTCTTACTTTTCTGATTGGATAACAATTTTTAAAATTTAATTTTATATTTATTAGGAGAGAGAAAAAATAAGTTTTATTTTTCGAAACTAATAATTATTTAAAAGATTCAGTTTGGATTTTTATTGATTTTTTAAAAATTAATTTAAAATTTTCGTTTATATTATATTAATTTAAAATTATTTAAAGATTTTTTTATGTTAATTTTAATATGAAAATTAATTTTATTTTTAATTCTTATATTAATATCAGGTTCAAAATGAATCACATTTTTAATTTTTGTTTTTATTATAATTTTGATTGGTTAACATAATATCGTATAATATAATTTCAAATCTTACTTTTCTGATTAGAAACTACTAATTATTTGAAAGATTATGTTTGAATTTTTGTTAGATTTTGGTTGCATAAATTTGTTACAATTTTAACCTCTATATCTTGTTTAGTTTAGTGTTAATTTTATAAAAATACAATGACAATAAATGTAATATAACACGTAATACCTGATTAAATTATTTTTAGAATTGTTTAAATAATATATATGATATGAATAGCACCGGCTGTAATTCTTCTATTTGCACGTAACTGGATTTCCGGGATCTAATATGAAGTTCTTTTTACGACTTAGAATTAATGTCTGTTGTTATTGACCTCAAAAATGTGAGAAACGACTTAAGACAAATGGAAATAAATATATTCAAACAAGATTAAATTTAGAGGAAAGTTTGAATGTTCAACTCTGGAATTCTCCCTATAAAGTTCTATTTTAGGTAATCCTACACAGGCTATATTAAGATAGTAACCAAACTTTAATCACGACTTTTCAAACTCAAAAAAATTACTAAACTAATGTAAGAAGTAAAAAAGAAAATCTTGGTGTTGTGTTCATTTATTCCTCTCTCTCTATATATAGACAAACCCTGGGTTTCTCTTGTCTCACTTACCTTTCTTTCTCTTCTTCTGTCTTCTTACATAAAGTTTCATCACATTTCACATTTTCTTGACTTTGGTCTATTTTCTCTTCTTGATAACGTGGTTCTGGTGTTGATTTTAGCTGTTGTGCGATTTAGGGTTGAGAGGACTGTTGTCTGGCACGAGGATCATTCAAGTGATTGTGAAAACGAAAATACCCTAAATGATTCTCGGACCAGGCTTCATTCCCCCTAACCAATTTTTCGTTTTTTCCCTCCATTTTATTACTAGTGATAAGAGTTTTTATCTTGTTTGTAGACTGCAATTGTGAAAGCTACACTTGCATAGGTTATCAAAAAAAAAAAAAAGCTACATTTTCATTAGTTCTCTTAGTTACTCTACATGAGAAAGAAAACTGTTGTTTATATGTTTCTACAGTTTCTGGGGTTGTTTATTCTATATAAACATTTTAAAGAGATTCAAGATTTTATGATATTTTTTCTTCTCTTTGTTCAAAAAAAGTAATATTTTTTTTCTTTTTCTCGCTTTTCACATCAGAGTTCACATCCAAACGCCTCTCCGTCTCGAGTCACGAGTCATGATCTCTGAAACTTGGTTTCTGTAATAATCTAAAACCCAGAAAGAAGATTGTTTCTAGTTTCGTGTAATTTCATTTCATATTGAAGACAACGACGAGACTTTTTCTTTTCTTAAAACCATCACTCTCAAATTTCTTTCACGTGCCTTTTATTGTTTGCCCTTTACCATTATCCTTCTTATATTTCTGTCAAAAAAAATTTCAGCGTTGCCTCTCACTTTTTTTATCAACCTAAATTATAACTTTTAATATACTTATACTATAATGCAACTGAAGCTCCGTTAAAGATGTGGGTTCTGATTTTGTACTTTTTTCTTTATGTAAATGCAAGGATAAAATATAAAAATTGCGTTTCAAGAAATAAAATCTAATTAATATAAGAAAAATACTACGACGAAAAACTGTTTATAAGCAAACTTAAAAGTTTATATTTGGTCATTTCATAAAAACACACATAAAAATGAGAATGTTAATAATAAAAATCTAAACGGTATCTTGACCAATAATAAAGACAAAAAAAAACTGGTTTGTTGTTGAAAGTTAAAATAGTCTTGTATGTAAAGTTCAAAGCGATCTAGTATAGGAAAAATTTGGATCTACCGAGGTAAAGACCAAAACAATGTTTTGTCATTTTCACAACAATTAATACAGATATTCATGAAGTCGTCATGAACCACCTATAAGCAAGTGCATCCACATGTACAAACATATAACACACCTTCTTCTTTTTTGACAGCCATATAACACTCATGTATATATTAGTAAAAGTTAAATTAAATATATTTTTGAAAATATATACTTATACAATTCCAATTCTAATTATGATTAAAAAAATTGAAAAGAACAGGGAAAGTAGGAGTTCATTTAGAGGGATCTAAAAGAAATAGTAAGGCAATAAATAAGATAGAAATCAAGGTACTAGTCTCGCATTAACTCAAACTTACACTTTTAATATTTTGAACAGTTTGTTACAATTATGTATATATGCTAACGAATGAAAAGGCACGGTGTATATATATTTGTCAGTAATATGAATTTGGTTATCTGTGTTTATACAAGGACTACATGCACTATATATTTATATATATGCTAATATTAAGATATATTTGTTTATCACATAAAATAGAAAATTTAGAGAACCAAACCAAAAAATGTTGAGAGATTAACAACTGTTGACCTCAGAAAAGTGGGGAGTTAAATAAGAAAACAGCTAAAGACAAACGAAAACAGTAAGAATGTACAATATTAAAGAAAAGAAAAATACATTTCGAGGAAAAGTTTGAATGTACAATAGGAGTATGTTTTCATTTACAACTCTGGATTTCCTGTAAAGTTCTATTTTAGGTCATCCTACACACACTATGTTAAGACAGTACCCAAAAATTTATGAACACTTTCCGGACCCCCAAAATTTACTAAATTAGTGTAAGTAAAGTACATACGAAAATTTTGGTCTTGTGGTCATTTGATCCTCTCTCCTCTATATTAAGAAGATCATTCTATTAATTAATTTTAAGGAATGGAAACCCTAAACGGTTCTCGGACCGGGCTTCATTCCCCCCAACCGATATATCACATTCTTCGTTCGTTTTGTCTTTCTTCTTAATTTGATAGTCCTATTGTAAAATGGGTTTGTTGAATACTTGTCGATCCAAATGTGAAAGCAACATTTTCAGCATTTCTCTTGATTAATCTAATGAAAAAAGAAAGAAAATGTTGTTTATATGGTTCTTCAGCTGTTGGGTTGGGTTTGTCTAAATATAGAGGAAGGTCCCATTATCATAACATGGAGCTAATTTTGCCATAAAATAGAAAGGTTAGAGATTTTTGGATAGTTTACCTTCATTTCTTTTTTTTAATACCCTTTTCTTTTACCTTCAATATTAAGCCCTTTTCTTTTATGGAATTCGCATGCATTTTGTATTTTCTACAGTTGATCCCTTTAAAATATGTTTTTTCTTCTCTTTCCATATCACAAATTCACATCCAAAATCTTTATCTCTCTCTTCAGTCACGACATCTGAAACATGGTTTCCGTAATAATCTAAAACCTAGACAGAAGTTTGTTTCTAATTACGTGTAACTTCATTTCATATCGAAGACAATGACGGGACTTTTTCTAAAAACCATCACTATCAAATTCATTGACGTGCCTTCACTTCTTTGGTCTTTGCTTTTATCCTCCTTATTGTTTCGTGCCTTCTCGCTTTTTATCCATATATATATATATATATATAGTTAATTAAGCAAGAACTCAAACTCAAAGTATAAAAACGTACAGAAAAATAAAATGAATTATAAACAATAAAATGGTGAGATTATTGCAAAGTTGACACGCATATAACATTAAACAGAGATGAAAATATTGTTGCAGTACTCTTCGTTCTTCAACACTTGATGTTCGGTTCTTTTGTTGTTGTTAATGTTCGGTTTGATAGTTTAGGCGGGAAAACTAAAAACTAGAGTTTATATAAATTTACGGGTAGTGTTCCATTTTACAAGATATTATTCTTTGTTAGTCACGAAAGAAAAAAAAAAGATCTAAGGATAGTGCGATGAACGTGATTAAAGGTTTTATTGAACCCAATTAATATCAAGGTCTTAAAGATTATACAACCATTTCTCTGTATCTTGAGAGACATAAGGTTTATTTGTCTTACTACTAACCATCGAATTTAAATCGGTGTCAACAGATTCAGTTCTCTGTATCGTGTTACCATTGTCTTTACGAGAATTTAGCTGCCTGTTCGGATGTCTCACGTTCAATGCTTAAAGACGAGGCACTTCGTGTAATCCTCCCCATTTCTCGAGCGCACGCGCAATGTCATAACGACCTGAAACCACTTACCACAATGTTTCTTAGACCAATCTTGTTTTGGAGGAACACACAAAGTTCAAATTGAGTTTATTGTTTGTACCTGCGCGCTCGAACGATTTTCTGCTCGGCATAAATGATGGATCCATTCCCCAACTCTGTTGAAATCTTCCTATCTGCAAACACAGGCAGAAGGAGAAGCTTTTAAACACTATTGTGATGGTTTTAACTTGTGAAAATGTCGAGAAACTTTACCTCTTCTTGCAAGTTTTCGAGATTGTCCCAATACCCTTTCGGTTTTCGGCGTTTATAAGCAAGTGCTAGATTCATCATCAAAGCTATTCTCCTAAATCCACCCATTCTTGTTATGGCTTTCTCAATTTCAACTCTTCCGTGTAACCGAAGCTGTTTTCTCATGGGCATGAATCCTTCTTGTCCATGTTCTGATATGAATCTTGAGAATCTCTGATTTCAATACTTCGATGTCTCTTTGCAGACCTGGAATCCTCGGTATCTGCTTAGTGTGGTCCGTACAATCATCATTATTGTAAACTGGCTCAACTGATTTGGCACGAGATAAAGAACATGTTTCCTCTGAAGCTTGACATGTCTCCAGTTTACATGTATCTGAAGATTTCTCTCCTCTTTTCTCTATGTGATCCCGAATCGCGTATAAATTTGACAGAAGATCTTCATAAATAACCTGAACAGATTCAGAAAGAAACATTGTGGTTATAATAGGATAAGATAACGCTGAATATATTCAGGTTCTTATTGTTAACCAAACCTCTTTCATGATTGCTTCAGAAAGAAATGAATCTTTTCGCATTTTGGACTCCACGGTATACTTGAGAAGTGTGTGGTCACTTCCTAATTGTTAAAAAATCCATTTCCCCTCAAGCGAGTCAAAGTCTCCTTCAACCTGCTCAAATCTTATTTCCTGCTCACGAATCTCATGCAAATCAAGAACAGCTCTCGCATGAAGCACCATGTAAAGCAGGCCTTTACATCCCTCCTACAAAACAGAATTCAGTGAAGTTATATAATTTCTCGAAATCAAGATAGAAACATTGGCTTTGGCCAGTGTCAGAGCCTTTCTGAATCATCCAGGAGCAAATTATGAGTTCATATCTGGGTGCAGCATCGCATCCACAACTATTTATAAGCGATGAACCCAATGCTATAGCTTCAGGTCTTATATTTTTTCCAATGTTAGAACCCAGTACAATTACCGGTACAATGTATTCTTCTAGTCCTTTCCAAATTTCATTACAAGAATACCGTTGATGAGAATGCTCATACCTGAAACAATCTTCGACACTGATTGATTATGGGTTTGAACAATCATTAGGTGACTACTCCCTCTTCACCTATGACAAATGTACTACTCACTTGCATATATTGATCTACGTTGATGATTTGATAATTGTTGGTAACAGTGTCCGAGTTACGAAAGCATTCAAGAATTATCCATCCTCTTGTTTTCACATGAAAGACCTTAGAGATTTTAAATATTTTTTGGGAATTGAAGTCGCAAGAAATAAAACAGGCATATATCTTTGTCAAAGAATGTATGATTTAGATATCATCTCCGAAACATGACTGCTGGGATCAAAACCAATTGTGTTCCCACTCGAACAGAATCGTCGCCTGGCTGTATCTAAGTCACCTATGTTGCCTGACCCCACACCTTACCGTCACCTATTGGGGAGATTGATTTACATGGTTTGTCACTCGTCCAAATTTGGCATTTTCAGTACACGTTTTGGCTCTGTTTATGCAAAAGCCTAGAACATATCATTGTCAAGCAGCATTGAGGGTGGTTTGCTATATAAAATCAGATCCTGGTCTAGGTATTTTACTACGATCAGATGTAAATTTTCATATCACTGGTTGGTGTGATTAGGATTGGGGGAGTTTTCCTCTAACTCGTAGATCGGTTACGGGTTATTTCGTTCAGGTAGGAGACTCACCGGTGTCTTCGAAGACACGAAAACAGAAGACGGTTAGTCATTATTCAGAAGAAACTGAATATCGGGCCATTGCTGCACTAGTCCAAGAAACTCTTTGGCTGAAACAGATGACTGGTATCTTAGGAGTAAAGCATGATCAGCCCATGATCGTTTAATGTGATAGTAAATCGGTTATCTATATCGCAACTAATCATGTGTTTCACGAAAGAACAAAGCACATTGAATTGGATCTACATTTTGTGCGAGATGAAGTGGTTACGCGGAACATCAGCTTGCATCAACCTGCAGACATATTGACTAAGGCTATTGGAAGAGATGGTTTCTGGTATTTCCGTTCCAGGTTAGGCATACGAAACTTATATACTCCAGCTTAAAGGGGTATTGGAGTTCGGTATACACCGGTTCGTGTCGGTTTACATTTGGTATTCTTTATTCAGCATATTCTCTAGTCACGTAACTGAAAGAGAGATTAATGTATCTAATTGTAAATTATCCTGGATTTCCGAGTACAGTTGTCTGGCCATAACTCGTTGATGTTATGATCAATCAATGCACAGAAATTCTCAGAGCTTCTAATATCCTTTTACTTTTCTCTAGTCACTTAAAAATTCATAACTAATTTGAGTTCTTGCGAATTCAAATTCGATATCTTATCAAAGATGTATATTTCTGCTGTTTAAATTTGATTCGTTTGCTTTTGGTCTGTTTTGTGGGAATCTGAATAGTTTTCTTCTGGAAAAAAATATAATTTTATGTACCCAAAAAAAACACGAGAAAAAAACCAATCAACACTTTTCAGAATACGAGTGAGTGGTTGGTATTAGTGGCAAGGAAGAGAAGCATCACTAAAAACACTTACATCTGTTACAAAAGTAAGATAATTAAAGCAAAAAAAAAAAAGAAGAAGGAAAACCAGAAAATTAAAAACACTCCAACAAAAAGAAAAAACAAAAATCTCAACGGAAGCTCATAGAGGAATGAGATTTTTCTCTTCCTTGATAAATCCCAATACCTAATTCCCAAATTCCCTTACTTTTAGGCCACGAGAGAGAGAGAGAGAGAGAGAGAGAGAGAGAGAGACAGATACGTATTGGGTTTTTGAAGAGTCTGGATTCTCGCTGCTTACTATATGTGTATCAATCGATCTCTACCCAGATTTTGCGGAGGTACTTATTATTGATTCGTTCTCTGCTCTATTTTTCCAAAATATTCGTTTCTTTTGTGGCGGAAACTTGCAAATGTTTGATCTTCTTCTTGCAATTGCAGATCTTTTTATTCTCCTTTTACTTTTTTTTTGTTCTGTAAAGTTAAATCAATCATGTTTAGTTTGTTGTTTTAAGTTTATTATCATATTTTTAGGCAGTGTAACTCATGAAGAAGAACCCCTTTTTTGAAAGTGACAAATTTTTGTCTTATAAGTTTAAAAACCTTTAATTTATTCATCAATGGGAGTTTGGTGGAATATTTGTTCGAAGCTTTTTAAAAAGATTTTAGTGTTAATGGCGTATTCTTGTACATTATTGATATCTTTCCGTTACAATCTACTTAAAAAATAATAATCTTTTTTGATGCAGATTTTTTTGTGATGTCTTGAAATCTTTTTAGTGGTTCTACTCATGATCTGATAGGTTGGTTTGATCTTATTAATAAATTATAGTTGCTACGTCTTATTCGCGTCTTGTTAAAACATTTCCTTCTCACTTGCTGAAGAAAAACTCATCCATGCTTCCTCTAAGCTCTTTTGCCATTTTGGTTTTGTGTTTTGCTTCTTCTTTTCTCCTCTGTTTATGTTTTTATGTTTGTACTTTGATGTATAATCTGAATACCAGTTTCGAGATTATTGCTAAATCTGGCGGTTTTGTATGTTTTTAACTGCAGGAGCTTTGAGTCTTCTCGTGCAGATGCTGTGAAGGTCCTTTGTTAGATGGGAAAACTTGTTCTTGATTTGCTTTAGGTAGTTTCTATGTCTATGGAGTAGAATTGTTTACAATGAATCAGCCATATAGGAGTTTGATTTTAGAGAAAATGGTTTTACTGGTGTTGTGAAGATATATCAGTTTTGATTGTTTTGATGGGTAAAGAGACTCAGTTGGAGACTTCCGATTGCGGAATCAGTGATCACGATTCTCCACCTATCAAGAACGAAGAACATGAGGCACCACGTTACAGTTCAGACAACGACACTGGTATACCAACTTGCCGTGTGTGCCAATGTGCAGAATCCGATAGAAGAGGAGATGCTGCTTTAGGGTTTTTGGGTATCACTCCTCCGGTTTCAGAACCTCGTAGAAGTAATGCGGGTGAAGAAATCGTTGATCAGAAAAGCTCTGCTGTCAAATCGAATGGATTCATCGAACTGATTAGTCCGGATGGAGAAGTTTTCGTTTGTGCTAACGATGATATAGAAATGGGAGCGTGGCAGCATCGAGATACATTGCTAGAACTCGGATGTTCTTGCAAGAACGATCTCTCTTTGGTACACTATGCTTGCGCATTGAAATGGTTTGTCAACCATGGATCAACTGTTTGTGAAATCTGTGGAAAAACCGCGGAGAATATAAGAACAGTAGATTTTAACAACGTGGTTATCGCCTTGAAAGACTACACAGCGCTAAGACAAAGAACAGCGGATGGAGATCCGAATCCTGTAGCAGTTAACAACAACACAAGTTCTTCAGGGATTGATCCTGATGCAGTTGCAGCCATTAGAAGGCAAAGGCTTAGTGAGATTTCGTTATGGTTTGGTCAACATTGTTCAAACAACAACAACAACGCTACAGCTTCTTCTCAGGTTACATCTGAACAACCTTTGGGTATAGTAAACTTTGATATCTTGCCTATGGAAAGTCGTGTGACTAAATGGGCGGTTGAAGGTACCGGAATACTAGTCGCGACCGGATTACTCACAGTTACTTTGGCTTATCTCATTGCTCCTCGTGTTGGAAAGGTATGTTTGTAAGTTGATCACATTTTGATTGTCCCATAATCCTCTGTGTTTAGAATGTTAAAGACTGATGTATGATGATCAGAAAACTGCAAAGAGTGGACTGCACGTACTCCTTGGTGGCCTCTGTGCTTTAACAGTAGTCATCTTCTTCAGATTCGTAAGTAAAAATTTCATTGTCTTTGTTCCTGAAACATGTGATGAAGAAATGAATGAAACTGATTAAAATACATTGAAAAAACAGGTTGTGCTGACAAGAATCAGGTATGGACCAGCACGTTATTGGGCAATCTTGTTCGTCTTCTGGTTTCTTGTGTTTGGGATTTGGGCTTCACGTGCTCACGTGTCTCACTCCTCCACATGAAAAATTCTTCATCATCCTCATACTCATCCTCGTTTTACTCTTTTTGATCTCTTTCTGTCAATATCGTTGAAGTTATTCTCTTTGAAGACACAAAATGTACAATTAGTTACTCCCATTAAAAAAAAAGAACTGAATGTTACGTCACATAATATAATATGTTATTTTAACAAAAAAAATCATCTCCTTGTATCTCGTTTTTTGGTTGAACCAAGTTTGACTTAGGGACATATTTGTATGTTTTTCACATACGCAACGGATGCGGCTATCAGCCGTATAGTGCCACCATTTTTTTTGAAAATAAATATTTTGGTTTTGTTCAGTTATATCTGTATACAGGGGATTTGTCTTTTAGTTGTCTTAAATTTATCAGTAATGGAAGAGAAAGAGCAACCGTCTATTGAAATCCTATGAACTCATTCATGTTCACTAGTCAGTGGTGAAATTTAAAATTTTACATGCCTAAAAGATCGAGTCTTTGTCAAGGAGATGATTACAGAAGAAACAAAACAAACCCATACAAAAAAAAAAACCAAATTTACGCAAGGAAGAAGACATCATCGGTCATCAACATCAGATATTGCAAAATCCGGAGAGGAGCGTTCCTGAAATCCAATTGAGGAAGTCTCAGCTCTCTTACTCTACACGACCCATTTCCATCTCGGGTCATGATCCGACCCGAATACACTTTCCTAAACAGATACACTGAGCTCCCGGTACTAGATTCCGGCGACGGATTCTCTTTCGTCTTGTACATTGTCCATCCGTTTGAAGCCAATGCATGCGAAAAAGTCTCCATTGATCCGATTCGTTTGTTAGCAATTCTTGAAAAGAGAGAAACAGAGCAGCAATCCCAATTGCTGACTGATCCGGAAGAGGAAGAGCTTTCTACGGCGGCGGAGAAGATTAGCTTGAATAGGCCGTTGGAGAGGGAGACGAAGGATCGGAGGTGGGAGAGAGAGGACGCGCAGAGAGATGGGAATGAAAACATCACGGCGTCGTTTGGAAGAGACCACGACAGAGACGACGATAACGAAGCCGACGATGACCACGCCGAAGGATGCGACGACGAAGAGAAAGGCGACGGCGATCCCGATTCTCGCGGCGGGAATGAGAAGATGATGTGAGAGAGCGATGGTGTTGGATACAAGTCCATACCTAGATCTCTGGCGATTGTAGCTAATCGGTAAGTGTCTGAGATCAATTCTCGTGTTGGAACGAAGTAGAGCAATGGGGTTTTGGAATTTCTCGTGTTCTTGTTCTTCTCAGATCTCGTTCGGGTTTTTGATTGCTTGTAAGAGCTTAAGATTTGCCGGATGCTTGTTTCTCCATCTCCTTCATCGTCGCCGTCGTCTGTGTCGCCGGGATTATGAGTGAGATTTAAAGTCTCGTGGAGGAGAAAAGAGCGAACAAGCTTTAATGGAAGCATTTCTGATTACTGATGTTTACGCTTCGTCTTCTTCGTTGGATGATTTTGCTTTTTATTCCCCCAAACATAACCGGTCGGTTTTAAGTTTAAAAACATACTCGATTTAGGTCAGTTTAATTCGGTTCAATTCGTTATAAATTGTCAATCACATTGGAAAGTTTCTTACTTCCCTCGCCTTCAGGTTTTAAGAAGCGCAGAGCTTGGATTCTTCTCCCATGGTGGCTTCTACTACATTAGTGTCCATGGTTTGTAATTCCTGATTCTTGTTTCTTTCGTTTGCGTGTAATTTATTCTGCTCTTCCCTTATTTTCCAGGTTTTCTAGTTCGCCACCTTCTGCCAACGTGTTTGTGGTTTAGGTTTCGTCTAATCAGTATTAAATCGCTAATTTATTTCTTACATTACGTTAGGTTATGCTACAGTGATTCGGGGTCTTCTAGTGGTAATTTCTGGGTCTGTTTGTTTTTCTAGCCTTGTTTGAATTTTTCCCGATAATGTACCTTTGAGTTGTTCATAAGTTAGATTGCTCAATCCCATAGTTTGAGCACTTTTTATATGCATTGAGTATGAATGTTAACTAAGAAAAATATCTGTTGAATGACAGGAACATGAAAAGAAAGTTGAGAATCTGAGAGCCTTTATGGTGAATTTGGCGAATTCGAGAGGCTTTTTGCTTCCTGATACTAAACTCTTCGAACAGAAATTCTTGGATCTGTGTTTATCCCATACTCCTGATCATCCCACTTATTCCGCTGTATGTAATAAAAATATGACATCTCTTATGTGCATATACACACATACATATCTCTCCTGTGTTCTTCTAACTGTATAAATTTGCTTCAGATGATATTTGTTGCTATCATGGATTTGAGTGAAGAATGTGGCTCGTACGAAGAAGCCAAATCTGAGTTTATAAAGTCAAAGTACAAGAACTTGCCGTTTGCTCAGTCATCATTTAGCTAAGCTTGTGGAGAAAAAAGAGATACTTTGTGACTGCAATAACTACTGTTACTCTCTCCCGGGAGATAAGAAGACTGTTGCTTCCCCTGATTCTGAAAGAAAGAGCGCTGTGATAACAGTGAGGACTAATGATCAGCGTGCAGCGAATGAGGTTATGACCCTCCAAAACGAGGAAGAAACTGTTAGAGTTTTGAAGTCTAGGGATCATAAGGTTGATTTGTTGGAAGAACAGAGTTTGACTGAATCCGAAACCACTCGCAGACGTAAAGCATGTTGTAGCATTAACGTCATTGAAGTAAGGCACACAGAAAACAATGGAGTCGAAGCAGGCTTAAGGGATTCAGCTGTTGAAACTCTTAGGAAAGAGGGAGTTGCTGAAGAACCAGAAGTGACTCTAGGAAATAAAAGTAGGATTCGAGCAAACAGTGAAGAAGGTGAATTAGATGAAGTAGTTGCTCTAGATGAGCAAAATGATGTGTTGATGGAAGAGTGTGTAAAGAAGTAATGGAAACAAGCTCAAAACAGAGAAGCGAAATTGTGCAGAACATCTAACACGATGAAAGAAGCATGTGTGGAATTGAATAGTGAAGCATATAAAAGACTATGGGAATGCCAAACCGAAGCATGCAGCAATATCATTGCTCTAGAGTAAGCTCTTATCCCTTTTTTGCCTTCTTTTCTATTCATCTTTGACTTAGCTTAAAGTTTTTCATGTTTCTCTTTGGTGATTGGGAAAATAGGAAAATGCTAAAGCAGTGCAGAGAGAAAGAGCAGCGGAACAAAACTGTTTCAGAAATTGATGATGTTTCTCACTTGCCGTTATCAATGGTGATAACGAAAACCCTGTTAAATTCATGTAGCTGATGTGTTTTTGAGCTGGTGAAAAACCGGTCCTGAGTCTTTCTTTGTTGTCACCTTTCAGGAAAGCTGCAAAGAACTGTGGAAGGTTGCCCAAAAAATACAAAGCCAGCTATCTGAGATCATCGATTCATGTGATGGTGTGGTTCCATATTCTGAATCTCGAGGATGTGAAATCGAAGGTAGAAGCAAAGGATTCGTCAAAGAGGATCCCAATATGAAAACTCCTAGTGGGAATAATGGATCTGACAAAACCTCCAAACAGCTTGAACAGCAGGAAATAGAGATCGGTTCACAAAAGAAACTACAGGTCAAGAAAACGAGAATGAAAAGACTTCGAGAAATAAGAACAACAGCAGTGAGAAAATCGCGTCGCTTCAGATCATGAAACTCATAATAATTGCTTTTGGAGAGCAAGGTTTTCTTGTAAAGGTCAAGGTTGTATCAGTATATCTACAAAAGTACAACATATAGAAGAATTTGTATATTTTTTTCTCATATAAATTTTTAATGAAATTACAAGAATTTGCCTACCAATGAGACATTGATGCTAACAACTATTAACATTCTACAATCTTTGTTACTTTACTACTAAGAACCAGGAGTGAGTTGATGACACACCCTACTCTGGCATATCACAGTTCCAAGTCTACATATAAACAACTCTTAGTCTCTTCCGTTTTTACCCCTCTGGAGCAAAACTCCAATTCAAGAATGGTTTCTGTTCGGGCGGATCCTGGAAGGAAGTAAAATAATCAGGCTGATGCAAGAACTGAGGTACAAAAGTGTCAGTCTGCAACAACTCCATGGAACCACCAAAGAATGAAGTATCAAAAGCCTCCAAAGCATCCTCAAGCTCTCCCCATTTAGGCTCGCTTTGAACCTCCCGAGCATCCGGTGACACCACTTGACCATGACCGCCGGAGCTGCTCGAATCATCCTCTTGCAATGTCGGGTAAGTCGAATCCGATGTATCAAAAGGCGATGATGATTGATCAGCCATTGTTGTTGTTCTTGGTTTCTCATCCGTGGGGAAATACTTCTCCATGGTTCCTTTCTTGTTGTATATTCGACATAAAACCCAATCATCAAGCTGTTTAATAACAAAACAACAAAGTTAATACCAATCTAATAAATCATCATCATATTCATAAGAAGTTTAAGAAAAAAAAACAGAACTTACTCGTAGGTTGTTCTTTTTGTTAACAGAAGCTGATCTATCGACATTAGCTAGACGATACTCGTGCATTATCCAATTTGTCTTAATCCCTTTAGGGGCTTTCCCAGCGTAGAAGACGAGTGCTTTCTTTATACCCAACGTCTTCGGTTTACCGATCGGTTTATCTGCTCCGGTAGCTTTCCAATAACCAGTACCTGCTGCCCGGTTAGGACGCGAACCATTTGGATATTTCCGGTCTCTTGGTGAGAAGAAGTACCACTCTTTTTCTCCGTACAGAGACATCTCTGAAAGAACAACAAATCTCAATTAACAACGATTCACAGAAATAGATACTTTCACAAGATGATTAAAAGCCCATAGATTTACCTGGAAGCTCCCAAGGATTGAACTTGTACAGATCAATCTCCGCAATAACCGGAGCCGAGATCTGTTCCGATGCGCATTTCCGGCATAAGTAGAATTTCACGAGCTCTTCGTCCGTTGGATGGAATCGGAATCCTGCTGGTAAGTTTAGCTCCGCCTTCATTATCATCTTTTCTGTTGCTCTTAAAAAGCTTTCTTCTTCGTTGGTTGAAATTTTTTCAATTTCAGCTAGATCTGGGTTTTCCTCCTCTGCTCGAGATTGTAATCGAGGAGATGAGAGTCAGACGATGAAGGTTTTATAAGGACGAAAATAGCCGAAATTAATCAACTAATTTGAAGAAGAATAATAAAAAAAAAAAAAAAAAAGATGACACGAGGGGGCTTTCAAGCACGTGCGGCTTTACCGACCGTTTTCTTTTCTACGCGGACCGCAGCCAGCTGGAGCTATACGTGGAGTAGTCTTATTGGATGGTCGACTTATGGAAGCCATGATGTTGTCATTGCTTCCGTCACCCTCGCCCTTTGTAGATTGTTGACCGACCTTATGTCAACCCGCTGAATCTCCTGCTTCTCAGTGTAGCTTATGCCTTTTGTTCCTTTACTTACCACTAAGGTCTTTTTTTTTTCTTTTTCTTAAAATATATTCTCAGCAGCCAATACTTTTATAATATTGAACACTATTGTAATCTTGCTGAAAGAAAAATCAGCATTTCTTGGGGTGGAAGTTGTGGTTATAACTTGTAAGTGGATAGTTTGATGAAATTACGGTGAGGTTTTCCGCAGCAGATTAATTTCTTCTTTGAGCGAAGCTTGCGTCACAATAGATGACGTCATTTAACGTTGCAGTCTCCAATCGCAGTCACATTATTTGAATTTATTTTATTTCCTTACACTGCTTAAAATTATACTTCTCGACTAATGTTATTTATATCTGATTGACCAGTAATATTACTAAAATTAGTCTAATTCAAATGTTCACAAAAAAATGAGTTAGTAAAGAAAGCGTTTGAACGTCGCTTCGGTTTGAGTTTCCCGATGGTATAAAAATTGTTTACAAGAACTATTTATTCGTTTTTTTTTTCGAAAAAGGATTACCAAAACTTTAATCGTTAGTTAAATCCTTGAAAAAGTACCAGTTGAACCGCTTTCACTGCATACTCATAAATTTGATTTGTTATGGTTAAAAATACACATGAAACCTCTTCTATTTAAAAATATTAAATTGGGAAGTTGATGTAGGTGTATGAGGTAATGACATGGGCTTGTTCCCCGTTATATTCCATTTAACATTTTGATTTTTAAAATATGGTGAGGACATACTTAATTCTTTTTTTTAGGATTTGGTCTTTCATTTTACTATAAAAACTCCCTTGATAACAAAAACAGATTGGAAGGAAATCTGACATCGATAATACTGTTATCCACCTATTTTTAAACCGAGCCAGTTTAGCAAAGCTTGGTTCAAAGTTGTTTGATCAATGGTCATTAATTGGTCAAATTCTGATGTCCTATTCTAACTATAAAGTTGCATTAATTTTGTTTTTTTCATGGTTTATATTGTTTGGATACTACTTAAAACAACACTAAACGATTTTAATACTCTGATCCAACTTTTGTTTATTAATATGAAAATTTGTAAGTGAAACCAACACACCTTTGCATTTATGTTGTATTACGATAAAACCACATTAGCCCCACAGGACAGTCATAATTTTAATATCTCGTCCAAATTAAAATACAAATCTCAAGTTATATTTGATTAGGTTAAAAAGAAAGAAAATAAAATCTCATTATGTAATTTGTTTATTGTCGTTTTGGACGACACCAGTCAAGTCTATAACTAAAAGATAAGCCCACTATTATTTAACAAAAGAAACAATAAAAGGGAAGATAAAGACCTAATGCATGATTTTCTTCCTATTAATAAAATTCAGATCAATTGCATCTGGACTTGAACTGAATTTATTATTAATTAATTATAAAGAGAAATCGACTTTATAGTTTTTTGCAGCTGATTGTTTAAGTCGCTGAGTGAATTGAACGAAGCTTCGTGGAGCTTGATGTTATAGCTGCCGAACTTGACCTATATACTTTTGTGATGGATAATTACCTTTTTATTTTGTCGTACATAGAAATTTTATATCGGAATATGCTTTGAGAAGTTGGATAAGGAGGAGACAAGTTGGGACCTCATTGTCGGAACTTAGAACCTATCGTTAACAACAATTAGTATCACATATATACCATTCTCTATTCATATGACTATTCAGGAGAGGATATGGACATCTGCACATGTTCCATAATAAAATTTAGTGTATTTTACGGTCTAACATAAGAAAAATATTTTTATATATAATTAGAACCTATATTTAAATATGATCCAAAATTTTGTTTTTTATTAATGAACCGTCCCTGTGACTACTTGTCTTATACAACGATATATACATCTATATATTTATGTATATAACAAAACTCAAAATAATTACTAAATTTCTAAATCAAACTCACACCTCTTATGAATCGTATGAAATAAACTATTTGCAAAGTTTCTTCAAGAACCAAACTACTTGCAAAAGTTCTTCAAACAGATTTGATATCTGATTTTTGTGAGATATATAGAATATATAAAAAGGTTAGTCAACAAACACGAATAATTCTACTATATATATCTTCTGTTTCGCCATTTGGTTTATGAATTTTCGTCCTACCAACAAAATCCTACCCACTTAAAAAGATCTCTCTCTCTCTCTCTCTCTCTCTCTCTCTCTCTCTCTCTCTCTATCCCCCTCTCTAAAATTAGCAACTTCACAATCCTGCTACAACATTGAGTTGCATAGCCAAAAGAATTCGAGTAACGTTTGTGGTGGAAACAAAGTAATAATATATCACTAAAAGTTATAAATATGTTTAAATTTGTTTGCAGCATTTGGCCTCTTAAAAAAATTATGTAACCAAAACAAAATAAAATAAAAATGTCCAGTAGTCACATCGTTTGTCCCTCTTTCTCAATCAATCGTCACCGACTCACCACAACTTCAAAACACTTGAAAAAAAAACGCAAATAGCCAATTTGTCCTTCTCTGCTAATCACTCGACACTTACGACTTAAAAAGAATGGGCCAATTTTGGGCCTTAATTTGGGTCATTTATGAAAAACGGGTTGGATAGCTGGAGATCGACATCCGATCCAAATTCTATGGGTTTGTATAACCTATAAGGTAAGTTTCCTTCCATCTATCAATGAATTGAATTCTACACATAGGCCATAGATTATAGATACTCTTTTTTTTTTCTTTGTTTCCAAAAAAAAACTCAAGAAAAATCGTTACTACTCCTTTGGATTTACTGGTCGCGAAAAATCCACAAAAAGGCAAAAAAGGATAACAAAAGTATATTCATAGAGTCTTATTTGAGCTTACATACTCCAACTCGCTCCTAATTGTTCCATTCATGTTCCCCTCCTTAACCATCTTTTCAATACCCGTAACTACTCATTATTTCGGATGTAGACATCAACTTACTCAGTAAACTTATAACGGTGTTTGCGACACCATATCTTTTCTAAGTGAGGGGGCTAATCATCCGGAGTAAAGGAAAATGATGGTCAAGCCTATATATGCACCTTCTCAAAATCTCTCCCAACAAGACATTTAATCTGAGGTTTCATGCAAAAAAGAGAACTACTTGTAATTCCACTTTTGAATATTAATCACACACTCCATTTAGTTGATCATGTGATGTAGAGATGATTATTCTTTACATAATTATATCCTAATTTGAACTCGTCTAAGGTAAAATATTTCTCGTGTAGTACAGCCCAATAACCCTCACAGGTTTGAACATGAACAGTTGAGCATCATTCAAAAGATGATTTAATAGTTAACTTGAATTTTGATATATATATATATATTCATGCCCCAACCTTTCCTCCACCTCATCCACTCCCCATTTTCCAAACACAAAGCTAAAACATATGAGATGGGTGACGAAATAGACTCAAACTCTTATCCGTGAGATTTTTTTTCCTATAAAAATGGACATATATCTATATATATATGAGATAGAATCTTTGAATTCAAAAGAACTTCTAATTTTTTTAATGAAGGATTTCAAATATTCTCTTATATATAACAAAATAGGTATGAAAATAATGGTGGATAAGAGCACTCGACAAATTCGATTCTCTTCTCAATATAATCATACCAATCACTACGACGACACTGTTCTCACCTCTTTCTTCATCCTTGTAAAGTATATTGGATGGTGTTTGTACATTAGCTCAATTTCTAATTCTATTTATAAAAAACTTTTCATTTTTCTCTTTTGTTAAACTGATTTGTTAGGCTGGAATTTGGAATCATGTTGAGACTTACCTTAACCACAGTGTCAAAAATGTGTTTAGCAAATACCGATTCTTGATCACTGATAATTGATGCATACATGCATTTACGCTTACACGAAGTGGTATTATTATATTTTTATCCCACGTAAAAAGTATCCACAAACTCTGATTCAACTAATAATACATGACACTGGCGTTAACTTTTAATATGGACATCATGTGACGTTTATCGGTTAAAAATGAGATTTCGTGTAATTTGTGTCGTCCATTTTTGGGAGTGTAAGGGATATATAAAATTATAGATAATGTGTGTGTTTTTTTGTCATTTTTACTCGCCATTCAATGTCTTGAACTCTTTACTAGAACATCTATATTTATAAGTAGCACTATCTACAATAATTTTATAGTACAAAAATATGAACAACATAACAAAAGGATCGTACAATAATTCTACGCGTAGACTACTGATTGAGTTAGAGTGGTAGATGACGTACTCTATAGGTCAACAAAGTTAAGAAACAACAACACATCAAATCCAAATTCATACTCAAAGCTCTAATTTGGGTTCAAAAATTGAATGCGTTGATGTCTAAATTTTGAATCACAACAAAAAAGAAACATAACATACTTTATTTCTCAAGACGTTTCCATACATAATTTTTAATTTTTTTTGTTCATATTCATATTTAGGTACATGAACGTTAAAATCATTCTCGAAACTACTAAATTTTCATGATTCAGTTTTCTTCTTTTTGTTTCACTTTCGAACGAAACACTAAGCGTGGCATTTGTAAAGAAATTCCATGGTATATATATGGAGGAACACCATGATGAACATTCTATATATAATATATTGAAGCACTTAGGCAGCATAAATTCTTTCTAATTATATAATTCGATACTTGGTGTATACCCTTGTTAAATTATACATCTTTAGAATACTTGAAGTAACAATGGGTTTTAAACTTTTTTAAAAATTAAATACTGTACTATATCTGAGTGATTAAGTCGAAGCCAAAAAGGTACGGAGGAGAAAACAAGCATTTGATTCTTTTTTATTTATTTATTTATTCATCTTTCACTAATGATGGTGGAGAAAAAAAGAAAATACCTAACAAACAAAGATTGTCAAAATGGCGAAAAAAACAAAGATTGTCAAAATTGAAATAATTTTCATACAAAAATGTTCATATATTTTTAGTTAATTAATTAATATTCCTCACTATACATGGCTTATATAAGAAGGTAAGCAAACACAAATCAAAATGCAGCAGCAACTACTATCATCACCCATCTCCTTAGTTCTATCTTGCTCTTCTTTCTTTTTATTCATAGCTTTGTAATAAAAGTCTTACTTCTCTTAAGGCTCAATAAGAGAGGTACTATTTCTACATTTCTATCTGTGTTTACTTAAATTTTAACATTTCAATATAAGAATTCGGTTTTAAATTCAAAAATAAACTTAGAGATGTTTAATCTCGGTTCTGTTTTTTGGCTTTACAGGAATTATAATCAATATGAAAATAGTAAGAATATCTTTGCTTGTTTCCGTCCAAAGTAATTCAGATTTCAATCAAATACTCTCACTCTTTCATAGATTATACTTAAAGAGTGTTTCACACATGTTTTATAAAATTATATCGTTGATCATTTGTCAAGTATCATCTAGATTTGCAAAGAAAAATTTAAAACATCAATTTAAATGAAAAGATAAAATAATCTTAAAAATTAGTTTTAAAAACCCGGGAGGGGGGGGGGGGGGGGGAGTATTCACTAGTTTTTAAAATTTGGCAATTTTACTCCCTAAAATGATTTACTCCTTTTAAAACCAAGTTGTAAAGTCCTTTATATACCGGTTCAATTTATCCGAATTGAACACGCTTGTATCTTCTAATTCGCTCTCCCACGGTCCAAATGGACTTCCAGTAAATAAACAAGTAAACTAATATTGGTTTCTTACTAATTAACAGATGGGTGAAACCGCTGCCGCCAACCACCATCATCACCACCACCACGGCCACCAAGTCTTCGACGCTGTCATCCACGACGTCGTCCTTCCACAACCGGCTCTCAAATGCTTCGACGATGATGGCCGTCTCAAAAGAACAGGTTACGATTAAAACAAAAAAAGAAACATGTCAACTTTGTCTTTTTTCACATTGTTTTACAAGCTCAAAATGCTGAAACGCAAAACAAAAACGCGGTTTTTTTCCAGGAACTGTTTGGACTGCGAGTGCTCATATAATAACTGCAGTGATTGGATCCGGCGTTTTGTCATTGGCATGGGCGATTGCACAGCTCGGATGGATCGCTGGCCCTGCTGTGATGCTATTGTTCTCTTTCGTTACTCTTTACTCCTCGACACTTCTTAGTGACTGCTACAGAACCGGCGATGCAGTGTCTGGAAAGAGAAACTACACTTATATGGACGCTGTTAGATCAATTCTCGGTACCAATGCTCGTGAACACTCATCATTTTGAATGCTTTTATAGTTTTGTAATATTGATTAAAATGCTCTGCTTTTTGTTTTGAGTATTGAAATGCTCTGTTTTCTTGTAGGTGGGTTCAAGTTCAAGATTTGTGGGCTGATTCAATACTTGAATCTCTTTGGTATCGCGATCGGCTACACAATCGCAGCATCTATAAGCATGATGTGATTTATTTTCTTTGTTTCCTTTCCAAAACATTCTTCTGACAAATAACGAAACGAAGAAAAGGTTTTAAAATTTGGGTATTCGGATATGAATCATGCAGGGCGATCAAGAGATCGAATTGCTTCCACAAGAGTGGAGGAAAAGACCCATGTCACATGTCGAGCAATCCCTACATGATCATATTTGGAGTGACAGAGATCTTGCTCTCTCAGATTCCCGATTTCGACCAGATTTGGTGGATCTCCATTGTAGCAGCTGTCATGTCTTTCACTTACTCTGCCATTGGTCTAGCTCTTGGAATCGTTCAAGTTGCAGGTGAAAATTAACTACAAAAAACTCCCATAATGTTCATGAGAATTGAAAAAAAATGCTAAATCTTGATGTGAATTATCTCAGCAAATGGTGTTTTCAAAGGAAGTCTCACTGGAATAAGCATCGGAACAGTGACTCAAACACAGAAGATATGGAGAACCTTCCAAGCACTTGGAGACATTGCCTTTGCTTACTCTTACTCTGTTGTCCTAATCGAGATTCAGGTAAATAAATAAGTAAAAACCTTTCTTTGGACACAAGATTCGTTTTTATAAAACCAAAAGATTCAGCTTTTCAATTAAATTTTCCATTTTTTTTTGTTCTGGATGTTTAGGATACAGTAAGATCTCCACCGGCGGAATCGAAAACGATGAAAAAAGCTACAAAAATCAGCATTGCCGTCACGACTATCTTCTACATGCTATGTGGCTCAATGGGTTACGCCGCCTTTGGAGATGCAGCGCCGGGAAACCTCCTCACAGGTTTCGGATTCTACAACCCGTTTTGGCTCCTCGACGTGGCCAACGCAGCCATTGTCGTCCACCTCATCGGAGCTTACCAAGTCTTTTCTCAGCCCATCTTCGCCTTTGTTGAAAAATCAGTCTCAGAGAGGTTTCCAGACAAGGACTTCCTCACCAAGGAATTCGAAATCAAAATCCCCGGATTTAAGTCTCCACACAAATCAAACGTTTTCAGGGTGGTTTTCCGGTGTGCGTTTGTCGTTTTAACAACAGTTATATCTATGCTAATGCCATTTTTCAACGATGTGGTTGGGATCTTAGGGGCGTTAGGGTTTTGGCCCTTGACGGTTTATTTTCCGGTGGAGATGTATATAAAACAGAGGAAGATCGAGAAATGGAGCACGAGATGGTTGAGTTTACAGATGCTTAGTGCTGCTTGTCTTGTGATCTCAGTGGTGGCTGGAGTTGGATCAATCGCCGGAGTAATGCTTGACCTTAAGGTCTATAAGCCCTTTCAGTCTACATATTGATGAATGATCATGATGATGGACCATGAACAAATGAAAGTTGGTGTGTAAAGTTTATTTGTTTATATTAAACATTTGGAAAATTGAAAATGTTTATAATGTATTTCCACTTCTTATGGTTTCATCTTTGTAATAAATTTTAAAATATCTTATATAAACTATGATTCGTGTGTTTTCATTTCTCAATTAGTTTATTGTTGTTTCTTGTTCAACAGCTTACATATTTTCACGTTACCGTTTTGTTTTGATCTCTCTATATGGTTAAATATGAAAACTCTCAAAAGTACTTTCGTTTTAATAATAAGAATCACATAGTTAATTTAGTATAAACCGAATGATTAAAAGTTGAACCCCACAATTTGTAATAATTGTGTCGTAGATTTTGTTTATAACGATACTTTGTGAAACAACGAACTAGGCGTTGAAAAACATGGTCATGATAAAATGGAATTTGAATCAAAATGACACAGACATTTCAATAATTTAATTAAAAAGGAGCAATTTGGATGGTTTGGCTTAAACGAGAATCTCCTCAATAGTAAGAAAAAATCCTATTTAAACAAAATTATTATTATTATTCCTTTTTCTAATAGCCTATCTCACTTATCAAAAACATGTAGGGGTTCTTGGATCTTGGAAATGATCAGAACCTTTGAAAGTATCTACGATTGAGGCACGTGTCTGAAACCAACCCAGAAAGTTTCAAGCTACTAATGAATCTAAACTCAGAGCAGACATGTGAATATGCCTTCCTCGTGATCTCAGTTATTCAGTAATCAGAGGTTAAATAGTTTCTTACATAGAGGATACTGATTGAGAGATTGAGAAAATGCAGAAGCGTTCATCATCCTACTACAGATGCTTGAGTAGCTTCCTGTGCTGAGTTTGTGCTGTTTAATGACGCAGCCACCGCTTCACGCTCCTTCCGGATTCTTTCTCTCTATAGAGATTCAATTTAACAACAGAGAAACAAACAAAAACTAAAGTTACTGCGTGCTTGATAGTGCAACATGATTCAATTTGTTAATTTATAATGCCAAAACTGAGAGCATACTTCATGCTACCTATGCAAATAACTTCCTGTACCAAGATATTTAGCTCCAACCAAATGACAACCATCTGAACAGTTAGCTAAAAAGTCTCAGCATTTAGTAATATAAACTAGTTGGATGGAGACGGTTCTTTAGCATCATTAGAAAAAGCTGGACGAATAAATTTCATTGAATTTTTAAGGTAATCTTCTTTGGAGACAACATCCCGAAGGAAAGAGCTATTCAAGCAATGGAAGCTGCGAAACAGAGCGATGCATGTCTTGTGTTAGGTTCATCTTTAATGACAATGTCTGCTTTTCGCCTTGTCAGGTAATGCGAGAGAATAATCTCTTCCATTTTGAAGTTTGCATCTCACTGAAAAGCTTTCAATATACCTTTTGTAGAGCGGTTCATGAGGCTGGTGCCATGACTGCATTTGTAAATACAGGCGAAACAAGAGCTGATGATCTTGTTCCATTGAAATCAATCCTAAGGTCGGTGAGGTAAGAGCATAGCATAAATCTCTTCCCTTTCCTTAAACCTTGAAAATGCCTAAGAAATCCGTAAGTATGTGTTCCTCAGCCTTAATATTATGTCATTTCGTGATCGGTTTGGTGCAGATATTGCACAGAGTTCTTGACGTGGGATCGCTCAGTGTCCCAGCTCTCTAGGACATTGTACGGATCACGACAACAATCAATCAAGTGAACTATGACAAGAGCTATGTAACAACAAGTAAATTTACTTTACCTCTTTGTTATCATCTGCCTTTTTCCATGACATAACCTTATTGCTACATAAACAGAAGTATTTTCTCTCCTTCGAGACCTGGTTTTTTACTTCTGAAAGAAACCAGAACGAACTTATCTTTGAACCTGTCATTATGACTCAGTTGGCAGATATCGAACTAACGAGCAAGCAGAAAGCGGTCTTTGAGAGCTTAAAGCAAGGTAACAATGCAATTAAGGCGATTCAGAACGAGGTCAACCTTGAGGATGTTCAAAAACTAATGGATGACACTGCCGAGGCCAAGGCTTATCAGGATGTGAGTTAATAATAAACCTTGGTCTTCCTCTTTGTTGTTACCTTTCGGTTATATTTAGAATCATGTGTCACATTAGCCAAGCTTCTCCTCATTTGTTTCCTTCATTGTCTTGAATATTCTTTTACTCTATCTAACTGTTAAACACTTGGGATTTTAGGAGCTGAGTGCCATATTGGGTGAGAAACTATCAGCAGAAGATGAAGAAGAGATCTTAGCAGAATTCGACAACCTAGAAAGTCAGGTATGTTGCATAATTGCTTCTCTTGTTTCTCGGATACAAACTTTTCCTGCATTATGACCATTTGTCCCTATTGCTAATTCAAGTACCTATTGATAATCTTATTTAATGGAGTCAAATTTGATATATGTATAATGTTTGTTTGTTTGTTTAAAGCTCATTGTTGAAGATATGCCCGAAGTGCCTACGACAGGGCTCGTGCATGAAGATGCCGAGACACTGGATCTCCCTGCTGTGCCAACAAAAGCACCAGCCGCTTCCACTGCAGAAATCACTCCATCAAAGAGAAAAGGTTTGTGATGTTTGTACAAGTAATAATTGCTACGTACAAAGAACCTTAAACTGCTTTTATTGTTGCAGTACTTGAAGAACATTTGGAAGCTTGATTCAGAAGTGAAGAATCTGACCGACTACTACATAGCCATGGATTATAGTCAAACTGTAAGTTTTAGCATCAAGAAAAACTCCAGTTTTACTGGAATTGAAGCTGCCATAGACTTGAGTGACTTGGAACAGATCCAAGTTAATATCTTCTTTGGTGCAGTCGAAAAAATCGCAGACTCGGTATATAACTTCATAGATGGTTTAGCTAACCTTACATACAAGAATACGCATCACCTTATCCGGCGGCTATATGAATTAGATTTGATATTGGTATACGTAGAGTATGATCAAACAGTATGATCAAACAGTATGATCAAACATCGAGCTACTGAACATAGAACCATGAAGCTCCAATCTCTGAACATATTTACTCCATCATTAGATCAACACACGAGTCTCACTAGAGGTTTCTTCATCTTCTTCAATAAACTCAAGTGATTCGCCGTAATACTCATGAGCATCTTTCCTAACAATAGCCGATAAACCCATTTCGCCATTTGATTCAAGACCTTGGACTAAAATCCTAAAGGAGGATCTATCAGGCTCATAACCAATAGATTGCATAAAGGCATAACACTCCATGACAAGCTCAAACAGCTTGTGATTCAGAAGAATCGTCAAGAGAATGTTGAAGCTTTCAATGTCAGCCATTAAACCCGTTTCTGATTTCATAGCAGAGTAAAGATAATTGACCTCTTCGATCAAACTATTATCCGCCATTACAGTGATCATATCTGCGTATAATCTCACCTGAGGCTTGTACCAATACTCTTTTCGAATCTCTTCAAAAACCTAAAACGATTCCAAAAATTGAGATAGAACACACCTAAAACATGATGGTGAGAAAGGAAGAGACTGATATAGACGAACCTTGAGAGCTAGAGAGCACTCGTTTTGGCGTAGAAGTTCTCTGAGAACGGCGACCATATCAAATTTCAAGAGCCGACGGAATTTGGAATCGATTACACGATCAAGCAGAGCTGATGAGGAAGACGACGCGGATGAATAAGGAGGTGGGGGAAGAGGAGTAGCTCTCTTCAGGGCTTGAACCGCTTGAATTGCTTCGATACTGAGCATTCGACCTCTCTGCAATGGTTTCCTGTTCTTGCTACGGTCCCTCATCTTTATCTCCATAGCTCGCCGGAGAATCGGAATCCGGCCGCCGATACCACCGCGTACCCTAAATGAGAGACGGAGTATTTCCTCTCCACAACTTCGCAGTCCAATCCCTTCCATATTCGCGCGTTAGGCTTTGTCACTCTCTCTCTCTCTCTCTGGTGTGACAAAAAGAGTAGAAAACGAAATGACAAATGGAGTTTTCCGGAAACTACGGTTATACCCTTTTGGCTTATCTTGGTAGATGAACCCTTAACCGGTTATCTGATGTTTCAAACCTGGTTTGCTTTCTCCTCCCATCCCGGTTTGTGTTCAATTTGTTGGAGTAAAAGTCTAATAACTGTGCAACTTTTATTAATTCATGAAGTCGCAACATTCGACACTCCAATATAGTTCATGCATATGATCAAAAGACATAATCAGATATGTAAATTTACATGTCCCATTCAAGAACCAATCCGATTGGATTTTAAAACATTGGTAAAAAGACAAGTCAGAAACACCATCATTAACTTAAAACGAATTCTGGATCCATAAAAGTACATCTATAATGTAAGAAAGTGTAAGTTACTATATTCTTGGCTATATCAATTTTGGAGCTCGGATCAAATCATCGATCAGTTTTGCTTTTCGTTTGAACATCTGAAGACAATGTTGGATGATCCTCAGAGTTTGTAGACGCTTGCCTAGATGGAGCTAAAGATGTTGCATACATAACTCAAGCCTTTGGATAGACAAACATATTTTAAAAACAAGCTGTTTTATAATAATTTAGCAAGCCTTCAACATCTCCTTTCCTCAAATCACCAACACTCGCAAATAAGAAAGGATATTCTTTAAAGATTTTGCTTGCCTCACTACGATCGTTCAAAAGAGTAGCAACACCCTTATCTTCGAAAATCCGAAACGAATTCAGCTTTCTTTATTGGTACTTCTCTGTTCGCATCAAGTGTTTCATTGGTCCTATAAAGACTATCAGACGATTTTGATTGCAGCAAGAAGCAAAACAATTGGGCCGATAATACACGCTTCCAAATAAAGCCCATTCAATCCCAAAACCCAAACCTATATTCTCTTTTAGTCCTAAATCTGGTAGGATTCTTCTTCTTAGGATTACTTCTAATAACAAAACAGAAACAAGGATGCAAGAATGCTGAGAATATTTGGAAATACGAGAATCCATAGAAGAAGTTCATTGGGAGGTTTTGCGACATAACTTGTAACTTCTAATTCAAAGAGAAGATGATAAAAGTTCCAGAAATAAACAAAGGTGCTCCTCCTTATCTCCCGTCTGATATGCTTCTTCTGTTGATTTGTGAAGACAAAGAGAGAGAGGCCTGGGAAGAAGAAGATTCTTCGTTTTTACACGACTGGTCCATGTCCCATGAAAGCAGAATACCCATAAGGATCATCATTAGCAGCAGAGAAGCCTAAGTGGCCTTGATGATTCGGATATGAGCTTCTAAAGCCATTGAGATTCGCAGTTGGAGGATCTAATGGAGCTGTGAGATCTTGTAGCTCCAAGAATAGCTCCGAGTTTTCAACTAGGTCGTAAGAGGGTGCTGCTCTTGGCATGTTGTTATGCATGTCGCTCAAGTCTGGTAATCCATTGAAAATGCCTTCTTCTTCAAAGCAATCCGGAGCTGAGACACCGGGATCATGCCTTACCTGTAGAATGATAAACTATGAGATACAAACAGCAACAACTGATTTGGAGAAACAAGATTGAAATGTACCAAAAAATAATAATGCCAAAAACCTACCTCATTATTATTGAAACCCAAGAATTCTTCGTCAACGTCAAAGAGATCCAACAATGAATATAAGTCATCATTGTTGGTGTGGGAGGCCTGAAGGGACTCTTCTGCCAGAGGTGCAGCAGACATAGGAGTGTTAGCTGCATCACTCGAATGTGGAAGCTTGCTGGTAGTAGTAGTTATAGTTGGTAGGATATCAGAGACACACAATTCTGTTATCATGCCACCAAAACAATCCTTATTAGAGTCATCTACAGTTGTCACAGCCAGACTGGTTTCTTCGTTAGGCCCATAAAGGTTTGTGGGATTGCTGGTAGCAGGAACATCAGTACGTTCTTCCTCATCACTCCAGTCCTCTTCCTTAAACGGAGCTCCATATTGAGCACCATTTCTAGGTCCTGGTCCATCTTTCTTGAACAGAACACACACCACATAAGTATCCTGCATTCAGAAATATAGTTGTTAATAACTAAAGAGAGAGTGATCTTAGCTTATATAACATGGATATCTATCAAACCAAACAAGTAGGAAAAAGATGTAAGTGGAAGAAGGGAAAAGTTGAAATTACCTGAGGAACATTCTTCTGGGTCAGTACCTTGTCTTCAAGCCTGTATTCATGCATAACCCAATCAGTCCGCTCCCCCCGAGGAGACTTACCAAAGTGATAAACCAAAGTTTTTATCTTTCCCACAACTTCAGAATTGCACAGAACGGGTCTCTCCTTCCCTGTGGTCTTCCAGTAACCACACTCAGTTGCTCGGTTAGCTCTAACTCCACTCGCATACTTCTTTTCCCTCGGGCAAAAGAAATGCCACTTCAGATCCCCATTCCTGATGTAGGACTTATCTGTGAAGACAAAGCCTCCAAAGTTAGCGAAGATAGATAGACATCAGAGAAAATGACAGAACAATAGGGTTTTGAAATGGATACCAGGTAAATCAGGGGGTTCAAACTTGTAAATGTCAAGTTCAGCAATGGCATCGACAGGGAGCTTTTTCCCCAGTACTTTCCTCTTCAAGTAATATCTCACGAGTTCAACATCAGTCGGATGGAAACGAAATCCCGGAGCGAGCTGAGTTTTCCCCATTGGCAAATCCAAAGGGGAAAACTTGCACTATGCTCCGTAAACTCCTCACCAGTAAGGTAAGAGGTTCGCACAGAAAACTGTCTCCAAGTTCACAGTAAACAGGACCAGCACAAGCGCTTTTAAATCAAATTAAACAGAAAATTGCAGAGAATGCAGGAAGAACAGAAAAAGAGAAGAGTGAAAGAGAAAGAGAGAACTAGACGAGGTGAAGAAGGTCAAGTCCAATGCCTAAACAAGATTATTTGAAAGCACCACAGCCTCCCGCTGCTCATATAACCACAGTCGCACCAAAGAAAAGATGGATTCTTCTTGCAGAGATCAGCAGACATCAGGTGCGCAATGTAAAGCCTGTTATTGAGACATTGAAACCAAAAGAAGAAAAAACTTTGAACTACTAGACCAACTAGAAACAAAAATACACAGCAGATGTCAATAGGGAACTCATCAACTTAGTATCCAATCATCATTCATTTCACAGTTAAAAAAGACATAATTTTACAGAGAGATGAAAGACGCGTTTCTAGCTTAAACGATGAAAAACCCTAAAAGTGAATCGAGGTTCAAATCACAAAAATTAATATTAAAGGAGATAGAAAACCCCGTTTCAGGAATTAAAGAATAACAGACGACTAGATCGGAAAATCAGAGCGGAAACACAATCGGAGAAAGTCGTACCCGGAGAGAGAGAAAAATTCAGACGGTGGAAAGGACGATCGGTGTTAGGGGAGGCGAACGAGAGAGAAATAGAGAGAGTGGCGTGAAGAATAAGCCAGAACTGAGGAGAGGGCTATGATCTAGTGCTTATATATAGCACGGAGCTCCAGACCTGACGCGTTTACTGAGAGACTGGTAGGCCCATTTTCAATCAAAGCCTTATTACTTAAAGGTGTAAAACTGTAAATTATTCAAATGGAAATTTGTGAACAAAAAATTTATAAATATAGAAAGTGAAATCAGAAATTTTACTATCGAGGCAGGTCAAATTAGTTTTCTTTTCTTTTAGTATTTTTACTTAAAATTTTTACTAATCTCGTTGTGTCATAACTCAAATAAAAAACTTATGTGTTCGAGAGTTATGAAAGAAAAAAAGGGATTGTTGACCAAAAACAAAAGAAAAAAGGGATTAAAATTCAGCCAATCTGTCTTCTTAAAAGTTGTTTGAATTAGTCTTACATGATTACTTTTCTCTGAAATGGTAAAAAAAAATTACCAATGTCGAAAGTTATCGTTGAAATGAATTCTACTTCAAAACATTGGTTTTAGCGACAAGTGATTGTTAATGAAAAACTGGTTTAAGGTCATAAAAATACAAGAAGAAAACAAAAATGGTCGAGTAAAAAATAGATAAAAGTATATCCAACAGGTGATTGTTAATCATAACAGCATCTACCATTTCTATAACCTCTTAGGAAGTGAAAAAAGAGTTAGAGAAATGTCATCTTCCTTAGAATTGTAACAGAAGATGAAGAAAAACGCATTAGACAAATAGTATCACAACTTCTCGGATTATTATTTTCAGTTACATCACAAATATATATACACACACAAAAAATAAACAATTGTTTCATCTTACAGTATGAAAAATTAGTAAAAAGAGGTTTGAGAAAATGAATAAACTTTTAGCTTTGTCTGCTCCTACATAGATAGAAGTCTTCTAGATATAAGAATCAAACATCTGCAAAAAAACTAAAAGTGTGTTTGGTACAGTGACTCTGTCTCTATTTCGTGTAACTGATTTCTTCTTCATTCCTCTCTGAAACACCATACTCTGAGTGTTCTGTGAAGCTCGAAGGTATCTGATACTAAAGTTGTGAAAAAGGGTTCTTCACATGTAATGAACATGGAGAACAACACAACCATAGTATCTGTATAGTCTCTGATCAGGTTGATTCAATGATGAGATCAAACTTTTGGAAATAGTTAACATCATAATATTCCATTCAAGACCCTTTGGTAGTAATCGTATTGTCGAGTTCGCCAAGCATCTAAGCTGCTACTGATTAGAGAGAGCACTAAAGAGACACATTGCTGGTTATGAGACAAAAAAGGAAACAGTTGTGATTGGAGACGTAATCCTATGAAGGGTTGCTGAAATTGGTAGAATAAACATGTAATTTACCTCTTCGGTCAAACTTAGATGGAACCTTTTTCTTAGATTGTGAATGGTGCGTGGACCACCTTGGAAGCAAGGAAACCCCGAATCCTGATTTTATATAAAGAACGCAAATTATTCAGTCGGGAAATGATTTCCAGATGCTTTTGGTCAGAAAGCTGTCAATAAGCAAATATGGACTCGGATCATGATACCTGTAACATTTCGACTAGAAGAATAATCTGTTCTGCATGCTTTCTACACGTTAGGAATCCTTGGATGCATAGCACCTAAACAGTTGACCATTGGAGGTACTTAAACATAGCTAGAGATGAAAAATAGAGCCTTTAAGTTAGTTGGAAGGGAGCAAATGAAAGAGCCTCACTGATACCTTGAAATAGTCAAAGAACTCGCTTGGAACCCCCTCGGCATCAGAATCCATGACCTAAATGTGCAAGTGTTTTCGAGTATATAACTAAACTAAAGTAATTTTCACTGCTTCAAAGAGGCGAGACGATATAATAAGAACATGCGTACCTCAAGAAGTTCACGGGTTAGCTTAAATGGGGCACTCTCAAAGTTCACGCCACCAGGAGAGTTTGAAAGCATAAAGCCAAAATCAATGTGTATAATATGACCTTCTTCATCCATCAGAAGGTTTCCATTATGACGGTCTTTTACCTAAAAGAAAAGACAATCAAACAATGGACATCACGAGCATAAAACTAAGTGCAAGCCATCATGGAACTTATGAACACCATCAGAATACCAAACTCATAGATTCCTTTCGTTCTTGTTCCAAAGCACTTATATGCCCACAGAGTCGCTGTTATTAAAGACAGTCTACCTGCAGAAGGTAACAGACCAAAGAATATCCAGCCATGCTCTAACAAAATTCCTCTGCAAAAGAAGACAATTTGGAAAATTATACACGGTGTGACATCTCACACAATTTGCTATTATAGACACACTTCTAATTGATGCATGGAGAAGACTTTAATGAAGTCTATTTTCATATGTAAACCATATTTGTAAAATTTATGAAAACCCTGCTGCAGAAAAGGGAAATAAAAAATAGTATTAAGACCTATCAAGCTCTATATTTCTCATTCTCAGAAAAGATTCCCTAATGAAATAACGAAATTGGTTCCTCCATTGCACAAGTTTGTGGAGAGAATAAAATGTACCTGAAGAGTACATTACCTG
The DNA here is from genome assembly GCA_963922655.1 of Cardamine chenopodiifolia. NCBI lineage: Eukaryota > Viridiplantae > Streptophyta > Magnoliopsida > Brassicales > Brassicaceae > Cardamine > Cardamine chenopodiifolia. The sequence goes on along the minus strand of OZ000464.1, from coordinate 15,138,254 downwards.
AGCAAGCTTAAAACTTGGAGAGTTCTCTTTAAACTTGGCATCAAAAAAATCACGCAGGCTTGTGATGTTATGGTACCTACTTTTAATAGAATGAATGGAAGCCTGCAGGGGAGGAAGGTGATACTATAACTTGCACGTTCCCAGATAAAAACAAGATTGGTTGCAGGATACCGAATAAAGTAGCATAATTACCGTATCTGGAATTGTTTCTATAAGGGCAGTGTATGAAGATGTAACCAAGACCTCATAAGGACGTAACCAGAGGGGATGACCCGCTTCCTGGAATATATCTAGCACATGAACAAGACCGTTAATATTTACTAAATAAGGCAGATGTGTGTGTGTGTGTATATACACACATATGCTTATATAAAATGACAGGATACAGAACGATATAAAAGCATAGCTTGAAAAGCCAAACCTAAGAACTATCAAATTAACAGGCATACGGTGCATAAACAAAATATCACCCACCAAAAAAATGAGATATGAGTTGAACCGCAAGATGTTCCTGCCGACAGTCATCACCGCTCTTCACAATGATCTGCAAAGATCTAGAGCCAGTTAACATCAAGAGATAGAAAAAGAACTGGAAGAATATGTCAAACAACAAAGAATGACTCAGTCTTGTAGAGTTGTTTTAACATAGTTTATCATAAGCAATCAGAAATACCTAGACAACAACTTTCAATGTCAACAAGTATAAACCAACTTTTACATGCAGCTGAAAAGAAATTGAAAACAGAAGCTTATCAAAAGCAGAGTCCCTTAATGAGTTATCAAATACTCAAAGCATCAGTAATTGCTTGATGTCTAGTTTTTGCAGTTTCACACGAGAAAGAAGCCATATAAAAAGGACCTAAAGAGTGTTAAACAAACTTTACATGTATTTTCGCTTATTGATAAAATTGCACTTATTGACTTTAGGCAGAGCTTACTATCAATAGTTAGGATACACGCAACCGTCTTTCTGAAATACTAGAAACCTTTGAGTTCTATTCAAAATGATTGAGCATGGCACAAAGCAAATCCATTATTGACTTTATCGCTACACAAGATGTCCAAGTAGAGAAATATAGTCTATAAGGAAACGCCAGCGGAAGATAAGGGGAATGGCTTTATCCAGTACTTACAGAACGCAAGTCCCAACCCGGTAGGTTGCCATATATAGAATCTTTACGAATTCTTAGTCGCTTCCCCTCCCAAAATTCACCAGATAAGGCATCCCCTGCTTTCAGCATTCCACCATTGGCCTGGTGAGCCACAAACAAAAGATTGAACATCTAGAAGACAAAAATTAAAGGAATATCTTAATTCTATAATCAACATGCAGTCACCATTGGCTGTGCATCTGATGAATCCTGACCAGCCCCTTTGAGAGGAAGACCTAGAGGTCCCTCTCCCTTCGCGGCAGCAGCCTGAACAAGGGAGTTAATTAAGGAATAATGACATCAAGCAGGATAATACACACTTGTACAGCTGATATTTGGTATGTTAGGAGTCACATACTAAGTGAAGCATAAACACTACTCGATGACTGTCAGAGCTTTTTTCAGTACCAAGAGAAATGAAACAGTAAATAAGTTTCACTAGAGAAAAAAACAGGTACTTTCCCTCTACAAGTTATTTATCAAGAAACACTCACCCTTACTTCCTCGTAGGCAACGATACTTGGAACACGACGATGTTGCTTTCGAAGTGAGGCTCCTGGATCAGCAATGCTTTCCATTCTAAGACCTGGATCAGCCGTCAACACCACCCTAACCCTCTCAAGATCATTGTCCAGACCAGTCTTCAGGACACTAGTCACACCGCTACAGATTTGGTAACTGAATTACTATGCTTCTCCACCAAGAGACTTGCATTCACAAGTTTTACCTCAGACTTATGAGTCATTGCTTGATCAATTGCTTGAACAGTTGATAACGACATACGGTCTGCACTGTTACGGTAAACTTCCTGAGCAGTGGATAGTGGATAAGCCCTGAAGGTGGCTGTTGCAAGAATGCATCCCCATTTGCCAGTTGAATACCTCCTTCTGATAGCTTAAGGGAATTACATGCGTTTTTAGCACCACTACAAAAGTTTCAGAAGACATTAAGAACAATGAGAGAGGGTTATCACGAAACCCTTTAAAGTATAATGAGGACTTAAAAGGATGAGAAAGTAAATTCTGAAAAGAAAAGCAGCAGAGTAATTAAGTTTCTGACTTTGATATTTACCTGGGTGTTTCCGCTTTCAAAACTTCCACACATATCATGTAAGGCACCTTCTCCCTGGAATTCAACAGAACAGACTCGTCTTCAGGAATATTAACGACACGGTAAACTCCTCTCCCCATTGGAAAACAGATTCCTGGAATGTTATTGAAAATATCATCAATATCTGATATTGAATAATAAACAGAGCAAAAGGTAACCGTTTGAAAGTGACTTCAATGCAAAGGGGTAAGGTTTAAATGCCATAAGGATTGGGGCACTTGATTCTCTCATGTGTGAAACACAACTGTACAAGCAAATTCTAAGATCTAATTTAATAAAATACCTCCAGTAGTTTCAGCCTCAGCTAAATGGGAATTGATCTCTGCAATGGACTAAAAACCAAGCAAAAGAAATATGAAATATTAGTTAAAAATAAAGGAGAATGTTAATATCTGCACGTTAATCATCAATATAGAAAGTTAGGAATTAAAAGAACACCTCACGAAGAGCAGTCTTCCGATCTTCAACGAGAAAGATATCTACCAAATCATACGACGTTTCACATAATGCCTGTACAAACTCCAAAGACTTGTGGTAAGCCCCTTTCCTGAACTGTGCTCCGGTATTGTTTGGCAGTGGGGGCTTTTTAGATGGAGTATCATTCTGCTGTTTAGGTGAACTTGGACAGTTCTGCAAAGGCCAGAAAATAATGGCAGCCTGAGCAAATCCAGCACAGATAATTAATGGCAAGCTTACTATCTTTTTCCGACTACTAAAATTCACGGAAGTAGTAGCGCTATTGATTTATTTTCTATCATATACTTCCACCCTATGTATGAGGGTGAACTATGATAGTCTAATATGTAAAGCTGATATCTCATATAATATCCTAGAAAGAAATCTTTACAGATAAATAAATCAGAATATATGGGTTGAAAGAAAAAGAAAGAATGTCTAAGCAGTACCGATGAAACCCAAATTTGAAATATTACGGAGAAACAAAAGATCGTCATATGAGGACAAACCTCCATATATTTCTTTGAACCGAAAAGTTCAGAATCTTCAACAGAGCGGTCACGATCTCTGAACAATTTGCGGAAAAAGTTTTCTGTCCCAGGACTGCTTTCAACTAAGCCGCCATTCCTGCTACTTTCATTTACTGAAGTAGTTTTTGCGTCTTCTGGATGTCTACGGAACAATCTTCTGAACAATGAGAATTCTAAAGATTCGTCATCCTCACTTTCATCTCCATCATCGGCTTTGCCAGTGTCTTGTTTGTCATCAAACCTCTCTTTAAAGATTTTTTTGAAAAATCCCTCGCTTTCATTATCTTCACCAAATTTTTCATCAGTATACACAGTTTCATCTGTCTCATTCCTCTCATTACCATCTCCTTTCTCATCAAACTTTTCTTTGAAAAGTTTCTTAAGAAACCCGTCTTTATCCTCATCATCAACTGTGTTAGAGATTTTATCATGCTCATTCTTGCTCTCAGGGAATAGTTTCTTGAAAAAAACTTCTGAGTTTGCATTTGGCTCCTCATCTTCGTTTTTATTCTCCCGTAATAACTTCTTGAAGAAACTTTCCGATTTTGCACCCAATTCCTCTTCATCGCCTTTATTATCTCGTAACAATCTCTTAAAGAATCCATCCGAACTTGATGTCAATTCCCCGTCATCTCCTTTACTACTTAATAGGCTCTTGAAGAACCCCTCAGAATTGTGTGGTATCTCCTCCTCTTCTGATTTATTTTCTTTCAATAATCGCTTAAAGAAACCCTCTGAGTTTGAAACTTGTTCGTTGGCCTCACCTCTGCTGTCCCTCAAGAGTCTCTTGAAGAATCCTTCCTTTTCACTTTCCTCGTCTTCTTTGTCAGCTGACTTCCTAAACAATAAAGCATCTCTAACTTTAGGACTTGGGATTAGTCTCTTAAAAATCTTATTGTCGTCCGCAGATAACTGGCTACCATCATCCTGCAAGTTGCTCCCTGAGGAAGGTGAGAAAAGCAAAGACTTCTGCGTGGGAGGAGATAAAGTCAATGAGAAGAGCTTCTGTTTTGATGACAAAAATTTATTTAGGACCGGATTCTTGGTCCCTGGAGTTGAAGGCTCGTTCTGTGGCCGTATAAGAGGTGACAACTCACCCATAAGAGTAGCTGCAATTTGGCACCTCTCTTGAATCATGTTAATGCTTTCATTATCATTAGAATCCTCAAGTTCCGCCAACAAAAACCAATGCACTTTGAGTGCTATTTTAAGTGACTTAGCACAGATATCTATCACAAACTTATCAAGAGAAGGACTTGGTTTGTGCACCATCATGTAGCAAATCTGGAACAGATAACTCTCAATACCGGATAAAGGAAGTGTATACATCCTATTGCATAAGTAATCCCTCACACCCGAATGCTGGTGCTTGTACAAATAACTGATTGCAATCCACTCACAGAAGAAAGAAGAATAAAAAAATCGGATAAGCCACCCATTTGAACCGGACTCGCTGATGAGGTTAAAGGGTGAGGTAATCTCACGGGGAGACTGAGCTGAATCACCTCGCACCAGTGAAAGAAACTGTGCCATCTGCATTTTTTATGATCAGCCTAGAATAAGAGATTCTAGTTCACAGAAGCAATTATCATCCAAAACAAAAAGGTAGATCGAAGAGTTTCTCTACTGAATCCAGAACAGATCAAAAACTTAACCATATACTTAACCTTCACTCAAAACCCTAATCTAATATACTTAAAATCAAAATTCGAATGTCAAATCAAAGCAATGGGGACTTTACAATGCCACGAATCACAGCTTTTCCTAACTAGCAAACCTAAATGTCGAAAATTCCACAGCACAAACCAACAGATTCCTCGTCTCCTTGTCAATAAAAACCGGTGATGACGGAGAATCTTCCCCGAAACGAGACAATCTCAGGGAGAAGAAGAGGAGAGGACTCGGTGGTTAGCTTCTCCAAAGCAACCGATTAGTCGTCCTCACTAAGAGTTGCCAAGCTTTAAAATTGAAATGCGGAGTGGAAAGAATGTGAGTTCAATCGCCGTCGTCTCTGCCGGCAGCGGTTGCCGTTGCTCAGCCGTTGGGCTTTTTAATGGCGTACAACAAGAGGAGAGAGAATAAGTAATTACTGTTGACAGTATTTTAAATTAAATTTTATTTTTTTGTCGAATGATGGGATCTAACGTGCGCTGGAAAACCACGCCAGCTGAATACTTCGTAGAAATTTCGTTTGCTTTTCCCTCCATTTATTATGTCCCTATCATTCAGTTCACGTGTAGATTTTAATTTTGAATTTAAATAACCCCCCCCCCCCCACCCCCAAAATTGGCCAAGAATAACAGAATTCTTTTTTTAACTATATGGAATTTTACCCTAATGATTTCATATTAGTGGATTAGTGTGGCAGTCATGTTAAGGTCAGAGTTCAAACTTGGTAATGTATTTAAATTAAAATTCTTTATATAAAAAACACAACCAAAAACAAAAAATCTAGCATATTAATAAACCACTAAACTTTTCTTGATTCAAAAGATTAATCATTATTCTACAAAATTTTATAACGACTAATCTTAAAATGAATCCACCAATCAAAACTCTTAAGAGCATCTCTATTGAGAATTTTAAAAGATGGAGTTCTTAAAAATTTATAATAACAAATAATGAATAAATTATAAGAATTTTTAAAAGAGGAGAGATGGGTTCTTAAATCAGAATTCCTAAAACCTGTTGATGGAGGTGGTCTTATCAGCTAACAAGAAGGCAGATCAGGAGAAGGCTTGATCATTCGAGATGATGTCGTCGATCCATCCTTCACTATGAACACTGCGCTCATGAAAATCATTTTTTATCTCTACTGAGATTTGCTAAATCTTACATTCGCTGTGCAAACAAATTTATTTTATTTTCCAGTGTCTTAATAATTTCAGATTTACAACTGACCCTTTATTTATTTTAATTTCTTAATACATAATCTTCAACATTTTGTTAAGTACCAGATTACCAATGTAGAATTTTAAACATCTAAATTTAAAGTTTGACCAGGATATGTATTATGTAGTGTAGTTAATTGTATTAGTGTTGTTTTCGGGTTATGACCAGGTTCAAATATGGTGAATTGCAGACCATCAAAAATGCCTTTAAGACGATTACTGTTTAATCTGTATGCTTATTTTAAAATCCATTTTCTAACATTTTTTTTTTAAATTATATAAATAATGAAAGCAAAATATAAATCGTTTTTACATGAAACGTAACAAATTGTAGACTGAGTGTGCACTGACCTGGATTATTAGCAATGAATCTGACGGCGGCCCAGCCGTTACGGGGAACTCTAACGGTGGTCTCCTCCGGTGGATCAACTACGTTATACTTCAACGGATCTTTCCGGCAATCGAAATTCCCAAAACCCGAACCCACGACATAGAAGCTATACCCATGGAGATGGATCGGGTGATTATCTGAGGCCAACACGTTCGCCCCCTGTAGAACCAGCTCAACGCTTGAATTAAACTCTAGAACAACCACCTTTCGTCCCGAACCTCGTCGGAAACGGAAGATTCTCTCCGGTGTAATTGAATTCCTTCGGCGGATTTCTCGGGAAATCCTCCTGGAAAACGCCTCCGATGCGGCGATAATAAGCTCGGAGAATGTCAATAGATGGATTTACGAAGCTGATGTTGTTAAGGCTCGACGAGAATCTCCTCCCGAACGGGCCGTTGCAGGGTTGGTCGTCGGTGCAATTCATCAAGTTGAGTGTAAGACGAGTGTCGACTTTAACCGGGACGTTAACCGGACGGTCACCGAATCTACGGCTTCTAAATTCGTTAGTAAACCAGGTGCCTCGGTACGATTGTAAGGAGGCAGATAGGGTAAAACCGGTTGACTTTGGTTTAAAGAAACACCTTCGTATTGTAAGATGGCTGTGGTGGTCGTTTTGTCAAAACCGGCACCAAAGGCGGAGGAGTAAGCTCAAGCCGCCACAACGTAACGGCCGGAGGACGACGTCCATGGATTGGCCTGGATTGATCATTAAGTAATTTGATTCGAAATGTTTTAAGTAGAGACCGTCTTCGGCGACAACAGTTAAGGTGTGCTTTGCAATTGCAAAGAATAGCTCTTCGTCCATCACGGCGTTGACTATCTGGAGAAGATATTGGCGGCCACGCACCATCGCACCATCGTTATTGTGAATGTATCTGTTTCGGAATAAGAAAGAAAAATATGAACTTTTGATTGATAGATTTGAGCTTGTGTTGAAGCTCTTGAAAGATGCTTACGTACTCGGTTTAGAGCATGGGTATAGATAACTGGGTTGTCCGTTTATGGTATATGCATCAGATATGGCCGGTTCACCTTCGGTTTTATTAGCGTTTGTTGGTATATCCAATATTTTTTTCTTCTTCCACCATTCACCTGTCAATTGTCACGTAACGTTACACCATAGTAATATTAACATTTTGATTAGCATTTTGAATTTCGTAACGCATCCACAAAACCGGTATAAATGTAATAAATCTTGTCAACAACGTAGAAGTATACCTAAAATGAGAGGGACTTCACGGTGAGGCTTAGGAAAAGGATAAGATGAGCCGCGTTTGGGGTAGATAATAAACGCTCCATGGACGGTGGCACTTGCCCATTGGCTATGAGCGTGCCACCAAATCGTTCCTTCTTCAACCACTTGGTCAATTCTATATACATAGCTCCCTCCTGGTCGGATCGGACATTGGGTCACATATTCGGGTCCGTCCGACCATGGATTCCTGATTTGCTCCATGCCTATAATGTTAAACATGATTCTCTACGTCATATAAACATTAGGCAATATGACATAAAAGTGGGATACAAATGGAGTATTTACCAGTGGAGGGTAATATTGTAATTTGCATTGATGATGATATTAACGACGAGCTTATCTCCACGGTAGACTTTTAACGTCGGTCCGGGGAACTCTCCGTTCACCGTCAATATCTTTTTGGTATTACAAAGTCTTGTGTACGCTTTTGACTTTATCTGTATATACATATTGATATATTTGATATTAAAATCTGAATTTTCTCTCTTAAGTTTTGTGAAAATTTTAGTTTTACAATACCGTGAAAGTGTGATGATGAATCTTGGCTTCTGCAATTTGGAATGTAAGAAGAACGAAGAAGAAGACTACAGTCAGTAGTTTGTTAACGAATGTATTTGAAATGTTGAGCTTGAACTCCATGGTTGTTCTTCTGAGCATAAAATCTCGAACAAGATGTAATAAATCTTAGTTTTTGATTGTATGGTGTCTGTTATTTTTTCATTTCTTCTTCTGATATCTTGTACTGTCTTGATTAACAATGATATACATATACATCTTTCTCTTAAAAGTATTGTTTTTTCTTTACATTTTTTGGCAGATATGCATGCATGTTCAAATATATAAATATATATATATATATATATATTTAAGATGTTCAAGTGTTTTGTATAAATATATTCCTATTCTGAAACCAAAAATATATGTATTCCTATAAACTAGTCATTATATTCTAAATAATAAAGGCCTAATAAAGAATGAAATCTGTAAGAATTTACACATTGACTCAGAAATCTTATGCCATAATAGCCTACTAGGCATTATATAATAGGGAACACATAAACGTAATATCTTCGAATTTAACCGAATGATACCAACCATTTTAGATGACCCGCCGCTAAACATGAACTGCAAGTGAAGAAAAAAAGAAAAGAACTACAAGTCTACAATGTATGACCGATTTAGAGTCTAACTAGGATTAATCATACGGGTTATCATTTCTTCCTCTCGAGGATTACTTTGACTAATCTCCGTCATTTGAATTTGTGTTCGAGACTCGACGGCTGCAAAGTTTTGATATTTAAGAAGTTTTCTTATTTGTACGACTGTGTCTATTCCAAATGAGATTGTCAACCTAAATTGTATCTCTAAACATGTTATAAATACTCTCTAAGTTTTCCGAACTTCAATAGATTTTCATAAGTTTTGTTTTTTTTTTCTTCATTCATAAGTTGACGATCTGCTTCTATGGCTTAATTGTCGGAAGAGACTCCGGTGATCTCTGTAAGAATTTTCCGATAAGATCAACATGACGGTTTGATCATACTTTAACCAACACAACTTTCGTGGGGTGGCGTGGGTATTGGATCCTAATTGAAACGGCTTGATCCATGGCTGAGTGTAGCGCCTACGATGCTCGCTGTAACCTGGAGCCCATAAACCCCCTCGATAAGTCAATACGGTTAACGTGAGCTCCGACTTAGTCAATACGCTCTTATCGTCGGGTTCTTACTTAGTTTATCGTGGGTTCTCCTACGTTTACTGAGATTATGGTATCTTAAATCGTTAGCCTAATTAAATCGAGTTTACAGTCATGAGGGCTTGGAAAATTGGAATTTTATATTTCCTGTGTGATTAGCCAGCCACGTTTTGATATTTTCTTTTTCACCAAACTAAATGGCCTTATTCCAAATCACATTGACAAATTTGTCGAGATTGCAAACAACATCATCTGTTCCATAATTCGATTTTGAACCTTTTTCATAGATGGTTTATTAGCGACCCACTGTAATTCAATAGAACAAAATCTAGATAAAGTCACCAGTCAAGTCAAATAATAAAAGTCACCAATGTGTGACGAAACACACATTAAAACCAAGTCTTAATGGAAACATCACAACTAAACAACAATAAGTAAGGTCTAACTCAACTAAAAAGTAAAGGGCTCTCGGTATTTAGATACGGGAGAACAATATGACCAATGCGCCACTGATTAAAAATGACAAGCCAGAGATTGGGATCAATGAAGAGCCATGGTTCTTTTGGGTGGGACTTGGAGCCGGAGCAGAGGCTTGTCCTGATCGTGATCCAGCAGCAGGAACTGAAACTGTCACAAAAAGATAACAAGGCAATTAGTCAAAAACAATTAACCAAGTTTTAAGTACATCATAAAGCTTTAAAGAGGTTAGCAGAGAGAACGAATAGGGAAATCATAGAACTACTCTATATGATCAAACTCAACCAAATGGAGATTTTGACAAAGCCCTTCTCATGTACTTACAGGATCATGGCTCATTACATTAGATTTAGATATTACAACCACATAAATTTTAATATATATATATATATATATATATATTTTGTGATGGTGGCATGCAGCAAGAAACCGCCAATAAAATGGAAACTATTATCACTTTTATTTCAATCAATTTTGCTAAATTACTTAATTAATACTATATAAGAAGAATAAGACCAAATTTTAATTAATTAATGGCAATTTAACTTTTACAATTCCCCTACTTTTATTGCTATAACGCCAACGAAAACATGATTCAAGCAAGAAGTCCAAAGATTCAAACTTCATGAAAGCATTAAAAACCAGATATTTTCACATACAAAAGTAATAATAATAAATAAATAAATTTCAATTGTACAAAAGATAAATATTTTCAGATGGCATGTGAACGCAAAAAAATAAATATGAGGATTAAAAAAATAAAAAATGTGATTAAGATGAAATCAACAAAGAGAATGACAAAAACAAATACCTGGTGCAGTAGCAGCAGGAGGAGTAGTAGACACTGCAACCAAAAATCTCTGTTAATCAGATAATCAGATAACTGCGAAAGAAATAAAACTAAAACCTGACTTATCTCGAGGATCAAAGTGGTTCCTAATCAACTTTTTTTTTTTCTTAATTACAGGAGAGAGCAAGGAGAAATCAGAAGGAAAAAAAAACTCTCTGGAATAAAAATAAAGATCGAGAAAATAAAACCACTTCAAAAACCCAGAGAAATCAAGGATCTACAAAAATCGAAAAACAGAGTGATGAAGAGGATTACTTGTTTTTTGTAATAAATGAAATTATTTAGTTGACAAAAAAAGAAAAAAAAAAGAGAGGGGTGAAGAGAAAACTCACATGGACAAGATGACACCGGAGGAGCATTAAGTTTACAAGCAACGGGAAGAGTAGAGGCCTTAGTGACGTTGATTCCCATGGAGCCACTCTTCTTCAAACCTTCGCATAAACATTCTGCGTTGGTATCAAGAATTTTCTTGAGACCGGAACAGCATGCACCTTCAGGTTTATCCACTGTACTCCCGATCACCACAAAGGAAAAACATCCCACCATGTTTTGTATCAGGGTGGCGCAATCGACGGCGGGTGCCGAGTTTCCATGAACAAAAGGAGAGGAAACAGAGAGAATGAGGAGCAGAAGAGAAATCGCGGCGGAGAAGACGGCCATTGTTTGATTCTCTGTGATCACTGGTTTGGAGAATAAGAGAGAAGAAATTGAGAAAATGTGGTTGAATTAGTGAAATGGCTGTGTTTAAATAGATCAGTGTTTTCGCCTTTACGTAATGTAGACGACGTCATTTTGTGGATCTTTTAGGTCAAATTTATTTTTTATTCTTATCCTTTATTAATAGCCTTTTAATCATCGAAATTAACTGTTTTACCAAAATCATTTGCTTTGTCAGAAAAATAGAAAAAAGGAATTAGGAAAGAAAAATTAAAACTGTAATTCACGCTTTCCTTAAGAGTGGAGGATTTTGTATTCAAACTTTTGCTAATAATATGCCATATTGGCCGTGTATTCGTGTCAGTGCTGTACATCGTTTATATGCCATGATTCTCTTTTTAACTATCTTGGGTTTTTTTTTGTTTAAAGACTAAATTTTAAATATAATAAACAAGTTTTGTCATTTTACATTTAGTTTGGTGATTGCGCCATTCATGTCAATTTAAATTCCAAATTCGTAAGTTGAACGTAACTCCTTCTGCTCTGTAACATTTCCAGTTATGATTTTAACAGTAAAAAGAAATCGATTTCGCAATAAGTAGTGGCCTGAATCACAGATTCTAGATTTGAATGGAAAATCTTTAAAGTATCATTTTTTATGTAACTACCAGTCTATCAGGCTACCACCATAAGGTCCATAACTTTCAAAATTTATACAAAAAATAATATCAAGAAGGTTAATCTAAAAGTTTTAGAATACTTCCTCCAACTGATCTGAGACCATTTCTGCACAATTGTCATTATGGTTTATTTTTGGGGTTTTATAAAATTTCTGATATTTTTCAGAATAAAAACTAAAAAAATGGTGTTTATGATAATTTCCTAAATCATAATTAATTGAATATTTTAGTTTATTACGACTCATTTATGATTTTTATATGATAACTAGGCCACAAAATACAAAGATTTCATTAGGTTTGATATAGAAAATTATGATTATATTTATTTTAAATCCAAACTAGTTATTCAGACTATGCTCTGAGAGTTCTCCAGAATCGATGAAAAATCTCAATTTGGACCATTCCCACTAAAATATTCAGTGGCTCAATTGCTCACTGTATTGGGGGGATTCGTTCAAACATCAAATGTTGAAAGTTGAAACCATAAGCATGATTGTTGGCAAGATTTGTCACTGACAATAATAAAAAAAAGACTCTTTTTACTTTCTTTTATCAATGTCAAAACTGAGTTCTTCCAATAAGAAAGCACGAAACAAAATTGTTAGAGTGGATTGATTATGCTAAAAATTCCTTAATTTGTTATTTGTTTCACCCAACACTTGTCAACAAGGTGATGCAAAATCAAAACTTACTTATCAAAAAAAAATTAAAACTTATTGACTGTCTCGTCTCATTTTTCTTCACTTCTCTACTAAAATGTTTAAAATAATCATTAAAAAGTAAAATACCAAATCTCTTAGTGCAAAATCACAATCATATTGCACTTAAATAGAGTTTGAAATCCTCAGACACCATTCAAGAGCTCACAAAAAGAAATAATAATAGAATTCAATTAAATCTAAGTCCAACCTTTGGAACATGGGTTGGATATAGTTACAACTAACAGCTTAAGATAGCATTGGTGATTATTCATACTTCAAACATGTAAAATAACTCGAGTTTATTGTTACAGGTCCTGCGAGCTTTAAGGAGGTTGAAAGGGAACTCGAATAATCGCAAGGAGAAGATGACATATGTGACAAAGCTTATCTTTGATCAGCTTACTGAGGATGCGGACAAGCTCATCCAGAATGGCGATTATAGTTAAGTCTTGTATACTTATGCTACGATAAGCTTTGCTTCAGAAAATATGATGTGCTCCGTTTGCTAACATTAGTTCCTCTTTTTGTGTATTCAAGATGTTTATCATGAGGAGCAAGAAGTTTTGGAACGAGAAGCAGGTTAGAGCTTCTAATGCTTTTTAATCTCCATTGTTGCTGCAGCTAAGATTCCTTGGCTTTGTGAAATTTTCTTTTTTCACTACAGTACCGAACAATAGGCTTTACTGCTTTAGTTTTCACATGTTTCTTCTCTATGTTGGTATTTTTATTTAGAGGGATATGAGAGACTAGCTCAATGCTGATTCCACAACTGCTGAAAGTAAGAGCTTAATCATGTTTCCACCGTTTGTAAGAAGACTTGTTGTCCATAAAATTTCCCCCTTACCTGTTTTTTTTTCTACAGCTGGCGCTCTGCAACATGGGTACACAAATGGATCTGATTATGTGTTTGACGAATCTTCAGGGTATGTTTATACACTCCTCTCCCTCTCTTGCTGTATCAGACAGCTTTTTGGCTGAAGTCTTGTTACTCATGTAGCATTATGTTTATGAGCTATGTATATGAAAGTAACACTAAATGTTTGTGCCGGTGCTACTACAGCAGCAACCTTGGCTACTATTATGACCCGAACACTGGACTTTACTGCTCCGCAACAACCGGAAAATGGTAATTTACTTGCCACGAGTTTAGAACTTGAAAAAAACGATTACTAATCTCTTTATTCATGTGCTTTCGTCTTCTAATCATCATTTTCAAGAGAAAGATTTTAAGTGTTGAATACGATTATCACTTGCTAAGTTATGCGTGCAGGTACAAGTACAACGATGAGACTAAGGAATATGAAGAGGTGGTTTCTGAAGTTGCGACTGGGGAAGTTTAATTTCTTTGTTCTGTACTTTTATTTAACATAAGGTCTTAAAAGTTTTCCCTTATTAGACATGTTTCTTTCTTAGTTTGAAAAAAACTAGCACATAGTACATGATTATATATATATATATATATTTGGATTCATTAATTTTATTATTGTTTTAGTATTAATAACTGAGAAAACCATAGAGATCAAAGTAAATTTGGTCATAACCATGAACAGAGTTTTCTTCATCTCAAGAAATTTCTTAACAAATGAGTTTTTGATTCAAATCTCATCGTGTACTATGTATGAACAAAATCAGCTGTAGAAAAAGAAAACGAAAATAATTAACAGAGGTTTTGTATATGGTGTGTACACAAGATTCAACCAGCATAGTGTCTACAAACCTTCAAACGCTATGAAAAATCAAATAAAAATCTCCTAAACCATTATTCGGAGAAAGAGTACTAGTGATATAGAGATGTTGCAGAGGGAAGGAAGAAGAAAGAAAGCTCTTACGGAAGGTGATGTTTAGGGCGAGAAGAGAGTATGTGTAGCTAGTTTCCGGCCGACCTGACCTTGCGAAGTGCGACATTGTTTCCCGGCGATAAAAAAAGTCCGGCGAGAAAATTGAAAAAACTTATGATTTAAGTAGTCTTTGCAAAACACTTAATTATCAATCTGCCCTTTTATTGTCTTGAAATAGAAAACCAACCATCACATCGGTGAAATTGACTGATTAGTCTTCGACACGACACCAAACGGATTAATCGACTAAGCTCATAACCCAATCTAACCCGGTTAGTACTGGTTAATCCGGTAGAATTCTTCAACTTCATAGTTTGTATCGTAGGAGTCACCTTTATAGCAGACCGGTCCAGCAGCAACTGGTAAAGCAGAGATTTGAGTCTTGAAATCATCGGAAATGAAGAAACAAGCAATCCCGTGGAGAAATCTCTTATTTTGCTCTTGATAAATTTTCATCGAATGCGAAGCTCTACTACTACGATTCTTCTCCTTTGATCGGTTCTGCGAATCTTTCAGAGGTTTTTCTAAAACTCTGTATGCATATTATATGTTAAATCGTCGTCTCAAAGACTCTAAGTTCGTCTTCTGATCCGTTTTATTTCAGCTTTGATTACAATCGAAGGTTCTGAAAATGACGGAGGGAAGCAGCTTGGAAGGTTCGGAAAAGGAAGAGATCGATAGCTCAGGTGGTGGCCTTGAAGATTTGGCATCCATTGACTCTATCGAGTCTCGATGGGTTACTCAAGATGATGATGATTCCGAGATCGGCGTTGAGGATGATGACGTATTTGACGAAACTGGACTCGAATCTGAGGAGGAAGAGATACCGGAGCATCGCCTCATCCGTACTGGTCCACGTGTTGACTCCTTCGACGTGGAAGCGCTTGAAGTTCCCGGTGCTCCCAAGAATTCCTTCGAGGTAATTCATGGTTTAGTATTTATTCATTTCATATCAATATGTAGCCATGGATAAGCAAGCTGAGTGTATTCTTAGACACAGTCTCCTTTTGGCTGGTTTTGCCAGAGCTTGCATACGAACTAGAATTGACCACGAATAGGGAAATGCCATAAGAGATTATTAAGTGGATATTATTTTAGCAATAAGTGGAGATTATGAACTAGAAACAGGAATCAGAAATGCTTCGCTGAGCTAGATGGGCTCATGAATAACCATATCGGGGATGTTGTTTTGATCTATTTCCCTTAGTGATGGTTGTGTCCTGGGATGGAAACTTGCAAGGGATACACTGTCTGGGAGTAGTGTCTATGTGTTTTCTGATTCCAAAGCTTAATTGTGACTACTACTTTTGTTTGCAAGTTCTGCAGATAAAGAATGATAGTAAAACCTAAAACAAAGAAAGAATGATGGATGATCTAAGATCTGTGACTTGTTTTTATGAGCCAGTACTTTTCTTTGCATAGTTAACCAAACTTCTATTTGTGTGTTTTGACTTTGTAGGACTTGACCGTTGGGAGGAGAGTGTTGCTTGCATTCCAGACACTAGGGGTTGTCTTTGGAGATGTTGGAACCAGTCCATTGTATACGTTCAGTGTAATGTTCAGTAAATCACCTGTCCAAGAAAAAGAAGATGTCATTGGAGCATTGTCACTAGTGTTATACACCTTACTTTTGGTCCCCTTTATTAAATATGTTCTTGTTGTTCTATGGGGAAATGATGATGGTGAAGGTATGCTTAAAGCTATTCAGATCTCCTAATTACAGTCTTGTTTTGAATCTTTTCTTTACATACGGTGCCAATTCCTTTGATTACTTATGATATTTCAGGTGGGACCTTTGCGTTATACTCATTAATCTCTCGTCATGCCAAGATTAGTCTTATCCCAAATCAACTTCGCTCAGATGCCCGAATTTCAAGTTTTAGACTGAAGGTGCCTTGCCCTGAGCTTGAGAGGTCATTGAAATTAAAAGAAAAACTCGAGAATTCATTATTTCTGAAGAAACTTCTCCTCGTGCTAGTTCTTGCTGGAACTTCCATGGTGATTGCCGATGGGGTTGTTACTCCTGCAATGTCAGGTTCTTATATAACCTCTTCTTAGTATGTTCATAGGCATGATCTGTTTTACTGAGCAGGGTGTTGCTACTACCATATGGACTAATCTGAACTACTTGATTTGCATAATGCAGTAATGTCAGCTGTTGGTGGACTTAAGGTCGGAGTTGATGTAGTTGAGCAGGGTAATGCAGATAATAGTGCACTAAACTTTGAAGCTATTCGGTACTGGTTTTTTATTTTTGTCAATGTATCTTTTGCTATTGTTCAGCTTTCTCTTGTTTCTTCTTTGCAGATCAAGTGGTGATGATTTCGGTTGCATTTCTGGTGATCCTGTTTAGCCTACAAAAGTATGGGACGAGTAAGATGGGACTAGTAGTAGGTCCTGCCTTACTTCTATGGTTCTGTTGTCTTGCTGGTATCGGCATTTACAACCTGATGAAATACGATACCAGTGTTTTCAGAGCATTCAACCCTGTTCACATCTATTACTTCTTCAAGAGGAACTCTATAAATGCGTGGTATGCACTTGGAGGTTGCATTCTCTGTGCTACAGGTAATTTTCTCAATTTTGCCGGACCACTAAATTTCATCAGAAAATGAACTAGATTACTCTTGTAGAAAAGGCTAACAGAACCGAGTAAGCCTTTTTATGCTCAACTCTTCACCTGATATTGTGATGCTTCCTTTGTTGATTGTTCATGTTATATAATTTTTTTTTCTTTCAGGCTCAGAGGCATTATTTGCAGACCTTTGCTACTTTTCTGTTCGATCAGTTCAGGTAGAATGGCCGTTGGCAGCTGATGTTAACCTTTTTCTTTTTGTATGCTATTTTCTGCAACTTTAATTTATTTCGTAGTGGTTTTCTGCAGCTTACATTTGTGTGTCTCGTCCTGCCATGCCTCATGTTGGGCTATCTGGGACAAGCTGCATACCTGATGGAGAATCATGCAGATGCTAGTCAAGCGTTCTTTTCATCTGTTCCAGGTAAAGTTCAGCTGCTTCCTTCAGTCAGTAATATCTGTGCCTCTTTAGCAAACAAAACCACTCTGATACCACTGCAAAGGCTGCTCCCCTGGTGGGGGTTAGTAACTTATATTTAAAACTAGTATAAGTTATTGATGCATCATACTGTTCTACAGGTGCTGCATTCTGGCCAGTCCTTTTCATAGCCAACGTTGCAGCTTTGATTGCCAGTCGCACAATGACAACTGCAACATTTTCATGTATTAAACAGTCAACAGCTCTGGGTTGTTTCCCTCGTCTCAAAATTATTCACACTTCTCGGAAATTTATGGGTCAGATTTATATACCTGTCCTAAACTGGTTCCTGCTTGCCATTTGCTTGGTCGTCGTTTGCTCAATCTCAAGTATTGATGAGATTGGAAATGCATATGGTAATAATTGTGTTCTCTGTTTTCCTTTTCTAGCTTCTATTGTCGATATGCTTCCCCCTTTTTGAATTTTGTTTCAATTTCCCAGGGATGGCTGAGCTTGGAGTGATGATGACAACAACAATCCTAGTGACGTTAATCATGCTTCTTATATGGCAAATAAACATCTTAATCGTGATTGCCTTTCTGGTACTTTTCCTCGGAGTGGAATTAATATTTTTCTCATCAGTAATAGCGAATGTTGGGGATGGAAGCTGGATAATATTGGTTTTTGCCATAATCATGTTTGGTATAATGTATATTTGGAACTATGGAAGTAAGCTCAGATATGAAACAGAAGTTGAACAAAAGCTGTCAATGGATTTGATGAGAGAACTTGGGTGCAACCTGGGAACAATAAGAGCTCCCGGTATCGGTTTGCTGTACAATGAGTTAGTAAAGGGAGTTCCGGCAATATTTGGCCATTTTCTGACTACACTTCCTGCAATCCATTCCATGGTCATTTTTGTCTGCATAAAATATGTCCCGGTTCCAGTTGTTCCCCAGAATGAGAGGTTCCTCTTCAGACGCGTCTGCACCAAAAGCTATCACTTATTCCGTTGCATTGCCAGGTCGGTTTTTTTACCCTTTTCACTGCTCAAGTTTTCGTTGTTTATAACATTAGATATGGCTTTACATAGAGATTCTTACTCAAGTCTGTAGATCTGAAATTTCCTTCTCTTTTTGTATTACATAAGAGTAGTATGGCTTAAGAGGCACTGTTGGTTCCAATTTGACCCATAGGAACATATATTCTCTTTTATTCTGTTCCATTTCGTTGCTGAAAAAGCGATTATAAACGCTGTCTGTGTTGTATGTGGTGAAGGTATGGTTATAAGGATGCAAGGAAGGAGAACCACCAAGCATTTGAGCAGCTACTGATCGAGAGCCTTGAGAAGTTCATCCGAAGAGAAGCTCAAGAGCGTTCCTTGGAGAGCGACGGGAATGGTGATTCAGAGTCAGAGGAAGATTTCGCAAGTTCTAGAGTCGTTATTGGCCCCAATGGAAGCATGTATTCAATGGGCGTTCCCCTTCTCTCTGAGTACAGAGACTTAAACAAACCAACCATGGAAATGAACACATCGTCTAATCACACAAATCACCATCCCTTTGACGCATCATCTGAGTCCTCTGTATCTGAAGCCGAGCAAAGCCTGGAGAGAGAGTTATCGTTCATACACAAAGCGAAAGAATCAGGGGTGGTGTATTTACTCGGGCATGGCGATATAAGAGCAAGAAAAGATTCATGGTTCATCAAGAAGTTAGTGATAAATTACTTCTACGCATTCCTGAGGAAAAACTGCAGGAGAGGGATTGCAAATTTGAGTGTGCCTCAGTCGCATCTGATGCAGGTCGGTATGACATACATGGTCTGAGCTTTCTTCTTTTAACTTTTAAATGTAGCTTTCCGTCATGTCCATAAATTTCAAAATCCGTATGTTATGTCAATGTTTTTTTGCATTGTTGTGAAGAATATGAGTATTTTACTACTCCAATCTATAGAGCATCTAGTAGAAGAAAAAGATGAGCCTATGTTGATTTTAGGATATTATGGTTCCCGGAATATTACATTGTCATGTCTAATGTTTAAATATTACAATCATGGATTCGTCGACTATTTGATGGATTTGAGAAACTTAGATCTCGACTTTGAATCTCCACCGTCCGATTCCGCCGCCGGGAGCGAGAAAGAGAGGGAAAAAACATTTGACAACAATTTTGTAACAGAAGAAAGAGCTTAATAATAGAATACAAGGACATGGACTAATGGGCTGATGGGCCAGACAAATATAATGTGTACACGTGTCAAATTTCTATTTGATACATGGTACTATTTCACTAGTTTATAAACAAAAGGATTTCCTTCGGTTTTCCTCGGTCTCGCTCCAATAAGAGATTAAAAAAACGGAGAAAAGAAAAATTTGCAAAAATCGCTTTCGCATTCACACCTGGATATAGCCCGAAACGAAAGGAACATATTATAAGCTTCTCTCAGTTCATGCATACTCAGATCGGTAAGGGTTCGTTGATTCTCTTCGGGATTACGGAAGCTAGAGATCTCTTGGTGGATTTTGGGGTTTATCTTCTATGGCGGATCGCGGGTCTTTTGGCTTTATAAGTCCTCGATTAGGTCTCTTTTTCTGTTTTCTTAATTTCGTTATCCAGTGTTTATTTCCCTCCGTCGTCTGGTTCCTTTGTTAGCTTCGATTCGGCTTTGTGTTGCCATCGTTTGTATTTCTAGCTGCGACATTTGGTAGGCGAAGGAATCGAGCTCGCGTCCTTCCATTAGAGAAGAACTTGGCTCACTTCACTTTTTTACTAGTGTTGTTCGGCATGTTTGTCGAGTTTTTGTTTAACTTTTTAGTCTGCTTGATCTGAAATTGCGAGGAAATAAAGTAATTTGCCCATTTAAAAATAGATAATTGAAATTTCTGCGTTATTTTTGAATTGCTCTGTTACTTTGGGGGTTCATATTTTGTTAGCGTAGCGTAATAGTCTTAATTTGGGAAAATTTACTCAGATTCAAGTTAGGAGTAATATATGTTCAACCTTAATGAATTTGCAGATATGGAACAGTTGCTGTCAGAAGCCCAACACAGGTGGCTTAGGCCTGCTGAGATTTGTGAAATTCTTCAGAACTATCAGAAGTTTCATATCGCATCAGTGTCTCCCAGCCGACCCGCCAGTATGTTTGTAGCCGAGTTCCCTCGTTTTTGGTTGCAGTATATCTTGTATTAGTCTGGCTAATAAAATAGCCAGTTAGTCTTCCATTATTGAAAACTACTAGATGAATTTCATGCATAGCAGTAAACCTTTTTGCACATATTATGTTCCACATGTGCAGGCCGAAAATTTATACTTGCACTGCTCTGTTCATCCTATTTTTGTTTCGAGGAGAAGTAGATTTTTATATATTGCGTATAATGGCAGCAATATACAACTTTCAAATATTCCTTTCTCCAGCAAACTGACATCAACTCCCCCACCCTTGTAGGTGGTTCATTCTTTCTTTTTGATAGGAAGGTGCTGAGATATTTTAGAAAAGACGGACATAACTGGAGGAAGAAGAAGGATGGGAAAACGATAAAAGAAGCTCATGAGAAGCTGAAGGTTAGAATTTTTATTAATATCAGCTTAATAGTTTAGTGCTTTGCAATCATGGAACCTGTTACTTGGTTCTACTCCCGGATTTGGAATAAATTAGTTGATTGTGCAATGTATGTAAATTGTTGAGGGTAAAATTGTTTAAGTGTTTATAGGTAGGAAGCATTGATGTGCTACATTGTTACTATGCACATGGGGAAGGCAACGAGAATTTCCAGAGACGTTGCTACTGGATGCTCGAACAGTGAGTCCGACTTTGTTCATGTTTTAGTTTTTTTTTGTTCTGTTGTGTATAATGACCCTTTAAGATCGAACAGAAAAGGGTTTGTTTAAGATCACAATTTTCAAGGTGCTGTTATAGAGAAACCTCATCTCATTGGGTTTCAGATTAGAATAAGGCAGTGGACCTTCATGGTACACTCGCTACTTTGTCTTTGTTTTCCTTTGGATCTCTGAGACGCCTTCATAGGTTAAGTGTGGAATATCAAAATAACAACTGGGTCACTATTTTCTTGCAATCTTTGAAATTCGCTTGTATGAGTTTGCTTTGCTTCTTGATACGTAGTTGGTTCTCAGTTTGGTACTTAATATAATCTGTTTTATGCTGTATTGTTACAGAGACTTGATGCATATTGTTTTTGTACACTACTTGGAGGTTAAGGTATAGCTCTTATTGTCTGCGCTGTTACTAGTATTAATAATTTTCCATCATTTAACATTATAATTTTCTTTTTAGTTTACTTTTCTATTGATCAGTTTTCTTAAGTTCATTTTATATTGTAAATTATACAGGGTAACCGTACAAGTATTGGAATGAAAGAAAGCAATTCAAATTCTGTAAATGGCACAGCTTCAGTGAATATTGATTCAACAGCAAGCCCAACCAGTACATTGTCATCATTATGTGAAGATGCTGATTCTGGTATTTCTTTTTCTATCATTATGTGAAGATGCTGATTCTGGTATTTCTTTTTCTATCATTTTGTATGATTGGTATTATGGAAGAATCATCAATGTTCATCCTACTTTGTGAGGTTTGGTGATTTACATATTTGTAAACATCACATGCTCTTGGTTATGCATTTTAATTTTCAACACCACCTTATATCAGTTTTGGCGCAGGCGATAGTCACCAAGCAAGTTCTGTCTTACGAGCATCTCGTGAACATCAAGCTGGTATCTTACCTTAAATTCTAACTGTACAAGCTCTCTTTCTGGTTTACAGTCTGCATTTTGTTAAGAGTGCCTTTGTTTTCCTGTCTAGGAAATCGCAATGGTTGGACATCAGCTCCTGGCATGTATAATGTTTCACAGGTTCACGGGACCAGAGTCAGAGAAAGTGATTCCCAAAGATTAGTTGATGTCCGAACTTGGGATGCCGTTGGGAATTCAGTGACAAGATACCATGATCAACCTTGTTGTAATAATTTGTTGACTCAGATGCAGCCTTCTAATAGCAAATCAATGCTGGTGGAAGAAAATACAGACAAAGGTTGGCTGTTAAAGGCAGAGCGTCTTGGAAATCCTCTTCAAACCCAATTAAATTGGCAGGTAGTGTACCATGCTTATTATAATTATTCATGCAAGAGCTATGTGTAGATATTATTAGTGAAAGTATAGAGAATGTGTCCATGGATGTTAAGAAATGTATAAAAGGGGGAGATGTACTGTGAGGAAAAAGCATAGAAATGCATGATGATGTCATAGCATATCAAACCTCGGAGCTATATCAAATTTATGCATGTTTAACATGTCCTTATTAGCAATTTTCTCAGGGTTATTATTTCTGTCATTGACACATTGTAAAGGTAGTTGGTTGAAGATAAATTTGTCTGTCGGTACCTACTCTGAAAGAAAAGTTATTTATTCAAGCTCGCATAATTACTTTCATGAAGATTAGTTTTAAAGTGTTCTGATTTCGAGATACTCATATTTGTAGATTCTATTTCAGGATGGCCTACCATTGCCAAAATGGCCCGTGGATCTGTTTTCACATTCTGGGATGACTGATGACATTGATCTTGCGTTATTTGAGCAAAGTGCACAAGATAATTTTGAGACATTTTCTAGCCTCCCTGGCAGTGAAAGTCAGCAACCTTTTGGGATTAGTTATGAAGCTCCTCCAAGCATGGAATCTGAATATATATCTGGAAAGAAATCATTGTTAAGAAAAGAAGATGGTTTGAAAAAAGTCGATAGTTTTTCTCGGTGGGCTAGTAAAGAACTTGGCGAGATGGAGGATTTGCAGATGCAGTCTTCACTTGGAGATATTGCTTGGACCACTGTTGAATGTGAAACTGCAGCAACTGTGCCCTCATTGAGCCCTTCTCTCTCTGAGGATCAGCGTTTCACCATAGTTGACTTTTGGCCAAAATGTGCACAAACAGACTCAGAAGTTGAGGTAACTTAACTGTTCATATTCGGGAAAATGGTTTGGTGGTGTACCATTCTGTTCAGACGTTTTGTTAATCCATCTTCCAAATGATTTTTGAGGTTAAAACTTTGAAGCAGTCGCAAAATATATTGTGCTATATTCTGGTTAATATTCCAACCTTTTCAACTAGGTGGTGGTAGAGTTGAGAGTCCCTTGTTGGTTTTCGTGCTGCAGTTTCATTCTGCTGATTCTGCTTTTCGTTTTTGTTTTTAGAAATGCCTTTCCTTTGTGTTGATCTCTTTTAGCTCTCTGTTTTCAGCTTTTTTTACTTGTTTTGTTGTGGGGACTAATCTCTTTCTCATGTATCACT
Organism: Cardamine chenopodiifolia; assembly: GCA_963922655.1. Lineage (NCBI taxonomy): Eukaryota > Viridiplantae > Streptophyta > Magnoliopsida > Brassicales > Brassicaceae > Cardamine > Cardamine chenopodiifolia. The sequence goes on along the minus strand of OZ000464.1, from coordinate 15,114,277 downwards.
CTATCTACAGGTCATGGTTATTGGGACATTTCTGCTTAGTCCGCAAGAAGTAACAAAATATAACTGGTCATGCATGTTTGGTGAAGTAGAGGTTCCTGCTGAGATTCTAGTAGACGGCGTTCTTTGCTGTCATGCTCCACCGCATACAGCTGGTCAAGTGCCCTTTTATGTTACATGTTCTAACAGATTTTCTTGCAGTGAAGTACGAGAATTTGATTTCCTTTCTGGTTCTATCCAAAAAATCGATGCTGCTGATATTTATGGTACCTATACAAATGAAGCATCACTTCAGTTGAGGTTTGAGAAGCTGCTTTCTCACAGAGCTTCTGTTCACGAACACCATATATTTCAAGATGTTGGGGAGAAACGAAAAACAATCAGTAAAATTATGTTGCTAAAGGAGGAAAAGGAGTATCTCCGTCCAGGGACATATGAGGGACATTCAACAGAACGGATTTTTAGGGAACAGTTTGAAGAAGAACTATATATATGGCTCATCCACAAAGTGACTGAAGAGGGTAAAGGCCCAAACATACTGGATGAAGATGGACAGGGTGTTTTACACTTTGTTGCAGCGCTTGGGTACGATTGGGCTATTAAACCTATTTTAGCAGCAGGAGTTAACATTAACTTCCGTGATGCAAATGGGTGGTCCGCCCTTCACTGGGCTGCGTATAGTGGCAGGTGAAGACCTCTATCGCACCTTTCCTCAGTTTTCTTTGAACATTGTTACCTCATTCTTTTGTCTTGGATTTGGAAGTTCACATTTTTATGATTTAAGGTTTTGCATTTCTTTTAAGATGCTCAGTTTGATGCATCTCTGACGCTATTAATTGGTGTTGGTCCACACCATATTAAACTAACTCTGTTTTCTGTTAACTTCAGGGAGGAAACTGTCGCTGTGCTTGTGTCTCTAGGTGCTGATGCTGGGGCGTTGACGGATCCATCTCCAGAGCTTCCTTTGGGTAAAACAGCTGCTGACTTGGCTTACGTAAATGGACACAGGGGAATCTCGGGTTTTCTTGCGGAGTCTTCCTTAACTAGTTATCTTGAAAAGCTAACAATGGACTCAAAGGAAAACAACTCTGCCAACTCTTCTGGAGCAAAAGCTGTTCAAACAGTCTCTGAGCGAACCGCTGCTCCTATGAGCTATGGCGATGTACCAGAAACACTTTCCTTGAAGGATTCGCTTACTGCAGTCCGTAATGCTACACAAGCAGCTGATCGTCTTCATCAAGTATTCAGGATGCAATCATTCCAGCGGAAACAGCTATTTGAATTTGTCGATGATGATGAAATTGATATCTCCAACAAGTTGGCTATTTCTTTTGCAGCTTCTAAAACTAAGAATCCAGGACACGGTGATGTCTCTGTTCATTCTGCTGCTATCCATATCCAGAAAAATTATCGTGGTTGGAAGAAGAGAAGAGAGTTTCTTTTAATCCGACAAAGAGTCGTTAAAATTCAGGTTTTCCTTTCATTGGTTTTTTTCTTTCCACAAGTCTTTATCTGTTTTCTCATTGCTGGAATCTTATTACATTTACCGTTAGGCTCATGTGAGAGGACATCAAGTTCGGAAACAATACCGGACAATCATTTGGTCTGTTGGATTACTCGAGAAAATCATTTTGCGTTGGAGACGTAAAGGTAGTGGCTTAAGAGGGTTTAAACGCAATGCAATCGCCAAACCCGTGGATCCAGAACCACCTGTACCAGCTATATGTCCTACGATTCCACAAGAAGATGACTATGATTTTCTTAAAGAGGGAAGAAAACAAACCGAGGAAAGGCTTGAAAAGGCTCTCACTCGAGTTAAGTCGATGGTTCAGTACCCAGAAGCACGGGATCAATACCGTAGACTCCTAACCGTTGTCGAGGGCTTCCGTGAAAACGAGGTACCCAAGACCATAGCATAAAACATCAATTTATCATATTTTGTTGAACGTTCTTGTGATGATAAATTGTTGTGCAGGCCTCATCAAGTACATCGATAAACAATAGAGAGGAACTAGTCAATTGTGAAGAAGACAATTTGATTGACATTGACTCTCTTTTGGACGATGACACATTGATGTCCCTTTCTCCTTGAATTACATTTCTTCTTTTACTTTCTAACGTTATTTGTTCTCTGTAAATACCATAGTTGACAACTTGATATTAACTTTTCATTTATTTACTTTGGATTGGAATAGAATATTCACTCTTTTCATCCGTTGTTTAGGTTTTCTATCTTAACATGTTCATTCTTGAACCCTTTATAATATATATATATATAGTTTTTTTTTTGTTGGTACATCATATGGCTTTTCAGTTTTTCTTGGCTAATGCAGTCAACTCTATGGTATTTGTATCCATCTTTGAATATTCTTCTCTTCGTCGATTTTTTTCTACAACTCAAACATCATGTTATTAAATTCGATTAGTGGTAATGTGGTGTGATACTGATATAAATTACAGGATAACAAATCCGGATCGACATGTCATTTTATCCATCCAAATTTGAATTGGTATGCGTATGACTGCAGTAAAAAAATTGGATTGATGCGCAATCGCAAGGCTATATAGAATATGGAAACTGTTTTTTTTTTCCTCAATAGTCTAATTTATTAAAATGAACCAACATACATGGGCTAATATAAACAAAAGCCCCACAACTTTAATTCATTAAGAGAAGAAATGGGCAAAAAAAAAGATTTAAAATCATAAAAGTAAATCAAATTGTAAACTTTATTAAAACAAATGTAAATAAAAAGTGATTAAAATTAATATTCCTTTTTTTTTACCCATTAAAACTCCTTTATTGGCTTGTTCTTATGTCAATCAATTTTGTAGACCAAGACAAGACTCCAAAAGAAGATTCGCCTTGGGCACCCACCGACTCGAGTTCACGGCTCACCGAGTCATCACTCGTAATTATAAGGTTAAAACAAAAAGTTAACACGCGCACGATAGTATTTAGTGTTCTTCTAAATCGTCTTCTCTTCTTCCCCCTTTCTCTTTTAAACCCTCCTAAAATCCTTAAACCCTTGTCTCTCTCTCTCTTTCTCGTTCCTTCTGTGAGATCGCGTTATGTCGAATACACTGACTTTGATTCGAAGCAATGCGTCGAATCCAAAGGTATGGGTAGTGATCGGCGTGACGGTGGCTGTGATCGTGATTCTGGCGGAGACTCGCAAGCGACGGATTAAAGCTCTTAGAGAAGAAGACTTTGGTGCTTTCTTAGATCGTTTCGAACTTCTTCCTTTTTCTCCACCGCCTGCTCCTGCTGCCAAACAATCTCTCTCTGGTCTTACCTTCACCATATCCGACGCGTATGTATCTCTCTCTCTCTCAATCTATCAATGAAAGATCGAATCGAATGATGCTTTTTTCTTTATATAACGATGATCTCACTTAAAAGCTTAGAACTTTGTGGTTCGATTGCAATTTTGACTTTCTTAGACGAAGTCATATGCTAAGAATGAAGACATCTATGGCTTGTTGACAGGTTCGATGTTAAGGATTATATCACAGGATTTGGTAGTCCACAATGGAAGAAGACTCACGAGGCTGCTGAGAAAACTGCTGTGGTTGTCACTACGCTCTTGAAAAATGGAGCTACTTGTGTTGCCAAGACAATCATGGATGAGCTGGGTTTTGGGTATTTCTCCTCTTTTTATATAGTTTTCCTCCCATCAAATCTGCCCGTGAATTTAGTTTTCGGTAATTGATTTGAAATCATTTGGGTTTTGAATGTGATTTTTACAGGATTATTGGAGAAAACAAGCACTATGGCACTCCTATTAATCCATTGATGCCATCTAATGTTCCTGGAGGATGTTCCAGTGGCTCTGCAGTTTCTGTTGGGGCTGAACTCGTTGACTTTTCACTTGGTCTTGTTAATCTCTTGGCAATTGTGCTTGTTGGTCTACTTATTGTTACCAAATGCATTTCTTTGTGGTAATCACAAAATGCTTGATTTGCAGGGGTCGATACCACTGGCGGTGTTAGAGTCCCAGCATCATTTTGTGGTATTCTCGGCTTCCGGCCATCTCAGGGAACTGTTTCTTCAGTTGGAGTTTTGCCCAATTCTCAGAGCCTAGAGACTGTTGGTACATTACATTCTTTTTCCTTCTTTTTTAAAAAGACAATGCTTAGCAAACTATTACATTCATCGACTGGAAGTTTTTAGTGTATTTATATCGAATCATACAGAGAATGAATCCTTGTACTTGTCTAATCCCTTTCCTTTTTTTGTAATATCAGTGGTAAATGTTATTCTAGGCGTTTGCCTTCCTGATTAGTTTTCTTTTGATTTGTTCTGTAGGATGGTTTGCCCGTGACCCGTCCGTTTTGTGTCAAGTTGGGAATGCCTTACTAAATTTGAGTGCGGTAGTACATAAAAGGCAAAGATCATTAATCTTTGCTGATGATTTATTTGAACTCTCTGACATTCCTAAGCAAAACTCGGTGCATGTTGTCAGAAAGGCAATCGAAAATCTATCTGGCTGTAAGTTTGCATTTCTATTGCTTCCGTCTCTTAACCCTCCACGAGATTCATATCTTACTCTTGAACGCTGGCTCGTGCAGACCAAACTCCAAAACATATAAACGTTGGTCAATATGTCGCTTCAAATGTACCAAGTCTTGCGGAATTCTGTGAGCAACCTGGAAAATCGCAAAATTCAGCATCAACTTTGAAGGCTCTGTCATCTGTGATGTTATCAATACAAAGGTATTTAGAATGGCTGCTCTTTTTGGAAATTCACTCATTTTTGTCTTCTTGAAATTTTCACCATATCAACACTACTTTCCTCTCTCCTTCCTTTTCAACTGGTAAAATTAAAGGTTGTTGTTCTCTTTTTGCTGGGTAACTAGTTTTCTTCTAAAATTCTGCTATATGTACTTGCTGAAAAAAAGGTTTTTCTTTCAACCAGGCATGAGTTCAAAACAAATCATGAAGAATGGTCGCAAACATGCAAATCGTTTCTAGGGCCAAGATTCTCTAATGATGTTGTTACAGCTCTGAAGAGCAAAAATGAGAGCATCAAATCCCTCTACAGAGTGAAAACTGAGATGCGGGCCACCATTCAGAAGCTTCTAAAGGTAACCTTCGATTTTCAGGCATTTAAAATTTCTCAAATCGGTAACATAAGTGTCTTGAGGACATGTTGTCACTGAAAGACAGAAATTGAAGAGATTGTATATGTTTCATTTTGGGGGCTTCTACTCTGCTTTTGTAGTTCTATATCAACCACATATCGTATCTTATTATTAGGAAGATGGAATTCTGGTGATCCCCACCGTTGCTGATCCCCCACCTAAGCTTAACAGAAAGAAAAAAAACTCTTTGAATGAGTTTCTTGATCGGAATTATGCACTCTCCAGCATTGCTAGCATTTCTGGATGCTGTCAGGTATATTCCCATTTCCTCTCTCTCTTTCAATGGTTGGAGAACATTCTTGTTTGCTTTTTGTTACTCTTGAGTCTTTAGTCATAACACAAATCTATACATATTCTGCAGGTTACAATTCCTCTAGGGAAACATGGTGACCGTCCAATATCCGTGTCGTTTGTTACTTACTATGGAGGTGATAAGTTCCTTCTCGATACAATTCTCGATGTATATGCATCTCTTCAAGACCAAGCCGAAATTGCGTCCAACTTAGCTCCAGTGACTGACAGCAATGGTAATATGGAGGCTTCTGAAGTTATGAAGGAAAAGGTTAAAAAATATCTCTTTTGTGCTTTCTTCTGAACAAGAAAAAATTCTTTGCTAGTTCTGATCCATATGCTGTTGGAGTTGAAATGATCTATTTTGAAAGAAAGTTACGTTGGATAAATGTAATTCCAGGGGAACGCTGCATACAAGGGGCGACAATGGAATAAGGCAGTAAATTTTTATACTGAAGCTATAAAACTGAATGCAGCAAATGCTACTTATTTTTGCAATAGAGCTGCAGCTTTCTTGGAACTTGGCCGGTAATTGTTCTCTTCATATCTTTTCATGCTGATCTGATGATAATTTATTATGCTTTTCTGACCTGAGAGTTTGTTTAAAGCTTCCAACAAGCTGAAAAAGATTGTAGCGAGGCCATGTTGATCGATAAGAAGGTGAGAACTTGTTTACCTAACCTTTCCTTATTTCTCCATCCGGCATAGTTTAGTTTTGTGACATTGAGTTTTGAACATGGCTCTGTGTGCAACTCTTCAGTTTTATTTTTTGGATTTGGTGCATAATAATTTTGAAACGCTTAGGACCATATGAATAACACAAGGAATCATTTACGAATTTTTATATTGTAGTTGTACTATCTATTAGCCTCGTTTGTGGCTAATTCTTAATGGCTCTTGGATCCAATTTTATTATCACTCGGTCACTCTTTATAGATACAACGTATTATTCAGACTTGAAAGAAGTTGGAAGCTTTGATTCTTATAGTTACTGTTTCTACAGAATGTGAAGGCATATTTGAGACGAGGGACTGCTAGAGAATCACTTGTACGGTACAAGGAAGCTGCTGCAGGTATTTGATTAAACTACTCTCAATTTGTTATTTTAAGGTTATTCAAAATTACTCTTTCTGTTGGAGCATAACATGTGGTTTATCATATCTGCAGATTTCAGGCACGCATTGGTCCTTGAACCACAGAACAAGACGGCAAAGGTTGCTGAGAAGCGACTTCGAAAACTCATATGAGTTAAAAGAAAAAAAAAACTAAAAGGAATTATTTATCGGTTTCTTGTTCACCAAACTATGTTTTGCTTCTCTAAAACCCTAAAAGGAAAGAGTTTGATTATTCGTTTCCTGATTGAATCTCCAACAGATTAAGAATTTAGTGGTTTTTTTAACATCTGTACAGATTGGGATTGAAACTTTTACCTCTAATTACTTGATCTGACTTGTGTGGTCTATCTAGTTTCTTTGTTTTCATTACAGTACTTTTATAAAATTACAGTATCTCCCAAGTCCATTACTGTAATTTCGTAAATTGTACAGACGGACAATAAGTCATGTTTACAATCAAAATCTCGACAAATAACAGAAATCTGTTTTTTTTTGCTCCATCGCCACGCATTTTTATTCTCTCTGTTTCATTTTGAAAATATTCGAAAATGTTTGATCATCTGAAATTGTTGCGATGCTTCAGCTTCACGGCGTAACGTGATTGGTTATTCCGGTAGCCATTCGCAAACGCCGGTCTACGTTCCGTCACCACCGATCTCTCCCACGGTAATTCAATCGCATCAACAGCAATGCATTGTTGGACCCCTAAATACCCAAATCGATTTAAACCTAATCTCCTTCTCGTCCACGGATTTGGCGCCAACGCCATGTGGCAATACGGCGAACATCTCCGAGCTTTCACCTTTGTGAATATTATTTTTTGTTTTGGAATAGAAAAAAACTACTGATCAGACAATAGGGAAAAAGGTGAGTTCGATTTAGTTCGCTTCAGTTTAATTGCACAGTACTAGCGACAACTGATCATTATATAATTATAATTATTATCTTTTGTGGTCAGATCATTATATATTTATTTAAGCTCCCAGATTTTATAATTTAATCAATATCCATACGGTTTTTATCATAGTCCTGCTCCCCTATCCACTATCGTCTAATTTTGGTGTATAGTACTATATGTGAAGCTCGAATTATATTGGGAAGATTCCAAGAATATCGACTCCTATTTATTCGATGCCAAGAGAACTGGGACCAATCTGTGTATAGAAATTGGTTAGTCAACATGAGAAGCTGGTCGAGCGGTCGGCGGTAATATAAGACCAACGTACCTAGCTCACAATAATTGATTAATAAGCCTATTTATCCTAAAAATTATACTAATTGAATCATTAGAATTTGTCTGTTCAAACAATAGAGATTTATGCCATTCTATTCTTTTAACTAATGGTTTTTGTAATATTTTCATTAATGTTAATATGACTAATCTGATCTAGAAGACTGACAAATCTAATCTCATGATTATCTATATAAACCAACTATTGATTATGCCTTTTTTTATTTTCAATCTTTTGCCTCATGTATTGGTGGTTCGGCTGTTGCGGATCCGGATATGAGATTTTAGGAATGTATGAATCTGTCAAATCTCAAATTTTATTATTCGGATTCAGATTTGCGGATATACGGATCCAGATCTCGGATATCTAAATCCGAGAAAAAAATGTCGGATATCTGGATTTTAAAAAAAACAGGTATGAATATCCACGTATATCTATTCCAAAAGAATTTAGTATCCGAATCCGGATTGCCCATATATATGTTTTGTGGGCACGGATTCGGATATCCGACGAAGCGGATAGTTATACCGATCCTTAATTAGTGGTGAAGTTATGTAATTAAGAAAATAGGATTTAACTTAAATCTAGTATTGGCAGCTTGTGCGGACTACGTAGTTAATTATACTTATACTAATTATTGAAGCTCTTGTGGGTTTGATAAAACTGCCGGCACACATCGAATGCAGACAAGTACTTTGTGACGTTTGACATTAATAATCACAGGACAACAAGGTTCAATTTAAGACACTGACCCTTGCGGCCTTACCTATATATTTTGTTATATGCGAAAGACCAATGTTAGTGATTGACTCATCTATTACACAAACGGCGATAAAATCATAAAATTGTAAATAAATAAGTTTATTTATCACATATGCCTTTTTAAATAACATTGAGTTTGCGTATATTTTTTACAAATAGTATGCTATATTTTTGACATGTTTGTGTATTTACAGTTTTATCACCTTGTGTTTTTATTATTTTTTGTAAATCATGGCTCATATAATCATCTAAAAATGACTTTTTAGTTATGTATAACTTGCTAATTATTTGGTAAAACTAATTATGTAGTTGGACTTGCATTACTTTCGCTAGTCTTTTTCAGCATCTATTCTCAAACAGAAAAGTTTACTTATTGTAGCTGTTGAAGCAAGTCGTTATCATTTTATAAGTGTGTGGTGGTAGTTGTCATATTGGACACTGCAATAAAACTATAATGACTTTTTAAACCAAAAAATTATAATGATTTTAGTTTTATGCGTTTAGCTTTTTTTTGTTTCCATTTTTCAAAAATATTTTATGTAAAAATGCAACGCAATTTGAAACTACTGAAGTCAATCATGCTTTTATTTTTGTTTTGTATACACATGCTCCAACTTTTTCATTCTTTGACCAAGAATAAAAAAATTAGGGAAAAGGAAAAAGGCAACGATAGAAAAGGGCATGCATGCAACAATTGCCCATAAGACTATTACGTTAACCCTCAAGGTCAAAATTTAGGATATTACGTTAACCCTCAAGGTTTTGTATATATAAAACCGCCTATTATGTATTTCACATGAACAAAGTATATCTCCATATATAAAGAGATAAAAATATATATAAATCACCAAAGACGCATCTTGTTGATGATAAGTAGTTGTTGTTAGGCAAAAGTAAGTATCTAACTTCCGGGTTCAGATCACCAAAGACATCGTTTGCTTATTTTGTTTACACCGATTCAGTCTTCAATGCTTAGAGGTTAATTAGGAATTCGTTATTTTGTTTAATTTTTCTTAATGAAACCCTCTGTTCTTCTGAATTTTGGTTTGTACGTTTCCAATATGGATAGCAATTTTAGGCCATATGTAGCTGCCGATTGATTTGTCTTTTAAGTTAGGCCATATATATGTACACATGAGCTCGTCATTATGTATAATTGCTCGTTCCACGTATAACTTGTCGTTTTCAGAAGAGATCAAAACATAAATGTCACATTACATGCCAACGAAGCATTGCATGGCGTTGAAATGATTTCATATTTTCGCCGCCTTTTAATTCGTTTTTAGCCCCACGAATCACATTGGCAATTACATATGGTATATCCACACGCACGCTCACACCAAAAACACATTATCTGTTTTTATGACTTGATGAAAATATTTACCTTTCCAATAAGACGATTAATTGTATTAGTTTATGATAATATCACTCTATTATTGACGTATGTTTAGTTATTTTGTGTCTGATTAAAATTCGGCCCATGTAAAATCCAAAATCACAGTATTAATTTTGTTTTAAACGTTATTTGATGATATAGTATTTAAAGTTTGTTTAGGATTTTTTCTAGTTGAACTAACAATATTTAATTGCATAATGCATGTTTATATAACATACATAACATTCATCATCTACCATTTTACTAAATCTAATGAATAAATTATAGTATTGTATTAATTAAATTTGAAATTCTTTTAACTTATGCTGACCAAATTCTGTAGTTGCAATTTACAAAGATGAAAAAAATGAGAAGATCTACTAAAGTGGTATCTACAATGATATCTCTTTAATATTTGTTTTTTTTGTCGTCAATATTTGTTTTGGTTTTCTTACCGAGTCAAAAATTATTGTACGGCAAATTGTATTTTTGCAAAACTGGTGACAGATATATAGTAGATTTTGTTTCTACGACTGAAATTCACGTGTTAAAAGCCATACAAAGCCAGAGCTCAGGCTTAAGAGAAGAGTAGTTCTGACAAGGTGACGTAAAATAGGAGCATTTTCAAGTTTTAATACGTACTACACGTTGGACCCGGAAACTCATCTTCCTCGCATGTCGTGCCTTGACGTAAGAAAATCCAACGGCTCTACTCTTTACTCGGTTTAAAATCAACAATTTTTCAATTGACATCGAATCCCACTTTAGTTTTTTGTTAATGATGTTTTTAAATTGAATCCGCATCATTCGATGCTCCATGATTATATTAATATACATACAGAAACTCGCAACGTTCTAGATTTTAGACAAACTAAAGAAAAAGAATAGTGAAGATAAAAAAAAAGGCGAATAAAGATAAAAGAGTTTTCAAAATTAAAAAAGGAAAGGCTAAAGAAACGGAAGAAGAGTGGTCCACGCAGATGTAAGGCAATAATTGACGTAGGAGAGGGCGTGGTTCGTACGCCGTAGCCTAGCTACTGCTCAAACACTTTGTATATTTCTATACATACACCCAGCTTTACAACTCTGTACATATATATGTACAATGCACACGTTGACATACACAGTTCAATATTGAAATACGTATGGATTTTGACAAGGTGACATACGTTTGGATTTTGAATACTTATGGATCCTACATAAACCATGCAAGTGCTCATCACCATTTATGGGTTTGAAATACGTATGGATCCTACGTATAGATGTTGTTAATCCTATATTAAATGAGAAACTAAAATATTAAAGTTTAACGGCAATATATATGAGCAAGAAATTAGTCTAGTAATTTTTAGTACTTAGTAGTGTCACGTTGGTATTTTACCATCTAAGTTTAAGCCCACAAATAATACATATTTTTTTGACAAAAATGATATTAGATCAATCGGTTAAAGTTTTTTTTTTAATATCGGTTTAAATTTTTTCAGCAATGATATTGCAAAAAAGAAAAATATGGAAACAAAATATATTTAATAATAGTTTTAAGACAAATAAAATCATCTAAGTCAATCGTATTTTCAGATACGATTTTTCAACTAAATAAATAAAATAAATCTGGTGCGGTTTTGTTGCAATGGTATGATCAGTGTTTCACAGTTTCTATGTGTATTTGTTGATTTTATCTTATTTTATTTGGTTTTACTTATGCATTGGTTGAGTTGGTCATCCAAACACCCATGTTTTTGTCAATGATTATAGGATGTAACTGTAACTTGTTGCGTTCCGCGTTCGGAAACGTATAAAATGAACTGTCCTTCAACATTCAAATTTTTTTATCTTTTTATTTATTTAAATTATAGGATAATTAAATTTATTGAACTGCACTTTTCAATAACTTCAGACGGGTACTATTCAATGTATATAGTATAAACTTTTATCCGGACATGCACGGAAGTGTTTATCCCTGTCGCATAATATTTAGTTTTTTTTAAAATACTGAAAATAATTTAATACACGTTTATGGAAATTACCACGTCACCCTAGAAGAACCTTACTACAGGCTGTCAAGAACCCTTGCCTAACCAATTACATATATCCATGTGGCATACGTTGACATGAACGCTCTTTGCATTTTACAGCTGTTCCCCGTTCAATAATCCCGGTATAAATAAACCTTCGATGGTTTCATAAACTCAAATTCAAAACAAAACCTCTCCGCCATCTCTGCCCTCCCAAAATGGCCTATAATCACCGATTTGCCACTCTTCTCTTTCTCCTCTCCGCCACCATCGGCCTCTCTGCCGCCGCGTTGGTCCAGAAGCACCACGACGGCATTCCCTTGAAAGGAAACATCACTCTTAATCTCATTTGGTACGGGAAATTCACCCCAATCCAACAGTCTGTAATCGTCGATTTCTTCCGCTCTTTCAATTCCGCCGCCGCCTCAAAAAGCCCCACCGTCGCGTTGTGGTGGAAGACGACAGAGAAGTACAAAAACGGCGCCACAACAATCGTCGTCGGTAAACAGCTCATCCTCGAGAATTACCCTCTAGGAAAATCCCTAAAAAGTCCTTACCTACGTGCTCTTTCAAACAAAATTAACGGCGGTGGTGCTGAGTCAATAACCGTCGTCTTAACGGCGAAAGACGTCGTAGTTGAGGGATTCTGTATGAATCGGTGCGGGACACACGGTTCGAAGGCCCGTTCCGTTAACAGTGGAGCTTACGTCTGGGTCGGAAACTCTGAAACACAGTGTTCTGGTTACTGCGCGTGGCCGTTTCATCAGCCGATTTACGGACCTCAGTCTCCGCCGTTAGTTGCGCCAAACGGCGACGTCGGAGTTGACGGAATGATTATAAACCTTGCGACTCTTCTGGTTAACACCGTCACGACTCCGTCTCAAGAAGTCGTTTCGGCTTGTACTGGAGTATTCGGTTCGGGTGCTTACCCGGGTTACGCGGGTCGGGTTCTCGTAGACAAGACAAGTGGAGCGAGTTACAACGCTTTGGGTCTCGCCGGGAGGAAATATCTTTTACCAGCGATGTGGGACCCGCAAACTTCGACGTGTAAGACTTTGGTTTGATCTAGACGGTCACGAACAAGACACGTGGCAAGAATCAATGGTGATAGCGAGTTAAAAGTTAAAACTTATTTGAAGTCAAAGAAAGTTGTAGATATCTATCGCGTCTGGTTCGGAGTTGGGGAATGGGATGGGTTTGTTTTGTCGTTTTTATGCCCCTGTAAATTTGATCTTGGAAATATGTGAAGATGATCCATATATTTATTTAAATGCGGATAGTAAAATCGATTTGTAGTTTCCCCTGCAATCTTTTAACCTTATGATAATAACTTGTTTTAACCAAAGGAATCAAACTTTTAAGATGAGCGGAAAATAGATTAAGAGTTTAATTATGCTGTGTTGGTACAGTAAGCCAAAAAAAACACAAAAACAAAAGAGGAGAGGATAATGTAAATGTTTGGGACTTGGGGGGATAAGTGAACATATATCACTTTGTCACTTTTAACTAAAGCTATAGCTTATAGGTATTTCTTAGTAAACAACTGTGTATCGAGAAAATCATTTTATCTTTATTATCCAGTTTCCTAACAATCTTACTTTTTTCTGAAGAACAGATTTAAAATATTTAATCATTCTGTAGATTTTGAAAATTTTATTCCCAACAATATGATTATTGCAATTATAAATGAAAATATCATGATTTTTTCGTAAATTTAAGAAAAACTTTTCCTCATTTTTCATTAAAAACAAAAAAGTTTATATACAAACAAATAGAATGGCGTATTATAAATTATAAGTAACGTTAGTGGGTGTGCCTTGCCGCAAGATTACAACTTTGCGAAGGTAAAAATATCTATTTTTGTTATTCAATTTTGTGGTTTTAATGAGCTTGTGTTGTTTATAATGTTCATGATTATGTGTCCTTGGCGTGCAAATATCTGTGAATCTGCATTGAACAGTGGATAATAATCGAGAAAGATTGTTGCTACAAATTACGATTCTTGAACTTCATTATGGTCTACCTTAGTTTGACTTGAGCATTCAATTTCAGGCAACATCTTCAAATTTATGGTTATTATGTGTGTTGATGCGCAAATTCGCATTGCCCTGTGGATTCTTCTGGGAGCTTATTCAAGTCTTGACAGAGTGGATGGTTCGGAATCAAGAGTCTAACATCTCATAGATCTGATTTCAAAAGTTTTTGGTATCGATGCAGCTGAACGCTACTTTGAGGGTCTGGATATAGCTTCGAAGACAACTGCAACCTATACGTCTCTACTTCATGCTTATGCTGGCTCCAAACAAACCGAACGAGCTGAGGCCTTGTTCAAGAGAATTATAGAGACTGATAGTCTAACTTTCGATGCCATCACATACAACGAGATGTGACTTTATACAAGTCAGTCGGGCAAGTTGAGAAAGTGCCTGAGGTTATTCAAGTGCTAAAGCTCAAAAAGGTTTCTCCGGATATTTTTACTTAACAACCCGTTGCTAAGTTCGTGTGCTGCAACTTTTAACATAGATAAACTCAGAAAGATTCTTGAAGAGATGAGGCATGATGCTAGCTTCAATGAGGGTTGGGCTCGATATGCTGATTTGACTAGCATCTACATAAGCAGTAGTAGCCTAACTAATGCAGAGTCCTCCTCACCTGAGAAATCTATTTCGCTAAGAGAATGGATCACATATGACTTCCTTATGATTCTGCACACTGGATTAGGAAACAAGGATATGATAGATCAGATTTGGAAGTCTTTGAGAAACACTAACCAGAAATTGAGCAGTAGAAGCTACATTTGTGTTCTTTCATCCTACCTAATGCTTGGTCATTTGAGAGAAGCCGGGTAAGTTATCATTCAGTGGAAGGAGTCTAAGATGACAGAGTTTGATGCTTCTGCTTGCTCGAGGATCTTGAATGCTTTTCGAGATGTTGGGTTAGATGTAAAAGCCTGTAAATTTCACTTGCTCTTGATGCAGAAGAAATGCAGCTTGGAAAACGAGGTGTCATAAGATTAAGGTCTCTGAGAAATAAGTTTTGAAATTTTAATGCTCTTGGCAAGAATCAGAGCAAACTCATCAATCATCATCCATGGTAGATGAATAAAATAAAGGTTTCTTACTCTTCAGTCTGCACTGTGAATCTTTTTAAAAAATTTCGTTGGACTTCGTGAGAACTTATATATTTCCTTGCCGGAAGATTTTGCTTGCGATTACTCGAACGTATCATATTGTAGCTGCTTAGCCGGGTAGGAAGAATATTTGCAGGAATTTTGAAAGATGGTATATAGTCTTAATGATATCGTAATTTTTTCATGTTAATGAAAGAAATATTAAGCTATTTGCCCAACTTGTCTTTTCCATTACAAAACTTGTTTTTAGTACAGAAAAAATGATATTCTGAAAGGTTAGGCATGTAAGAGGCAGAGCAAAAGAAGGTTCCATACTTCCATTATTAACACTGATAAGTTTATTAAATGAACATGATAGACAAAAATGTTTGGACCTACGAGAGAAACAACAGAAGCAAATAACATTACAGTAGTACATGTCCCATAGAATAGCTTAAGAGCCAGAGATTTGAAAAGAAGAAAAAAAAATGATAGGATATGGGACTGATAGCAACAGAAGGGTAATAATGAGACAAAAGAGAATGGGGACATATTTTCACCTAATGAGAAAGTAGAGAGATTTCAATTTCCACAAGTCACAACCACTCCAAATATTTTCAATTTTTGCCTTTTTTGAAATTTTCTTCGTCCACACCCACCAGGCCACCACCTTCACAGAGATATTATTACTAAGAAAGAATAAAAAAAAAAAAAAATTATTAACGATCAATGAGCACCAAGACTTTTCTTTTTGTTTTTTCCTTCTTTCACTTTTCTTCCACTTCAAGCAGAGAAGACAGTGACTTTTTTTGCTCTTTTTTTAGAGCATGCCAAATCCAAATCCAAAAGCAAACCACTATTGATCCAGCTAGATGAACAGTGGATATGGTCCCACTAGGGTCACCAGGCGTGTCCTAATTGTTTCAAACCCACGTTAATGAAAAATGAGAGAATCTTCATCACTCCTTTACCTCATTGATTATCTTTTGTCCCTTGTCTTCTCTTTAACCAACCAAACATGCTTATCTACAGATGAAAAAGGTTTTTAGGTTTTTCACCAATGGTTGTTTAAACCTTTCTTTGATGAGTTTAAGTTTCGCTTCAGTAACTTCAGGTAATCAATGGCTTCGTCTAGTAGTAAAAGTGCTTCTTTTCCCTTTGCCCCCGGAACTATGCTCTCCAGGATTCTCAGAGCGGTGTGGATCTTGTCTTTTCTTGACTGCTCGTCGCTCAGACCAGAACCCGTTTCTTGTTTGCTTGAGATGTTGGATTCAGGAAGTTTTTCATCTGATAAGCCTTTGAGTTTAGTGAAACTCTTGGTGACCACAAAGGATAGTGATGAGTCTTTGTATGAATGGCCCAGTAGTTTCTGCCTTTTAAGACGTGGACCATCATCACTGCTTTCAGTTTCATCCAGCTCTTCTGTTGTTTTGTTGCACGCTTGTTGTTCAACTGGGAATGGAGAGTGACTAGTGCTCATTACTTCATCATCACTCTCCCAATCATCATTGTCGTCATCGTCAGAATACAGCAGTGCGTTGATTTCCTCAGTATCTTCGTGCATTTCTGACTCTTCTTCGCCATTAACATGATCTTCATCGAGCAATATCTTCTCTGGACTGGCATGATCTTTACTGAACCCTTTCTCTGGATTGAGGGAATTGAGAATTTTCCCTGGCTCTGCAGCCATAGAAGAAGGAAATCCACATTGTAACAAGCGAGTTTGATTTCCTGACTGATCGAATACTAGAAATCTTTTCAGAGAAGACTTGGGTGCCCCCTCTGGAGCAGCAGCGAAGTTAGATCGCCCATTCAAACATGAAACTTGTTTTCCACAAGACTGCTGATCATAACTGGACAGTAAGGCTTGAAACGGTGGCTGCAAATGGCGAAACTGATGCTCAGCTGCATATATTTTACCGAGTTCCGGAAAAGGAATTCCGGGACCAGAATACTCAGTCTCAGTAGCTGTGTTCTGGACGCAAGCTTGAGGATTTAAGCCTAATGGCAACCATTTCTGTTGCCTGGTATCAAGAGGCATGCTCTTGCAGTTTAAGCCAAGGGACCTATACGGGAATAACACTGCAATAAAAAGTAAAGGGAACAATCATTTTACATGGAGATATACTATTGCAAAAAAACAACTCAAGAAAGCTGTAGTCCACAAATAGAACCAGTATTATGTAAAGTTAAAAAAAAAGGAAAGATTCAGTAAGCCTACCGATTGTGGAAGCTGTTGCTCAAATGTGTTGTACGCAATACTTCTTGATTCTTTCTTGAAACAATAGAGACGAAACGAAAAATATGCCAGCTCGAAAATACAAACACAAATTCTACAAAACAACTACGTCACTGGTTTGAGTATATGTCTAAAGTATTCAGCCTGAAAGTGGAACAAAGACAATAGTGTTAGAGAAAAAAACAACACTATGAGCTGAAGTGTGACAAAAGACCATAATTTCATTTATCTGCAACAAACCTGACAATTATCCATCAGTTGAAAGCAAGCAATAACTCTCACTACAATTGTTGGTTTATTAGAATCTCCGTTGTTCTCGTACTTCAATGTTCGAAATCTTGTCTGACCAGCTGATTGACTTACCATAATATTTTTTCCAAACTCTTGAATGAATAACTACAGATGCTCCACAGAACAGACCAAGCTACTTGAAGAAGAAGGAGAAAGTATTGATATTGAGAAGGAAAAAAGAGAAAGAAGACTTGGGAAAAGCTTTTAAGGGTTTAAGGGAATCTTTTAGCTGATCCTATATTGTTCACAATGGAAAACGTAGAAACATTGGGATCCCATTCTTAAAGAGATTAAACAAAAGCTGAGGAATTAGAAGAAGAAGAAGAAGAAGAAGAAGAAGAAGAAGATTGGAGATGGGTTTTGAAGGTAGAGAACAACTTTACAGAATAACACGGCAATACAAATTCAGGGGCACAACTTTGCGGTAGACATCAACAGAACTTGTGAACCAACTCATGCTGTTGTTCTCCTTCGAGTTCTATGAAACTTTTAGACTTTGATCATTCACTGCCTTGTGATCCACACAGAGAGACAAACTCTGTTACAAAAAAATGGCAAACCAAAGAAATCAGATATCACAACAATGAAACTTGGTGAAAGATAGAGAAATCATAAACAGCCTAAGAAGATTAGCACGTTGCAGCATTTATGCGTCAGCTTTATCAAATTTTCGCTAATTTAAGAACTAAAGCCTCAGAATTTGCGAACGAAACTAGGAAAAATAGACGAAATCGCCGTTTAAGAAACGATTTAAACTCACTCGCACCAAATTCGCTAGTAGTTTCCTAATTTTCACACCAAAATTTTCCGAGAATAAAAGAAACAGAGAGCCAAGCGACAGACAATAAGATGATTAAAATGATGGAATGAATCCATTAGCTTAGAGAGACGAAACAAAGGAAGATCTATGCGTCGAGATCCAGAGAGATCGAAGAGATATAGGAGACGAATTCACGCAGACCTGAACGGATACGAGAAGAAAAAGCTAAATTTTCACGGCTAAGTAAAAATGCGTGGTCGTAAAGACTGAAGTGTTACATTGCTTTATACAGATCCTTATTCCTTGTGACGATTTTATCCTTTTCCGACACTTTATTTTACCGTCAATAATGGATACAAGAAACCAAAAAAAAACAGTTCACATTGACAATTCGGTTTAATGCAACATCGAGTTAGTTTATTTTTGACTATAGTAAACAATTATAAACTGGAATATGACTTGTGCACCTTCAGAACGACACTCTCATGTCATCTTGATCGTCTAATTGTTTTGCACATTCTACTTTACAATGAGATTCTTCATAGAAATACGACAATGGATATTCCTCGAGACACATCTCGAACCCAACACTTGTTCGAGAATTCTTTTGAGTTTCGGGAAGATCTACAATCGTAGTGAACCGTCATACACTTAGTTGTAATTTTGTTTATTTAGCAGTACAAACCACAACATCGGATAATTAAACAATGCGATTGGACGCCAACACTCAAACAAGTGTATGATTCCATTAAAAAGAGATAAATTTGCCCCGAACAACTATATTGATTTTAAGTAAATATATAGTTCGGTATCCATGCACATTTTTTGTCATCTGGAATAAATAAAATGTAAATGTACGATACAATTTTGAATTGAATGATAGGAATAATATTAAATTATTGTTGATATATTGATGGAGGGGGCCGAACGTGTATATATGTAATTATGCTGTATATAATGGCAAACCCTCAAGATCCATTATTTCAAGTCACAAACTATAATTAAGTAATATTACAAATGTCATAATATCTTAGTTGTTCGTTAAAGTAAAGCCCGTATGTTCGTTTTCTTTTTTTTTTTGGGGCAACGTTTCTTCTTTTTAATTATGAGCTAAATAGTGGAAGTGAGTTAAAAAACTTTTTTGGTGGTTTCTTTCATCATTATTCTAAATGATCAACCTTTCTTTTTAGGTGCGTGGCAAGGAAGATTTGGAACATTTACGATAACGGGAGAAAAATCGAGCTATATTGGGCATTATTAACAACATCGTTGTTTAGTTTTATTTGACTAGCTTTTTGTTGGACTACTTTGGTAGCTAAATAATAAGACACCAGTTTAGCCCACCCGATTTTAGATTTAGTTTCAAACTATTATTCATTATTATATTTTAAAAAGTGATTGGGGTGAAAAATGGAGGAGCATCCACCATATTCCATGATCATAGCAAAAATATATATTTAAGAGACAATTTTAAAGAAAGGAGAATAATTTTAAAAAAGAAAAGAAAAAGGGATGCAAGTGAATGATTAAAGAAATGCACGGGGAATTAAGTCCTTAATTGCCTTGACAACTTTTTTTTTTTTTTTTTTTTTTTGCTTTTAGGAATTTTCTTCTTCTAAAGACTAATACCTCGTTGTTGCCTATTTTTGCTTTTGTTTGATGTAATATGAGAGAATAGTAGTTACCGTGTGAGACCAGTGAACCCAAATGATTACGTACATATGATTTATAGTACTTCAAAATTCTTAAAATTACAGGAAACAATCACCGTATGTTCTGTTCCGAAATAATCATTAAAACATGTTAAAGTAAAAGACGGTTGAACATAAATTTCATGTAAATGAGACTGGGCTTTGTTCTGATGAATATCCATGTACAAAAGTGGGCATACTCAGTTACTTGGACTTATCTTGGGCCATGTTCTAAGCTTTCAGTACACATTGACATATGAAGCGATTAAACAGTCAGAGACAGAGAAGTAACAATTAGCAATCAGGTAGTTTGAAAATACAACGAAATATAAACAGAAACAGAAAAATAACAAGTAAAGAAGTAAATTTGAAAAAATGATACTAAAATGTATTAGCTTACATTTTTTTAATCATTACAAATACAGCACGTGAACTTGGTAGAACTCTTAAAAAACAAGCACCAAACCACTATGTCATTGCCATTTGCCACCACATGCAAGCAATTTATTAGATAGTTTTTTTTCAGAGATATTTTTCTTTTCTCTTATATAGAGATATAAACCTGACCAAATTCCATGAAAAACAACTTATTAGTTCAACTGTTGACCATAATAATAATCAATTATAACTTTTCGCCGATCTTAAAAAATTAGAGGCGATATTTGATATTTTCTGTCAACCACAAAAATAGAACATAGTACCCAAAAGAAAAATAAGGAATATACCAAATGAAGATCCCCGGCAAAAGCATATGCCCCAAGCGACTTGGAGTGACTGACAGAGTCCCTTTGCTTCAATCACTGTCAGCTTTCGCATTCACGAGCTGAAAATTCGATTATTTGTTAAACAGCGAATACTAAAAAAACTATTCGCGCAGATATAAATAAATAATTTATTTATATAAAAAATCTCTGAATGCATGAAATGATACATTAAATCACTACACAAATATTTAAAACGTGTATACAATATATTGAAATATGGGCAAAATTTATTTATCTAAAACTAATATTTAAAAACGTTTAATCAAAATTTAACGTCTTTTAACAAACTACGAACTTGTTCCAACGTAATGAACAATATCATCGTGAACGGTCCTTGCCTCGTCGCCGTTGGAACAAACCCTTTGTACAAAGCCATCGGTCCTTCCTCCGCCACTGTTTTCACCACACAATCCAACGGTCCACCGTAATTATCCGCATCCGCATTCATCATCCTCGTCTTCACTACGTCTATCGGATTCGACGCCACCGCCGCCACAATTCCTGCCGCGAAACTCGCCGCCACGTGCGTCCCTATCCCTCCCGACGTCCCACGGCCCCTGGCTACCATGATTTCTTTGACGTGGTCATACGTGGCGAGCTGAGAAGCCGTTACGAGCATAGCACGATTCACGGTCAGCCACGAACCACGCCATAAGCTTGAGACGCCTTCTTGCCTCACGATCCGCTCGAGCGCGTCCACAACGCTCTTGTAGTTTCTGCGGCGGTCTAACGGAAAAATTCCGTCGGCTTGCATTCTCACCATCGCTATGTCAGCAGGATTCCCGACGGCTCCTGCGATGAGTCCAGCTGTGATCTTGGTAACCAATGGGAAGTTGCGATGAGTCCAGCTGTGATCTTGGTAACCAATGGGAAGTTGCCTGTTGGGAGATGTTGGATAAATTAACTAATTCGTTTACGTTTAACTAATTCGTTTACGTTCTCCACAGATCAAGGGGTGTGAAAAAACCAGTAAATAAAAGGATTGGTGTAGAGAAATAATCTCTGATAGTGCTTAGCACTAGCCCAAGACCGTAATACCCAAGAAACCCGAAAGAACCAAAAGACCCTCTAAGTATGAAGGAGAAAATGGAAGGACACTTTGAAGAACTTGGAAAAACTCTTAGAGAAATTAAGAACTTATGAAGAAGGACACTCTTTCTTTAAACTTAGCTTTTATTTCACTTTCTCGACTTGTGTTACAAATGGGAGAGGAGGGAGCTATTTATAGGCTCCAAAACTACAAATCTTCTTCTAATCTCTAGAACTCTCTAATATAATATCTAGATTTTTATGTTAAAATTATCTAGATTATTCTACACTAATCCTTAGATATTTATCTAATAGAATTCTCTAGAACACTTAAAGGAGGTGATGATCTTTAAGATATTTCTAGAGACATTCTAGAACTTGGGCTTAATTTTGGGTTTAGTCCATTAATGGATAATTGGATTATAAACCCATAATTAAGTTGAATCCAAAATCAAGTTTAATTTCAATACTTCCCCTTAAACTTGATTTTGTCAGCCATCCCAAGCTTTGAACGAAGTATCTCGAATTGACCTTTTAGTAATGCCTTAGTGAATATGTCTGCAACGTTGTCTTCACTTCGAACCTCCAAAACTTCAATTGTTCCATCAAGCACCTTCTCCCTTATAAAGTGATGCTCTAACTCAATATGTTTTGTCCTTGCATGAAACACCGGATTGTTAGCCAACTTGATAGCACTTTGATTATCTCCATAGATTGTCACCGGCTTGTTTGTAGGCTCGAACAAATCTTCAAGGAGTCTTCGAAGCCATATACACTCTTGAGCTGCGAGTGTAGAAGCTTTATACTCCGCTTCAGTGGTAGACAATGACACCGTTGCTTGCTTCTTGCTGCACCATGAAACACTTGTGTCTCCACATAAGAACACATAACCTGAAGTAGATTTTCGATCATCTAGATCTCCACCAAAGTCAGCATCCGTAAAACCATGTAGAGCGATCTTTGTATTGTACTTGTACACCAAGCCCATCCCAAGAGTTGTCTTGACATACTTCAATATCTTCTTTGCTGCTTCTAAGTGTGGCTTCCTTGGTGCTTGCATAAACCGACTTACGAGACCTACCGCGAAGGCGATGTCCGGTCTTGTAATGGTTAAGTATAGAAGACTTCCCACAAGAGCGCGATAAGGTCGAGGATCAGGTAGTAAGGATCCTTCATCACGTCTAAGCTTGATATTCACATCCATCGGAGTAGTGCGTGTCTTTCCTTCGTGTACTCCGAATCTCTCAACAATTCTTCTTGCATAACTTTGTTGGCCAATGAATATTCCATTCTTCACCCTTTCAACCTCTAGGCCAAGAAAGTTATTTAGCTCACCCAACTTCTTCATCTCAAACCTAATCGACATATCCTCTTGTAGACGAGCAATTTCAGCTTCATTATTTCCCGTAATTATCATATCATCCACATAAATAAGAACTACTACGTGGACTCCTCCATTCTTCTTGAAAAATAAACTTGGATCGGAATTTGATGCCCCATAACCGCAAAAGTGAAGATACTGAGCAATCTTACCATACCAAGCTCTTGGAGCTTGTTTTAACCCATACAAAGCCTTCTTAAGCTTGCACACATGATCAGGATGCTCTCGAGATTCAAAACCAAGTGGTTGCTCCATGAAGATGTTTTTATCAAGCTCACCATATAGAAATGCATTTTTCACGTCTAGTTGCCATAACTTCCAACCAAAGCTTGCAGCTAAAGATAAGAGTGAGCGTACCGTAGTCATCTTCGCTACTGGACTAAAGGTTTCATCATAATCTTCTCCGTACTTCTGAGAGAACTCTCGAGCAACCAGTCTTGCTTTAAACCTATCAATGCTCCCATCTGCTTTCCATTTTATTTTATACACCCATTTGCAAGACACGGGTTGGACATCCTTGGGTTTTGGAACTAAAGCCCAAGTTTCATTCTTTATGAGAGCGTTTATCTCCTCATTCATTGCAGTTTCCCATTCTTGAATTCCTTTTGCTTCTTCATAAGATGATGGTTCATCCTCATCTAAAGGGGCTGCAAAGAAGCAAGAGAAGTTAGTGACAAACTCTTCATCTCTAAACCGAGCAGGCCTGACAATGTTCCTTTTTGGTCGTTGATCAGCCAAGGAGTCACGATCTTCCTCCTTTTCTTCTTCTTGGTCATTGCTTCCCCTTTCACCATGCATCTCATTTCCAGAACTTCTACTCTCACTTGGTACTTGGAGAACTGGTTTATCAATCCTGGAGGAACTCGCACCATCTTGCTCAACCAAGACTTGAGGTGACCCATAAAATGAGGAAACTTCATCAAATACAACATCACGAGACACGATGTATCGATGTGTCTCAGGGTCCATACACCTCCATCCTTTCCTTTGTTCATCATAACCAACAAAGATGCATTTCTTCGCCTTTGCCTCTAACTTTGTCCTTTGAGAGTTGAAAACATGGACGTAGCAAATTGATCCAAATATCCTGAGATATTTTACCGTTGGCTTCTTCCCATGAACCATCTCATAAGGAGACTTCATATTGTTTGGACTTAGTGGCATTCGATTGATGACATACGCTCCACATTTCATTCCTTCCGCCCATAAGGTTTTAGGTAAATTCTTGTCATGTAGCCAACTTCTATACGTCTCGCTTATGTGTCGGATCTTCCTTTCCGCTACTCCATTTTGTTGAGGTGTATATGGACATGTAAATTCTCTCTTGATACCTTGATCTCGACAAAAAAGAGAAACTTCTTTGACATAAACTCTCCTCCATTATCCGTCCTTAGAGTCTTGATCTTCCGACCCAACTCGCCTTCCACGGTAACCTTGAATTCTTGAAATCTTGAAAATACTTCTGATTTTTCCTTTACGAAGTATATCCAGGTGTACCGTGAAAAATCATCAACGAACAACAACATGTATCGAAACCCGGAGTATGAGGGTGTTCTCGTTGGACCCATCAAATCGCTATGGATCCTCTCCAAAGGAGCACCGCATCGTGAGGTAGAATTGTCAAATGGAAGCCTATGTGATTTTCCATATTGACAACCTTCACAAAGTTTTCCGTCATCTTGAATCTTCAACCTTGGGAGCCCATTAACCAGATTCTTATTCACCATAACTTTGAGCTTAGTCATATTTATATGACCAAGTCTGGCATGCCATATAAAGGCATTATCATTGGTGCTCATCTTCTCAACATACGAGTTAGAGGCCGATAAAACATATAAGTCTTTCACTCGAGCTCCAGTGTGAACCACATCCGCCTTTAATTCTTCTATATTTTTCAGGAATTTAACATCTCTTGGGCCAAACAATACATAGTTACCTGAGTCCACCGCATTTACCACAGAGAGAAGATTCTTCTTTACTCCAGGGACATGGTATACGTTCTTGAGAGTAATTGGACTTCCGTTATCTCCTTCAATGACAACTGTCCCTTCCTTCTCAACGTGGTGGATTGAATTGTCAGCGGTAATGATGGCTTCTTTTCCGTCATGACGCTGAAGACTAGAAAATAACTTCTCGTCTCCGGTAATATGATGGCTACAACCAGAATCCACAATCCAATCATTTCCAAGATTTTTAATTTTGGATGTACCTGAAGATGCATCCTCCACCGTGAAATATTTTCCCCATTCTTCGTCTTCAGTATAACCTTTTGATTTCGCCATATTTGTTTCTTTCAGCTTGACTCGACAATCCTTTTTGAAATGCCCAAGTTTTCCACACCGGTAGCACTTGAACCGCTTTTTTTCTCCCATAGAGGATCCTTCTCGTCCATCATTATTTTTTGCACCACCATCTATGGGTTTTTTTCTGAAACTTTGTTGCCTCCGAGCTACAAAAGCGCTACCCGAATCATCATGAATTTTAACTCCTGTCATTTGCATGGCTAGAGATTCTTGCGAAGCTAACAGATTTTCAAACTCCTCCAAGGAAGGTTGTGTAGCCCATCCTTGAACTGAAGTCACAAACGGTGTATACTCGGGTCGTAGACCTCGAATAATAGACCGCTTCAACCGAGCTTCCGAAATGGACTCCTCCGGATTAAGAGTATTAATCTCAGAGCAAAGATTTTTTACCTTAACGAAAAACTCTGAGATAGAAGACTCCCCCTGTTTCGCATTCGCCAGCTCATTCTCTAATAATTGTAACCGAGCCTCATTTTTCTTGTTGAATAGTTGATCTAACGCTCGCCAAATTGAACTAGCGGATGTACACCTTGACACATGCTCAAACACTCCTGAGGATATTGATCTCTTCAAAGCAAATTCCGCCTTGGCATTCTTCCGTGTCCATTCTTTTATTGCTTCCGCATTTGCAGCATCTCCCGTTGGTGGTGTAGTGCTACTACCACCGACGACATCCCATAAGTCCTCACTCACCAAGTATGACTCCATACATGACTTCCATAACCGGTAGTTAGATTGGTTTAAGATCTCCATTCCCAATCCAACAACACGACCCATTGATTCCATACTTAAGAATAAATCCGAGCTCTCTATAACCCCGATCTTGATGAGCACAAAATTAGAATGGCTCTGATACCATGTAGAGAAATAATCTCTGATAGTGCTTAGCACTAGCCCAAGACCGTAATACCCAAGAAACCCGAAAGAACCAAAAGACCCTCTAAGTATGAAGGAGAAAATGGAAGGACACTTTGAAGAACTTGGAAAAACTCTTAGAGAAATTAAGAACTTATGAAGAAGGACACTCTTTCTTTAAACTTAGCTTTTATTTCACTTTCTCGACTTGTGTTACAAATGGGAGAGGAGGGAGCTATTTATAGGCTCCAAAACTACAAATCTTCTTCTAATCTCTAGAACTCTCTAATATAATATCTAGATTTTTATGTTAAAATTATCTAGATTATTCTACACTAATCCTTAGATATTTATCTAATAGAATTCTCTAGAACACTTAAAGGAGGTGATGATCTTTAAGATATTTCTAAAGACATTCTAGAACTTGGGCTTAATTTTGGGTTTAGTCCATTAATGGATAATTGGATTATAAACCCATAATTAAGTTGAATCCAAAATCAAGTTTAATTTCAATAATTGGAACCAAAACAAACACCGAAATATTTGAAACCAAACTTCATTATAAATCAAAACCAAAAGAAGGACAGTAACCGATTTTAATATAATCGAACCAAAAGAAGAAGGTTATGCCAATAATATTATTACCGGTGAGTCGATCCGTCCACCTCCGTTTAAGAAAGTCGTATATACCCATACGGGTGGCGGAGTAAAGCATCTGACGGAGGACGGTGGCGGAGACGCCGGAGAAGAGAGCTGCGGGCCCTTGGGTTTTGACAATGTGGGCCCCAACGGCAAAAGGGGCTGTGAAGGAGCACGTAGAAGAAGACGACGCGTGAGTTGACGAGGGTAATAAGGAAATGCTCCCGATGCGAGAATCAAGAGCGAAAACGGGTCGGTAAGATTTATCGGGAATATTATGAACAAGATTGAGATTAGGGTTAGGGGTTTGGTCGAGAGAGAAAGAGTGTTCGCCTTGGAGCTGCATGCGGACTTTGATGAGATCTAATGGGTGAGTCAAAGCTCCGGCGATGATTGCGGCTATGCCACCTTCAAGAAATGGTTTGAAGCCCATTTGATTATGAGGAGATTGTTTTGATGGATGAGAACAAAAATAAAAGAAGAGTATGGGAGAACGGATCTTTTGTAGGAAAATGTTTGGAGAGGAAAACTGTAAATTGGACAAGTTGGAAATGGAAGATGACAAAAGACAAAGGAAGAAAATAATGCAACGAGTTATGTTTGTGTACTAGTCCTGCATTACGGGTTCCAGCTTTAGCACAAGCTTTATTGTTTTGTCTTCATGCACGCCTTGCCATATTAGAGAAAGAATAATTGATTCTGGAGGTTAAAACCAATATTTGTCAATATATATATAAGACCAATGTTCTCTGACAAAAAATGAAATAAAAATAAAAACCAATGGTCTAAAATCAGTTTGTGAAGATAGCGCCAACGGTAAATCTAGTGGTTTTAATTTTTGTCCCAAAACATATTCTAGAAGCGTTAATTAGAAGCAAAAAGGACAAAAAGTGACCTGAAAGTTTAATACATAAATACTCTCTCGTTTTAATTAAACACCAACCAATCTATAATTACATGATCGTTAATTGTAGATGCAACCCTTTTAACGTTTTCCGCCATTCATCTTATGGCTTCTTGTTCGAACCATTGGGGGTTTCCAAGTTCGCAAGCGTAGGTTTAGTCTTTTCAGTCTTAGGAAGACCGCCGGTGGCGCCAGGGAAAGGAAAGCTCGGAATCCACGACGGAAATTCATATGTGGGGTCTTCTGGCTCCCCGGGAACCTCCGGCTCCTCAGGCTCCTCTGGTACTTCCGGCTCCTCTGGAATGTCTGGCATTTCTGGTTCCTCCGGAATCTCTGGCTCCTCCGGCTTTATATATTCCGGAGTATTTGTGACCTTTTCTTGCACCAAAGAGAGGCCTACTCTAGCAGCAGAGCCAGATGTAGAAAGCAGAAAGGACGAGACAGCGAGAAGGAGAAAGATTGAAGAGACGAGAATAGGAAGACGAAAATTAATCATTCTTTGGTGATCTTATTCTTGAAATGGAAACCAGCTTCAAATGAAAGTAATGTGTTGTGACTCCCGAGAGTTTGTGTTATGGTATTATGTAGAGAGTGCTGAGTTACTTATATAGTAGATGCGGCAATCTCGAGACGAGAGATGATAGAATGTAGATTTCACAAGAGTCAAAAGATTTGGTGAGAAGAGCTCTAAGCAAGGTTGTGAATTTGATGTTAGTCTTCACCAAACTCACCTATACTTCATTTTACTTCTTATACGTATAAGCCCTTTTAAGTTGGTTCTAAACTTGTATAAGGCTGCTTAGCCTAACTGGGCCATAAAAGGCTTTGTTTCAATTTATTTCTCCAGCATTTCAATAGAAAATCTTCATAAAAAAAAAACTATGAATTTTAGAGGTTACACAAAAAACTATGAGTGTTAGAGACCAGCTTTTTCTGGTAAGTCAATTGACTCATTTTGTTTTGAGTGGAAATAATTAATTAATTAAGCTTTGGTTGAAATAATGGCATACTATTGAATTGGTCGTTCTTTCATAATGGGGAGAATCCTGAGTCAAAACCTATATACTAAATTCCGGTGATGTAGAAAACTAAGTGTTCATATTATTTAGATGCCACGAAAGAAGCAAGAGTGGATATCCTCATCATTTGAAATCCGCTAATATATTTACTATCACTCTTTGGTTAATATCTCGGGAATCTTTGGAAACAAAAGTAAACTTAGGAATTATGTACGAGTGTAAGTTAAGTTTGATTAGTAAACGCAAACTTAAAACTATTCTACGTTTGAAACAGTCGAGCCATAAATCATTTATATCAATCTAACATCTTATTGACTGTAAGACTGTTGTTCAAAAGATGACTTATAACCTCCTCTGTCTAATTGCATTTTCTAATTAACCGAGATACATATCTCGAGTGAAATTGCGACTCCAGAGAAGATGATAGCTAGAGGATAGTAAAATAGTCTTTGGCTCCTATGTTATCACTCTATCTACAAGACATTTTTTTTTGTTTTCAATGATATCATTGACATGTCAGAATAAAAGTTAGACAGAAAACCTCAGTAGAAAATGGAGTATGTAGTAGTGTAACTGTAAAAACCCTGAGGTATGAAAACGGATTTTGATCAAATTTTAAACTTTGTAAATTGTCAGTAGTTCTCAAAGATTTAAAAATTTTAAATACAAAGAATAAACACACTCAGCTTAAATATTAGGGAAGTCATTCTTGGTAGAGATTATCGTGCATCAGGAGTCACTTCAGTGGTGAAGTTCTCATATGTCTGATCTTCTTTCTTTCTGTAAGTTCTCATATATTAAGCACTCTTTCAATTCACTAACAACCTGAGACATGTTTAATCTTTCCGCAGAAGAAGGGTTCGTGCATGACATAGCTAGCTCAAGAGCTCTTCAAACTGAACTAGAGTCGTAATCCCCATTGAGATTTGGATCCATAATATTCTCGATATCTCCTTTGGTAAGCATAAATCCCACCCATTCTGCTATATGAGGTTTTTCACGAGCTTGCTGAATTACAGGTTGGTTTGTGATCATCTCCAATAATACAATTCCAAAGCTGTACACACCACTCTTTTCGTTCAACCAATTTGTTCGATAATATCTGCACAACACCACATATTATTATAACCAGTGAAGGATCAGGAATACATCTTTCAATTTGATTTAGAATTGTGGATTAATGCTTACTCAGGATCAAGTTATCCAGGAGTTTCTACTCCAATCGGAAAAGATTTGGAAAGTCCAAAATCAGCAAGTTTTGCTTGGAATTTTTCGTCAAGAAGTATATATTTGTCGTTTTGACATCTCTATGGACCATTGGAGGTTCACATCCAATGTGTAAGTACTCTAATCCTGTTATATCAAAATTTATTCCTCTTAGACGGTCAAGGGAAATTGCATTTCTAGTAAAGTTTTTGAAGGAAATGCAATAGTTGAAGACAGTTCTTTAGCAGTCTGCAATATAACCAGAAAAAGAAGTAAAATACCTTGTGTAATCTCAGTAGAAATTCTAAGTCTACACGACCAATTTAAAACAGCGCCATCAGTTTCTCCTGTATTCCACATGATATATATATATATATATATGTATATATATGAAATATTGTTCAAAAGCTTTGAATGTTATCATCAACACAGTGAACATAAAATCTGACAAGTATCTACTTTTCGTTTGAAAATGTCATACCTAGGAGATGCCTTTTTAGGTCTCCGTTGGCTGCATACTCATAGACAAGAGCCAAAAGGTACTTGCTTCATAGAAATTACATAACATATTAGAATTATACTTCGAGAGGACCAGTTAGCCCTTTGGTAACATTGCTAAGTATTATTTAGCTCATCGGTTGTATAAAAGTTTCTTGCACGTAGCCAAAACGGTAGAATCGGAAATAGATGGGCTATATCTTCTCCATCAAACAACCTGTGCCCACCAGTGTAAATTTACTTCTAAGCATGAAAGTGTAAATCTATATATGAACTAGGCTTTGACAAATAGTAGATTTCCAAAAAGTTTTCGAGTCTTCTTTAAACGAAGGAACAAGAGTTTTAGACACATCTAAAGAAGAGAGAGTTGCAGCAGAGTAGCCAAACAGAGAAGTACTGACAAAATGGTCCAAAAAACAGACAAAGATGGACCCTGTAATTGCATAATGAGAGCTAAATAAAGAAGAGCACTACACAGACTCTGTAAAGATCTTCACTTGAGAGGGATGAACCTGGAGGAGTGAGTAGCACCAACACCAGGCCTACCGTGTTTGACTGGCTTGTATGAGATGGAGAACTCAGCAAGGTAATGTCCAATCATCTCAGGCTTGATCTCAACTTGGTTGAAAGTCTTTCCATTGTAGACACCGATGATGCTTCCAATCATTTCAGGAACAATGATCATGTTTCTCAAGTGGGTTCTCACTGGTTCTGGCTTCTCATTGGCTGGTGCCTCTCTTTTCTGGTAAAGGAAGCAAAACAAAGTCGTAGTCTTTAGTATAGAACCAATTTGGTTGAATAGAACAAACACAAACCTTCTCAAGCATCAATAAGTTAGAGAGCGCACAGATGCAAGAAGAGTAAACACATAGCTCACAACGCAGAATCAGATTCTACAAACTTAGAACAGTATAAAAGGGACAACCGATTATTCAATTCAACACAGATCCAATAATAACAGGAGAAATTAGGGATTTAACCGCTTTGCGAAGTTTCTTAATCAGAGCCATTGGCTTTCTGGTCAATCCTCTAGAGAACCTATACAAGGGAATCGTATGATGGATTCGATTAGTCAGAACTCAAAACCAAGAGAGGATTCTACAAAAGCGAGACACAAAACTTAATCTGGTTTAAACTTCAAAGCTTAACCTTCTGCGAATACGGGAAGGGAAGAGCTTGACAAGCTCATCGGTCGACATGTCGAGAAGAGCATCGAGATCGACTCCTCTGAAGGCGAATTTCTTGAACGTTCTCTTCTTCGGCACTCCTGCCGCTGCAACCTCTGGTTCGACATCAGCCTACAGAATTCCATTTGATAAATTACAAACCACGATTTCGGAAATGTGATAGGAGAAATAGTAGATTTAGAGAGATGTAGATCGAGGAACTTACCATTGTTGGATCTCGGCGAAAGATTAGTGAATAAACCCCTAAATATGCGCCTGCTTTCAGTTTTCCAAATGAACAGCAACAAGATGTCGAAATCGGCGGGTCCGATATATATGAGGACCTCGGCCAAACCCTAGAATTGAAGTTATATTATTAAAAAGTTTATTGGATACTATATTTTAGTTGATTTATAAATCTATTTTAAATGATGTATTTATTAGATTATTGATTTAAAAAACTGTTAAAATTTTGTGTTATTCGTTTGATATTTTTATATAATATTTAAATATTGCTTTTAATTGAGATTTTAATAGATTTACAAGCAGTTAAAAAAAATAGAAATGTTTACAAGTAAGAAAAACAAAGATTTAAATGCGACAGTTAATAATGTTTCACTCCCTCTAGTACAATCCACACTTGTACTTGTACATCTCGAATTCGAATTATGATACACCGATTGCATTGATACAAATCGTTTGGTCTATAACATCATGTTTTTAAAGTTTGTATTAGTCAAATTAATCGCTCAAGATTTTTCAGTATCTGCATTCATCGGTTGCTCTCTTGATGAGGAGGAATCGTCTGGTCTTTGTTCAGTTTCGTCTCTTAAATTTGTGAAATGTCTTAAATCAGTAAAACGTATATTAAGACACAACGAGATGTGTATGAAAACATACACCGACTACGGAACAGAATACAAGTATGGGAAAAATATAAAAAAAAGGCATCTCTGTAAATAGTCGAACAATACAAGGATGTTACAATAATTTCAGAAAATTGAAATGGGCTCCAAAGTAACTGGGCCTTCTTCTGGTATAATGGTCTTAGGGAGTTCCGGTTCCGGGAAACTTTGGCATTGTAAACGCCGGCACTTTGGTTTCTTCCGGTTTTGGCAGTTCCGGCAATTTTGGAGCATCGAACTTGGGAACTTCAAGCATCTTTGGTAAACTCAGGCTTTAGAATCTCCGGCATTTTCGGCAATTCAGGCTTTGCAAATTGCAACCTCCGGCATCTTCTGTAGTTCTGGATGATTTTTTGAGTTGGATGGGTAAATTTTTGAAGCGACAAGAAAGATCTATACCATCCAAAAGATTACAATCAAGAATTAATATGGCAAACAGTTGATCCAAGCCTTAACTGGGCTGCCATCTAAAATTTCACAACAATCAACTTTTGAACAACAATTATTATTTTTTACATAAATTCGATAATTAATTAATCCAAATTTTACTAGTGACCTTCAAATGCTACTTCACACAAGTCACTATTTTGCATTTTCCATTTATTTATCGCAAAGTCATGAGTGTTTTTAACAATTAGTAACGATAGATGAAATATTCCGTGCTTTCTAGTGCTGTACTAGCCTCTTTTTTTCCTATAATAGTTATCTTCGTGCCATCTTTATTTTCTTATGTTTGGACATTGGATACTACGGTTTAATGTTTAAGATGGTGATATGGGCTTCAAAGTAGTTGGGCCTTCTGCTGGTCCAATACGCTTATGGAGTTCCGGGAACTTTTGGGAATTCCGGCAACTTGGGAAGTTCAGGCATCTTCGGTAACTCTGGTTTCGGAATCTCCGGCATTTTTGGAACTCAGGTTTTGCGATCTCCGGAATCTTTGGTGCCTCGAGTTTTGGAACATCCGGAATCTTTGGTAGTTCAGGTCTCTGGGAATTTTGGTAACTCCGGCTTCTGAATCTCCGGCATTTTTGGCAATTCTGGCTTCGGAATCTCTGGAAATTTAGGAGCCTCAGGCTTTGGAATCTCCGGCACCTTCGGCAACTCGGGCTTTGGAATCTCCGATATTTTCGGCAACTCGGGTTTTGGAATCTCCGGCATATTTGGGAGCTCCGGCTTCGTAACTTCCGGTATCTTTGGCAACTCCGGCAACTTAGGAGCCTCAGGCTTTTCAGTCTCCATCAACTTAGGCACCTCCGGAAACTTTGGTTACTCAGGCTTCTGAATCTCTGGAAATTTTGGCAATTCAGGCTTTGGAATCTCTGGAAACTTCGACAATTCAGGCTTTTGGAATCTCCGGCATATTTGGGAGCTCCGGCTTCGTAACTTCCGGTATCTTTGGCAACTCCGGCAACTTAGGAGCCTCAGGCTTTTCAGTCTCCATCAACTTAGGCACCTCCGGAAACTTTGGTTACTCAGGCTTCTGAATCTCTGGAAATTTTGGCAATTCAGGCTTTGGAATCTCTGGAAACTTGGGCAATTCAGGCTTTGGAAATTCAGGTAACTTCGGCATCACTAGTTTAGGGGGCTTCGAGACTCTTCTTCATCAGTGCCATGTCTGCTTTCTTGAGAACTCTTCTTCTTCTTGGTGGGAATCTCTGTACAGGTTTGAATTTAAAATATGTTTGTTTAATCTCCCTATCTGTATATCTGTCATTTTCAATCTAGTTCAATTTTTGGTGTTAGTGTTTACGTGTTCATGTTTTGGTTCTTCTTATCAAGTCTTAACCAGGCTTTGTAAACTTGAAAACGCCAATTTTGAAAATAATATGAGACATAATCATCAATTATATAAAAGTTTATACATAAACACTAATAGAAAATAGACACGAGAATAGTCAATTTATGTAAGTCTTAAAAACTCTGTTCATTTGGATATTCATTTTGAAATCATTGCTCTAATGAATCAAAACTAATTTCAAGATCAAATGTTTGCACATAAAATCCGGTAATTTGCAAGTGTGAAAACGCAATGTTTAGGTTTTGGCCGGTAATCTACACAACGACTGGATCGTTTTTTTGGTTTAGTTTGTATGTTATGTTCTTTGTGTATCAAAGTCATATACATCAACACATGTACAATTGTTTGATATTGAATTATTGATCTTCAAAAACCTTTACAAAAGAAAAGTTACAGAATTTGGGATAAAAACTCGAGTCAATATGAAACAGAGATTAAATTCTGTTCCCACCTCAGATGACCATTCTGCTAATTATGGTACTTTGATTTGGTGGGATGATCAGAGAGGACGAACCAAGCATCAGAGACGAGTTTAAGCGCTTGATCGCCGAAAGGAAGATGATTGACATTGGAATTGGAGAAGTGCGAGTCTACGGTACTGAGTCGTGACGTGTTCGGGGTTTCGGGTTAGGCGAGTGAGTCGGAGTACTGAGCACCAGTCTGGTAATTTAGAGTATCCGATGGTAGATTCTCCGGTGAGGAGTGTCGGAGATGGTGAGGATATAGTCCGATGCATCTGCTCGGGACGGGTCAGCTTCGCATGCCCGGATTGCAAATGTCTTTGCTCCATGAAAGTCACTTGAGGCTAACAGCTTCTCCGATGTAACTAGCCACCGATCCGCCTCCGCTCTGTTATTACCGCCGCCGCCACCTACCATATCTCTGTTTCTCCCTTTTGCTCTTTTTTTTTTTAATTAAATATTATACAGAGCAACTGTGCCAGTGGACCAAAAGGACTTACATATGTCATCATGGATCACTATGGCACTTCCTCATTTCGTAAATTATTTTTAATCTTTGATTCTCAACTCACATTTTATTTTTGTTCTGGTCAACAATTAATGTCATCGTAATTAGGACATTTTTTGCCACCTGTCTAAATATAGTAAATTTTTGTGGCTTTAATCACAAGATTAACAAAATTTGGCCCTAGCAATACGGTTTTGAAAATAAATTAACGTGAAAATTTCTCATGGGGTTAAACGCTAAGATCGGAAGCGGTGAAAGACTGTGTTAACAGCCACACATCATTCTCTATTTGTTTTTCTTCCCTCACATTTATTTCTCAAAAAGAAACTATACCTATTAGAGATCGGAGAAGAATTAAAGACGATCGATAGAGATCGATTGCAGTAATGGATGAAGAGTATGATGTGATTGTTCTTGGGACTGGTCTCAAGGAGTGTATCCTTAGTGGTCTCCTCTCTGTCGATGGCCTCAAGGTTTTCTCCTTACTTCACCATCTTTTCACTATTCACTTTCGAATGCGAGCTTGTTTTTGTGCATCGCATCCATCTATACTTTTTTCTCCTTTTGGTTTTATTATGGTTATGGATATGGTATACATATGATTAGTTTGACATGTTGAACATTGAAAACACATACAAAATAAATAAGTAAATTCATTTTCAAATATGTAAAATCGTTGATGAATTTCATTTCTGATCAAAATAGGTACTGCATATGGATAGAAACGACTACTATGGAGGAGAATCAACGTCTCTTAACCTCACTCAGCTATGGAAGCGTTTCAGGGGAAGTGACACTCCTGAAGAAAATCTCGGAGCAAGCAGAGAATACAATGTCGACATGATCCCAAAGGTACATATGTATAAATGTATGTTTATATGTGAATTCATATATGTAATGTGAATCGATTAATGGTAGATATGATTTCTTGATCTGCAGTTCATAATGGCTAATGGACTTCTTGTTCAAACCCTAATTCACACCGATGTCTCCAAGTATCTTAACTTTAAGGCCGTCGATGGTAGCTTCGTGTACAAGAAAGGGAAGGTAGTAGTTAAGTCTATGTTACAATAAAAAAACAAGTCAATTACTTTGAAATTTTGAATCTGATCACCCGTCCCATACGTGTGTCAGATCTATAAAGTTCCCGCCACAGATGTGGAAGCCCTGAAATCACCATTGATGGGTCTTTTCGAGAAGCGACGTGCAAGAAAGTTCTTTATTTATGTGCAAGACTACGACGAGAAGGATCCTAAGTCTCACGAAGGACTTGACCTTAGCAAAGTCACTGCTAGAGAGATCATTTCGTACGTACAAATTTTTTTCCTCCATCTCATGTCTCAATTCATTATAGTTTCTTGCATTACACGCTTTATCTCTGTTTTTTACCCAATAGGAAGTATGGGCTTGAAGATGATACGATCGACTTCATAGGCCATGCCTTAGCGCTTCACAACGACGATGAGTACTTGGATCAACCCGCCATTGACTTTGTTAAAAGAATCAAAGTAAAAAAAAATTTCTTTTTTCAACAAGCTAATGTTCCGATCTCAATGTCATTTTCTTTTCTGTTATCTGGTGAAGCTCTATGCGGAATCTTTGGCTCGATTCCAAGGAGAATCTCCTTACATCTATCCATTGTACGGTCTAGGAGAGCTGCCACAGGTCTCTCTATTCTCTTGGAACATCTCAGATTTCCTCTTAATTTATAATTTTTTCCTCTGTCTCAAATCTCTGTTTCTATTTCAGGCTTTTGCGCGTTTGAGCGCTGTGTACGGTGGGACTTACATGCTCAACAAGCCTGAATGCAAGGTTATCTCTTATTTCTCTGTTTTATTTATCATATAAGAGGTCTTATCTAGTTTATAAATGATATTTGTCAACTCTTGTAAAGATAGAAACTCATAAACCTTCAACATTCTCTCCAATAGGTAGAGTTTGATGGTTCTGGAAAAGCTATTGGTGTTACTTCTGCAGGAGAAACTGCTAAGTGCAAGAAAGTTGTCTGTGATCCTTCTTACTTGTCTGACAAGGTAACCATAAACCTAGTCCACCTGCAGAATCTACTTAGTTCTTGTACTGTCTAGTTACATTCTAAGACGGTTTTCTTGTCTTTCAGGTTAAGAAAGTTGGAAAAGTGGCACGAGCGGTATGTATAATGAGCCATCCTATTCCAGACACCAACGATGCTCATTCGGTTCAAATCATTCTTCCTCAGAAGCAACTCGGTCGCAAATCAGACATGTAAGAGATCACAATCAAGAACACATTCAATAATAGAAACATGGATCTAAATTGCTTCTAATTTGAAACAATTGAAGAAGAATCTCTGAGGTTTTGGATTTTGTAGGTACTTGTTCTGTTGCTCGTACGCTCACAATGTGGCACCAAAGGGCAAATACATAGCCTTTGTCTCTGCAGAAGCTGAAACTGACAATCCAGAAGAAGAGCTTAAACCAGGAATCGAATTGCTTGGACCTATTGATGAGATCTTCTATCATTCTTATGACACATACGTTCCAACCAATAATCAAGAAGAAGATAACTGCTTCATATCTGGAGTAAGAGAAAATCTAAAATTCAAAATATACCATTTAATCTAAGTAATTTTTGTTTCTTCTTTTTTCCGATGTTTCTTGTTTTATACTTTCAGAATTATGATGCAACAACACATTTCGAGAGTACAGTTGCTGATGTACTTGAGATGTACACCAAGATCACTGGAAAGGTATATAACTTCATCACTGTTTCTTGGTTCACAAGTAAACGCAACATCTTGAATACTGAGTTTTTCTACTGTCATTTCTTGCAGACTCTTGATTTGTCTGTGGACTTGAGTGCTGCAAGTGCCGCTGCAGAAAATTGATAATTTTATTTTTCTTATTTGGCTGAGAGATATTTTAAATTTCAAGTGACATTTCTATTGGATATTTACAAAACAGTTCGAAGTAACAGAAGTTTACCTCTTTGTTTATCTCACTTATAACACTGGTTACTTTTGCTTTAATTTGTTTTTTTTTTTTTGAGAAATGCTTACTTTTCTAAGTCTATATTATGATAATTTGGTTACATTTTGTCCTTGGTTAACTCAAATTTTCAATAAATTTAGTTTACTTGCAATATAAGGAACTTTTAGTGGGAATATAATTACGTATGTGTTTCTGCTAATTTAAAACTTTTAGTACCATTTTTTTGATAAAGAATGTTTAGTACCATGTTTTGATCATAATAATTTGATAAAAATTACATTGTTCAAATTTTTCTCCTTGCTCTTTGCTGGGTTTCTGAAAAAAACAAGGTTAACCGATCTTAGCGAACCAAAACCCGATTTCTTTTAAACCGTATTGGTTTCCTCGAAATTTATGATGTCTCCACGTGAGACTGTGAGAGCTTGTGTAAACCAAATGTTTTCGGTTCAACCAACACAAAATACGATATCTCAATTAAGCTCGGATTTTAGCATTTGATCTCTCAGTTAAGCTCGGATCTTAACATTTTATCTATCTGAATGGTCCGATTCGGTTAATGTTTAATTCTTCATCCTTTATAAGACGACGTATTCAAATCGTTGGCATTTCATTCTTTCTTCATCAAGAAGTGCCGTTACAGAGAGAAAGAGAGAAAAAGAATGGAGGGAAAGAAGTTCGGAGCGCCGGAACCGATTCACGGATTCAAATCTACCGCTCGTGCGCCGCCGCACTCGCCAATGTCGGTGCCGGTGGGATATGCAATGTTCCGTATTCTCTGATTCGTGGCTCGGGCCGGTACTGTGATCGGAACAAATGGAAGTGTGATTAAGCAGCTTAAAGAATCAACAAAATCCAGCATCTTAGTCGAGAAGGATCCTTCTGATTTTACGTACTGTGTCATCATGATTGTCGCTGATGTAGGTTCGACGTCTTGGGTAAAATTAGGTGAGCAAGAAGAAGAAGTTGAAGTCTCCAGGCCACAACACGCGTTGATTAGGGTTTTCGAAGTTGTGAATGCATTTCAGGCTGCGGGTACGGTCTCGTGTAGGCTGTTAATGGAAGGCAGCTATGTGGGTGCTGTGATAGGTGAGGATGGTAACTTGATAGAGAGAATAAGGAAAGAAACTGCTTGTAGTGTTGATATATTCCAAGAGGATTTGCCAAGTTGCGCAGAGCCTGGTGACGTAACGGTGAAGGTACGTGCGAACTCGTGATTTCAGTATTTTGTTTTCTTGATAATGTTCTAAAATCTCTGAATCTTGAATGCTCTAGGTTTTTCTAGTTAAGGGTGGGTTAATATGAATTGAATTAAGCATAGTTTTCCCATCAGGGCTGCTATTCAAAGTGAGACAGGGGTCTCCATAAGTGTGGGAGATACACTTAATTACAATTACTGCATCAGAGGTTTGTCTTTCGCTTAACTCTTCCTATTTTCATATCTTTTTTCTTACTTTTATTTATTTATTTATCATTCTTGGTTGACATTTGCTGCTTGTTCATCATGTAGAATCTTAAAGACAGAAACTCCCCAGTTCAGAGAGCGATTGTCCTTGTTCTCTCTAGATTGACAGGTAATATATAATATATAGCTAGATAGATTATGTGAGAATATATAACCTGTCCTTCTTCTGAAAACGGTGACCTTTTGCAACAGACACAAATCTTCCAACGTTGCAATTACACAACTTCTAGATGTTATATTGTTTGTGTTGTGTAGTGCGTCAATCATTTTGGAAGCGACATCAGTAAGTGCCAGTTCTACATGGACATGTTGAATGAATGCAAGAAGAGTTCTGGTTCTATGATGGCTGCTTAAGTGTGTTTGCCTCATGGCCACCATCAAAGCATCAACTATTGTTATTTGCAGTTTTTTTAAACCTTTTAGGAAATCGAGAAGTCTGTGCTAAGAACAACTATGGTGTCTTCGGTAATCAGAAGTTGAAGTCTGATGGTTTTTGTACAAAGATTTTGGATCTTCTATGTTAATAAAGCCTTTAATAAATATATTATTAATGGTTTACAGAACTAAATATCAACCTATGGCACTCACTTAAACAGACCAACCAAATTTTAGAAGCTAAAGAGCATCATTCTCGAACTTTGTTTGTAGAATGTTTTTATCTTGAGTTGTTTCGTAGTTCTTAAATCAAATAATTTTGTTGACTTTGCTTGAAATTGAACGGCATAGTTGGTTTTGTGAATTGAGAGAATAAAAATGGTAGCAAATAATGGTGCTGGTGACATGATTGTTACCTAAACTTACAAATTTTTTTAGCAACTTTAAACTTTTTAGCAGATTTAAAATTCCCTCTTTCAAAAGCTCTTTTCAACAGCTGCCGAGGAATATAATAATTAGAACAGTTTTGAAAGAGTGAATAAAATTTCCTTCTTTTTATTAAGTGGAAAATATTCCACGTTCCTTTTTTTTTGGGTTAATATTCAACATGTGTTAAACAAAACTAAAGGGAAGATATATCTTCTTTTTTTCCTTTGGCTGAATAATAAAATAGCAAATCTTTCGCGAGTCGACATACTCTCCTTAAAACTAAATAAATTAATAAATTTGTCATTTTGGAGAAAAAAATATCAAATATCACGAATATGGTATTAAGATGTTATATGCAATTGACGTAGGTTGCAAGTTGTTCAACAATAAAAGTTTGTCCAATGCCCAGTGTTTTCTCGTTTGGCTTGAGGCGCAAGTGTTGTGTTGGGGAAGGAAACATTATCTTCAATAAATTCGACACATTTCAATTAAATTATCACACGTGTTACGGAGTACATCTTCAAGTGGTATTTATAAATCTGCTTAGCCAAATTTTTTGGCCGTAGAAAATCGTTTGGTTTGCGCCGGATAATTCTTCACTTCGTAGCCATCTAAAATTTCATAATGCCTAGACGTAGACATGAAGAAGGTGAGATTTTCTTCCTTTCTTTTTCAATTTCATATGTAACCTTTGGTTTTGAAGGCGTTTGGGTATGTTAGTGTTTGTGCAAACATGCGTATGCTTCAAATCTAGGGTTTTGTGATGATTCTCTCCTATGCATTTTGTGATAAAACCTTTGGGAGTCATTTATCGATTAGAGAAAGTTATCGGTGTCTTGAGCAATTATTCTGGTTTATTGTTTGTGTCTTCGAAATGCTCTTCAACGAAGTTATAACTTATAAGGTATTTGTTATTATATTTTTTTCCGTTTATGCAGAAAGATCATCATCATTCCCTAGACCGTCTCCTCGG
Source organism: Cardamine chenopodiifolia (assembly GCA_963922655.1). Taxonomy (NCBI): domain Eukaryota; kingdom Viridiplantae; phylum Streptophyta; class Magnoliopsida; order Brassicales; family Brassicaceae; genus Cardamine; species Cardamine chenopodiifolia. The sequence continues at coordinate 15,072,611 of OZ000464.1, read as the reverse complement.
ACTGGTAAATTTCATATACGGCAATAGCTTTCTTCATGTCTTTAGAATAAAATAAAACTATAGAACAATTTTTTTGTTGAGCTTTATAGGACTTCTTGTTAATTATGTGATGTGTTTTTTTTTCTCCTTGGTTGTGTAGAAAGACGATCTGTCTCTCGCCCTCGGCCAACATCTGCACGCAGCCAATCTCCTCAAACTAGTGGTAAACTTTATTTTCGACAAATAGATTGAGGGTCCGTCATTGTTTGGGATAAAATATAAAATAATATATATAAAATACATCATCAATTATAAAACCATATTTTGTTCATTGTTAATCTAGCAATTAAGTTTTGTATTTTATATATATGATCAAAATAATGTCTTTATAAATGTTCAAATGATCAAAACTAAAATCTTAATACAAACGGATAACCGAGTGTGCGCAAATATCCGAGACAATCACGATAATAATCAAATGAAAAGTGTACATTTTGGGTATCTTCAAGTGTTTAGCTTCATAGGTTTTATTGTTATGTAATGAATCTAATGATGTCTTATTATTTTCTTGGTTGTGCAGGCAGATCTGCCTCTCGTTCTTCACCTCAACCTCGACCTGCACCAGCAACTACACCTGTAGCAGCCCCTGCTACTCGCACTCCACCTCAAGCTCGACCTGCATCTGTTGCAGCCTCTGCACCTGCACGCAGTCAATCTTCTCGGACTGGTAAACTTCAGTTTAGTCTTTATTGTTAAAGACAAAATTAAAAACCATTACATTCGAAAATTTGTGAGTTTAAAGAAATGTCAGTTTTAAATGACAGAATCGATATTTAACTCTTTATTGTTTAGGTTTATAGGTGAGTTCTAATTATGTAACTATCTGTTTTATTTGGGTTCCATTTCATCATTTTTGTATTTTACATTGGATCTCTCATATTTATTGATGTGATCATTTTAATTTATTTTCTTGATTGTTCAGAAAGTTCTACTCCGCACACTGCATCCTCCAATTCATGTAGGGCTAGTAGCGATGATGGTTCATATAAAGCTAGTAGCGATGGTGGATATTCTATGTTTGAGGGCATGCTTCGAGGTTTGCGTAGGGCTAGTAGCGATGATCGGGCTAGTAGCGATTATTCATATAGTGCTACTAACGATGGTGGATATCTGTTTGGATCCATAGTTCGAGGTATGCGCTTTAACTAATCTATTTAAAAAAATGATTTTAAGCATTTTCTTTAGATAATAATTTGCTTAGATCCGCAGCTCTAATATGCCCACGACCCGTGGTGGTCTCTGAGGATGCCTCTACAGCCCCTGTTGAAGCTCCTGTGGCAGTTCCTGTTAGTCCATGTGACACTCAAGCCAAAGCTTTCCAAGATGTAAATTAAGAGCTCTTTAGCTTCCTTATCTGTTTTTGTTTCTTTTATCAATTCATTGCACATTTATTTCGATTTTGGCTTCGTTGAATATTGGATGAATAACCAAGTGATGGATAAATTGTATAAAGCATTTTATAGTTATATGTTATGTATTTCTATCAAATATCTTTTAGAACTACTAAACGTTGAAATATGTTCGCTTTTAATTTGAGTTGACAATTTACATATAGAGATATTCAATATGGAATGGTAATATGTTAGTTATATGCCATGCATATACGTATATATTAAAATCTGAAAGACAAGTATGAACTTTGAAAATGCTTTTCATTCTAATCTCTAAGAACACATAATGATATATTTCCAGACTTTTGTTTGTTCAAAATGAACCCTAGACTTACGTTGATCCGGGATTCAGTTTTAGTTCTTTCATTGTCGAATACTAATATATTCGAAGCTTACTTGTTTGTGTGTAGTGCCTCCACGATTTTGAAACAGACATCAGTAAGTGCCAGTTCTACATGAACGTGTTGTCTCAGTGCAAGAAGTTTTCTGATTCCAAGTTTATTTGCAATCAAATAGTTCTTGTCATCAAAATGACTCTCTGATTTATCATAATCAGAAGATAAATTCTCTCAAGGTTAATTAATATTTCCTATATTGTCGTGATTTTCTTTTTAGGGCTTTGATGTTAAAAGAGAAGAACATCAGGGGCTTTAAAAGCAAGTAACAAATAAAAAGGGGAAATTAAGAATACATATAAACTTTGAGCAGTTCAATGCAATTAGCCGTTTTTCGCCTCCTCAAAATCTCTGTCGTGAACATAATAAAACCTCCCAAATCCCAGCAATACGATGTTTTTCCGGTGTATCTCCGGGAGAATTCTAGCGGCGATATCCGAATCTTGTAAACTTCGATTCGAATCTACACGGGGTTTCCGATCAGATGCGGCGCTCGAAGCCATAGCCAATGCTTTAGAAGAGAAAGTAACAAACTTAGTGCTATACAATTATCCCTCCTTCTCCGGCGCTTTTTCAGCTCTCTTCGCTCATCTCTACCATTCTCACCTCCGTCTTCCTTGTCTCATCTTGCCCTTCTCTTCCGTCGTTCCCTTTAGGTCAACATTTCTCTCGATTTGACCCGATTTTCAATAGGTTTTGAGTTTAATCGTTTGATGTTACTGGGAATTTGAAAAATCTTGCAGAGTTGAAGATCTATGTTTGGATGGGTTCGAGAAGTGTTATCTGCTCGATTTCGTTGTTCCTAAAGATTTTGCTTGCCGGAAAACAGCTTGCGAGTATGTTCAGTGATGTTAGTTTTTTCACAAACATTTTGATTTCAAATATTAAGCTCTTTGAGGGTTTAATTTCGTCTTTTGGGTTTAGGATTGTATGTTTTGATCACCGGAACTCAGCGTTGACAAAGATTGGCTCAATACAAGAAGAGCACAACCAGAGTCTTAAGATTAACGTTGATACTGAAACGAGTAGCTCAAAGGCTGTGTATAAGTATTTCTCCAGTAAACTCACAGATCAAAGATCTCCCGAGGTTAGTAAGAACAATGTTAATGACTACTGTGTGATTTAATTTAGTATTAATCTACACAGCGTACTCATAATCATGACATTATATTGGCTAGGGGGAATCTCCCAGTTTGCTAGATGTTGATGACAAAACTCGGGTTGAATTGGTTCTTGATTACATTGAAGATATTGATCTTCGACGATGGAGGTTACCAGATATCAAAGCTTTCAGCTTTGGTCTTAAGGATTGGCGCTCAAGGATCAATTGTGTCACCAATCCTTACATGTACGAACAGGTTCGAAGCTTCATTTCAATTTTTTATTGGGGATTCTTTGCTTGTTCACATTGTTTCCTGTTGTGATATCATGAAAATTTTCTTGAATCTGAGCATGTCCCTATACCATTCCTCAGTGAATTATTTTATTTCTATGTTGTAGTTGTTAAGAGTAAGTTCGGCTGATCTCATTGCTTATGGGAATTCGTATTTTTCCTCTCGGCTTATTGATGCAAAGAAACTACTAAAGCTGAATAAAGCTATGAAGATCAGATTGGGAAGAGGGCTATATGGAGAGTGCCTGGTAATTTTTTTTTTTGGTTGCATCAGAATCCTCAATGTTTCGAAAAATCATTATTTGAGTCAGATTAGATTTTGTTTTACGTTAGGGAATTCGAGCAGATGGTAACCATCAACTAAGCGATGAACTAGGCAAGCTACTTAGTCTACAAAGTTCTGCAGCTGGTTTGAGGTATATCTAATTTCCTTACGACGCTTCTTGCTGTTATGAAGAACTGGGGATAGTAAGTTAGTAACATCTCCTTGAACTCAGGCCAATAGGAGCTGTTACATTTATGCAAAGGAACAATCTTAAAATGTGCTTGAGAAGCACCGATGATACAACCGATACATCAGAAGTGGCCAAGGTTTGTTTGTTTCATAATCTTACTGTATTTTTTATTTTTCTGGTTTTAATGATCAATCCGACTGATATATTATTCCATGTTTTTATACTTTGGAATAGGCTTATGGAGGAGGTGGAACTTCGTGTTCAAGCTCGTTTATCATAAGAATGGATGAATATAATCAATGGATTTCGAAGAATCCACCATGAAAATATTCACTCTGCGACCAATCTCAAAGCTCATGTCTCTGAATGATCACAAAAGGCTGATTAGGTAATAACTGAAGAAGGAAGTACTCTGAGTCGTTTCCTTTCTTGAGCCGGTTTTGTTCGCGGTCAAGGGTAGCCTAAACCGAGCTGCATATAGTTTCAGTCTTTGGTGTATGATTTCGGTTTAGTTTGGTTTGGTACCCCTACGGTTAGGCGGTGAGATCGGACGGCGTATAAGAAAAGGACTGAAAATTTGCAAATGTATACTTTTGCTTATCGATCCTCCAATTTCCTCAAAATTGATTACTTGGACTCGATTTTCCAAAATTGAAAGCCAAAACTTTTTTCCAAGCTTACCAATTCCAGAATAACGATTTTTGTCTTCCACGTGGCAATATCGCATCCTTGTACATGGTCTGGCACTCACGCTTTTCAAGCTAAGACGACGTCGTATTTTGAAGCTTTTTGTGTACTTTTTAGTTGAGAGCATTATCGTCGTCGATGTCGAGAAGTATCACCGTCTAGAACCTTCCCTCTACCTCTAGAAAATAACTTTCGTACCTTCAAAAACCCTAAACCCTAACCGTAAACACAGAAGCAATTTCATCACATCAGTTTGCAAATTTCCTAACTGATCTATTCGCCACTTGAATTTCAAAAACCATGGCTACCGCAGCTCTCCTCCGCTCAATTCGACGCCGTGAAGTCGCGTCCGCTCCTTTCTCAGCTTACAAATGCGTAAGTCTTCTATTTTCACTCTATCTTCTTTCTACGAAACCGAAGTTTCGATCCGGATTGACTCGTTCATTTCTTACAATCTTGAAAAAGAAAAATGATGTTGATCTAATTTCGTTGGCCTGATCTGGTCATCTTTGTTGCAGCTTTCGAGTAGCGGGAAACCATCAGTGAACAGTTCTTATATCGGTCAGAATCTGAGAAGCTTTTCCAGAGCATTTAGGTATTGATCTTTCCATCAATTAGCTAGTACCAAGGTCTTGCTATGTTTATGTTCTAAAAGTTTTCTTCTACTTGATTCAGCTCGAAGCCTGCTGGGAATGATGTCATCGGTATTGACTTGGGTACTACTAATTCCTGTGTTGCAGTCATGGAGGGGAAGGTAAGGTGATGCTTACATTGGTTTTGATTTTTTGGAGATTTTGATGCTTGAGAGTTTGTGTTCGATTTGTAGAATCCGAAAGTCATTGAAAATGCTGAAGGTGCTCGAACCACACCATCAGTTGTAGCATTCAACCCGAAAGGAGAACTTCTTGTGGGTACACCAGCCAAGCGACAAGCTGTCACTAATCCTACAAACACACTATTTGGAACAAAACGTTTGATTGGGAGAAAATTCGACGATCCACAAACACAGAAAGAAATGAAGATGGTGCCTTACAAGATTGTGCGTGCACCTAATGGCGATGCATGGGTTGAAGCCAATGGTCAGCAGTATTCTCCTAGTCAGGTTGGAGCTTTTGTGTTGACAAAGATGAAAGAGACAGCTGAAGCTTACCTTGGAAAATCAGTCAAGAAAGCTGTTGTCACTGTTCCAGCTTACTTTAATGATGCTCAGAGGCAAGCAACAAAAGATGCTGGTAGAATTGCTGGTCTTGATGTTGAGAGAATTATAAATGAACCAACTGCTGCTGCTCTGTCCTATGGAATGACCAACAAGGAGGGTTTGATTGCTGTGTTTGATCTTGGTGGTGGGACTTTTGATATATCTGTTTTGGAGATTTCTAATGGAGTTTTTGAGGTATTTATCTCCCAAGTGATTTTATGTTTGTCAGGTCTTCTGTTACCTTTTGTTTGAGGATCTTTCTCATGATTAAATTTCTTTTTTAGGTGAAAGCCACCAATGGTGATACCTTCTTGGGAGGAGAGGATTTCGATAATGCTTTGCTAGACTTCTTGGTGAATGAATTCAAGAACACTGAGGGAATAGACCTCGCCAAAGACAGACTTGCTCTGCAGAGGCTTCGAGAAGCCGCTGAGAAAGCAAAGATTGAACTATCATCTACTTCTCAAACTGAAATTAATTTGCCATTTATCACAGCTGATGCATCAGGGGCAAAACATTTCAACATCACCCTAACACGGTCAAGGTTCGAAACTCTGGTGAATCATTTGATTGAGAGGACCCGTGATCCTTGCAAGAACTGTCTTAAAGATGCCGGTATAAATGCTAAGGAAGTTGATGAGGTTCTTCTTGTTGGAGGAATGACTCGTGTCCCCAAGGTACAATCTGTTGTCGCGGAGATCTTTGGAAAGAGTCCTAGCAAAGGTGTCAATCCTGATGAGGCTGTTGCTATGGGAGCTGCACTTCAAGGTGGTATCCTCCGTGGTGATGTCAAAGAGTTATTGCTTCTGGATGTTACACCTCTATCGCTCGGTATTGAAACACTTGGTGGTGTCTTTACAAGACTGATCACCCGAAACACAACCATCCCCACAAAGAAGAGTCAGGTATGTCCGTCAAGATTTTAATCTTTTGATGGAAAATCACTAAGTAATTTGGAAAGAATCACTAAGTAACTTGGTGAGCCCTCCAAATCTACAGTTTTGTTGGTCAAGTTTTTACTAAAGGGCGTTTCATTCTTTTGAAGGTGTTCTCAACTGCAGCCGATAATCAGACACAAGTTGGGATCAAGGTGCTTCAGGGTGAGCGTGAAATGGCATCAGACAACAAGCTCTTGGGAGAATTTGATCTAGTGGGCATTCCACCATCTCCAAGAGGCATCCCTCAGATCGAGGTCACATTCGACATCGATGCTAATGGCATTGTCACTGTTTCCGCCAAGGACAAGACGACTGGTAAAGAACAACAGATCACAATCCGATCCTCTGGTGGACTCTCAGAGGATGATATCCAGAAGATGGTGAGAGAAGCAGAGTTGCATGCTCAGAAAGACAAAGAAAGAAAAGAGTTGATCGACACCAAGAACACAGCTGACACAACAATTTACAGCATAGAGAAGAGTCTTGGTGAATACAGAGAGAAGATCCCTAGTGAAGTCGCCAAGGAGATCGAAGATACTGTGTCGGATCTGAGGAGTGCTTCCTCTGGTGATGATCTCAATGAGATTAAGGCCAAGATCGACGCTGCAAACAAAGCTGTTTCAAAGATTGGAGAGCACATGTCTGGTGGCGGCTCTGCACCAGGAGGAGGATCTCAGGGAGGCAGTGATCAAGCTCCAGAGGCAGAGTACGAGGAAGTGAAAAAGTGAAAGTTTTAGTAAATTCTTGCCACTTGGGTGAAGAGAATAGGTTAGATCATGGAAGGTTCTGTGTTCAAGGAACTTTTGCCTTTTAGAACAGCGAGCAATGGATCTGTTTCTCGAATAAGCTTTTGTCTGGGAACTTAATGTTTCTCTGCTAAAAAACCTATGTTATGTAATATGATGGTTAATGAGGAGTTTTGAAGATTCTGTCACTAATGCCAAAGAATGTAAAATCGAATTCAGCGGACCATCACGCTATAAAGCATAAACGATGGAGACGAGGTCATGACAAGACCCGCTAAACGTGCCAGAGGTGTCAGTGATCTTGTGAAACATGCGGATAACTTTGTGGGAATTTGTAAATTACGAAACTACCCTCTAGTTTATTTTATTTTCATCGAGATCCCATTTCTTTTGTTGGGTTACTTGCCGATTTTTCGCAGGAAGATTAGCACAAGTACTGATCAGATTCAGTCTATGGCTGCCACGGCCCTTTTCCGATCGATTCGCCGACGCGATGTCGTCTCTGCGCCGCTTTCTTTGTACAAATCTGTATGTGTTTTCACTCGTTGATTGCGTTTTCTTGGTGAAACAATTGATAGATCGAGAAAAAAAATTGGGATTCCTTTAGTTTCGTCTTTCTTCTTCAAGGTTTACCATTTGAGTTCTGTGGGAAATTTTGGTGTATTATGATATATTCATCTGTTGATTTTGGTGTATTATGAAATTTTCTCGGAATAATCCTATGACTGTCAGCAATTTCTGAGATTTTTTCCTTTTGATTAATTGAGAAAGCTTGTAGTTTAATATGGTGGGATGATGATGATGAAGAAGAGGATTAGCTCCATATAAGGTCTTTATATGAATTGCATATGCGTAGAGAAAGTTTTTTTTTCTTAACTGCTCTTGGAAATGTTCATTTTTTGCAGCTTGCTGGTAATGCTCAACCTTCATGGGGTAGTTCATACACTGGTCAAAACTACGCAAGTTTTTGTAGAGCTTTCGGGTAGGTTTCGTTTATTTCTTTTGATGCAAATACCTCTTTAGAATCACTCTGTAGATGTCTTTTTGACTATGTGTCGTTTTCTTTTATAGGTCGAAACCTGTTGGCTCTGGTTTGGGCAGTACTAACACTAGCAATGCCATTAGAGACGAGAGAGAGGTAAGCTGACTTTGTCCACATTTTGTTTCCTTAATGGGTTAAGAGCAGATTAGCTTATGCCTGTGCCTGGTGACCCTTGTCTCAATATTCTTTTAGCATTCAAAAGCTACTGAGACTGCAATTGTTGGAGCTCATTTCACTCGATCTTTCCGAGCTCTTGATGTGGAAACATCAAAACGCTTGTTCTCTACAATCTTAGGGGATATAAAGACAACACAAGAGGAACCAAAAACCAAAAGCTTTCGCCCTTTATCTCCTCACCTTCCTGTTTACCAGCCTCAGATGAACTCCATGTTATCGATTTTCAACAGAATCTCAGGGGTTTACTTGACTGGAGTCACTTTCGCCGGCTACCTTCTCTACCTGAAAATGGGTATGATTTGCTTCACCTACCCGAGTTTCTATCAAGTCCTTTACCATGTACAGCAGCAACTTCCGGTCATCACCTCGGTTACTGCATTAGCCGCGCTTTACCATACTATCAAGAGTACTCATTCACTTGTGACCCATCGATGAAGCCGCTTAAGTCTCCAGTAAGAGTTTCGTTGAGATGAACAAGATTAATAAAGAGAGAAGAAACATTTGTCAAACTTTGTCTTGAAAAGATAAGATTGAACACTTGTTTTTTTTTGGATTTTAGGCTTTTTAAGGCAATGTTTGTTTGATTTTCTTTGTTCTCAGACCTTTTTGAAGTGGTTGAAATGATGCAATAAATGTTTGCCAATGTTCTGTTGCTACATTAATCTCTTTTACTACAAGTTTTGTTCATGAAATTCGTTAACTTCAAATCTACGAATTGGTGACAATTATTTTGCATTTTTGTGCTACATCTAATAAATACACTATGAAGTAAATGTCCGATTTTGGTTCGTAATGTTCTGGCTAATTCTACTCATGCTCTTAGTTTCAAAGATAATTACCAGTTAAAATAGTGTTTATTTACCGTGCTGATATTTTAAAATTTTAATGTTACAAAATTAAGAACTTATTTCTGATTTTCATTTTTTTTTAATTATTATTTCTTTGATTGCTATTATATTATTATAATTATTATAATATAAAATAACTTATTTCCTATCTGCTACGAATTTCATATTTCAAATCCTTACGGCAAAAGGAAGACCTTTCCAAATATCTCCAAATCCAATGTGACTTAGGAGCTCTTACCTCTATAACTCCGAGGAATCCTACTCCAATTCCGAACACACAATCTCCTCTCTTATATAAAGCAACCCCTCACAAACAATTTGGTAAACACAATCTGTTTTTTTTTCGCTCGAGCTCTTTCGCATTCCCTGTTCTCTTGCAATCTAAGCTATGTCGGACGATAATGGTAAAAACCCTATGCCGAACGATAAGGACCAAAACCCTATATTCTCTGCTTTCCATAACCTTGGTATCTATGCCAACTATAATAACTATAGAGAAGGAGAGTCCAGCAACATTAACTGCAACAACAACAACCCTACTCTCAACGTTAATTATAACGTTGGTTATATCCCCGCCGCTAACTTCACCGCTCCTCCGCTCACTCCGACGTGGATGACCCCACCAGGTGATCCTTCCTCCAGAAACTCCGGCCAACCCTTCTCTTCTCCTCTGAGTTTTGTGAGCCACGGCATCGACATTAATGATGATAACATACTATCAATGATGACGTGTAAAGAAAGTTACCGTGAGTTCAAAACGTTAGTCAAAAATTTCGGTACCTATCCAACGGCTAAGACTGAGAGGTATTTGTTAAGCATCGGATCAGCGTTGAACAAAAACAATTTCACGTTCCTCAACTTGACTACGACCCAAAATGGCTCAAAAGCTTTAGAAATCCTCCTTAGACGTAGCCCTAGCTTAGACCACATCATATTTTGCTCCGTCTGCCGAAACTTCAGGCAGCTCATGGAAGACAAGTACGGTGTTAGCTTGATCAACTCCACTATTCGAGCCATCGATAAACCACGGAAGGAGAAGCTCTACGAGCTCACGTACAACAACACTCTGGATCTTGCGAAGCTAGAAATCGGATGCATTGCCCTAAACAAGGTGTTTGAAGAGATAAGAGGCAAATATAGAGACCTAATCTTTGGCCGTGTCGCGCAGAACGCGGAATGGTTATCTTTTGACCCCTATGGAACATACGTTGTGCAGAACATTCTGACACTTCAGAACCCGGATGCAACAAACGCAATCGCCGAGAGACTTCGTGGAAATTTCTTCAGGTTAGCGATGAATAGACGGGGAAGCTTTGTGGTGGAGAAGTGTCTGAACTCAGATTTTGCGAGACTCAAAGTGTTGGAGGAGTTTAGAAGAAATGACAAAGAGTGGGTAAGAATGGCGAAAGATGAGCATGGCAACTATGTGGCACAGTGTGCATTGAGAGTGATGAAAGATAAAGGAATGATACCATTGTTGAGAGAGTTTTTGAAGAAGCTAAGGCCTCACTTTGGGGATATGACGATTGGGTATGGGAATAAGACACTGCAAATGATTCGAAATAATTTTGGGGGATGGATAGATCAGTCACCAGACGATCTGAGGAATTTTTGAATTGAGTGCGTTTGATATTTTCAGGGTTTTTTTTATAATGTTTTTTTTTCTGTCTAGTCGATCGTAGTGGTGTTACGGATTTTTGTTTTTCATTGGCATTTTTTTTTCGTGTGTTTAATATTAGAAGAACAATTCCGGGTTGGATTGACTTATGCATTCTATTCTACTTATAATGTTGGGTCAATATGATAGGCCAGGGTACTTTGAATTTTCTTCATTTGTGAAAACAAAACTTTGGGCCGACTTTTCAATCAGTCATTATCCAACCAAATACATTATGGCATCACACCATTTTTTCGATATTATTAACCTGAAACATGTGTGGGTTTAGAATATTTACATATATAATAATATATTAAATTAATATTTTAGAATATTTATATAGATAATCATGAGATAGTTGTCTATTACGAAAAATAATTCTAAAATATTTTATAGACTAAAACAAACAAAAAATATAAGGAAAAAATAGGTAAACCATCCACATAATGAAATTTTAAAAAATTAGAAGAAGAAGATAAAAAATCAAGGTCCATCCACTGGTATTTTCGTCACTTTTTAACCGATTTTGAAAAGCTTATAATGTTGGGTCAAAATTATGGGAAAGGGTATTTTGAGTTTTGGGGGTAAATTAGTTTTCTTGCTTGTTCATTTATTTCTTCTTATATCAAAACAAAATTTGGGACCGACTCCACTAGTAAAAATACGAATTAGACCCAATGTGATTGACATCCATTGATGATGTAAAAGGAAGAAGAAAAAAATTGATAAGACAAATTTGGGAGCAAGGGGAAGGAGGATATCAATTTGAATCCCAGTGACAAAGACAAGATAGCTTTTACATGGACACCTGTTTCTGGATTGAGACATGTAATTAATTTGGCAACAAAATAATAACGACATAGACATTGGATGATGATAATGAAATGATTGTCGCTTAGTTAAATAAAATTGAATGATAATATATGGCAAGAATGGGCTCATATGGATTATTAGTTAGTTAGTGTGAGATCGAGTCTCTTTTAACATCCAATGCTTTCTCACCTTACACCTTTTCTCCCACAACAAATGTCCATCGTATTTAACTTGAATTTTTGGACCCTTTTAAACTATGCAACGAACATGATACAAAATCGAGTTTTAGTTTTAACCAGTGCAAATGAAACCAAATGGATAACTACATTATCAAATTTTTGTTTCAATGTGACTGAATTAAAGATACATAACTATCAACTTATTTGTAAATTGGATAATAATCTTTATACACAACTAATTGGGTGCACAAGAGACGGGAGACGAAAGAAAAGGTCCAAAAGCATACTAAAAGTTAAAAGTTAAAAACAGACTCTCAAAGAAGTTACCAAACTAAAGATATAAAAAAAACATAAAAAGTGCTTCAATTATTCATCAGAATTCTAGATTCCACTTTGATCTAAAACAACTTTTACATATATCATAAAGTTTCTTGAAACGGATAATAATGATCTTTATCTTAACATTTACCTCAATCTCAATCTCACACTCACACTGAATCTGAAACTTTTGGTGCAGCCATGTTAACCACCACTTTTCCATCCGGTCCGGTTCTCAGATCGGTCATACCACTAACCGGTTGACCCATTCCCTGGTATTGCGGCTGAGGCGGAGGCGGTTGCACCATCATGCCTTCCCCAGCCATCGTATAGTACACAGGTTGCCCCATCTGTGAATACGACTCCTGTAAACCCATTGGTGGACCAACACTAGTCATAACTTGTGGACCACCTGAATACGGTGGCTGTGGTTGAACCACGTTGTAACCTGGCTGGTTCTGCTGCTCCATGTATGCATCAGGATGATGAATTCGCTGAACAGTTGGGTAATGGCCTTGGTTTCCCTGTGTCGTCGGTGGTCTCATGACGCTGTGGTATAATGTCCCTGGAGATGGAGATTGAGCTGGAATCATGTATACTTGTTGCTCCGGTAGATTCGTTGATGTTGTTGTGTAGATGTTCCCTGGAATGTTGTTGTTGTTGTTTCCTTGCCAGTAGCCAATCGGAGGTTGTTTATTCGTCGTCGGCGCCGGATTTTGAGCGTATGTTGGAGAGAAGTATCGTCCCGTTTCCATGAGTCCTTCTTCACTCTTTCTTCTGTACATAGCCTCTTGCTGTTGTTGTTGACGAAGCTGATTCTGATGTATAGCCTCTTGTTGTTGTTGTTGATGCAATTGATTCTGATGAAGTATTTGTTGTTGGTGTTGCTCTTGATCTCTGATTTGAATCCTTTGAAATTCCTGGATTTGTCTTTGAATCTCCGCCGGATTTACGCTGAGTTCCGGTTGTATCATCCGTTGATCTACGAAAATCGGTGGTTCAAGCACCACCGGTTCCGGTACCGTTCGAGGCACTTTTACTGGCGATGCTGGAGTTGGAGCTGCTTTCTCTGATCCAAATAAGAAATCAGCATTACTCGGAGGAGCGGTGACGGATTTCTCTGATTCAGGTCGGCTAGGGATTGGATTTAACGTATCCCGATCCGATTTGGTCGAACCTTCAGAGCCAAATCCGCCGGAAATGGAAGAAGACGGGAAGAGAAACAAACGCATCCTAGCTGGCTTAGAGGACATACGAAGCAACCGATCGTACTCATGCATCATGTGCTCGAGATCGTCATCGTTAGTCACAGAGATCAACGCATCCAGATCTTCACCTGGAAGCTGATACTTGAAAGAGATTTCTCCGCCGCCATCACCGACGTTTCCGCCACAGACGGCTGAGATCTTCGATACCAAAGCGGGAAATCTGATGCCACGATCGACGGACATGATTTTGGTATCGCCGTTTACATAGGTAAGTTGGTTATCGTGTGGACGCGGCTGGATCTTGCCGCCATAGCTGCACATGAACTTCACCTTGTAGCTCTGCTGCTGTTGGTCCTCCCATGGCGGCGGGTTTTCAAACTCGACGTCACGAGATCTTGGCGACGAATCAGCTGAATCTGGATACGAGTTGTACGAGAATTTATCCATTTTGCGATATGTTTGAAATTGTTCTCCTCTTTTCTTTTCTTTTTCTGCTTAATCCAAAAATGAAATCTTGAATTGGTTGTTAAGTAGAAACTTGAAAAAATGCAGAGGACTAGTATGTAGTTGTTTAATCATGGGGATGGTGGGTTTTGGAATGCTAACGTGACAGTTTAGTGTTCGTGGTTTTGGCGTGAAGTCATTGATTTATTACACGTGGCAGTTAAATACAGGTTAATATTGATAAGATTGAGGTGACGAGGCTGTGACAATAGCTAAAAGTCATGGATTAGATGGACTTTTGCGGCAGTCTGGTGGGGGCCAGTTAGTGTTAAGTTGCGTGCGTAATCGTTGATTACATTGATATGCTAGAGTAGGCCATAGTTTTGAGCCTTTTGAGTTTTGCCTATCACTAATTAATTAATTAATCACCATTTAAGTCATAATTAATTAATCAAATTCAAAGGCGTTGCTCTTTGTTCCTTAATAATGTCTGAATAAATCTATATATTTTCTGAAAGTCACCATTTAGGAAATTCACGTGATCTTCGCTTCAAACTTTCATTTTATAATTTCATACTATTATTATAAATTTATAATTTTACAGATTCAGCATCCCAAAACAAACACAATCGCAATCATTCTCTTTTTATCTTCTCGGATTCAAAAGAAGAAGAAAAAACAATAAATTAGTGAAACAATTAAATGCAACGTAGATTATTGTTCTAACTAAGAGAACCAAGATCCAATCCAGTTCTTGTAAAAGAAGAGATGGCCTTGTTCACATAAATTATTGAGCTGAAACAATAAGAGTACTTTGAATCCTAAGCGAAGTACCAAATCGTTCAAAAGTATAATTGTCTGCATGCTGCAGCTGAAGTCTCAGCAGGACAATAAGGGCATTTGAATCTGCGATAAGGGCAGTTCTTGCTGAGTCTCGTGATAGATTGCTTGGAAATAACATGACGACAAGGCATCATCATTGGCGGGTTTTCTTCACTGCTCTGATATCTACTCACCGGACAAACAAAAACTGAAACTCATTCCCTAGATCCAGAGGAACCGGAAGCTGTTTCATCGCTTGCCATTCTTGTTTCTTCAAAGCCATTACATCAACCAGCTTTAAAAGCGTCGGTAAGCTCTCTAAACCCGCAGATAATATGGGAAATTATATGGCTGATCAAGAAGATGGTAATATTCCTTGGTTAGCTTGTTGGTTATCTTGTCCCAACGTGATGGAGAAACGGACATTTCTCAAGTGATCCAATCCATACCAAACAAGCCATAAGCTTTTGTATCTCTTTTACGTGGAGTGAAGAGTATAGCGGAAAATGGGTTCTTGCATACTTCAAAGAACCATCACGGTTTCCTTCTCTTAACATATCACAGAACTTCAAACTTATGAGTTTCAGCTCCAGCTTTGAACCATTATGCTTCAGCTTTTCGCGGTTTGCAGAGATCCATCTCAGTGCAGGCTCAATGTTTCTGAGTTTCATCGACTCGATTAATTGGTGGATCTCTAATGACTGAGATCTCAACTCGGGTTCTTCCTCTTCTGCAGTCTCCTTAATCAAACAGTCACCAACTTCGAACAAGCCTTATCGGTAAAAATGGTGGATAAGTATCTTATTTACTAAGCGGATATCGGAATCAATGCTTCTGCAAGCTCGAGATATATCAGGATGATAAGAACTCTCAAGAATTTTCCCAAACTTGCCTAGACTCAAGTTGGTTTCCTTTTGTGATTTTTGAAGCCGGATAATCGGTAAAAGAGCATCAAGCTTATGCCTTAACTCGGTTAGAACCGATTTAGGTTCTACTCCATCGTTATTATCTAAATTTTGCATTTTTAATACTCGAGAAGATCCTGCGATTCTCGATTCATCGAATTTGCCCTAAACCCAGAATAGAAAAACAAAAGCAATGATTCACCAATCACAGAATATATGGTTCTACACTAAAATTGCAGAGCTTGCAACAATCATCAAAGCAATAGTTTTACACTTTTTTTTTTGGCAAAAGTGTGACTCTTTCAAGTCCACAATGATATTTTGATCAATATAAAATCCAACAAAATAAGAAATGAAATTGGTAGTGAAATAGAAGAAATGGGAAGATGTGGCGTACCGGAAAGGCGACTGAAAATTTCGATTTTACCTTGAGAAACCAAAAGCCATTGAAAGAGGAACGAAACGAAATCATGAAATTCGAGGGAGATGATGAATATATAGAGATGATTGGCATGGCGTTTTCAAAGACGTTCCCAGCCTAATCAATGCGAATCAAAATTTGTTAAGATAGGTTTCTGGAAACATGGAACTACTTTTTTCATTTTCAACCCCAAGCATTATCTAGCTATAAAAAATAATATTTTTTCAAAATTCGTCTACTTATAAAACCTATATAATTTCCCAAAAAAATACAAATATATTACAGTATCTTAACGTATAACAGTTATTTTTAAAATATTTTATAAAAATTTCTCATTTTTCTAGTTTTACTTTTACCGATCTATTAAAGTACGACCATTTCTCATCTAACAAGTGAACCAACTCTTTTGCCATTATTTTTACCGTCTCAAATATACCGTTCAATGGCTCATTGCTGACGGCTTTACCAATTGGTGTTACCAATGAGATGATATTTGGTAAACGATAGCCACGATGTGAGGCATTGGGTTTGTTAATTTGTCTTTACTTTTACCTCTTTTTTTTTTGTTTCATCGTCGTACTTCAATTGCTTTCTTCTTTCTTCGCATTTGAGTACTGTTCTGTTGTAGCGACACTAAGAAACAGAGAAAATGAGAAAGCTTTTCATTCTCGTCTTATATCTATTGAGCATCTCCTCTATACATGCTTTTACGGTCGTGAAGTATCTTCCTGGTTTTGAAGGTCCTCTTCCTTTTGAGCTCGAGACTGGGTAACAAGTCCATCTCTTTCGTCTACTTTGTCAAAAATCCAAAGAAACATAACATATTAGAACTACTTAATAATCTCTAACATGTCTCTTTCTTATTTTGCATGTGGGTTTTACTAAGAAGATATGTGAGTATTGGTGAATCTGGAGATATTGAGTTCTTTTACTACTTTGTAAAATCAGAGAGAAATCCAGAAAATGATCCTCTCATGATCTGGCTCACTGGTGGCCCTGGCTGCAGCTCTATTTGTGGTTTACTCTTTGCAAACGGTAACGAATCTCCATTTTTTTAATTAGGTAATGAGTCTTGTTAAAATATAGTTTAATTGATGTATGTCATGTTTGTTTATTTGTGCCACCTTGAACTCCCATTTTGCAGGAGTAAGACAAGTCTTTAAGTTTAAGTTTATTGTTTTTTTTTTCTCAGGTCCATTAGCTTTTAAAGGGGATGAGTATAATGGGACAGTGCCTCCTTTAGAGCTAACATCTTATTCATGGACAAAGGTGAGATATTACACCAGTGATTTTTTATGATTCTCTTCTCTAATAACAACATTTTGAACCTTATATATATTATATATATATATAGGTGGCTAACATTTTATATTTGGAATCTCCTGCCGGTTCTGGATTTTCTTATGCAAGAACTCAGCGTGCTTTTGAGACAAGTGACACCAAACAAGTTCACCAGATTGATCAATTCCTTAGGAGTGTTAAGTGTTTTTTTTTTTGGTTGCAGTTTTTGATGAATTTTATTATGTAATTGTTTCTTTCTTTTGTAAAGTGACTTTATTCTAATTACTTGCAGTGGTTTGTGGATCACCCAAAGTTTATATCGAATCCATTCTACGTTGGTGGAGATTCATATTCCGGGCAAATTGTTCCAGCAGTTGTTCATCAGATTTCACTTGGTACTCTATTTAATTACCACCTATGCTTGTCGTTTAGATAAAAGTTTTTTTAATCACATTTTTACAATATGAAAACAGGAAATGAGAAAGGCCTCACACCACTCATAAATCTTCAGGTATTAAATATAAGTCTATTCCCTCAATTTTATAAATACCAATGATTCGGATGAGACTAATAACTTCTTAAACTTGAGAAGGGATATGTTCTTGGAAACCCTGTGACAGACCTAAACCTTGAATCTAACCATAATATTCCATTTGCTCATCGGATGGGACTTATTTCCGATGAGCTCTATAAGGTACTCTTTATCTCCATCATCATCATCATATATATATATATATATATATATGTGTTGAGACATTTGGTTACAATCTTTTTCCATTACTTTTTGCAGTCACTTGAAAGAAGTTGTAAAGGAAAATTCTTCAACGTAGACCCGAGTAATGCAAAATGCTCAAATCATCTTTTAACTTTTGATCAGGTAAAGAACTTATACCACACCATCACTTGAGTATCTATCTAACTGGATTGCATTTTCACAAACTGACTTGTCTCTTTGTTTTTGAGTTTATAGTGTATCTCAGAAATATACAAAGAGAACATTTTGTTACGAAACTGCAAAGTAGATTACGTCATGCCAGACAAACCACAAACCGTACCAAACATCAGAACCGCTAGAAGAAGAGAACTGAAGGAGTTTTCAGGAAATGATTCATCATCATTGCCACCTCCTAGCTGCTTCGTAACAATTCTCTTTTACTTGTTCATTATTTTCTATTTTTTATGGGTCTGAAAATATCTGATTTCTTACATTTTAATATCATCTTCTCAGACTTATAAGTATTTTCTGTCTGCCTTTTGGGCAAACAATGAAAATGTACGCAGAGCTCTAGGCGTGAAGAAGGTACCTTTGTGAATTTCTTTTGGTTGGTTCTAGACAAAACATAATAGAATGTACAAAAAATCTCTGATTACATGTTAATCTGATGCAGGGACTAGGAAAATGGAATCGATGCAACATCCAAAACATACCATATACATTTGATATGCACGATCCATTTCTGTATCACGTGAACAATAGTATTAAAGGCTTCCGCTCTCTCATCTACAGGCAAGATTAATATTTTTCGATGCGTCATTTGTTTGATTTTAGCAATTTTTTCTGTTCTTTGAGATGGTAAGATGTATATTTTTCATTGATTGATTTTAATATTTATATTCAAAACTCTTCAGTAGACATTCTCAATATTTGGAAGTTTTGGAACAGTGGTGATCATGATATGATGGTACCTTTCTCTTCAACGGAAGCATGGATCAAAGCTCTCAACTATAGCATTGTTGATGAGTGGAGACCTTGGATGATGAGTAGCATTCAAGTTGCAGGGTAACCAAAAAACAAACCATTGTTTCCAACTCCATTCTCATCAATTTCTTTATCTTTAAAGAAACTCTGTTGTTATTTGTGATTGTAGATATACAAGGACTTACGCCAACAACATGACATTTGCAACCATCAAGGCAATACTTTCTAAACCCTTTGTTTCTTTTTTCTCTCAAAGCTTCTGCATGAAAAAAAAATGTGATATATATATTTTTTCTTGAATGGTTTGCAGGGAGGAGGACACACTGCGGAGTATAGTCCAGATCAATGTTCACTTATGTTCAGAAGATGGATTGATGGAGAACCTCTGTAGATTCTCGCTTACTTATCTCTATCTCTTTGTTGTTTGTTCTCATTGAAACTAATGTCCATAGATCCTGTTTCATGTTTCAGTTTAATATTTCCAAAGCAGAATGTCTTTTATTATTCTTCAATCATCATCAACGGTGAAAAACAAGATTACAATGTTTAGATCTGTTTTGAAAGAAAAACAAGAATGATGTAGAACTCTGGAGTTTGCTCGTTATTCGAGTTCATAATTGGGCATTGCAAGATATGTTCAGAAAAGTGAAAGGTCTCCAGCATCAACTGATCTCTTCACAAGTTTAGCCCACGATTCATTTGTTTCATGGATGATCTTCAAAGCATACTCCTGTAAAAAACAAACCAAAAGTGTATAGCTCCTCTCAGTTTCAGTACCAAACATAAAACAGCACCACAAGAGAGAATTAATAATAATAAAAAAAAAGAACTTACTTTGTTTGCTGGTTTATCTCCAAGACCAAATCTGTTAGCAGGCTTTCCATCAGGGATCTTGTAGTCTCTAAACCAGTCTCTAATGGCTGTTAGTGTACCCTGAACATCAGATTTAGTGTTAAAAACAAAAGTCATAGAAGGCCTGAGTATTTGTTTTTTTGTTTTCGCATGAACATATGGGGATTGGTTTCTACTATAATTAGCTCGTACCGGGAAATGTTTCTCAACATCATCAACATCATTCACAAGATGAGCTTTTGGATCATCCAAAGAAATGGCAACAATCTTCCAGTCTAGCTCTCCTTCATCAATCATAGCTAAAGCAGCTAAAGGCTTGATTTTTAGAACCTCGCCTATCTTCCTTTGGGTTTCACCAATCTCAACCACATCAACTACAAATCCAAACCAAGATTACATCAGCATATTATTTTTGTTCCAAAGTGATAACACATTCCATAAGATAAAGAAAAAAGAGCATCACAGATTCACCTGGATCGTTATCCCCAAAAGCTCCTTCAACTTCAGAATTTGCCTGAGATGGATCTTCCCATGTCTGTGGAAGTAACCCATAGTTCCAGTTTATGTTGTACCTGGATAAAATCCAGTCCATAAGTCATTGATTCCACAGTCTATAACAAATCGTAACTCCAAAAATGGGCAAACTTGTCATTAATGGATGATGAAACCTCTAAAGATTAGGTTACAAAGCAAAACTCAAAAAAAAAGAAGAAGAGAAAGCTATTTACTTACGGATAATATCTGAGCTTTCCCTTCTTAGTGTCTTGTTTAATAGGAGTGAAATCTTCATCAGTAGCAACCTCCATTTTAGCTTTTGACTCTTTAGGTATTTCAACTATAAAGTTGAAAACTCCATCTCCTAAGGTCAATGGTATATCATGCCATGGAGAAACCTAAACACAAATGCATATAATCCTTATAGAGTCTTTATAAAAAACACAGAACAGGGTGATGAACCAAAAAGCATTTCAGTTAACATTCAAATGTAGATCTTTAGAAACATTGATTGAGTCTCAGACAAGATTTCTTCATTACTTGCCAAACCTAACCACAAGAGAGGTATTCCAAATAACAATGTGATATATACCCAAACCTCAGAATTTAGGTAAAGAAACAATCCACTTCTTCAACCAAGCTTGAACAAACAGAACAGAGTGATGAAGCAAAAGCATTTCAGAGCAAATTCACAATGCAGGTCTTTAGAAAATTGATTACACAATCTCAAAGAAAATTTCTTCACTATGATCCGTAACCAATTTAACCAGAGTATTGCAAAATAACAATGTGAAAGACCCACAAACTCAGAATTTGGTAAACAGAGAATCCATTTCCTCAATACTTTCCAATTAAACCAAGCTTTGATTTTGAACACACAGAGACACAAAACGGACAAGTCAGAAACAAAAAAAAGTACCTTCTTTCCGGAACCATCGAGGAAGAAAACCCGATAATCTAACGTTTCAGGTTGACCTTCTTCATTAACCTTAACCTGAGGATTGTATATGGCACTGCACGAGAAGGGTCTTTTGGATTTCAACACCAAAGCTCTTCTGCTGAAGCACGGAGCGCCAAAACCGCCGAGGGATTTCTTCGTCGGCAGAACGAAAGCTCGCTTGGCGAGGAAACACGAGGTGGTTTGGGTTGCCGCCGCCGCAGCAGTAATCACTCTTGTGGCTGCCATTACTGTGGGAAGATTGAAGATGGTTGCCTTTCGTTTCACTCGTTAGCTCTCTTTTATTCTTCTCATTGAGAAGACAAAAAAAAAACGAATATATAGATCACGTGCGTTCTGTGGAGTAGGTATGACCAACTTTAATTAATCCAAGCTCGAAGTAACATTTGTACAAATAAGAGTCCTCTTCGTCGTTACATAATTCTTCTTCATATAGATAGATATAGGATCTATGGGACAATTACTTATAAGAATATTTTGTGCAACAGCCTTTTCCTATCTGATAGAAAAGGATTTTATGATCCTGAACTGATCTTACCTGGAATCGCGAATCCCAAATTTGTCTATAAAGAACCGATTTAATTGTATTAGTGTCTATAATTAATTTCTTTCCACCTATACAAGAAAATTGTTGATAAAACTGCAAAATAGCATTTTCTTTTGACCCAGTATAAGTAGTAAAAATTTGGAACATTTAATGCCAAGGTTTCGTGGTGTAGTTGGTTATCACGTCAGTCTAACACACTGAAGGTCTCCGTTTCTATCAAATCCATAGATAAAGTACGTTGACAAGGTCACAGAGTACACAACGTGATAAGGAATATACAAAGTTGAAGAAGCAGAAGGAGACAAAGGCATGACGAGTACATGATTTAGGAAGATCTTATTATTGTCTCTCTGATTATTCTCACTTTCATTTTCTGATGAATTCGACACCTTTCTGAATACTTCCGGCTAGTTCTGCTTTTGCTTTCTCCAGACCAATCCTGCAGAAAGCCAAAGGCTTAGAATCATAAAGTTTGATGATGAGACAAGTATTTTGAAGAGAGTTTCATACCTTTCGTATTCGTTTAAGGGTCCAAGCTGGTACACTTCCTCTGCTCCTGTTCGACCAAGACGCACTTTGGTTGCAAAGAAAGCTAATTCTGTCACCTTTGATGAATTGCCATTACAAATCAAAAGCGTTAAAGAATGAAAAGAGAAGATTTTCATTAAAAGATGAAAAAAAAACTGAAAGTCTTTTCAAGATTCACCGGTGAAGCAACGAAAGAGCATTCTACGACATTCGCATCACCTCTTAACCCTCGTAGGCAAGCATCTGCAAACTTGGCTGCAGCATATGCCTGTAGCAGTACATTCACATGGTGATTTAGGACACTGTTCCAGAGATAAACAAGTGTTATGATGATTTCTTAAAGTGATTTGGTTTGGTTTTACCATTGAAAGTGTTGCAGATCCAGCACCAGCTTTTGCCTCCACAACTTCAGTTCCACCATTTTGAATCCGGTTTGTGAGGTACTCAATTTCTGAAGGTGTGAAGCTGCTGGGAGGTTTAACCTGATTAAAAAAAATTATGCAAAACCAATCAATTAGCAGAGAAGCTGATGTAATGGAGATGAGCTGTGATTTCCATTTATATAAAACCTGTGACAAGAGTGGCAAAATTGTGACTCCGGCGTGTCCCCCAACGACTGGTACATCGACTTCTCTTGGATCAAGGCCAAGAACTTCTGCCTGCACAAGATTGAAAAAAAGATCAAATCTTGGTGATTGAAAAGTCAATAATACCAAGTGGAGTGAGGAATCATCATAAGACATTATTATTACCACAAATGTCTTGGCACGAGCAACATCGAGTGTAGTTACTCCAAGCAGCTTCTTAGGGTCATAAGTTCCAGCTTTCTTGAAAACCTCAGCCGCAATGGCGACAGTAGAGTTCACAGGGTTGCTAATCAAGTTGACAATAGCATTAGGACAGCATTTGGCTACACCTTCACATAGTGTCTTAACAATCCCAGCATTGATTTTAAACAGATCATCACGGGTCATCCCTGGTTTCCTCGGTACACCGGCTGGTATGATCACAAGATCCATACCCGTTAGCGCGTCCTCAAGCTGCTTCGGTCCCAAGAATCCATGGACCTAATGATGACTCAAATCAATCAAGAGTGATCAATACACATTCATTTGCAAGAAAAAGTAATCTTATGACAAGTTGCAAGGTTGAGAGGTTTCTTACAACAGCTCCAGTGTCCATATGGCTGACGTCAGCTGTGACGCCAGGAGCATTGACAACATCGTAGAGATGAAGTAAAGAGACAAGAGGGTTCATCTTCATCAACAAAGCTAAAGATTGTCCAATTCCACCTGCGGCTCCAAGAATTGCTACTTTGAATCCTGGATTCCCACCTTTCGCTCTGCAATTTTCTCGTCCCATTACTGAGTTCTTCGCCTCCATCTAATGATCGATCAATCACGAAGAAGAAAAACTTTTCACTTTCAGTCCTAGAAGGCTTCGATGGAGAAAACATATCAGAAATCTTCAGTTACTAGAAATGAAAGTTCACTGATAGAAACGAACGTCAAGTTCGTGACTAAACAAAAGTTTTGAGTCTTGATGAAAAACAAAGAACTTTGATGAATCTGAGACAAGATCAGTTTTGTTTGAGAGTGAATACAAACTACTACTACTGGTTTTAGAACAACCAATGATTGAAGAATCAAAGAAGATAACTTGACCAAGAAGCAAAAGTAAACAAAACCTGAGGAGTGAAAGAAGGTTGAAGATGAGCTGATATCCTAGCAATCCTTTGGTTGGCACATCCACGAAGCTCCATTTTTATGTTCCTCTTTTTTCTCGTGTTAGAAAGCTGTTAAAAGAGTTTTAATTTGTATCTCAGAGAAGCGAGATGACTTAAAATTATAATATGACATAAATATTTGTCTTCTTTTGTAAATTTTTATTATAAGAATTTGTGTGGAAAGAAGTGTTGTTCATTTGTAGGAAGCCTTCCTTATCCCTTTATCTTCAAGTTGCTCCTCTTGACCGTTGTGGCTCTCAAAATTTCCGTAGAAATTTTTTTAGATGAAGTTATAAATTGTAGATTTGAGTTTGACAATTTGTATTGGTCATTAACTGATTATAAAGAAGCCCACCAAAGGCCTATAACTGAGCAGTCTGAGCTCATTGGTATGATTTGATTCCACCCCTATCTCATTCAGTTTCGGATAAATGCTTCCGGTTTAATTTGGTTCAAACACCCTGAAGTGGAATAGATAGTAAACTGCAACGTTTGTTTATTAACCGGGAAGTGGTTTGACCACTGATCCAGCAAGCTGCGATTTATACTACATAATTTTCAACAAAATATTCAAGAAACAATACTGTACTTGGGTTCTGAGTCATCGGTTTAGATGACAAAGAGCAACATAACCGGTCACAAACAAAAAAAAACCCAAAGCGATCCATGAAATATACAAACTACAAAGGTCCCCACATATTCTAAACACATTTTACAGCTTTTACACAATGCTTTACACAGGTTTGTGCTGAGAAGGTAACACTTGACCAATACTGGCTTCAGTTTCGATCCATGGAGCCACCAAGTAAAGACATTATTAGCCCGCTGCCGTGAACTCGCTCCTCTGGAACCATAAAGTCAAAGAGGTTTCTTTCTCCTTCATGTGAATTACTTGGAGATTTCAGTTTCATTGATGAAGGTACAAGAACCTGCATTGGTATCATCATCTTCTTCTTCTTCTGTCTTTTCTCAAACTGCATTCGATCAACAGAAACAGTATAATCAGAGACAACACTAACTCCAGACTGAGAATGATCAGAAGCAGAGCCAACAACAAGGCCGCTGAAGAGTCCAGGTCCAATCAAACCGCTCTTGCTTCCATCTCCTTTCTCCCGAGACATAATAGTGTTATGTGCAGCGCATAAACCGCTCTTTCCTCTAGCGAATTTCTCGCATTTCCCATCTTCCCAAGAACATCGTTTCCCACCACCATGAGCTTTACAGAAATCAGTACTACCTTGAGCACTCTTCTCACAATCAGCAATCTTACAACGTTTCCCACCACCATGCTTAACACAACAGTCAGTGCGACCACGCGCACTCTTTGTACACCCTGCCACAGCACATCTTTTCCCACCACCATGAGCAACACAGAAGTTAGTCCCACCATGTACGCTTTTAGAGCAAATCCCACCTCCATCAGCGAGACAACGTTTCCCACCACCGTGTGCTTTACACAGAGGAGTACTTCCTTCTGCTCCTTTGCTACATCCCGAGAATATGCAGCGTTTCCCGCCTCCGTGAGCTTTGCAGTAGTTAGTATTTCCTTGAGCTCCTTTCTCACAACCTGAAAGAAACTGACAACGTTTTCCACCACCGTGTGATATACAAAGACCAGCTTGTCCTTCAGCACTTCGTGTACAGCTTTCGACATTACATCTTTTGCCACCACCGTGTTTGATGCAAAGGCCTGATTTTCCACGGGCTGCTTTGCCACATCCTTCAGGGAACTCACAACGTCTTCCACCACCATGGGATATGCAGAAATCTGTTTTTCCTTCAGCGCTTTTCGTGCATCCCAAGTGTTCACATCTCTTCCCTCCACCATGGGTTTTGCAAAAAGTGGTTTTACTCTCTGCACCCTTGTTGCAGCCTGGTTTTTGGCATCTCTGTCCTCCTCCATGGCTGATGCAGAGCCCTGAGCCTCCTCGAGCTCCCTTCACACATCCCATAAATTTGCATTTCCTCTGGTTGCTAGTTCTCTGTTGTACAGAGAAGGTTGTGGAAGGTGATGACTCTAGGCTCACTTGTGAATGTATGCTGGTTCCAAAATGATTAAGTTGTTGCATCTGTGAAGAGTTTCTAACATTTGGATCTAAGAGAAGTGATGGCATGTAGCCACCTGATCTCTTTGAAGAAGTAGAACCTTCATCAACAACAGGAATCATACGATGTCTACCATTATTGATAGCAACTCGGGGCGTAGTAATCTCTGTATACGTCGAAAATGAACCATCAAGTCCACTGAAAGTGTCTATGCTTACAGCAGGAAGACCAAGTTGCAGAACTGAATCACCGAGTTCTTGAGTGAATCCAGAAACAGAATCTTCGTTCTTGTTATTAACCCCAACACTAAAACCGTATGAAGCTGATGTTGGACCCAATCCAAGGACCAACCGGCAGCCATCATCAGTGCAATTAGAAACATCGGAACAAAATTGGTTTTGAGATCCCTCAAGGCATTTCAGGCTAAGAGCGGTGTCACCCATATTGATACCGGTGGCATTAGAGAAATGAACAACACCGTCGTTCAAATTCATATGAAGGTATATGAAAAGGATATCGATGAAAGAGAACTCCCAAAAAAACTATTAATTAGCACATGACACTTGTTGCTATAAGCATATATTGAGCAACTTGAGAAATGAAGAGCTTCCGCCACTCACAAAGCCCGAC
Organism: Cardamine chenopodiifolia; assembly: GCA_963922655.1. Classification (NCBI taxonomy): domain Eukaryota; kingdom Viridiplantae; phylum Streptophyta; class Magnoliopsida; order Brassicales; family Brassicaceae; genus Cardamine; species Cardamine chenopodiifolia. The sequence goes on along the minus strand of OZ000464.1, from coordinate 15,045,773 downwards.
GTATCTGCCCTGTCCATCTTCAAGAATGGAAAAAAGAATTATTCTGCTGGTGTAACACTGTCAACAGAAGAATATTTTTTGTAGATTATCACATCAGCAGAAGAGCAATGATCTTTGTTGAAGTATGCTGCTTTTGAGAATTTTCTACAGGACCTGAAAAGAAATCCAGAAAGCATGCAACTTGATAGTTAACGAGAAGAGTAAAGAACATTGTATTGGAGAAAAAATCTGACCGAGACCAAAAACAATCAAGGGGATTGACTATAGTCATAAAAAGTAAGCATTTGACGTTAGGAGAACAAGATTGGAAGCTAAGTACTCTGACTGAGACAGAGACCAAGAACCAACCAAATGACTTTTGAGCAGTAAGGTACGATGAAACTGTATATCTTTACTTGTATATAATTCACACAAAAAAAAAAATTAGTCAATGGTAATCAATGATATCATCACAAACTCCAAAGTAAAAAAAAATTGTTTATAATAAAATATTTCATTAGAATCATAACTGAAGATTCAAACACAAGATCCCAAAATCTGAGAAAATATTTGTTTACAGAGGTTTGACTTGGAAGATCGATTATTGAAAGCAGGAGAAAAAACCAGAAGAGATTAACTCAGCCTAATATCAGAAAGTTTCTGAAGAAGCCAACAAAAAAAAAACCTAAAGCACTTTGGACAAGAAGAAGAAGAAGATCTAAAAAAGACTCATCATGTAATGCAAATTTCACATAACACAGATTTCATAAACGGAACTGAAGACAAAACAAAGTCTAAAGATAGCAATAAGTGTCAGAAAACACCCTAAATTGAGAATGGAACGGTTGAAGAACAAGTGGTGGAAATAACTCAAATCAGAAGGCTTAATTTATAAAAAAAAAAAAAAAGTAGACATTCATTATTAACTCATGAATTCCGATTAAGCAAACGAATGAGAAAATAAGACGTACGGTGAGTGAGAGCAGAAAGAATCAAGAAAGCCAATTCAAAACCTGGTGGATCTGAAACTCAGGCTCTAGATAGAATTCAAGGAGAAAACAAGAAGAGTTGAGGAACAAAATTCAGAAACAGGTGTCGAGGAAAGGACGAAAAAGATTATTGGCAAACAAAACGATAGTGTAATTATTTTATACGGGTCAGTTTTTTTCTCCGACACGAAGTACCTAAACTACCCTCTGTCTTTGTCCGGTTCTGATGGGGGAGAGAAAAGCGCTTTTCTTGAAAAGCCCGGTTTGCCCTCGCTCTGATTGGGTATTTGACATTATACAATTTAAAATTTTGGTAATGGAAGCTGTCACAGAAGCCAACTTGGGTCAATCACGAAATTTGTATAGACAATAACATTTTGTGATCAATGATTCTGGAAGGTTTGAAAATATTGACATCCGAGAGTTGTATTAAAGTCTCATACACAGTAACATGATGCAAACAGCGTTTTCATTTGAAGAATCAGAATGTAAACACTAAAAAAAAATCTTACTTTTATCAAAAAAAAAAAAAAATCTTATTTGACTTATGAATCCTCTACACGAGTATCTCCACCCTTATAGCAACGGCAATTAGGCTTCTTGCTCCACAACTCCAACAAGACATTTCTCAAGTAAGATATCAAAATTGACCCAAGCATGGTATTTCTTGAACAACGACGTACCGTCTCTCCCAACTGCTTTCATAAGCATATCAACACCTCCAGGATGAAAATTCATATAAGGCGTTATGTTGTACACGCGACCTTTCAAAACAGTCCACATCGAATCTCCTGATCGGTGCTTCTTTACTTCATCCATTGAAATACGTCTCGCGTTTGACTCTCCCTTCAGGTCTGCAAGACAAATTTAACGTTTTCATGTAACACAACAAAATGTAATATTAGGGAAAAGAAGACCAATAAAGAGAGCTTTACTTACCAGCAAGATCGGGATGAGTTCGTGTAAGTTTCAACCAATCCATTTGGCTATAACCTTTTTCAAATGGAACTTTAGTACGAATTATAGGCATTCTTGGAGTTTTAAAATTATCAGATGATTCATTGGACTGCTTATTCGAAGATGAAGAATCAATCACCGTGAAAGACAAAGAACCTCTTGTCTTTTCCTTTGGAGGAAGAGACTTGTCTTTACACATAAGACAATTGCTTTGTTGATCGAATCCATCTTTAATGGTAATACTGCCCACATTTGATGCAAGATCTTTGCCCTCAACAACATCTTCACTATCTGGTGCCACAACCTTCAAAATGGAACAAACCAAGAATCAAATCATAAAGTATAAAACTTTCATGTTTCATAAACTCTGAAAAGGCCTGAAGAAATGAGTGGAAACTCACCTTTGCGAATGTGAAATCATCATCTTTGGTAGTATCCATCTTGAGCTAAAAATGAGCTTCGAGTAATAAGTTTTCAAACAACCTGCACCCAATTTGTACCAGTTAGAAACAAAACCTAGAGCTTCTCTAACGCACTCTGGGGAAGAAGACGAAGATCTAAAGCAAAGACTCATCATATATTTCGATTCTCTACAAACTTCACATAACAAAGACGCTGCTTTAGGGATAATTAACCAAAATTCAATAGCCCAGAGAAAGCAAATAACATAACTCTAAAATAGCATGGAAAAATTGAAGAACAAGTGATGGGGATTCTTAAAGTCAGAAACTTTAATTTCAAACAGCCATGCAATTCTGATTCATGAATCCAGATCAACAACAACAACCGAGAAAATAAACAAGGGAAATCAGATGTACAGTGGATAAAAAAATAATAGAATTGAACTAGAAGAGAATTGAAGACCTGGTGGATCTGTCTGGCTCCAGACAGAATCGAAGGAAAAAATAACAAGAAAGAGCGAAGACAGAGATCTAATTGGCAAAAGGATTCTTATGACTTATGCGAATGGACGAGAGTCATGTTCTTCCCTGGCTTCTGGACTCGAAATACCAAATTCGAATCGGTTTTGTATTGGGGTTGTTGGGGATGAGTAGAACCGAGTAATTTTCGTCCGGTTCAGGTGAGAAATATATTTTACATTAAACATTATCACGGTTAATTAACCACCAATTAAAATTAAAAAAAATTAGATAATAATATATCAACTAATATTTATTTTACCGTTAACAGTTAGGATTATTAACAATTACAATTAAGATTATTAACGATTACAACTATTAATTATATTTGTACAGTTAACAGTTATAACTGTTAATTATTTTATACAGTTTTTTTTAAAAAGGTTTTTCATTAATAAAAGATTGTTAAAGGTTATTTTATACGGTTTTTCATTATTTTATACAGTTAAAATTAAAAATATAATAATTACGATTCAAAATACGATTACGGTTGGTTAGATTTTATCCATTCTAGTCTACATGTGTCCTTTAGTTGGGGGTTTGTGCAAAGTCGAAGTCTTATATTGGTTTTGTTCGGTTATCTCGGCTTCTTTATTTGGGTTGGCTGAGAAAAACTAATTAACTCAATTTCTGTTGGAAAGGATGCTAATGCGAATGAATGAAGTAGGCATAGATAGAGGATACTATCATGTGTACACGATAACAAAATTAGTTTAAACACAAAATCACTTTTAAATGAAAATTTTGGCTGAAGCTATCGATGTGAGGTTACAAATTACAATGCCATCACTAATAACGAGAAGAGATTGAATCCAGCCCCCTTCTTTCTGATCCATTCATTTTTGCAAGCCCAGAACGTTGCCTTGTTGGTACCAGGTTTAACACATTCACCATAAATCTGATCCAAATGGAAAATGGATATGTTAAATCTCAATTAATTCAATCCAAAAATGGACACCAATTTAAAGAAATTCTATTTAGAAAAGAAAATCACTTCAAAAATAGAAACGTTAATCCAATCCATCTCGGATCCCGGAATATGTTCACATTCGGTGACCAAAACGTTAAACCAGCTAATCCCAGATTGTGCATTGCCCTCGCCTCCGTAGATACAACCTTAATCCAATCCATGGATACAAATTTATCAAAGCTAGAAACAAGAAAACGACTTGTCTAAAGCGTTCAGAAAAATATGGTATAAAAATCACTACTTGTATCCCAAGGAAAAAAAAATCATTTGTACAATAAGTGAGTTTTCACACTATCCAAGAGAAGGGAAAATGAAAAAGGGGATAATTATTTCACCTTGCCTATGGCTTGGAACAGAGACACGTTGAAGGAAGTGGCCGTGAGTATGTATTGAGGGAAGCTAGTGCCGCCAGGGACTTGACTGGAGAAATTACTACCACGTCCGACGTTTGAGACGCCGTGAAGTGCCTCTGACCACCAGTTATAAGCTGGAATCCCAAGGCGGCTCACGCCATTAGCTTTGCTCCCCAAAAACCCGGTTTTCTCCTCCAACGTCAATCTTTCGACAAGATCCATGACTCTGGCTTCGACCTTCGCCCCCGTGTTGCAGAATCCAACCCCGGAGAGAGAAGGGTTTCCTGGTGATGTCACAGGCGAAGACGGGAGAAGACTGGGCGTTTGATTGTTCGGAGATGCAAAAGAGGAGAAGAGTGGAAACAGAGGAGAGTTCTCTGTTTCGCCTTGTTTGGCGAGAAGAACCCATTTTATCTTTTTGTCCGTGTTTTTGTTTGTTTGTACTTTATTTATTGACACTAGATTATACAAATAAAAGAGGTACATTGGTTTAAAGATTGTAATTTCAGTATTATGATTTTCAAAAGTTGTAGTATATATTATTGGATTTGTATAGAAAGCGTTGCAGCCCTAGAGATGAAATGTTAATGAAATCAAGGAGATTCGTTACTCGATAAAGAAATTTGATTCAACGAGTATTATAGAATCAGATTAAAAAAAGTTAAATGCATGAATGTGTAAAGACAAAATTAAGGATGAATTTCTCTAGTTGTCTTTTTTCATCCATCCAGATCATCATCATCAACAACAACTAGCGTACATAATAATTTGATCTGATTTGAATAAAATTCAATATATGTGAAGGTGTTTTTCTATTTTGGGTGGTATTATTTCCTATCTTTAGTAGTGTTGCGGCTGTCAAAGTCATCAGCAGTCATTTTGAGCATATTTGCTGTTCAATGCAGAATATTGCTGCCTTGTGATTGGTCGACGGCAAGTCTATTTTCGACGTTAAAAATGAGTATAATATGTAATAAAACAAAATTTATTTATAAAATTTGGAAAAAGAAATAAGGTATCACGTCTTTTTCCCCAATAATTGTGAATCACCAAATATATTTTGTAATAATTCTACGAGACAGTAAATTAATTACATTCTATGGATGAGTGAATTATGGAGGATTGTGTTTACAAGAACGTTATTCCGACAAAATAAAATTAGGAATCTTTCTTACAAGTTGAACATATTTATATACAAGTTCTACACGATAGATAACAACATATTTCTACACAATGGATGACAATATATATCACTTTTTGAAGAAAAAAACTGAATTTTCTAAAGAAATACACATGACCAAGAGGTCCACGACACAAAATTCTACTTGAAACATCTAATGGGTTTCCTCAAAAAATACTCAATAACAGTTTAATATACACTAATTTCACATATTATGATGGTTAAAACTCTATTTTTGATATCTAAATCTTTTATTCTACTGAGTAATGACCAAACGCAAGACAAAAATTCTAGGTTTATGAAGAAAATTGTTAAATATTGATAACGATTGGTCATCTAATTATAATAACGATTATCTGACCCAAAATCTTATTGTATGGTTACTTCTTCTCACATTGTAATTTATAGCCTAGGTTACCAAAAGAAGAAGAAAAATCTATTTGGGTACGTCTGAGAAAAGAAGAGAATACATATACACAAAATGTTAACTAGTGAATGGACCACATTAGCACCAATAAACCTATTATCAAAAGTATATGTTGTAGAAGAAACTGAATTTTATATAGAAATATTTCTATATAAATTAGGTTTATTGGTGCCAATGTGGTCTATTCACTAGTTAACATTTTGTGTATATGTATTCTGTGCCAATGTGGACCACATTGGTGATGAATGATGATGTCGACTGGAGAAATACGCATAATTGAGTTGCCTTTTATCGTGGAATATTAACATCGTTTTAATCAGATAAATCTAATAAAAAATTTCATCTAAAAAGTCGCATAAAATTATATTTCAAAAAAAATTAAAGTTGAATTTATATAGAAATATTTCAACTAAAATATGTTGTAGAAGAAACTGAATTCTGAACTTAATTTTTTTATCAATTTTAAATAACGTCTTATAATAATAAGACGAAAAAACCTGGTTCATACATATACCGAAGCGTTGTGCGTTTAGTAGTTGCAAATGATGTTTGATACATTTTTGTTAATATGATGAACACAACATTTTTATGTGAAGCAACTAAAGCGTATTTATATTAAATAGAGGTCTGAATGATCACATATACAAGTAGCAAAAGAGAGATGAAACAATGAAATTGCTTCATATTTCCCACTATAAGGGTTGTTGATAAACACCATTCCAAGTACGATTCAACATTTGTAATTGTAAACTACACAGACATATTTGGAGAATACGATAGCCCGTTTTGTATAAAGGAGATACTTACACATTCAATCAAATCCAATGGCACGAGATGAATGTACTTAAATTTTAACTCTGGTCCTTGTAAGGTGTCCAAATCAGTTTGCTAACATCTACATCAAGACCACCTCGCCCTGCAGCTTTCAGATGTCGGTCCAGAACCTTTGGATCCGCACAGATCACGTGTTGTCCTTTCCTGTACTGTATGAGTTCTAGGCTCTGAAGTGTGCTTAATATATCTTCCGCCTTGATAGCTGTCATGTCACTCAGCTCCTACATCATATCGTACATGAAACAGAGACAGATGGATGGATTCTTAGATCGCAGAAACCACGATTAGCCTAAGATTCTCTATCAGTTTGAAAACACAATCTAACCTTGATAGAAATATTTCCTTTATGTTTTTTCAATATGTCTAATAGAACACGAGTCCAATAACCTCTGTAGCTTAGTAAGCCTAGATCCGACAAGGGTCTTTCCGGTGTCCCGACTTTTCCCTCTTTCTTTGACAGTTCGTAAGCTGCAACTCCGAAGGACTATCTGTTATTATTTTTATCAAAATATAGTTTTATGAAGAGACAAGTGACAAGAGAACTCACAAAAGGCAATTAAAAATTTTCCATAGCCTTTTCTTTGATATGGAGGCAGGGTTAAAATGCAAGCTAAGTTGTATGCTTCTTCCGAATGCTTCTCCTGTACAAATAGAAGTTGTGTTTTATTAACAAATGGACAACTGAAACCAAAGATATATGTAACTGTTGTGCTGTATAACCTTTGAAAAGTATCCAACCATGTGGCATCCTCGATCATCGCATTCGCAAAGAACGTAGAACAGAAACAAATCAACATCGTAGTAAAGCGTTTTGTGGTCAAGAAATAACTTTGCCAGGTAGCAGAGATTTTGTGCATAGACCTTGTTCTTTTTGCCATCTACCTGTAAGATCAGGGTACAGTTAGGAAATAATTATTAGGAAGAAATTACAGCTAGGTGAAAATTGAAAATTCACTTCTTCATGTACAACAGAACCAACTAAGGGATAACTAAACTAGGATCCATACAGGAAAAAGCAACCGATGGAATCTGACAAGTAAACATCATTTCCATGGGAAGAAGACTGGAGAAACGATATAAACTGAAGATCTTGGAATATTACCTCAAACATTGACAAGGTACCACTTCGGTAAATTTCATCACCAGGAGGGTGCTTCAGGTCACATTTCCTCTGCAGGGGATTATACAAACCTCATAGATAAAAATATAAGAGTGCAACTTTAATGAACCCATGAATGAAATATGCAAGTCCAAAACAATATTCAACAGAATCTGAAGATTGGATACTACCTACAGCCATAAAGATGGAATGCAAGAACAGAGAATACAACTAAAAATAGTAAGCTCATAATGACAACGAAATAGGAAAGCATCATAAAGAAATCAAAGATAAGGAAAACAGTTGCTCACCATATGCCTTTGAAGCTGCTCTTTGCGTTTCATGAAGTTCAGGCAAAACTCACAGAAAAAGAGTTTCACACAGTCATTGTATTCTGGTGGAAAAGGGGAGAAGTACCAAGTCTCAATCTCATATTTTCCAAGCTCAATCGTTGCTATGTTCTTCACTTTTGTGAACTCTTCATGTTCACGCAAACTTGCTGCATCCAATTCCTCATGACCCTATACATACATTTTGAAACACAAAATACTGAATCAACATGTCTTATGTTTCCTTGAACCCCCCTTCAAGTGGCATCAATAACTTACCTCTACATGTGTCTCATCAATCTTCCTCTTCTGGTGGCGTGTCATCTTCAGGCTCGTCACCTAAAAATCACAAACATACATCTCCACTCAGTGCAAAAGATAGAAGAGAAAACTCATGTAATGTAATGGGCCATTATGCAACTAACAGCATAAAACTAAAGAAAGCACCTTGTCTTCCACTTTTTCATCTACAGCGCACTCTACTGAATCAAGGTCCAGTTGGTCCAGGTGAGTCCACTCATCCAGCCTTCTATTAACTGCACGAAATACGAAAATCAAACACTCAAAACATAGATATTAACGATCATCAGATTTCACAACCACAACTTTCATCATTTTACACAGCTTGATCATAATAGTTAAAAAGGGTTCAAAAATCTTTAGAAACGAAGTATAATGCAGGATTTGATTTCCTTCTCAATATCTCACTCAACCTGAAGCCAATTCCAATGATCCAATTGATAAAGGTTTGCAATTTAACTCTTTTGTCTTCTTACATTCTAAACCTCGCTCGTGTAGATTGAACATCATGAACCAAACACAAGCCCTTTACCAAAATTTCCACCGTTTTGATGTTCAATAGTATAAATCAACAAAAATGAAGAGTAAAGCTTCATGATCCAAACACAAAAACCTTCTATTAATAAAACTTGATAAGGAGTGAAACGACATACACTCTGTGTAATGAACGTAATACTCGTAATCATTTGGGCCGCCGTTATGTATCCTCCGGCGCTCGATTACTTTCACGGGATGGTGTTTTCCGTCTCTCCACCGACACATCACACGAGTACCCACTTCCAGCGGAAGCATCCCCATTTTCCTCTTCTTCGACTGATCCGACTCTATTATCGCCTGATCAGGAGCAAGAGGAGAAGGAGGATGCGCATCACCGCCGTTCATAGCCGGAGGCGTTTGATTCGATGACGGTGGCGATACGGTGCCGTTGGTTTCTGTTTTCGCAGACGATCCCATCTCCCGGTCGGGTCAGAGATTCCCGGGTGGGTTTTTTCTCATACGAATAGAGAGAACTGAAGAGATGAAAACGGATACTTGAAACATACTAGGCCCATTTGTTACTTTCCATAATAGTTGGGCCTCTCGTTGTGGGCTAGATAAATAAAATATTGATATTTACTGTTGTGATTTGTGAATTTTGTATTAGCTAAGTTACTCATTTTTACGGAATCACATTTACTCAGATAAAAAATTGATTAATCATGTAAGAATGATATCAAATCTTAATTGAAATCTTTCTGTATTAAATCATCCAATCAGATATGATTTTTCTTGCAGCATTATTTGAGCTAATTTAGTCATTTAAGTTCCTGTATAGTTGTATTTATCTCTAGTCAATGAATGTACTATGTGGCCAAAAGAAAATAAAGATAATTAATTGGTTTCGAAGCAAAATGGATAGGTTTCCTTGAATCTCACTGACACTTCGTTGTGTCTTTATTGAAACCTATGAATGTGAGGTGACACAAAAGTCAGAGGAAATATAGAAGTGAAGTAAAACAAAGAGCATAGGTTTGGTCTGATTTTTCTCTCTGCTACTTCTGATTTTTTTCTGACCAACAAGTGTGGAGCAAAGCTCTGTTTTTTAATGTTTGTTTGTTGTCAAAGGTTTTCTTTTTCATTATTGGGAAGGTAAAAAAGAGATCGCAACTGTTTTAATTGGACATCGATTCATTAATTCGAAGAAGTACATTTTCTCTGCACCATCCTCTATATAAATGTATCTTTATGCTCCCTTTTTTTTTATCTGGTTATGTGTATATCTACACGGTGTAGCTACACCATATCGGTTAATTAATTTAGACGACATGAGTAAGTTTGAGATATATTATTTATATACATATATATATATATAACAAACTATCATTATATGGAATGACGATCGTAATTTTCATTATTGTAAAATGTAACGTATGTCGTCTAGCAATTTCACAAAAAAGTATAATTGGAGACGTCTACTATATCAGGTTTTTAGGTTCGAGTGATAAATACGATTTTTTTTGTCATGACATTTTTTGTAATAAATAATTTGCTTTTCCAGATTTTTTCGTTGCTATAATATTTCCGTGATGAAGACTTATTTTAATTTTTCACATGTATATACATGCATACATATACTACAAAAAAATTGTGAAGTATGTACGTAGGACGAAAATGCAACAATGGAGTACATTCATATATATGCTCTATGATATACATGATATACAATACAAATATATACTTTGTGTGCATACCAAGACAAAAGTCCACAGTAATGATAACATTATTTAAATAAGGCTTCTCCATGGCGTCATGGTTTTTATTCCCGAAAAATGCCCAGCCAAAACTTGTATACAACCAAACTATAAATCAAGACCTTATTCTTAATTATATATACGAAATGATAACATAATATTAAATATATGGTGGTACACAACTCAAGCTAACCGTTATGATTATTCCACAACCTTTTCCCTCGGTCAACAAACAATATATTATATCCTAACAAACCCTTTTTCGTATCCATTTTAATATATATAAACACTTTCATAAGTTGCACCATTACCGATCACACTTTATAGCATAATTTAGTTACTATTAATGGAAACGTCACCTGATTCTCCTCCTCCTCTTCCACCGCCGAAATCTAGCGGTAGTGGCGGCGAAACCCATGACGTTGTCACCACATGAGACGCTTGATCTTGCGGCGGCGAAGGAGGGTTTCCGGGATTATTATTGAGTAGCCGGATCTGCCGTTTCAAGAATTTGACGTAGCGTATGGCTTCGTCGAGCATTGAAGCTGTATCCATTTTGGTGCCACCTGGCACGAGTCTCTGGAGGATTCTGATCCTCTCACTGATTCTCTCGCGGCGGTGTCTCGCGACCACGCTCTGAGGGTCGTCGGAGATCCTGACGTTACGGCGTTTGGGTTTCTTGACTGTTGCTGGGTCGATGTCAACGGGCTGCATGGCTGCAATCTTGTACATCATCTCCTTCATAGCACCGAGTTCCTCTACAGGCTCTTCTTCGCCTTCGTCGTCATCTTGATCTCCCGGGAAAAGAGTGGTTGTTATGAGGGAAGAAGAGAGAGGAGGGAAATGAGAAGACGAGGAAGAAGTAGAGAAAGGGTTGAAGATGTGGAGGTGGGGGTGTTGGTCCATGGCCATACCGATTGGATCATTATGATGATGATGATCCATATTGTTGTTTTTGTTGGCGATATTGTTGTTCCAAGTGTAATTTTGGACGAGAGATGGGTTCATATAATTATTATCCATACCCTGTGTTTGTTTGATTTGTGAAAATTTTAATGCCTTTGACAGGTATGTATACATTATTATATATATATATATATATATATGTGTGTGTGTATATATACTTTAAAATTAATAAGAAATGTGATCATATGATGAGGGGTTAGGTTGGTGATGCAATAAGGGTATCTTTGGTGCGGAGGGAAATAATAATAATTTGTATTTATTTGTTTCTTTCAGTAAGTGGACGTCACTAGTCGCTACCAAAATATTAATTTGTTTATAGTAGGATAAGAACTCCTTCAAATGCTCAAAACCATTTATAATCGTCGTGTCAATTATGTAAAAAAAAATATAATGTGCATTATTGCACACTAATTTTTTTGGGTAAGAACAGCTCTAACTAATGAGACAATTTAGAGTTTGCTAGGGTTTCTCTCTCTCACATTGAGACTGGAAATTCAGAGTAGATCGAGAAAGTGGCTTTCGCCAAAGTAATAACTAATAAGGATGTGAATTACTTTATATGAACATGAGTTTCTCTTTGATTCTCAAAAGATGTCACCACTTGTGTGCTCTTATTCTGACTTCTCAATTTTCAATCTATTTATCTCATAAAACCCATTCACCAAAATAGGAAATATTGATAAATTTTCTCTCATTCCCTTGTCTCTTCGCTAAATAGTACATTTTGTTGATCCTATACGCATATCCCAATCAACGGGCATGATTTTCTCTCCCCCTCGATGGAGTTCACTATTGTTGAATGTAAATTGTGTGTGAAACTCGTTTGCAATGTTATATAATTAAAACAAATGATTAACTTGCTTTTCTCCACAAGTTATATATATATATATATATATATAATTTGCGACGTGATTAAAGGTTTAAAAGGATCACATCTAATCACTCGCATGGGGACACCTTCATCAAAGGTTTGGGTGTTATCCATGATTGTCGTTAACAAGAAAGACGTATATCATCGTCGCGACTCGTTATACAAGACGGTGGATATATATCGTTTTCCATGACGAAAATTCTGCATTATATTTCTTATTAAAGCAACCCAATTGCCAACTACATACACATGTACATTTACTTATATACACACTTAAGTTTTGGTAATTTGATTCGATATATAAAGTATAAAGTATATAATATACATATATATATATATGTTTTGGATTTGTTCTAAAATGTTGTAATTATCTTTTGTCAATTTTGTGTAATAGGGTTTAAAAATGAAAACAGCAAACAAACGGGTTAGTAGGAATATGGAAGATTTGGTTTTAATATGAGAGCATTCAATCATATTTTGTGGAATAACAGTCAAAATATCTTTTAGTTACAAGTAGTTTTTTTCCACCTTCTTTGATTATATAATAAATATTTGGATGGATTGGAGCAATGAACATTTGTTTTTAAGGATCTGATCATAAATTTAGAGTCTGATAGTCTATTTTAAAAATGTGCAAATTAACTTACTCATTTTGGCAACAATTTGTCAAACTTCGATTCAATAATATATCTGACGGTAGATTATTACGAATATACTTATGTATATTATTAAGTCGTAAGTTTTACTTTAACCAAAAATAAATAAATAAAATAGTAAGTTTTGGATTGATTATTTGAATCCATTTAATATTTGAAGTGTTTTAGGGACGATTATTGGCCATAAATTGACGATTTGATCTTTGTAGAGTTTTCATGACGATAATTGGCCATATATTTTGAGAAAATTTTTAACATAGGCGAAAATGATCAGATTACCAACATAAAATAAGTTTCAATGCAGTTAATTTATCACTTAAATCTATTTTTAGTAAATAATCACTAAATTAAGTTTAGTTATGATATAGTTTAAACATGTGACAACTAAGGCCCTTTTTCGTCTGTGTGTAACTGTAAACCCTAACTAGATGAATCTAATGTAAATGCATATGGTACATATACACGTGAGTGGGTGAAATATATATGTAACATTTCCGAGGAAAATTGAATCATAAAATCTGACACGACCTCCATTATTTTCATCCAAATTACCGTATACAAAAGTATTGAATATATATATATATATATATATATATAACAACTGTGCTTCTGCTTCCATTTTTTTCATTTTTCTTTAGCGACATAATATTGTGTAATACGATTCCCGCAGATCCACACTCGTTTCCTAAGAGTCCGGTCTCTTACAGCGACTTCTCTTTTTTTTTTTCTTTTTTTTCCTGTTTTCCTCTTTCTGCTTCCACCATGGAGATGAACAAACACACAAAAAACCATTATTGTATGTTTCTAAATTTGAACACTTTGTAATTTAGTGATTTCACTTTACGGTAGCGAATTTCACCGGTTAAATTGGTCATGATTTATAATATCAACTAGTAAACGAAAAAAAAAATCAGATTGGTAATATATCGATCGACCATGACATGGATTGATGATAATAATCATGATCAATCTTAACCGCTGAAATTCGTTCTGATAAAGTGTAATCAATCTAACCAATTGTATTTTTTGATAAATTTTAATTGTTGGTTAGACTATTTATGATTGTGAGATTTTTATGAGTCTCATCTAATAAAAAAAATAAAAATTATGAGAGTTTCAGTTGAAATAGTTTTAATGGGAAAAAACTTTTGAAACCGTATTAAAAAAATTTCTGCTATATGTCGCAATATTACTGGTTTATTATTTATTTAATAATATAATATTAAAAAAAATTAAATAAAAAACCTATTAAAATATTTGTTTAAAAGACTCTTATGAATCTCGGATGCTAGGTTATGCGTTATGCCCTTCGTAATAAGAATGAGAAGATAGTTCGGTAAAGTTAGTAAAACATACATCCTTTAACAAACAAACGAAAAGTTAGTAAAACATTCTAAGGAAAGAGTAAAAAATTAAAACAAATGATTTCTGGTTTGTTTTCCGTGAGAAAAGTCTAAAAAGTGATTACAAGGCATGGGCAGGTGGCTGTGGAGAAAAGTGAGAAGAGTCTCTTGTTTGGTCCTAAAGTGTTGTGATATGGAAAACTCTTTAATGAGTTTTTCACTTTATTTTTATTTCTCTTTAAAAAACACGAAAAGAAATATTCTTCAGTGATTTTCATTTTCGTGGGTTAATGTATCGTCAGTATCATGCATATAAGCATATGCATGTTTTTAGCGACACACACGAGGAACAGACTTAATTATAAGTCATTTATAACGTCTGTATTTGTTTTGATAAATACTTTGAAAATAAACAAAAATAGAAGATACACTGAGCAACATTCTTTTCTTTTTCCTGGCATCCCATTGATCAACATTTTTGTTTCGAAGATCAACATTTTTTTTACGAAAGGAATACCTTAGCTCAGGTTTATAAGGAGCATGAGGTGTCGGTGAATTCTCGTTAGTGGGAAGAAAATATATATACATATATATATATATATATATATATATATATAATAAGATGAATTTCTCACCAGATATGATGAACCAGCACATTTAAATTAGAGTAGTATTTTACTTAGAGGTATGTGACCCCCACTCGTCTTAAATGACACAATCCAAGTCGATTCAAATGAAAGATGAAAATAATACAAGAAAAAATATAATTCCAGATAAATAAAACATAAAAATAGAACATTCCAAATGTATATAATGGAGTCAAAATTGGGAATTGCGTTAATCCATTTAAATTCATCATCACCGTCAAGACTTGTATATAAAATTTTGAAGTACTCAAATCTTATCAAGCTTTACATGTATAAATCACATAAATATTGTACAAAAAGCATTTAATTGGAAGTCTTACATTAGAAATACATCTAAATAACATTGTAGTATGGATCAAGTACGTATATAAACTGATTCTCCCTTGTCTCATGGAAGAATATATATGATTTATATATTTATTTTAAAACATGTGCGCCATTATTAAAAATAGATTTTGATGTCATATGAAGTAACTTACCATACTTGTGTCCGATAATTCCATCATTACATTCCATGTTTACACAAAACTTCATCGCCGGTCCGGACCCGATTGGATGAAGTCGGGAGGAAAAAATCCTAATTCAAATCAATCGAATCAAATGGTCTTAGTCCGAAAAATCCAATTATTTAGCAATTAAATATCAAAATTTAAACCTCTTTCCCAAAAATCAATTTAGAGCGAACTTCGGGATTTAGCCTAATTCACACGTCTAGAGCCCCGAGGTTTGTGTTTTGAATGGTAATTGTCGTTTTGCCATAATTTATAATTTACATCTTTGGTATTTGCCAAAGGTGCAGCTTTTATCTTCGTGGGCTGATACTAGCCCAAGAGATTGTCACTCAAAATATGGGCCGCCACGACAATCTGATTATTATTATTTTAATCCAAAAAATATGTTCAGATTTTTTTTGAAAATGTTACCAAATCCAATGTGTTGTTGATTATAGAAATATATGAAATCAAATATTGTTTTTGATGTGGCATTCATTATGAAATCTAAAAGCTAATGTTTTTTTTTGGGTTAAAATCATGTACACATCGAATTTTAAAATGCGTTGTTTTAAAACTGTTGCTTAAAATTTGAAGTATTTTTGGATATAAAATGTTTTCACTGTATAGAAATATATCTCTAACTACAGAAAAACATATAATATTGACCGAGACGGGTGATTAGTCTTTGCTAACACTGATCTAGATATTACCTAACCAAATCAACATTTTATTCTAAACATAAAGTATTCTAGATTACCGTTTGGAATGGTTTAGTTACTAAAATTAGATTGTTACGTGTATTAAAAAAACAAAACCAAAACTGAGATCTACGATTCGATGTTCGGAAAACCCCCATTAAGAAAACAACAATTACCAAACCTTAAAGTCAGATCAATAGAGCAAAACATTACATTAAACCGAAGTCTAAACCGGACAATGTCATTCCTCATCTTCCCTAATAGAACCGTAATTAAAAAAATACACCCACAAAATTCCAATCACTATCTCTCTGTCTCATCTCCGTCTCTGCGCGCATGATCGAATAGTGTTCCACTACGAGCCGCCCGTGACTCTAATGATCTGTGACTGTAATCCATTTCTCTCCATTTTCATTTAATTTCCCATTTATTTGTTTTCAATTTCCACAAATATTTAACTAATTTCCCACACTCACACACACCTATACATATATATATATATATACACATTGGTCTCTAATGGCTTCTTCGAAACTCCATCATCTTCTTTCCTCCTCCGCTAAATCTCACCGCAGAAAATTCCCAATCCGCTGCTTCTGTCTTCTAATCATCGCCATGTCCTCCATTATCGTCCTTCTCTTCTCTCTATTTCTCTTAACCTCTCCTTCCTCCTCCCGTCACCACAACCACCACGATTCCCGCCAATCACCCTCCAGTACTCCTCCGATCAATCCTTCGCCGTCTCTCGCCTCTCAGATCCGCCTCGCCTGTAACGCTACTCGTTACCCAGATCAATGTGTCTCTTCACTATCCGAACCGGGTCGGGTCCCTCCGGATCCCAATCCAATCCAGATCATCCACTCAGCGATTTCCGTTTCTTTCCAAAACCTCAAAACCGGCCAATCAAAGATCAAGTCTATCCTAGACTCGTCCGTAGGGAATCTAAACCGTACAAATGCCGCGAACACGTGTCTTCAGCTCCTCTCTTACTCCGAGTACCGTACTGAATCAACGGATGAAGCTTTGACACGTGGCAGAATCAAAGACGCTCGCGCTTGGATGAGCGCTGCTCTCGTGTACCAGTATGATTCCTGGTCTGCACTCAAATACGTCAACGACACAAGCCAGGTCGATGAAACGATGTCGTTTTTGGACGGACTTATCCACGTCAGCAGCAACGCGCTTAGCATGATGGTATCGTACGATAACTTCGGAGACAACGTCGCGTCATGGACTTACCCAGCAACCGAACGGGATGGGTTTTGGGAGAAGAATGGGCCAGGTATGGGCTCGGATCCGGGTACAGGGCCTAATTTGGGTTTTCCTTCCGGTTTAACAGAAGACGTGATGGTGTGTAAAGACGGAAAATGCGGTTACAAGACGGTGCAGGACGCCGTTAACGTGGCGCCGGAGGATAAGGGAATGCGCAAGTTTGTTATACGGATTAAAGAAGGAGTGTATGAGGAGACTGTTAGGGTTCCGTTTGAGAAGAAGAACGTCGTTTTCATCGGAGACGGTATGGGCAAAACGGTCATTACAGGGTCTTTGAACGCCGGGATGCCTGGGATCACTACGTATAACACTGCAACTGTCGGTGAGTTTAAAGCAACACATTCTCTTTTTATTTCTTTTATTTAATTTAATCGTTGAAAGTTCTCATTCTTTTATATTTTTAGTAGCGCTAATATTATGTGGGTTTGCACTGGGCACGTGAAAGAATTGATGGATATTTTTTGCTAGTCAAAGAATCCATGATTTTTACAATTAATACAGAATCGCGATGGCTAATAGTTTCTAGATGTGTAATAACCAAAATATATAAAAAAAACGTAATGAACTTTTGGATTTTATTTAGACCATGTTTGTTTGTTTATTTTTGTTGTTTACGTTTATGTATATTTTTTTCCAAATTTATTCACAATCATAACTCATGCGCATATTAAACAAAAACATAAATTGAAGAATTTTTTTTCTGTTCCTTTGCTAGATGATAGTTTCTATATCTAAAATATGAATACTTGTTTTGGTTTGATAGGAGTGGTAGGTGATGGATTCATGGCTCGTGATCTAACGTTCCAGAACACTGCGGGACCAGACGCTCACCAAGCGGTGGCGTTCAGATCCGACAGCGATTTTTCTCTACTCGAGAACTGTGAGTTCCTTGGGAACCAAGACACTCTCTATGCCCATGGCCTTCGTCAGTTTTACAAAAACTGCCGTATCCAAGGAAACGTTGACTTCATCTTTGGCAATTCAGCTGCTGTCTTCCAAGACTGTGAAATCCTAATTGCACCGCGTCAACTTAAACCCGAAAAAGGCGAGACAAACGCAGTCACTGCCCAAGGAAGAGTAGACCCGTCACAATCCACGGGTTTCGTGTTCTTGAACTGTTTGATAAATGGAACAGAGGAGTACATGAAGTTGTATAAAGCTAACCCTAAGGTGCATAAGAACTTCTTGGGGAGACCATGGAAAGATTATTCAAGGACTGTGTTTATAGGTTGTAATTTAGAGGCTTTGATCACACCTGCTGGATGGTTACCGTGGAGCGGGGAATTCGCGCTGAAGACCCTTTATTACGGGGAATCTAAGAACTCGGGTCCAGGATCGAATAGGTCTCAAAGAGTTTCATGGAGCAGTGAGATACCAGATGAGCATGTTCATGTGTATTCGGTGGCTAACTTTATTCAGGCTGATGAGTGGGCTGCAACGTCTTATTGAATCAAGTTTTAAGATTAAAAAAGGTTTTAGGGAATGTTTTAAAAGAAGAAAACTCCTCATTGTACTTTAAGTTGAGAAAGTTATTATACAAAAATCCAAACTTTTCATTCATGTTATATCAATTGAAAGTTCAAATCTTTAGCACTAATTAATTGAAGTAAACAATAAATTTTCAAACTTTGGAAAGATACAGCTTTTTAGCTTTTAAGTGTACGTAGGAAATGATTCCATATAGCGTGTTGGGATAAATATCATAAATGGGTATGGAGAGGAACTCAAGTTGCGTGTTGCTTGTAAAACAGAGTTTGTTGTGAGATAACGATATCCTCAAAAGTTTTCAACGAAGTAGGCATCATCATTATCACTATCATCATCTCTATGTATTAGAATTGGCTGTAAAAGTCAGGAAGCTCATAGAGGTTGCAGAAATTGGTAAAAGGGCAGGTAAAATACATTTACTTTCAAACAGTAGGTTACAGTTGTAGAATCAAATTGAATTTTAGGGTTCTGTTAAGTAGATCACCTAAAGAAAGTTTAAGTAGGTGTGGGTCATGCATTAGGCACATAAAATTCTATATGTATTTGGTAAATCATAGGGCCACACATTAAGAAATGAGTGGTTTCAAACTCTAACCTAATCTTGTAGAAGCAAGAAAAAGAGAGTAACTTTTACTAACAGTTTAGTTCATAGGTAGATGGGCAAAGAAAAAGCCTCTCCTAACCTGTTGATGCCTTCAAAGGAACCAATAAAAAAACTAACTTCATTGTTTACCTCTGTGAAAACATATTGTGGCAAATGATGAATGATAAGGAAAGTACATTTCGAGACAAAAATAAGATACTTGGTGGACAGAAGTAGATTTGTTTTCCCACATTATAGCTCGGAGTCGGCGCTCTCCTCCTTAGGTGGAGCGAATTGTTTGGTGAGCCGAGATCTTGCCCATGGGTCCAACGGCACTCGTTGTGGTGGTTGAGGTGTTGCTGGTTTTGATTGCCGAAGCTCGTTCTCTCTGTCAATAAACCTACCCAAAGTATGAAAAAATTAGTTCACCAAATACATCAAATCTTTTAGACCATTAACACTACTGAATTTATCTATTTGACCATGAATGTAGCAGAAGGAACGATAAAGAAAAGAAAGTAAATTTACTCGATATAAGCCATTGGAGCAGCATCACCAACTCGGATGCGAGTACGGAGCATTCTTGTGTATCCACCAGCTCTATCTCTGTAACAAATGAAATTTATCTCCATGATTACGAAAAGCACTTAGGTGATGAAAGTTTAAATGATGGCAAAAGATTTTGAAGATTCACCTGTATCGATACGCCAATTCTGTGAAAATCTTGTGAAGGACATCATCTCCTCTAACAAAACCAGCTGCTTGCCTCGCTGCAGCGAGTGTACCCTGATAAATTATTATCAGCAAGATTAAGTTACCGAATAAAGAGCGAAATTAGTTCAGCTGCAGCAAAATCTAACACCCTGAACCAAAGTGACAGGAACCTACTATAGCTCAAAATCTATATTTTTTATTTTGATCACTATATAACACACAAATACATTTTCAATCCAGCAGATGCTTTCACTAGATACAGTTATTGTGATACCAAATAATTGGAAAAAAGGGCAAGCAGGATCAACCAATCATCGAAAATATGAAACTTTGAGGTCAAAGAAACAAAAATACCTCTTTACCGAGTTGAACCATATTATCAGCAAAACGACGAACCTCTTTAGCCTGCAAAATCCATTGTTTCTTTAGCAAATGCATATCACTAAACACAATTATAGACGTTTCACAGTGAATACAATAGCTCAGTAATCGAAATTTGCTATGAAAGAGTATCATTATCACCAACTAGACAAAACACTCTGATGAAACAGAGTTACAGGCAAGAAGCTTTCAGATTCTATAAACCCTGATTAAACCCAAGTAACCGGAAAATTGGAGAAACAGGAATCAGTACCTTAGCAACAGTGGTTTCTATACGCTCGTGCTTAACCAACTGTGAAACCATAGTCCTGATAACCAGAGTGAAACCAACACTTCGAAATGGAATAAAAGAAAGTGCCAAACAAATCAGAGGACAGATAAAAGTTGGATACGAAACCTGAACATGGACATACGGTGACTTGCCGGCCGGCCGAGCTTCCTGAACTTCGTCATTTCTATGTCAGAGAAAACAACCCTATGTTGAAAAAGATGGTACATCTGAGCAACCTAACTTACTTATGGGCTGGGCTTTGGGCCCATTACTATACATTATTGTATTTGCTTATTTGATATAAAAAATCCAATTAATCATATAAATAAACTTATATATAAATGTTGACTGGAAAGAAGTACTACTTTAATTCGACCTTTTATATAGGCATTGACTGTATGAGCCTATTAGGCAAGTACTACAAGTTTCATAGATGATTGATAAATTTATTTTATTTTAATAAATAACTCTTATTTGGCAACCTCTATGATGAAGTTCTCCAAGAACAGAAAAAAAACAAGTAAAAAATTTCAATTGATGATATCAAACAAAAGTTCTGCCATTGCCATGTGACATATCTTAATTTATGTAATGTCAAATCCAAATCCAATTACTCTATCAATAACTTCATAATTAAGAATGCATAACCTCTTTAATGGCCATACAATTCAGCTCTACATTTCTAATTGACCTGTAAATGGCAACAAAAGAAAAACAATTGATCTAGAGACTCTATGGAACTGTTAGAAGTGAAAGATCATAGGAAGTGATGAGTAGGATACTCATGTTCATAACCATTGTAGTCATAATAGAGTCTTTCCCCTTTCGATATATCGCGTGTAGCCAATAGAAGAACCCTACATTCGCCATTAACGCTATATCTCACGCATTTACATTCTGCTTCTTCTTACCAAATCTGCAACAATCAGCAATGTGATGATGATTCAATGGTTACCGGGAAAAAAAAAAGAAAACAAAAAGGCTTTGAATTGTTGCTTACGGATTGTGATTGTTGATGCCATTAATGAAGCGAGATATGTTTCCATACTTGTCGGGACAGATAACAAGAGTTTTAGATGGATCTTCTGATAGAAAGAGAGTCATGATGCTGTCACAATCGTCATTTTCTCGGTTCTTTAAGTAATCAATTGTTTAGCGTCGGAGTATTGGATCCCGGAGATTCAGAACCGGTACGACGGTTGTTGGAGTCGGACCAGAGATCAATGAGACGGTGGAGAGTTAAGTTAGGTACGACTTCTTTGTTCTGGAGAATCTGCATTGACAAGTATTGTTACCACCATCAAGCCAACGCGTAGACTAGGATTTGTATTCGGGTAAATCTCAGCCGTTAAAAGCAGCCAACGGTGCAGACTTATGGAATGTCCACCCAATATCGCGTAGGATCCACTTGCATTTAAATTTTGCACCGTTTGAGGAAACTCGGAAGTCGAAACCTTTTGATTTCTTTGAAAGAGCCTTTAATTAATTTGTTCAGTTCTTGTATATCTCGTAGTAAGCCTTAAAGAATATTAGTATTCCATTTCTTTTGTAAATTAAAATATAAAAAGAAATGAGATAAAAGGAAGTAAGCTATTGTTGATTAAAAAAAAGAAGAAGGAAGTGAACTATTGACCAGACAGATTCTATGGCCTTTTTCTTTTTCAAAGTCCACTTAAAATAAGTCTTTACCAATGACGGTCCTTATTGCCAAAGTGTCAATGACAGGAAGAGTAAACTATGGGCTACGTGAATGTGACATTACAAGCTTCTATAATACAAGTTGTATTATGTGTACAGCTATAAATACATAATGTGGCCATACATTAAAGAACTTTCAAAATGGAAAAGATAGTTCTCGTTTACTACGAGCTTCATTACTTACTTTATACGGGCCTTTCAATCCAAACCTTCATTCATTAATGGCTTATTCATCATTATTGTATACCAACAGAGGCCCATTAATTAAATTTTTTTTTTTTGCCATTATACACCATACATAAAAATATATATATTAAAAAAAGGTTAGAACACAACATTTGTTAGTGTTTGGTCTTTTATGAAAAATCGTTCCTTTTTTTTCTTTGTCAACAACGATCATGATGTGGGTTTACAATGTGTAGTTGAAGCTCCATTTACAAATTGGATAACTCAACGTTAGCCTCAACCTAGTTTAAATGCAAGAATCAAACGATCGAAAGAATCAGAAGAAGCTCTAAACGCTCTAGGACTCTTGGTCTCTTAAATGCATCCGCTGAATGAAGGTCTATTAATGGCGATCTTATAGGGTTGTTCAAGGATCCCTTTATGCACTATGTTACATATCACGAAATTTGTTTCTACGTTTATGGATTAAGTCAGCGAAAGTCACAAATTCAAAAAGATATATTAGAAAATGATACTTTGAATCATATAACTATAATGAAAAAATACGATCAAATGTGGATAATGATAATTTCGATGGCATTTATAGCATAATTATAATTCGACAGGTTAATCAGATGTTAATAATATTTTCAAATTTATATAGGTCTTCAGAATCTAACTAGTATAGGTAAAGATTTCTTAGTTAGAAACCTAAAAAAAATAACCAGCTAGAGTTATTCTTTTTGTTTTAAGTGGGCTAATAATATTTTCTTATATTTTGTTAAAAATGTTTTAGAAATTCTAAAAATTTTAACTCAGTCAAACCGTATGAGAGAGACGTAGTTACCCTTTCGTGTGATTACAGAAAAACTAGAGTGAAAATACAAGAAGACTTCAATGAGAATGATGCATAGGAGAAAACGTGTGTGAACAAATGGCAGTAACGTTGCTTCAGTTTGTAATGCAAGGTTTCGACAGTGTTGATACAGTGACGCTAAGGAACTTGGACAAGTTTTAGATCTTTTGCTGTTCTTCTGACATAACTACTGTTATTGCCTTTTATTATCAGTATGACAGTACCCATCTGTACTTCTAACATATTGTACATAGGGGTAATATCGTCATGCTTCTCTGTCCCATGCATTTAAGTATTTATGCCCCAAAAGAGGATACAGTACTTTATTATTGTCAGAGTGTGCATTAAGGAAGGTATCCAAGAGAAAATTAGTTTATGATGTATTGTGACAAAATTTTAGAATTGGTTGATCCGGTCTTGGGGTGGATATTGAGATACTGTTATAGGCTTATAGCTAGTCATGTTTTAACTCGAACTTGTTTTATGTAAAAAGTTGATCTATATACAACAAAAGTATCTATAACTTTGCAGTTGTTGATTCTACTGGTTTAACGTGAGTAATTTCCGAAGGTAGAAGGCCAGGGTCTCACATTCGAGACACAATGTTGGGAGGAAGATGTGCTTACCATTTCTTGTCTCGAGTCCAATGACTAAGAATCAAATATCTGAGACATTTCCTTTATAAGAAATAAATATTGGAACATTTTAGTTGATCAAAAATTATATTGTTATATGCGAATGCGTGATTGGTTGTACCAATTGTATAAGATTGTTTATTAATTAAAATATCGGATTTTAATACAACGTTATACTTTAAGAATAATTGTTTACACATTCCTAATCCACCAATACATTTACATACACGTGCATTAGTAGTAACTGGTCTTAAACGTAAATAAACTCTTAACATTAAAACCCCCCAAAACAAGGAAACAACAAAATGAAATTTTTGAATAAAAGATAGTTAATTCACCGTTGTAAGATCAGTTAATAGATCCTCTCAGTTAGTTTTTTTCTCAATTTCAATTTTGTTTCTTCAAAACCATCTGTAACGTAAGTCTCGCCATGACATTGACATGTCTTGTGGGTTGTGCTACTGTTACTTAAAATTCAAATTCGCATGATAATATGTTAACAAAAAAGTAACTTAATTAAGTCTCATATAGTAAAAGTAGTTTTATATTTTAAAACATTTATATAATTCGAACCAGAACTACTAATGTTCCATAAATCTTAAATAGATTAAAGAATGTACTAATATTATGATAACAGAACATTCAAATACTAATTGTCGTTTCGTTAATAGCAATTAAACGTCAGCCGATGGATATATGACGATGGTACAACCGAACCATAAAAAATATTGACAACTGATACGTGAAAAACGTACAATAATGATACTTTTCTACATTTATTTTGTCTCCTGTGTTTTACGTGTATATTATATTTAATAGTTTATCAGAGAAAAATATAGAATACACTACAATATTATCAAAGTGATGTGGAATTATTATTATCTTGTCGTTAAATAATATGATTGGAAATTTTTGACATAACATGAAATGAAAAGACTTTACCTTGACCCACCACTAATTCTTTTATATTTCGTTTTCTTCTCTTTGTCCCCTCTTTATTTTATTTTTCACTTCACTAAATGATTAATTGTTAATATTGTTTTTCGAAACAAATCAAAATATATATTTCGCTTAGAAATTAGAATTTCTAATCAGAAGATATAATAGCACGGTTTGTGCTAATGTCAATGTTATGTTATTGCCATAATTCAAACATGTGTGATATTTACACTTGAACCTAATTAAAGAAAACTATAAAGAAGTCTTCCTCCAACTTGTTTTCTTGTGGGTCATGGTCATATAAAGAGATACAAAGAGACGTTTTTGTTTCGCACAACGACGTTTTTTGCCCATTCCATGAGATAACCTGTTCACAAATAGTTAACTTTTAAATTTTCTTCAGCTTCATTTAATAGTCTTCACAAATTCAGAACCAAGTTTTAACACTAGTTGCGCACACGGCTTCAGACAACATATATATATTTTTAAAATTACCCCGTCTTAAGACTCAACATATCTAAATTTACCTCACACATTGCTTACATTAGTATGGTTTCTAATTTAACGACGCTAATTTGGATTGAGGTCTGGTGGTTTCCTTGTAACAAAACATATATGAATAGAGAGAGCCATAGGTTTTAAAAAAAATACACGAATAGAACCAGAGTCAACATCTTTCAATCACAATCTCTCTCACTTGATGTGCCCATATTTCTTGCTGTCAACAATTCACAACCTCCTCTTTTTTCATTCCATCACCCATCAACAAGAAAACCTTTTAAATATTAAATACTTTCTCCCAAAATTCCTTCAAACAAAAATCTCTTTCCTCTCCCTCTCTCTCTCTCTTTCTCTCCAACCTTTCATCACCAATGTCTTCTCGAAGCTGCAGATCAAGAACATATCAACTCACGAAAACAATGCCTATTCTTGTTATTCTATTTGTCCTTTTGCATTGCTGCAATGGAGCCAGAACCACGAATGTGTTCAACACAATCTCGCCACCTAAAAAAAATGACGTTGTTTCACCACCTCATCATCGTCGTCAAGTACAAGATAAAAAAAGTGTACAGTTCTTAGGGTTCTTGCCACGTCAGTTTCCAGTTCCAGCTTCTGGTCCTTCAAGAAAACATAACGAAATCGGTTTAAGTATTACTACGACCTCTCGATCTTCTCCTTGAAGTTCAAGGTTTAATTAAATAATCTCCCTTTTTACCTTTGTAAGTTTTTGTAGTTTAATATTAATTGCCCCTTCTGATTTTGGTTTAAACTGATGTAAATAGATTCCAGTTTGATTTATTTATGGGCAATGCTGTGGATAGATGAGTTTTTTTTTTTTTTTTGTAACTTGTTAGGTCCATTGAAATATGGCACGTACGTAACTGTAAAAGAGGAGAGTTAAGTGTAGTTGTAATCAAACAATTATTGTTCCTTTTGATAATCAAAAAATTATTTTCCTTTGGATTTTCCAACAAGAAAAGTTCGGTGGAGTTTAAAATTTTTATACGACTGTATACCATAATCGTGGATTATTAATACAACAATATGCTGATTAATGATTTTAATTATTTGATATTCACTTTTTCTTCTTGTAACAATAACAAATGGAAGATTATTTTACTGATACTGGGCATACCTACGGCAGAGAGAAAACTGCAATCTAAACTACAAGACTAGCATTTGAGTTGATATATAAATAAGATGAATTATTCGACCATGCATGCACAGGGAAAAAATGGTATACTTCACACATAACAATAAAAAATCTGAAAATATTGAAATAAAATAATCCGATAATGGACTTCGTACAAATAAAACAATATGTGTTCGTGCGTAAAAGAATTGTCAATTGTTAAAAGACGAAGCAATGAAAGGTATGTGTTAATTATAACTAAAACGTGTGATTAAGATTGGACTTATATACTTAATTGATGACTTTGGATGTATCTTTTTCTTTAATGTTGTTCAATAATGTCATTGAGTAGTCGTTGTGAATGCGATTGACCAGCGGTGGCTGATATATCTTAGAGGATTTGATGTGATTACTCCTAAGAGTTTCAGATGTTCATTGAACGTTTTTTTGGGGTTAGTGAACTGTTATCGTTTGTATTATTTTCTGCATAGTCTTTAAAAACAAAATCAATTATTCACTTGATTCTCATTCAAACTTTGAATACCTTTATTGGAATTCCATGTGATGATATATACTTTTCATGAACAACAGGGTCCCTTGACTTCTTGTCTCGATTACAACTTTAGTTTAGGTCATTAAAAATTAGTTAGGCATGAACTATATAGATTAGTTACAAAAGAAGAGCGTAAAATATGTAGATTCCATAAACCGTAAAAGAAATATAAAATATTCTGTCAATAAAACCTAAAACATCCCAGATTGGATCTTCCATCTTTTTACATAACGGCTATGATCACTGCCCTGTTCTTACATAATATCCACTCTAATTTTTGACGTCTTATTTTAATGAGTTTAGATACTGAAATTTGGTCACCTATGCAATGCTGAATATAGGTGTATAGTGTATAGTGTATAGTGTATAGTGTATAGTGTATAGTGTACATTCATGCTGCGTCTGAGATTGAAAAAATAATACTAGTAAGCAAAATTGGCTGAAACGTTGTGACAAAATGCTAGAGTGTATATTTTGATGGATATGCCGCATGTGATGTGTCCATGCGTACGTGTGTACTCTCGTCCACGTGCACGTACACGTGCGGTGTACCCCGCGTGGCGTGGATAGGGTCCGGATTATTTCCAGTCACATATATTGATTTGTTTTTGCTAACGTATACATATACGAACCTATATAATCTATCCATATGCACGCGACAAACATAAACAACTCAATATTTTGGTCAATGATAGAACATTATTGATCATACGATCATACGGATTGTATGTATATATTGACAGCTCATACGGATTGTTATTCTATGTTTTATAGTAATTATAATACATATATGTTTTGATGTTTGATTTCTTTTTGTCATCATTTTTGATGTTTGGTTACTCATTTTTTATGTTTACACATTTACTGTTTTCTTTTTTAACCACAATAAAACCGAATAAAAAAAATGTTTTGAGTAAGGATATGAATATTATCTCTATAATTTTTTAAAATCTTGATCAAAATGATTATAATATTTAGACGTTAAAAAAAAAATGTTATGAGTTTTTAAGTTGTTATACTTTTCTTTCATCATCTTTTAAGTTGTTATACGAAACACGGATTGATCAAAATTGTGTTTCCAAAATCGTAAAGTATTCAGTTTTCGGAATCTCATATAGCTTTAGAAAGATAATTTCTACGTTGGTAAAAAGATTTTGAATCCATTTACGCATTAATGAGATCCTAATCTTTATCGATGCCACTATGACCTTCAATACTGCTTCCGCACAAACACTTGTAAATTGTTACTAGACCAGAACGATAATTCGTTAAGATCGTTGGGTCTTAAATTTTCTAACTAGGCCAACATGAATACATATGTAGGCCCAAATAAATTACTGATAAACTTTCAGTCCATTATATTTCGGGCCGTTTATTATGGCGTTAAGATCGTTAAGATCAAGCATCTATGTAGTATTTATTTACTTTCCAATCGAAAAGGAATTTTGATAAAGTCTATACGACAAGCTGCAATTCAAAATTTGCAATCAATATAAAGTGCGAAATTGGATGAATGGTTGCTCAACTTATCTTTCCTTGGAATTTACTTATTACCTCTCTTTTTTTTCTTTTTTTCTTTTTTCTCTTCGAAGGTTATTTGACCAAAAAAAAGTTAAACAAAATAAATGTGAAATTATAAAAGGACCCATAACTATTTTGATTATTTAAGTTGCCAACCAAGCTAGACCACTGACCAACTTTTATTGACAAAATGTAAGAACTTAGCACATGCTTTCCAACATGGGGTATGAAACTTTATTTCAAAAAGAGTATTTTAAAGCCCTTTAATCATTCCAAAAGGTCATTAATATTTGAATTGTTGGACTAACTTATTTTGGACGTGTACCAAAATTAATTTATAGTATCAATGGACAGAACATGTTGTGAGACTACATATATCAATGTTAAATTCCAAGCTCTTTAAATTAATATACTGACTGATACCAACTTCTTGATAGAATATACAATTTCCGCACCTTAATTTCTCAAAACTGGGCCTCAGCTAGTACATTCCAAGGGGAAACTTATGAAGCTTAAGGCATCTTCTATTCTAAAATGCCAACCTCCATAAATGCAATTATTATACTTTGTTACCTCTCTTTAAAATGTTATTTCTATATTTTACATCAGTTAGCTTCAAATTTATTTGTTATACAGCACTAGTGTACTTACAAATATATATATATATATATATATAGGTTAGAAGTGATATCCTAGTTACCAACCAAAGGAAGATCGTATTTAAAAAGATTGACAATTGCTTTCATCTCCCGGACGCTCAGAAAAAAAAAAGAAGTCTTAACGTGTCTTCCCCAAAAGCTCTTGGTGGACATGCATTCCATACAAATTCGGGTTCCGGGAGTTTTAGTTTAGCTTTCAGACTTTTCGATTCACTCATGACAATATTCATATACATGACATTTCAGCCGACCAAGCATTGAAAACACTCGCTTTATTTCGTCCTTTTTATCTTAGAGAAAGCTTTGTTTCCGGAATTACCAAAACATTCATCTTCCATGTTTAGTCCTTGCTTGTGGGCTCCAAAAAATTGGAGTTTATTAAACATCTTCAAGACCAAGGTTTTAGAGGTAACTATCAGATTAAAGCCAATAGAAAGTGAGTACATTCACAGTGGACATGACCAAATCAATCTTTAAAATCAATTAAACATTTTACGATGAAATTGATAGATTAGTGATAGGGAATTTGAAAGAATTGTCGAGGAGGGGAAGTTTTAAACCCCACTAAGAGACGAAGATGAAACAAATTTAATTGAGTTGTCGTATATAGTAAACTCATTAAAAACATGTATACCACCAAAAATTACGCCGTCTGCGATGTTTATATTCGTCATAATTCTTTAGCTAATGGATGTTGGTAATGGATATGAAATAAATAAACATTTTCACATAACTCGTATCGCAATTTTGATGTTTTATTTTATGGCTTTGCGACATATTATTGACGATTTTGTAGACCGCTAATTTGTGTAGATTATAAAGGGGTCGTAATATATCTGAGTTCACAAATTTTGTCTATACATAAAAAGTTCATAGGTGAAAAAATTAGAATCATAAGATCTTTTAAAATGGACTTTTCAACAATATGCCTATCTTTGTGTTAACTAACGACTATACAAAGTTTCCGTCGATTTTCTTTTGTTCCAACAGTCCCCATCAAATATTCAATTTTAGTGTTTGAAGTTTGAATTCTCAAAGACGAAAGAAGAAAAACATATAATAAATAAGGAAATTTTAAATTTTCATAGATCTTCAGAAACGGTCACGGGAGAAACCAAATAGTTTATTTTTTCCCTTTTATTATTAGTTTTTGTCACGATCGAGAATAAAATTTGAACGCTGTCCGAACCACAGAAGCCGAGCCGAAAAATCATAAGCTGAGCCGTAATGATTAGTCACAGCTCGCGGGCTGATTTATTTGAAGTGAATCTTAAAACAACGGCTGAGATAAATATCGAAACAATCTAACGGCACCATTCAGAGTCGGTGAGATAAAAAAGAGTCACAAGCCAGTTCACAATAGCATTTTCTCCCAAAGATTTTTTTATTTCGTTTCGAAAAATTGTAAAATAAAAATAAAAATAAAAAATGAAAGAGTGGAGTGAAGGGAAAAATCATAGCTATATATTCGCACATATACTCGTTTCAGTTTCTTTAGCGTAGCTGCTGCCGCTGTTATTTCTGCTTCATTTTTCTTTCTCTCTGCTTCTAGAACCGTCTTCTCTTTTTTTTTTTAATCTTCTTCAAAGGTGAGTCTAGATCCATTCTCTCTTCGTTTTGCTTCTGCTTATTCCTTCTTATCTATGCTGATTTTGCTAGATCTGCTATACATGCGTTGATTTTTCTGAGAAACTTGTTTGGTGTTACTTGTTCTGTGATTTGATCGGTACTTTTTGGTTCGATCTGTGTTAATCTTAGTTTTCGTAGAGTTTATGCTTTAGATCTATGGAGCTCTGGTGATTTTTCTCGCTTTGGTCGATCTGTCACTGTTAATTTTGCTTTTCAGTTAAGTGAAGTTGTTTAGCTCGAAATGATTTGTGCTTTTATTTGTATGCTCGATTGATCTTGTTTTAACCTTCGATCTGCCACGTGTCGATGTTTACAAGTGTTTTCTCTTTGAGATCTGTGAAGTGTTATACCCAGCTTTTGTAACTTTTATCTGATCTTATTAAGCTCCATGCCTGATATGATAAATCATCAACATGTTAAGCGATGTTTGATTTTCAATAAAACGTAGCTGATCGTCAAAACTAAGTTGCGATCTGATTCGTTGGCATGTTTGCAGTAGTGTTGTTTGACGAAAAAGAATTAGTTCGTTTACTTCACGAGCTTATCTAATCTGTTTCCGTTTCATTTTTCTTTGCTTAGTGAAAGATGGCCGATGGCGAGGACATTCAACCACTTGTCTGTGACAATGGAACTGGAATGGTGAAGGTAAGTAGGACTATTTATTGAGCTACAGGTTGATATCTGTGTTCTTTATTCTACAGGTGTAGACTTCTGATCATGATTATTATATATGTACAGGCTGGTTTTGCTGGTGATGATGCCCCAAGAGCGGTGTTCCCAAGTATTGTTGGTCGCCCCAGGCACACTGGTGTCATGGTTGGGATGGGTCAGAAAGATGCTTACGTTGGTGATGAAGCTCAGTCGAAGAGAGGTATTCTTACTCTCAAGTATCCAATCGAACATGGTATTGTGAGCAACTGGGATGACATGGAAAAGATCTGGCATCACACTTTCTACAATGAGCTCCGTGTTGCCCCCGAGGAGCACCCAGTTCTGCTCACAGAGGCACCTCTTAACCCTAAAGCCAACAGGGAGAAGATGACTCAGATCATGTTCGAGACTTTCAATGTCCCTGCCATGTATGTTGCCATTCAGGCTGTTCTTTCTCTCTACGCCAGTGGTCGTACAACTGGTTAGTTCTCAACTTAAAAACATGCAAATCTGAATAACACTTTGTTCTTACTTGTCTTTGCTTAAAATTGTTTTCTTTTTGTGATAGGTATTGTGCTCGACTCTGGTGATGGTGTGTCTCACACAGTGCCAATCTACGAGGGGTATGCTCTTCCTCATGCTATCCTCCGTCTTGATCTTGCGGGTCGGGATCTCACAGATTCTCTAATGAAGATTCTCACTGAGAGAGGTTACATGTTCACCACAACCGCAGAACGGGAAATTGTCCGGGACATTAAAGAGAAACTTGCTTATGTAGCTCTTGACTACGAGCAAGAGATCGAGACAGCTAAGAGCAGTTCTTCAGTGGAGAAGAACTACGAGCTACCTGATGGACAAGTCATCACTATTGGAGCTGAGAGATTCCGTTGCCCTGAAGTTCTATTCCAGCCATCACTCATTGGAATGGAAGCTCCTGGAATCCACGAGACAACTTACAACTCCATCATGAAGTGTGATGTTGATATCAGGAAGGATCTCTATGGAAACATCGTCCTCAGTGGGGGTTCAACCATGTTCCCAGGAATCGCTGACCGTATGAGCAAAGAGATCACCGCACTTGCACCTAGCAGCATGAAGATCAAGGTTGTTGCACCTCCGGAGAGAAAATACAGTGTCTGGATTGGAGGATCTATCCTCGCATCCCTCAGCACTTTCCAACAGGTAAAACAATAACTGATTCTGCTTCTTTTTTGAAACCATGAAACGTGCGAGTGATAATCTTAACATTTGTATTGTTTGTGTGTGAAACAGATGTGGATTTCAAAGGGAGAGTACGATGAGTCGGGTCCATCGATTGTTCATAGGAAATGCTTCTAAGGTTTCTGATCGTTGTTTCGTGGTGGTGAGTTTGTTACAAATCTATTTTCCCTTAGTTGAGATGGGAATTGAAACTATCTGTTATGTGTTTTTTTTTTAGAACCTTTTGGATATCTCAAGAAGTTCTGTGTACTTTTAGAATGTCTTTTTTTTTTATCTCTTTCTATTTCCTTTTAGGATGCTTGTGATGATTTTGGTTTTTTTGTCCTTATATTATATTTGGTCGTTAAATTTTCTTGGGTCTTTTTCCCCTATAAATATTGTTTTGATGTCTTGTTTTTTTTTTTTTTAATTGTTCGCCGTTGGGAACAATCTTCTATTTGTATGAGACAAATTGTTATGAAGTATCAGGTTGCAATGCAGGAGTTATGTATTGTTATACTAAATGTTCGAGAACGTACGCTGAGCCTATGAATTTGATAATGTGTCTAAATTTTGGCAATATAATGTGGTCCGATGTGCAACTGACGAGTGGTCCGGCTACTACTCTAGAAAAGATGGCGTGGTTGAGGATTTGATGCTAGAGTTTGTGATATAAAGGGGCGGAAAAAAACGAAATTGAATTATTATAAAACATTCACTAGTTGCCCTAAGGCCTACAAAAATGTGAAAACTGGACGTTTTGGAGGCTTCATGGATAGTAACTTTCAATTGCAACAGTAGGAATCGAACCATTTTCTTTTCTCTTTTTGGTCACAAAAATAAATTGAATGTGAATATTCATAGCGTTTCAACTCCCAAGTGTTATGTTATTCGTTACGGCTTTGGATTTTTTCGAAAATTATTTCTTTCAAATCACAAAATGTCTAAAACTCTAAACATCACAATCTGTATATCTTCCTACCCAGTTAATATTTGGTCCCCACTATTGCAAAGCCGTGACATGGTCCGTCCAGCCAAATCACCCTAATACTTTATCGATACTTTGAAAAATGATCCATTGGACAACTCACACGCACATAAAAATCTGTAATTGCCGCACATAATCACCGACTTTCTCTGTCTAATTCCTTAACTTTTTTGTATTCCTTTTTCAATTATCTATTGAATCTTCCAAAGAATCTAATGTCTTCTTTACCGTGAGCTTTCGGCTCAAGCAGCCAATGCATGATAAATTGATAGGAAAGTGTCCAATATTGTTGAACTACCTAACCCAACCATAACGTGTTTAAAATAAAGCGGAAAAAAAACCCAATTAATTTGTTTTAATATCACTAAAAGTCTTAAAGCCAAACTAAAGAATAATAACTTGATCACTTGCCTAATTTACTTGAATTTTCTAAGCAAGCAGAACAACCCTCCTTTAGTTAATGTGAGTACCAATTCCCAAATGAAAGGCCCATTTAGGCCCAACTATTTAGTGAAAAGTCCATTTGACTGTCTTAGTGAAACCAATATACATGAACAATAATTCTCTAAAATCCATTTGTCAACAGTTTCTTAATTCTTTCTTTTGTTCCCCTTTGTAAGATGCAAAAATGTAAAAAAAAAAAATGGATAAAGGGTTTGCAATCGAAAATGTAAACTGTAATAGGAACGTTAGGAGTAAAAAAACAAGAGCAAGATAAATAGCAAGTTATGCTTATTGAGCGATTGTTAATAAACTGTTACAATTATTCCCAAGCAAAAAAAAAACTAGTCAAGATTATTTCAAAAATCCCACCAAAAAAAGAGCCGAAAGTGAAGTATTCTAATCTGGAAGAAGAAGTATTGATGGTATGGAACCAAAATAAAGAAAAAGTTGAAATTTTCTTGAGAAACAAGCAATTTCTTCTTATGGAAATGAGTTTTAAAAAAACGCAACAAAGATTTAGGGCTTCTCTGTTCTCTCCAAAACAAACACATTCCCTTTCCCATCCCTCCCAACTTGTAAATCTTCGTCTAAATATCTGCCAAATTCTCAGAATCAAGGAATCCAGAATTATAAATAATTAGTAAAGTGATTACATTTTTGGATTTTTAATTCAAAAGGATACGAAATCTCGAATCGTCCCTCGGGGTTAAAGATTCCGAGAAGAAGGTCCATGTTCTTCCTGAAAATGTTCATCAACTGATTCCAACACAGATTAAGATATTTATCCAAATAGGAAAATGATTATGTCGGAGAAAAGACACAGACCTGGTCTGGCTTGATCGTTGAGCTTTCATAAGTTATCTCAACACTCTACAAAATACAAACGCAATGCCGTCAAAACGCGGTTTTTCGAAGAATATGAAATCCAAAACGCCAACATTGTTTTTAGTGTTGTACCGATTTGGATGAGATCTTGAAAGAAGCGACGATTCTGAACTCGCCGTCGAGTCGGTTCAGTCCCCGGACATCGAATTTCAATACATGGACCGTTTTACCCTTCGTTAATTACAAAAAAAACAACATTCAGATTAAAATTAAAACGTCATCGCAAAAAAGAGCTCGAAGATCATCTTGCATTTTGATTTAGATTTATTACCTGAGCAATGTCGATCTGTTGAAGAAGATCACCGAGAGAGACGAAATCTCGAAGACCCAATTTGGTTCGTTTAGAACCCAAAACAGTGATTGTGCTGTAAATTAGTTTCCAACAACCTCCGATCTTGTCTAGCTCTCCGGTCGGCTCCGGCGTCGGATTCCGATATTCCAGAAGCTTCACCAGACCCTCGATCTCTGCCTTTTTATCCGATTTAACTCCGAAAATCCCTCTATTAATCCCTTAAATCCCAAACAAAAATTGTCCATTGATAAAGCATTGAAAAAATCAAAATTTGATCTTTGGCACCACCTAATGATTCAAACTTGAGAAAAATATAAATTATTTTTGGAGCGAATCTAATCACCTTTGAGAGCTTGGTAGATCTCTTCTTTAATCTGGGAAACTGTAATTTCTTCTTCTTCTTGTTGTTCATTTGGGGTGGAAGCAGAGCTCTGTTGTGTGACTTTTCCGATGAGCATGGGTCTGAGACGAAATGAGTTGTCACTAAAACTCAGCGTTTTGCGGTTAAAGTTGTTGAAAGAGACTAACACTTTAGCGTTTCCTGTTTTTCTTGAGGTTGCTCCTCGCGAAGCTGCTATTGATGGTGGTTGGATAAGCTTACTCGACATTGCAAGTTGTCACACAAAACCTCTAAATCGAATGCTCAAGAAGAATATGGGATTTGGGGGAAGAGAGAGTGAAAATTATGGGGAGGAGAATGGGACAGTGTGATAATTTTATCTATCTTCATCTTTTAGTATCTCTATCAACCACCATACACTATTCCATAGTCAATATAATAATCCCATTATTAATTTTTTAAAAAACTTTTTGATATTTTTTCCTTTTAAATTAAATTAAAATCCTCATCGGTTCCATAATCCTTCACTGGCCAATATGACACAGTTGCTTAGAGGTCTCTCTCAGTGTAATCGTTTTAAGAATGGTTTTATCGATGACACTGAAAAGATAGTGTTCTTTGCTTTGAGATCCTCCAGCCTTGCTTCACCAACAAATTTTCCATGAGAAGGCTCCAATGATCATAGTCCCTATCACTCATGTTTTCACTCACCCACTCACTCTTGATTTATAACTCTGATACCAGATTTGTTGATCTCAGAGAGTTTTTCAATACTTTATTGACATAACTTGCAAGGCCTTTAAATAGCCAAAGACATGAAGACTGAGTCTTCTACAACAGACCTGAAAGAAACTTGCGGAAGTTGAACTCTTGGATTGAATATGACTTCAAATCAAGAAGAAAACAAGGCACATGAATGTTACTACCTCTTCTCCTCTCAACTTGTGTAGTAGAAGATCTCAAATGATCTGCTCTCATCACATCTTCGAGACAGATCTATAAAGATAAGATGAAACAGTGAGCAAATGAATAGCAAAACAAAACAATGATATAGAGAAATGAACCAGTTACCTTGTTTTTGTTTGAAAGAGCATAACAATGCTTTCTTTCTAACTCATGAAATAGGGAATATCTATTAGTGTTATTGTTTGTTCCTTTGCTGATAAAAAAAATAAAAATTTAGAGAAGTAACCTTTGTGTCAAAAGGCCCTCACGTTCAAGCAGATCTTCAAGCGGCTTGAATGGAAGAGTTTCAAAGGAAACTCGTGATTCAGCATTCCATCCATGACTTGAGCACTGCATCTTCTCATTGATTGGGATTTGGTGATTTCCATACTCGTAAATATTACAAATGCCATCTTGCAATGACTTTGGATCCACAAGCTGATTCACTGACTATCTTCTCATTGAGAGCATCCATCTACAGAAACAAAAGACCTACATGTCTCAGATTCGGGTTACATAGTCATTGGTTGCAATGCACGTTTACTGAACTGAAAAAAATCTTATATGTAACAACTCTCCGTGAATGAATGCACGGGTAAATATCTGAATATTGACTGCGGTTGGTTAATTTCCAACTGATGGAACATGAAACAAGATCTGAACTGCAACAAAATATGGACAGTTGACAGTTACTAACACAATGAGCACTTGTATATAACTCAGAAGACAAGTTTATTCTTCCTTCATCTTCCTATTCCATGTGTCCACACAACCCGATCCTGTTATCTATGATTAACTAACCCAACCATTCAAGACAGAAATAGCAATGCATTTGTCATAGACATCCCAAGTTTGAATCTCAGAGGTCATGGGTTCTGCAACCCTGATGCGGCGGTGCTTTCCAATTTTTAACTAAAATCACGGCGGCGGAGAGCCGCCGACTGTTTTTTTTCCGCCTAGGCGGTCACCGCGCCCGCGTTTTAGAACAGGGACCACCATACACTATACTCAATGTCATCAAGCAAATCGCATGATTAAATATTATTTCAATTTTTTTTTAAATGAATGCATTAAAAGTCAAAACAATAAAAAGTTACAGACTCATTAAAAGAAAGCTTTGATGAAATGATAGGACATACATATTTGAAAACATTAAAAAAAATTTAATATGCATTTTCAACACATTTAAAAAAACTAGAGATTTAATTTACAGTTTTTTAAAATTATTTTTTATTTGAATAAAAATATTTTTCCCAAAATATAGATACAAATTAATAATTAGAGCTGTTGTTTGGACCATTCAAATAATTGCTTTTCAGGAGATTAGGCTAATTAGGTGCCCATAGCAACAAGATCTGATCGAATAAAGTTTCCACTACCACTTGATAGCGAAACTCGTTCCTCGATGTCGTCACACTTTCACATTGTATTATTCTACTATCAATGATTAGATTAATGCAACTTGATTAAAATAAAAACTGGTTTTATTAGTTCTGTCAGAAAACTATCTATAAAGTAAAATGTAGTTGGTATAGTTAACTACTAATAACTACCCTTCTTGCTTTGCATATTCGGACTCTAAATTCATAATATACTTGTACACTTCTTGCTTTGCATATTCGATTATTTGAATAGCTAAGCTGTTATTTCATTATCCATCTAATATATTAGTCAACGTGGCCTATAATTAGTATTTGAATCCATCAGGTGCAATTTAACGGCTAACATAGATAGACAATAAAATCCATGAAATTATCAAAGCAGCACTTAGTCTAATAGATTTGCAAGTCACGACAGAGTACCAAACACAATTATGCTCTGTTCTGTCATAAGGCCTTAATACAGAGTTTCAGGCATCTTTGGCTACGGTTGCAGACTCTTGTGATGGTTTCCATTGTT
Organism: Cardamine chenopodiifolia; assembly: GCA_963922655.1. Taxonomy (NCBI): domain Eukaryota; kingdom Viridiplantae; phylum Streptophyta; class Magnoliopsida; order Brassicales; family Brassicaceae; genus Cardamine; species Cardamine chenopodiifolia. The sequence goes on along the minus strand of OZ000464.1, from coordinate 15,006,889 downwards.
GTGGAGTCTGAGCTTTCTTAATAGAGAGAGCATGAATCTCCTTCATTTCTTCTTCAAGCGCAGCATTCACCATACGATGCCCTCTCCAGCAATCTCTTCCCTTCGAATTGTTCAGAGACAACCTCGACCTCAAAACTTGCACCACAACTGCAAAAACGGTTTGGCTAAGATTAAGAACACGACATTATGCCCTAAGACAGAGAATTAACTGTCGTGGTCCTCTACTTACCCTCCAGATATATCAATGACTTCCTGGAACACATAAAACGAATAATGTCACTACAAGAACTCCAAAAGAAGATCAAACCCTTAAGCATGTTATAGAAAATTAAAGCTAAAAATAGAACAACTGATCACATGAATCGATCGAATAGGTGAATAGATTGATGTTGAATTGGATTAACTTCAACTTCATATGTTGTAAAGCAAAGAAACTATGCACTTGCTAACACTCATGGATTTTTTTTTTTTGAGTTCCCATTCACAAACAACTACATATAAAGTTTTCTCAATAAGAACACTCAGATCCCAAGTTATTAATACATCATGAAAAATCCATCACCGGATCCTGAGTTCACATATCACATTGTATCAAATTACAGCTAACTAGGCAAACAAACACCTTCTATCTTCTGTTTCAGAGGACAGGGATAACACATAGTGTTTCTCTAGATGCTGAGATGTTATACACAGTACCACCATGAATATAAACAACTAAGAATAGTCCAGAATCCTCTTAAGATCCAATTATTAAAGTTTATGGTTTGATCCAACTGAACAGTTTAAAAATCTCAAATTGGCCATGTTTTCAGATCAACCCTTCTCCTAGAAGAAACATAAACATATGTCTGTGCCCAATTGAAGATATTTACTAAGAATATTAGGGTTTCAAATTTTCCCATAAAGGTTTTGAGAAAAATAATGCAGAAACCATATATATACACAGACAAAACTGAAGGAAGACCCAATCAAGATATGAAATTGAAAGAAGTAAGCATTCATAAGAAAACTCACGAGATGAATTGGCTTAAGTTTCGAAGTCAGTGAAGCTTCGACTTGCTCCTTCGTCACCATCCTCTTCTCCGAAACAATGTTTGAAATCCCTAATCCTTACCGAACCCAATTAGCATAATAATCACATGCTGTTTGGTTTTGGTTTAGCAAAATTTCGGTTTAGGTTGGTTCCAATTTCAACTTCGATTCGGTTATCGACAAATAAAATAATTAGGGTTTAAGCACTGCTGTCCTTTCATCGTCTTCCTCATTCCTAAAACCCTTCACCACTCAAGTCTCTCCATTTTCGATTTATTCCCGGAGCAAATCACTTCTCCGACCATGAAATTGAGATTAATACCTATCAATTCCCTTCTCTTCCGCCTCTCTTCTTCCTCCACCGTGCAATCTCCCCGTCGACCAATCGCTTTTCTCATCACTAACATTCACTTCTCTACATTCTCCACCACCACTGGCTCCTCCGGCTCCGGATCCAGCCATTATTCTTATAGACGTTCTCAGCACGACGAAGAGTCTCGATCCGTTAGGGTTTCGGTGTGGTGGGACTTCCAGAACTGTAATTTACCAGTAGGAGCCAATGTCTTCAGAGTAGCACAATCCATTACCACAGCTATCAGGAACAGTGGAATCAAAGGTCCTATCTCAATCACAGCCTTTGGAGATGTTTTGCTGCTCCCCAGATCAAACCAAGACGCTCTCTCCGCCACTGGAATCAATCTGGCTCATGTTCCTCACGGTGGCAAGAATAGTGCTGATAGATCTCTAATCACAGATCTAATGTGTTGGGTTTCTCAGAATCCACCACCAGCTCATCTTTTTTTAATCTCTAGCGATAGAGAATTCGCAAGTGTGTTACATAGATTGAGGATGAGCAATTACAACATTTTGCTTGCGAGCAAATCATCTGCTCCTAGTGTTTTGTGTAGTGCTGCTTCGATTATGTGGGATTGGGATGGTTTGATCAAAGGAGATAATGTTATTGGTAAGCATTTTAATCAGCCTCCTGATGGTCCTTATAACTCTTGGTATGGTCACTATAGGATTCCTCTTCTTGACCCATTTGGAATTGCTGCAACCACTACTGAGCAATCCTCTAGTGTGAAAATTGAACAAGTATCCGAGTCTTGTTCCAATTTGGAGTCCGTGAATTCGAATTCTGTTAACATTCGTCCTGTTCCTAAAGAAGTAGTTAACAAGATTCGTTTGATATTGAGCTTATATCCCAAGGGGGCTCCCATTACAGAGCTACGCACTGAGCTGAATAAGAGCAACGTGGCAATTGATAAAGATTTCTATGGACATAAGAAGTTTTCTCGGTTTCTGCTATCTATGTCAGATATATTGCAGGTTGATACAGCAAGTGATGGCTTGTTGGTTGTTCGTGCTGTCACCGAGAAATCAACTCCTACGCGACTTGATTCTAGTCCTGGCTTAACTTCTGCCGCTGATCAGCAGATTAAAGAGAAGGAAAATGTTAATGCTTCATCACCAAAACTAATTAGCGATGTAGAACTTGCTGCTGAAAGAAGAAGAAAGGGCTCACTTGGAAAGAAGCAGGAAAACGTGATGGAGAATGATAAACATGTCAAAGAGGAAGCTCCAGAGAGTTCCCAAGAGCCCATTCTGGTCAACCAGAAGGACGGTAAGGCAAATGACAAATCTGTGGAGTGGAATCAAGTTGCTCTTATTGCTGGGAATGATTCTTCCTTGGAAGATGGCTTTTTTCAGAAGCTTAAAAGACTATGGTTTGGTTCACTTGAGATGGAATCAGAGCAGCTCCCAGAAAAGAAAAATGTTTCTGGAAGTGGAAACGAAAACAATGGGGATAAGGACTTCAAGTCATCCAGTCGGGGAACTGATTCCATGTCTCAAATCTCACCTTCCTTCGTTGCTGAGTCTGTGGAGGTGGAAAAAGTAGGAACTGTTGAAGTAGACACTAAAGATAAAGACGCAAGTCCAGGGATTTTAAGTCGCTTTTTGAAGAATTTCAAGTTCTGGGGAAATAACGCAGGGCTTAGCAATGACTCGAGTGGGAATCCAGAGCTGGTCAATGTTGATTCTCAAGTACACGACATCTTTGCAAAAAGTTCTTTTTGGAGTGATGTTGAATCTTTTATCAATTCTCCAAGAGGCTTTGCTATCGTCTCTCACTCAAGAACAAGGTTCTTACATTCTCGTCCCTCCTGATTTGGCAGGAGTTTGGATTAGATATTGATTACTATGTAAATCTCTCTTAGGTTTAGAATTATTACAATTGGTTCTTGCATTAACCTTTTGTTGTCTTTTAGGAAAGATTATTCAGCTAATGCTGTGTTTTGTCTTAATTTGTCAGGGAAGTGATGGCTATGAATCTGCAGAAGGAAGGGCCTTCGTGTCTCAGACTGCTTGATGAATCAAGCATGCTTCATTTAGTTACCTTATTGATATCACAGAAGAAATGGATTGAAGAAAACCCCTCTTCTTACTTACCATTCAGTATCATCAAAGTATCTAGCCCTGGCCGCCGTTATGCTTCAAATGATCTGAGCTCAATATTCTCGGATTGTTCAAACTCACAGTCGCAGAAACAAAACGGTGAGAAAAGGGGCAAGAACGTTGCTCACACTGGAGTTTCTGTTGGTTCTATGGACCAGAAACAGCTGGAAAGATACAAAAGTAATGCACTAGCGGATTGTCAAAAGCTGATAAAGAAGATAACAGAGGAACACCCTGAAGGGTATAGTCTGATTCGTTTCAGGAAAGATTTCTTAGAGGAATACGGATACCATTTAGCAGTTGACAAGCTCGGTTACGAAAATCTAGAGTCTCTGATACAATTAATGAATGGAGTGAAAATAGCATCTGGATACATTCTTCCTTTGAAACCTTCGCCAGATGCTAAGTCTATAAAAGAAGATGATTCAGACTTGTCATTCGAAGAACTTGGTCCAGTTTCTGAAGCAACAAATAACCACCCGACGACCAAAAAGCTTCCAGTGTATGAACCATCTCTCTCAGAGGATGAAGATTCTGGTTCAGAGAGAGATAACCCAGAGGAGAAGAAGAAGCAAGAGATGAGTAGAGAAGGTAAAGAAAGCTCGCTATTGCAAATTCTGGATTCTTATTACACAAACAAAGATGAGGAATTTAAGAAGGAGAAAGCAGAGAAGAGAAAGCTTGTAAGCAACGGTAGAAAGCAAAAGCCTGCAAAGACTTACTCTTTTGTCAAAGATTCAGAACTCTAGTGAGCCAGAGAGTGTTTACTGTTTAGTGTTTAGTTAAAAATCTCCCGAGAAATTGAGTTTGTAATTAGTTGTAGAAGGAAGAAGGTTTTCGGTTTGGTCCGGTTAAGGAGAAATAAGATCAAATTGGTTGAAATACCGTTCGAATCCTTATTTGGTAAACAACTAGCAACTTGCGTCGCATATTCGCATGCATTTATTGATAGATTTTATTTTGTGATCTTCTTAATTAAATATCGTGTGGTTTCTTAATAAATATACAACGCTTTATGTATAAAGCATGGAATGAAAAAAGAAAAGAAAATGTATAAAGCCTGGAGTTATTTAAATATTTATTCGATTTTATTAACTTCGAGAGATTGAAAGCGATGATGACATGCTTTTTGGATATAAGTTAGGTATTAAACAGAATCATTTTGTTAATTCTAATTATTTTCTGAAAGATGTTGTTAAGGTTAAATAAATAAATAGTAAGAGGAGTATTTAATGAAATGTGGCGTACATGTGGAGTTGCTTTGTGGATTATCTTTCCCACTTGAGTCTTCTCAGTGGACACTCAATTAAAAAGCAGATCAATTAAAGTACTTAGAAATGGATAAACCAAGAAAATAAACCTAATTATTTAAGCGTAATCTTGTCTTGTTCCCTTAAAATATACCAATATCTCTATACTATTATTTAAACAATATTAAAAAATAACCAATTTTTATGTTTTATATTAGATAAAATGTTATTAAACTCGAATTTTTAAAATAAAATCGTTAATGGTACAATAGTAATCACAAAGTTAATATAATTATATTTAAAATTACATAATAGTTTTTTAAAAAATAACTCAATTTCTCTTTTTTATTCATTTTGGACGAAAATTAAAATTATTTTTTTTCAAATTATTAATCAATAAAAATTGAAAAACTAAGATTTGATATCTCATTATACCATTTTCTAAAAAAATATTATATTTGAAAGATTTTGTTAAGATTTAAAATTATGATTCTTCTATTATCTTTGTTTGATCTTATTTTTAAATTATTTAGAATTATCATATAATACATATAGTTAATAAAAATTTAGATTTTTTCGCATATGTGAATCGAATTTTGAGAAACGGAGATATATTACTCAATCGATGAAAAAAATGTGTTTAATGTCCCACATCGGTTTAAAATTTGAGCAATGGTTTCGAGCCATATTATAAAAATGACTAAAATGATTTCAAATTTGAATGACAAAGAAACTTAACTTATTAGACGTCTAAATTTTAAAAAATTGTTCGTTTAGTCTGGTTATTTAGTTAAACCAATATTTTTACCTAATAAAAAATAAAAAATAATTTCAATATTTGGTTTAAAATATTATAAGTATTTAAACTTTAATATTTAAAATCTATAAAAAGTTTATAATCTTATTAATGTTTAAATAAATATATTTTACTTTATCAAAGATTATATATTTTTAACTTATAAAATGTTAAGATGTTATTAATTTTAATGTCAAAATTATTTATATAGTTTTTTAAAAAAAATTTAAAAATATATGAATTTAGTTTCAACCGATTCTAATATTGTATCATCTAGATTTGAATCATGTTTTGGATATTCAAATGTTGTAATTTTTACAATTGCTCAGAATGAATAATTGATAATAGTTGATATTGGATTAAATCAAATTGATATAGATTTTTGAATAATGTGAAAATATATACACATAACCACTTAACTTTTACAAATAATTATATTATAATCTAAATATCAAATATTTTTTGTTATAAACATAACATCGCATACGTAATTATATATTAATAATTTTAATTAATACATATATAATAATAATAAATAAGATAATAAAAATATAAAATAAATATAATATAAAACATTAATAATTATTTATAATTATATAAATTAACGAAATATAATAATGAATTATTATCTAGTTGATTACTTTAAAACCTATGTATGCATATTTTAATACGATTATTAAACAAAACAGCTCATGCGTATCCACAATGATTCGGTCAAAAAGATAATAAAAGTGTGTCTCCTTCATCATCTCAACAATGTACCGACGCCATTACGATTTACGGGTCTCAAGGCTATACAACAAAGTCAAAAGAAAACTTTCAATTGTTCTTTTGTTTGTTTGTTTGCTTTTTTTTTTTTTTGATAAGTTCTTTTTGTTTGTTTGTTTCATCTGCTTTCCAAAATCTAGTAGTATAAAGATAAGGTCGTATAACAGTATTTACACATATCTTTATACTCATAAAAATGTTTTATTTCTGGTACATATTGTTAACCTAAAAGTTACTTTACAATAATTCCCCGTTAATTAGAAACTGAATTTACATTGACTATAATTAATAAAAACTTCCTGCAAAATGTGAATCTCATGAAAAGAACATTAAAAAGGTCAAATCTTTCAATAAAATGGGCTTTAAACAAAAGAATAAAATTCCTAACAAAATCAAATCATTTTCTTTAAAGAAGATTTATGCACAACATTGTCTAAAAAAACACAAATATGGTAAACTTATTTTCCCGAATCTATTATTACCTTAATAAAATCCAAGAAAATTATGTTCTTTATATGAAAAATAGTAATAGTAACAACAAATGGAAAACATGTGTACCCACCAACTTAATTCCCAAATTTTTTGAAACATTTTTAGAATTCAGTGTCTTATTGCGTCTCAAAAACAGAGCTTTTGTTCTGTCTTTTTTTTTTCTCTTCTTCCTCGTTTCACTTAAGCTGTCATCTTTCTCAAGTTACCAGTGTCTACCACCTTGAGAACTGCCGCCTTTTCTTGGATAAAATCCACCTTTCTTAGGTTTTGGAATCTCATGAATGTCCATCACCTGTATAGTCCTTTGCTTTTTAGCTGCATTCAACAGAAAAAACCGCGGTCAGAAAACGAGTAGAGATGTCCGAAACTAAAAGCAGAAGAAGATGGATTGAGTTATAAAACCATTCTCTGCTTGTCTGTAGTTTTGTTGTAGCCTTTTCCGAGCTGAGTCGAAATTAATTTCTGTATGCTCTTTCTCTCTCTGCAATTCCCAAACCAAATTCATCACAATCGACATAATGTCAAGAGTCTTCTAACACAAATATTAGGATCAGGTTTGGTAATGTACCTGCATAGTTTGTTGAGAAAGAGAAGGACGAGAAGGTTTAGCTGGAGAAGGAGATTCTCTCCTAGGAGGAGCAGCAACAGGTCTTGGTTTCCTCTCTGGCTCGGTAATGTTACTGTTCTGACTTGAACCGGTATACCCATCTATCGAAAACCAGAGAAGGAAAAATAAGCTCCATTTTATGGATAAAAAGTGATGGAAGATCCAAACTTTAGAATGCTTGTTCATCAACTTACTCTGAGGAACCGGTGAATATCCGAAATCAGGAACCTGCCACAGAAAAAAAAGACAATAATTGAAGCTCAATGACTAACCAAGAAACCGAAAAGGGTTACAGATTTTACCTGTTGGCGATTACCGTTATTGAGAGCTTTCTGCACCGGTGAGTCCTCATCAGCTACAATGAAGAGATTGATTGTTATGAGATTGACAAGAATGATGCTTGTTCTGTCATAGATTCAGAGTTGTTTTTCTCTTTACCTATCAAACTCGGAGCCTCGAGATCACCAGGCTGGTTGAATTTGACCCATTCGTCTACCGTTTCCTTCCATTTCCTGCAAAGACAAAAGAGTGAATTAGAAAATCAAGAGTGGTTCTTGATAGTTGAATCCTGAACAGAGACGTTTCTGAAATTTGATCGTAACTTGACAAGCTGTTTAGCTAATCTCCGAACATTGTTCGATGGATGCTTCCGAACTCGATTCACATGCCTCCCAATATCAGTTTCCTAAATTTACCAAATTTCAAAAACGATCAAACAGTTGAAGAATCAAAGAGTGTTGTTCAATCAATCGAATTTGATTCAAGGTATCACTACCTGAAGAGCTTGGAATGTTATGTCCATATCTTCCAGATTCTGAAGCAACTCAACCAAAGCTTCTTCAGACTGAAACACCACAACCAAACAATTCTGTCTTTAAACTGAAATCGAACATAAAAGAAACAATTCTAGATTCAAGAGAAGAAACTTTAGAAAACCAGATCAGGATCTTCAAGTTTCTCTTTGATTTCAAGAATACTCTTTTGCTCATCATCAAACAAACCAGCAAACGGATCGAAATCTTCATCGTCTTCACCATTAACAGATTTCTCTCTAACTTCTTCTGCTGCTGCTGCTGCTTCTTCTTCTTCCTCCTCTGTCTCCTCATGAATCCTCCCATTAAACCTAGTAACCGCCGTCTCTGCCACGCTTCCGCCGCCGCCAAAATCGCAGTTTCTACACTTGTTAGCCATCGACGTCGCGTAGAGACGCTCGACGATGTTATCTCTTCGCCGCTTCAGTTCTTGACCGTAGTCAAGAGACGCAACGAGGATCGCCGTATCGATAAATGTCCAAACATCAACACCTGCGTTATCCATAATCGATCGAAAATCATCCAAATCCATTGCCGCCAAAAACGTAATAATCACCCTCCTCAAAATTTGGTTACTTTGAAAAGAATAAAAAACAGAGCAATCGAATTGGTATTACATCACTAGATCTAAATGAGTAAATTTTTGATGAAGTCGATTCATCGGAGATTAAGATCCGAATGAACCAAACAAAGTTTAGATTCAAATGTTTAAAGATAAACAATTAAAAAACAAAAAAAAACGCAAGAATCGGATTGATTAAATCCAGATAAAAGGAAGAGCCTTTTGAGCTTTTGATGAAGCTTTACTATTACGAGGAAGAGGGAAGAAGAAACCAGAAACAGAGGTCTCACATATCAATAAGGAAATGGTGAGATAAACGAAAAGGAAGATGAAAGGGAATATTTCAAATTCGAGGCTTTAGAATTTGTTTTGGGGGTTATTGCTTTTCCTCATTCTTCTGAATTTTTTTTTTGTTTGGTCCGTTAAATAATCTTCAGACAAAATCAATTTACTTGTAAATAATGTTTAAGACAAAAATAAAAGAAGAAAACAGAAAAAGGGATTAGCTTTATTCAGGATGCTCTTGCCCTGGACAGACCAAAGCAAAGCAAAGCAAGTTGGTTTGTTGTGGTTGGGGAGACGAACAGAGAGAGAGGTGAGAAAGAGATGTGTGAGTGTTTTTCAATAATGGCGTTTACTTTTTTTTTGGTTTTTTTAAAATTGGAGAGAAACAATAACATGTTTAGACACTTTCGTTAGAGGGCCTATTATTTTTGGGCCCAATATAAGTGGAACCAGATTTGAAATCAATATTTTCTAGTTGAAGAGAAAACGGAACAGAACAATGAAGTTAAAGTTGCCGAGTTGCACAAAAAAAAAACTGATCTCTCTGGCAAAACATGACATGGGAAGTGAAGAAACAGGGGTTCTAACTTTTATGGTACCTAAAGTTCAACTGAGATCTGAATCAATAATAATACACAAGTAGGCCACTAAAAACTTACAAAGTCCCACACTATATTCGACAAGACTTGAAATTTAACCACATTTTTCTGTCTTTCAAATCTCATATTATATATACCCATTTTTGTGTGTTCTACAATCTTTTAGAATGGTGATTCTACAATCTTTTTATTGTGCCTAATTTTGGGATTATGACAACTGAAGGCTATTTTTTTTCTTCTTTTGATTCTTGTTCAATCTATAGCACCGGCCCTGTGACACCATAATTTACAGATTTCGATTAGAAATATTTATGGTGCTTATACATAAATTGCTGCTTTATTGCAAATTGTGGTTCTTCTCAGGACGCATTTAGAGATGCTATATTGCAGCGAGGTCCAATTGAAAGCTTTGCACTCAAGACTGTTCAAGAGTTTATACAACTTCAGGTAACTTTTTGAATCAACTAACAAAACTGTTCACTGCTTAGTATATCTGTTGTTTCATAATGTGCCTGTAAAATTACTGTTGTGGCTCCAAGCTCTTTTTTTGTTCATTTTTGCCAAGTTTAGTGCATACTTATGCCTACATGGAGATGCACATTATAGTTATTTTCCTTGTGGCAAACATTTATCTATCTGTTTACAAACATGTATGTGCTGAAAGTCTTAAACGCTGTTGAAACTGTGGTCTTATTGTTTTTTTATTATATAATCCGGCAGAAACAAACAAAGTTGGCCCAAGATGAAAACTAAACGCTTGAAAACATGCTCCGGACATTTCTGCAGGAGCTAGTGGTCTGTTGTTTCTCCGCTCTTTATTTTCATTTTATTCATGTGCTTGTTGACCTAGTCACTTGATGATTCTTTCTGTGTGGATTTCTCTTTGTATTTTGGGGGTTTAGGCTTCTGCTGCGCAATCATGAGCGCAAATTATGCAGTATGGTCAGTTGATTGATGATGATGATGATGATGAAAATATACATGGCCAGATTCCTCATCTTCTAGGTTGGCAATTTGTTTCAAAGCGTTCTGTCTAGTCTGATTTGCATATCTCGTTTAAATAGGTGCAAGTGTGTGCTTGATTACTTCTGACTACTTTTATCCAACCTCTCACCATCTTTTTCTTCTTTTTTCAATTGGTTTGTTAGATGTTGTGCTTTATCTGTGTGAGAAAGAGCATGTAGAAGGTGGCATGATATTCCAGCTGCTGGAGGATTTGACGGAAATGTCTACTATGAAAAATTGTAAAGATGTTTTCGGTTATATTGAAAGCAAGCAAGATATATTGGGCAAGGTATGTCTTAGATGAAATCAGATTTGTCCTCTTTGTGTGAGTATCTTGTATTTTGACTTGGATGTTGCAATTATTTGCAGCAAGAGCTTTTTGCACGTGGAAAACTTGTAATGTTGGAACTTGCAACCAACTTCTCCGGCGACTCTCAAAGGTTCATTATCTGCAACCCTTTTCTGGTTCCCTTTGTTAAGCATATCGTTAGTCGTAATCTACTTTTCAGTTATAACACATCCAGTCTTTGTTAATTCTTTCTTTTTTGCTTTCACAATCTGGCATACAGGCCAATGATGTGGTATATTGTGGAAGAATTCTCATTAGGCGTTTTTAATACATCTAATGAAACCAAATATGAGAAAGATCCTCCAAATGGCAAGTAAAACTCTTTTCTAGTGCTTTTCTGGTCCTTATATCCATTAGACAATTCTAAAACGTGTTACCTATTTTGTCTATGTCATTGCTTCTCAGGAATTTCTGTAGATTTTAACTTCTATAAGACATTTTGGAGTTTACAGGTACGTATTAGTTAAAGGAACAATGTAGGGCACTCTGTTGCGCCTTTATCATAAGGGTTGTCTCATAGAACCTCTTTTTGTGTATCATGCAAAATCAGCCTTACTGGAGATAGCATCTCAGTTTTCCTATATTGAGAAATTTATTTCATTTCCAGGAGTTTTTCTGTAATCCCCCTTCTCTTACTTCTGCATCTGCCAAGTGGCAGAAATATTCATCCAGTTTGGCGGTATGTAATCTATGGTTTTGATTTCTGACCTAGTCTCTTGCATATATGTATATGCATAGACAAGTCATGCCGGCTGTAATGAGAAATCATCTTAGGCCTCGTTTCTTGAACTGCCTATGTAGGTTGTTTTAAACACCTTTGATGCGCAACCACTAAGCGAAGAAGAGGGAGAGACTAATAGTTTAGAGGAAGAGGCAGCAACTTTCTCTCTTACCTGCTGCTTGGTTTTTCTGGCTTGAAGTTGAGGTGCTTTAATGAGTTTCTACAATACATAGAATAAAAGGTCTGGTGGAAACGTGATGGATGCCCACCATTTGAAAAGCAACCAATAGAGAAGAAATCACCTACTGCCCACTGATAGACGTTTTCTCCCTGGTGATCTCTACCCACTAGTCCATTGAAGTGAGAAGCAGCTAATAAATCTAAATTTAGAGTATTAAGCTCCATATCGGTTATGTTTTTACTTTTACACGAGGCAAAGATGGAGATTGGGCAATAAAGAACTCTCCCAACTTTGGAGATGGGCAGATCAAAATCCGTTATGCATTATTTTTCTTGCATCCTTGTTTGTTGTGATCTCGATGCCACATGCAACTCCATTCTCTCTCTGATGGCACGACAGAATGTTCTGACTGATTCTCAACGTGTCCGAACCCCTGACATTGCATACTACTATTAGGCGAAGATGTGAGCTAACGTATTGGTTTTTTTTCCACGAACAACATTTTTCGAAAAATGGTTAATGTTTTAGTATTCCACCTGGTGTTTTATTTATAATCTCAGATGGATCCATCAGCTGGCATAGAAGATGAGTGAGTACCATCACAAAAACAACAGAGTATGTAACTTTCCTCTGACTTGCAACTTTGTTTTTAAGATGCCTTATTAAATCAGTCTCACACCACATTAATTGTTACTGTCTTGAAAAGGTTTACTGCTGGAAAGGTCTTCGGTTTGCAGCTCGGCAAGACCTTGAAGGATTTTCTAGGATAAAATGTACTTCGATTTTGATTTCTCAATGCTTGATATGATTAGTTTCTTAATTTTTTTACAGTTTACTGATCTGGGAATCGAAGGAGTTGTCTCTGTTGAACTATTGCCACCTGAGGCCCGGTCCAAATACCAGGCTTAACCGAGCGAAAAAGCGAAACGAGCTAAAGGTGGATCTCAGGAAGGAGAGGGAAACCAGATTGGTGTTTCTAATAATGAAGCTGAAGCTGAAGGAGGAAGAGGTGAAGCAGAGGCGATGGAGAGTGATGCTATTGCAGACACTCCTACGCCTGAGGAACAACAAAGACTAGGTGGTTCTGACACAGACAATGGTCAAGAGGCAGGTCAAATCGAAAGGCAGAAGAAGCTGGTTTGATGGAGGCTGATCCTGAACATCGTCCTATGTCTGTCTCATGAATAAGCTTTCAGTTTGTCGACCCTTTCTTCAATGGCGAATCCTCTGGATATGAAGTTAGAAATGTATTGAAGTGTATCAAATTATGAAATCCATCAACATGTGGGTTATTGTTGTTTGCATCAAATCCTTTGGATGTGAAGTTTTTAAATGTTGATCAAATTACAATAATTTTTCATATTTTTTGCTTTTCGGTAGGTAATTCAGCTCGCTTTTTTATGTGTATATACAGCTTTTTACGTATGCAATTTAGGTTAGATCAAATTTGATCTCATCAATAAATTTGTGCAAACAGTTATGTGTAAAACAGAAATTAGACGAGAGACTAGAAGACTTAGTTTTTATATTTACAATCATACAATTTAAGTTAGTTTACGTAATTTACTTTCTAAGTGTAACACTAACACACATTAGCCGCCAAAAAACATTGGATTCAATCGCAATCTAGTAATAGTTACACACTTGAACAAAAAATCAATTACCAAAGAGACCTAAAGCTAAAAGCCTAAAAGGCTAAAAGTGTCACTATTAGCCATCAAACCAAACTTTATGTTTTGCCATCAATTTTTAGAATATAAATGAGTGGTTTTAAGTCATGTCACGATTTAAGTCCAGTCCATAAACACCACCGATCTCCATATAATAAGGTTCATCATTCCAAATATCTAACTTCATTTGCACATTCGGCTTATAGTATATCTATTTTTAGTCATAATCCAACTTTTTATAAATTTTCCCATTTTTAATCATAATATCACTACCGGTCTACCAACTTTTTTTTCTAAAATTCACATACACGAATTTGTCATTAAAGCGCATGTTTTTTTCTATAGTTTAGTAATTGTTTAGAAAGAGATTTATTTTTTATTTTTAAATTGACATCGTAGTACTTCATCTAAAATCTCTATCAAAGAAACATTAAAATAGACGTGAATATATCAGTGAATCGATTTAAAGTTTTAAACTGATTTAATTATATTACTACCCCCAATCAACGAAAATATACATATTTGGTTAGTCATTGCTAATGCAAATCCAATCACCTTATCAATTTACCCCAAAACACTATTAAGTTGTTGCTGCACTGTCATATAAGATCACAGTTGTCTTAAAGTCGATGCACTGTTATGACAACAAAATTGTCGACTCAAATGGAAACAAAGAGTAACAGTGCTTTTTTTTCTACCAAAAAAGAAAAGAGTAACAGTCTTTGTTAGCACAGCGGTGCGAACGAAGACACCACAGGGTAATACGTGTTGTCGACGATAGGTTTAGAAATATCGATTTAATAATATTGTAGATCGATTTAAACATATATCCGAATATTTTTAGTGTTAAGAAATTATATGTATATATTGATAATTTTTTAAAATCTAAACTACTAAATATATCAGTATTTGAAGAGAAAGAAGATAGATTTCTGTTATTTTCTCTTACAGTGAATTTCTCAAAGTTAATTAATCACCTTAATTCATTAAAAAAAAACACAAGTTTGTGGCTAAACGGCAACATGCTACTTTTTATTATTTTCCCTGAGGAAAATAAAAACACATGTGGCACCGACAGTGTCTAATTTTCTATAAGAGCACGTTGTGAAGTTTTAACCTACAAATATTATTTTTAATTCAATAAAGTAATAATAAAGTTGAGACTTCATCTTTAAAAATAAAGTTGTGATTTCATCTTTAAGAAAAAAAATGTTCGATTCAATTTTCTTTAAAATGTTCGATTTTTGGTTTAAGCTAAAGTTGTCAAAATATGTATGTTTTGTTCTTGACTTAAAATTATAGATTTGACAGAAAAACCTTACGCATATATAGATATATTGATTGTCGGCAAATGTATACATATGGATGTATGGCATATATATATATATGTGAAGTGATATGATAGTCTCAATAATTGCATATTGTTTCCCCTCGCACATATATTTTTATGGTCAACCGTACATTAAATTTTATATACAAAAGAGGAGAAAAGAGAAATGGAAAAATAATGGTGGGGGAGCCAAATTTAATTTGGATCTAGGCAAGAGTTTTTCTTTGTTAAAGCGCTTAATCTAGGCAAGAGTTAGTGAACAGAATTAGAAAATTTAAGTCTGAATCAAGGCAAGGCTATGAAATAAAGAACGATGCTCCCTAAACGTTACTAATATGTAGAAAGTTCAGTTAAAAGTTAAATTTAAAACCAATGCTGTCAACATTCTCTATATATTGACCGAGAATAAGCAAATTGAACATATTGTTGAAAAACAGCAAATTAAACGTATAGTAACTTTTATTTTGTAACAAAAAATTACATCGTTTATCATTCATTTTTATGTTAATATATAACTGACGGAATGGCTAAATCGATATATATTACAGACGATATTAAGGTTTAATAAATATGATACTAAATAATCGTACAAAATGAAAGATGAAACTAAATGGTAGCTCTATCTCTAGAAACATTAAACAATTAATTGGGAGTATAAATTTATTAAAACCTCATATATTTACTATCAGATGAACTTAAAATTATTCCGATAAAGACTCAGTGAGTCAAAATTATTCATTAATTTTTCCTTACTTCCATTTAAATTTAATTACATATATTTTAAATTTGTTTCTACCTTCTCTGTTTTTTAAAACCAAAATTATTTTTACCAACTCTTAAATTAAAACTTAAATAAAGGACAATTGGAGTGGACGACAGAGAGCGCCAAATGACATACTATTTATGGGTCCCACACTTTTATCTTTTTTCGATAATACAATTATTTTTTTTTGACAACATACTACAGTTTTTTTTACATACAGTGGTAGTTGAGTTACTTGATACTTGAATTAACCTCTATCTCTCTCCGTCTTCTTCAGTACGCGTCTTCTTCTTCGTCTACTGCATTTGCCCTTCTCTCTTAAATTAGTTACAGCTCTCCTTTCACTATCTCCTTATTTCTTTCTCTTATTTATTGTCAACTTGTGTGCGCACATTTGAAGAATCATAAAAAGAGGGAAAAATCTAGCAAAGCTAATTTCACTCTATACCTTCTTCACCCACAATTTCTATTCTTTTTCTTTCATTGCTTCTATTTATACTAAAAAATCTCACTCAATTTCTTCTGCGAAGCTGCTTATTGCATGTTTTTGATGGGAGTTGGAACGACTCAATCTCTCTGGACCGAGTTGGGCTGAGTTGACCCAGTTGCTGAACCTCAGAAGCTACAATCTGTCTCTAGATTGCGTGTGTATTTTCCAGTATATCAACTGTGTCGAAAACATGAATACTGGTGGTCGGCTCATCGCCGGTTCTCACAACAGGAATGAGTTTGTGTTAATTAATGCAGACGAAAGTGCCAGAGTAAGATTTACCAAATTTTGAAGCTTGTCTCTTTTTTTTTTGATTATTCACTCTTTCTTCTCAGATTTTGATGTGCAACCATTGTTTCAATTTCATTGTTCCGTGTAAAGGTTTTGCCTTTTCTCTTATTCTGGATCTGGGTTTCACATTTACCCCTTAAAAATCAATTAGTGTTCAAGATTCGATAATTCTTACCTACATTTATCACCATGTACAGTGAAATCTTGAGTCGGTGGGATTTGAATTCTGTTCATTAATGTAAATTTGTTCAATTGAAGCTGCGTCAATCCCCAAATGCTTTAAAGAACAATTTTTTTGAGCTAATTTATAGTTAACCCTCTGTTCTAATTGAGATACGTTCGATTTGCTTTAAGATCCTCTTGGATCAGATATAAAGCTCTGCTTATGCTGCTTTTATACAGATAAGATCAGTGGAAGAACTAAGTGGGCAAACATGTCAAATCTGTGGAGATGAGATAGAGCTGAGTGTTGATGGAGAGTCTTTTGTGGCGTGTAATGAATGTGCTTTCCCTGTCTGTAGACCTTGCTATGAGTACGAGAGACGAGAAGGAAACCAATCTTGTCCTCAATGCAAAACTCGTTACAAGCGCATCAAAGGTTTTCAATTTGGTTTTAAGCTTTGGTTGATCTTAGACTTGTGGATGAATATTAGAAAGGTGTGTTTATTATAGTCTCACAGAGGTATCTAATTGTCCTCAGGAAGTCCAAGAGTTGAAGGAGATGAGGAAGATGATGGAATTGATGATCTTGATTTTGAGTTTGATCATAGGAGTGGCATTGGATCTGAAACTTTCTCTCGCCGCAACTCGGAGTTTGATTTTTCTTCTGCTCCACCTGGCTCTCAGATTCCTTTGTTGACTTATGGAGAGGAGGTTGGTTCATATTTTCCCCAATTAACGTACTATTTCATTGTATTGCCTCTTAAATTCCCTTTTTCTTGGCTAATTTTATTGTTTGGTTTGGTTGTTTTTGTAGGACGTTGAGATTTCTTCTGATAGTCATGCTCTTATCGTTTCTCCATCACCTGCTCATTTCCATAGGTTTAATCAACCGCCTTCTGCTGACCCCGCTGGTAAGTTCTTTTTTTTTGTTTTTTTTTTTAATTTAAGGTAACGTTTTTTCTTTCCTTTTATTGTTGCTTGTGGTTACTAAGGTAGTGGTTTGTTCTGTCACAGCACACCCAAGACCAATGGTACCTCAGAAAGACCTTGCGGTTTATGGATATGGAAGTGTCGCCTGGAAGGATCGGATGGAAGAGTGGAAGAGAAAGCAGAACGAGAAATATCAGGTGGTTAAACATGACGGAGATTCTAGTTTTGACGATGGCGATGATGCTGATATTCCCATGTAAGACAGACGAATCTTTCAGAAAACACTGTTTCATTGCTTTGTTTTGGTATTTACAAGCTTCTTTGTTTTGTTTTTGTTTAGGATGGATGAGGGAAGGCAGCCTCTGTCTAGGAAAGTACCAATAAAGTCGAGCAAAATAAATCCATACAGGATGCTAATCATTCTCCGGCTTGTGATTCTCGGTCTCTTTTTCCATTACCGTATTCTTCATCCCGTCAAAGATGCTTACGCCTTGTGGCTAATATCCGTGATATGCGAAATATGGTTTGCGGTTTCATGGGTTCTTGATCAGTTCCCTAAATGGTATCCTATAGAAAGAGAAACATACTTGGACCGGCTCTCATTAAGGTATGAGAAAGAAGGGAAACCATCAGAACTAGCTGGTGTGGATGTATTTGTGAGTACAGTGGATCCAATGAAAGAGCCTCCGCTTATTACGGCAAACACTGTTCTATCTATTCTTGCGGTTGATTATCCGGTAGACAGAGTTGCTTGTTATGTGTCTGATGATGGTGCTGCTATGCTTACTTTTGAAGCACTTTCAGAAACAGCGGAATTTGCAAGGAAATGGGTTCCTTTTTGTAAGAAATACAGTATTGAGCCTCGTGCTCCTGAATGGTATTTTTGTCACAAGATGGATTATTTAAAGAATAAAGTTCATCCTGCATTTGTTAGGGAACGCAGAGCCATGAAGGTTTGTTCATTCTTGCATCTTTATACATAAATTTCCTGAGAAATTTTGGGGCTTTATTGATGACAATTTCCTTTTTCTTCCTGGTTATAGCGAGATTATGAAGAATTCAAGGTCAAGATCAATGCTTTAGTTGCGACTGCGCAGAAAGTGCCTGAAGAAGGTTGGACTATGCAAGACGGTACTCCGTGGCCTGGTAATAACGTGCGAGATCATCCTGGCATGATCCAGGTGAGATGCTCTGAGGCGTTAACTGTTTCTTTTTGTTATACATGCTGTGTGTATACTCACAACTTATCAGTTTATTTTCATGCTTTTTCCTGTAAAAAGGTCTTCCTTGGAAATAATGGTGTTCGCGATGTAGAAAACAATGAGTTGCCTCGGCTGGTTTATGTTTCTCGTGAGAAGAGACCTGGGTTTGACCATCACAAGAAGGCTGGAGCCATGAACTCCTTGGTAAATAATTATAGTTAACTCTGGAGTGTATTCTTTGAATTGATTCATGATAGTCCCTCACTAACTTCCTGACTTTTTCTTTTCATGTTATTGAAGATACGTGTCTCGGGAGTTCTATCAAATGCTCCTTATCTTCTAAATGTGGATTGTGATCACTACATCAATAATAGCAAAGCTCTTAGAGAAGCAATGTGTTTCATGATGGATCCTCAGTCGGGAAAGAAAATCTGTTATGTTCAATTCCCTCAAAGATTCGATGGGATTGATAAAAGCGATAGATACTCTAATCGCAATGTTGTATTCTTCGATGTAAGTACACCATTCTTTATCACTACATCCTTTTAGTTTTTTTTGAGTTATACATCCGCTCTTACTTAACTAACTTTTGATCTTGTAATATTCAAAACAGATTAATATGAAAGGTTTGGATGGACTACAAGGGCCTATATATGTTGGAACCGGGTGTGTTTTCAGGAGACAAGCACTTTATGGATTTGATGCGCCAAAAAAGAAGAAGGCTCCGCGTATGACTTGCAATTGCTGGCCTAAATGGTGTTTGTTTTGTTGTGGTTTAAGAAAGAATCGTAAGACCAAGACAATGGATAAGAAAAAGAAGAACAGGGAAACCTCAAAGCAGATACATGCATTAGAAAACATCGAAGAGGGCACCAACGGTAAATAGAAGAAATCCGCTGTATCATTTGGTTTCAACATTTAGTTTCAGCTCATTGCTGAAAACGTTTTCTGTTTCTTTCTTTTTCTAAGGCACTCATAATGCGGTGACACCAGAGGCAGCGCAGCTGAAGTTGGAGAAGAAGTTTGGACAGTCTCCTGTTTTTGTTGCGTCGGCTGGTATGAAGAATGGTGGGCTAGCTAGGAACGCGAGTCCAGCTTCTCTGCTTAGAGAAGCCATTCAAGTCATTAGTTGTGGATATGAAGATAAAAGCGAGTGGGGAAAAGAGGTAATGTAGAGCTCTTTAAAACACTTTTTAGCACTTTATCTTTCATGTTGCAACAAGATTTTTGATTTCTTTGTTGGGTGTTTGTGAAATGCATTCAAGATTGGGTGGATCTACGGTTCTGTCACTGAGGATATCCTTACTGGTTTCAAGATGCATTCTCATGGCTGGAGATCGGTCTACTGTACACCTAAGATACCAGCTTTTAAAGGATCAGCGCCTATCAATCTTTCTGACCGTCTTCATCAAGTTCTTCGGTGGGCGCTTGGGTCTGTTGAGATTTTCTTGAGCAGACATTGCCCTATTTGGTATGGTTATGGAGGTGGTTTGAAATGGCTTGAGAGATTGTCTTACATCAACTCTGTTGTTTATCCATGGACCTCTATTCCACTCCTCGTTTACTGTTCCCTCCCGGCTATCTGTCTTCTCACCGGCAAATTCATTGTCCCTGAGGTAAAACAAAAAACCCATCTTTAAGTTCTCCAAAGTATGAATCTTTATTCCATGTTTTGTGTAAATCCATCGTTTTTGAGGTTAAAAGTTCATTTTTGAGTTCTCCAAAGTATAAATCTTTATTCCATGTTTGTGTAAATTCATTTTTCCTGAGATTTACGTTAAAGTATTACCTTTGAGCGATCTAAAGTATCAATCTTCATCCTATATTAATGGCTTCTTGTGTTCTCTTTTCTGTTGCAGATTAGCAACTATGCAAGTATCCTCTTCATGGCACTTTTCACATCGATTGCCGTAACGGGCATTCTTGAGATGCAATGGGGTAAAGTTGGGATCGATGATTGGTGGAGAAACGAACAGTTTTGGGTAATTGGAGGTGTTTCAGCTCATCTCTTTGCTCTATTTCAAGGTCTCCTCAAAGTTTTGGCCGGAGTAAACACAAACTTCACGGTCACATCTAAAGCAGCTGATGATGGTGAATTCTCTGAGCTTTACATCTTCAAATGGACTTCACTCTTGATCCCTCCGACCACACTACTCATCATAAATGTAATTGGAGTCATTGTTGGAATATCTGATGCGATCAGTAACGGATATGACTCTTGGGGCCCTCTTTTTGGAAGATTGTTCTTTGCTCTTTGGGTCATCCTCCATCTTTATCCTTTCCTGAAAGGTCTACTAGGGAAACAAGACAAAATGCCTACTATCATTCTTGTCTGGTCGATCCTTCTCGCCTCTATCCTTACGCTTCTTTGGGTCCGAGTCAATCCGTTTGTGGCGAAAGGCGGTCCTATTCTTGAGATCTGCGGTTTGGACTGTCTTTGATTTGATGATACATGACGTTTTGAGGTAAGTAGAGAGGAAAGTGTTACCACACATTTGTTTGTTTACTGTGTTTACTATCATTGGGGAGAAATACTCTATTAGATTGAACAAAAGAAGATTTAGATATTAAATGTTATTTTTGGAAGGTGTTGTATTGTAGATATAGAAGGTGTTGTCTATTTGTTCTTGTTAATTATTATTTTTTTGGGTGAAAGTGAAACAGCAAAGAGAGATGTTATATTAAAATATTTTCTGCATATTTCAGATGAAATTAATATGTTTGAGGGGGGAATCTTCTTTTCTGAAAATAAGGAGATTCAATCTCTATGAGCTTCCTGTCTAATTTCTCTTAGACCTTGTTGTCTACTAATTAGTTATATTGTCTTCTCTCTTGAAAGAGACTTTGGAACACGAATCGGTCAAAAGTCAACACGACTGTTTGACTGGAAACTTTTGGAACCAAACCAATTAAGGACCATTAAGTTTAATTATGTTTCTTTCTTCTTTTCTCGTATATTGAAATCTGATAACGTGATTCTTTACATGTGTAGAATCACCCTATATGAACCACAAAAGGTCATAGAGAATATGCAAACTTTATTTTAAAAGACTAATCCCGACTAATCCAGTACTTAAATCTTTTATAAGTAACTGATTTATGTAAACATCAATTAATGTTATGAATTCACGTTGCGTTTATCTAAATATTTTTTTTCAGTAAATGCATTTATTCCGGCTTTGTGTTTGCGTTTTGATTAGAAAAAGTCAAAAAGATATGAATTTACGTTTGCATTTTTGTGTTTACTGAACTGCTGCTATTCAAAGAAATAAAATTTTGGTCTGAGTTGGGTTGGACCGACCGATCCAACCGGATAGACCATGATATCGGTATTAAAGAACGACTAAGTAAATTCAGTATGTTTAAACGGAATAAAATATTATTTATTAGTTGGATATAAGAATTATTAAAGAAAATGCGAGATGGCTTTACATTTCTTTAAACCGGCCAAAATGAAAGATGGCTTTAAATTTCTCTATCCTATATATATATATATAATATAATTATTTTTAGCTAATTTGATTAGTTAAGTATCTGTCCGTATATAGTTTTAAATTTGTGAAAAAGCGAGAAGAGAAGCATAAATAAGGCTTGAAAGATACGCGTATTGTGACCTAAGGGAAATATAAGTCAATATAGGTGGGGAACAGTGGAAGGGTACTTTGGATATTCGTATAAGTTTCATTTTCCTTAATTAATTAAGAAGCATTCGTGTTTTAAATTCGTGGTCAAAGTAGCCAATATTTTTCTCATCATCCGACGGTGCAGAGTGTACCTGATAGTTGTTATACTTTTCTTGCTTTTGCCCCAACATATTGCCTGGATCATAGCAATACCAGACATTTTATCAATATTACATTCTAACCCTCAGTAAAGATAAGATTGACTCACTTGGCAAACTCAGATGTCATGACTGAATATTTTTTGGGAAACAAACTATATACATATTTTTTTAATTCTAATATAAAATATCCAAGTTCAATTTAATAACATGAATACGAGTTATATGATGGTTGAAAATACTATTTTAGTAGTGGAGACCTGATTTATTAAACAAATAAAAATAGAAGGACGAGTTTGCAAAATACAGTTAAAAGATGAGGGATAGAGAGAGATTTGGCAGCACCAACGTCGCAGTTTCTCATGGCCTTCAAAAACCCTCCTCGACATTACGTAATCCTCGAAGAAATTTACTACAGATAATTATAAAAAAAAAAAAATCTAAACCACCTTATATAGTTGCAAGAGAGAATTTTCCTCAGAAGGAAACTTGATATTTGATTTCAAGGTTCATAATGGAGAAGATCCAATCAAAGAATGAGAGGAATAAACGGAGGGGACGAGAAGAGATGACAACGGAGGCGGAGATGGAGGCTGCTAAACTGCTAATGAATCTAAGCGACGAAGAGACTAATCTCAATCTAACCAAGAAGAAGACGATTGAGGAAATATTCGGTAAAGATGATATTCATCAAGATCAATGCACGGAAGAAATGGTGATCATGAGAGTAATGTCATTGAAGAAGAAGAAGAATAAGAAGTGTAGGACGATTGAGAGCATTTACATGTCGACGAGACCTCTCAGGGTCGTTCTTAGATGATGAAAAAACTCTCGTTAGGTTTGCAGTTTTAGGTTTTTTCATCTACACTATGGTTTTATGAATAGATACTTAAGCATTTTGTAATTAGTTTGAAGCATTATGTTATTTTTTTTCTTTTTGAAAGAAAGAAATACAGTCTATCGAGGATCTGAACGACTAGATTGAGCGCAGCACACTTGGTTTAATTTATAGTTTACATTTTCTAATGATTTGACGATATTAGAGAATTGTGAATATCATTTGAATCAATCGATGATTAGAAGATGGTTCGAGGAGAGAAAAAAGATCAAACGATTATGATGTATGAGTCACGGCTTTCTCATTTCTACAAAAAAAAAAAAAAATCCGTACGCGTTGAAGTCCTTTTCATGTAATATAATACGCGTGATGGGGTTTGCCAAAATGGTGACTTGGCAGATCACTTGAGTATCGAAATTAGAAATGGCAAATGGGAGTGTATTACGATGAAGCTGGTTAGGCGAGTACGGTTAAAGGTGATGTGACTTGGTTACTGATTGGAATGGTAAAAGTATGATATGATAGTTAGGGACACTTGCTAGAATAAATAAGGCCAACTGTCTTGTGTCTAGAATTTGGGGTGTTAGAAATTTGACTCGGTATTATTTGATTAACTGGTTCGATACTTTGGATGGTATAGCCTACTAGTCGAATTGTTGAACTCATTGGCTTTGATATTGCTGATCTATGAGTTTTAGTATAAAATTCTCTCTGATGGAAGTTGCAAGATGGTATCGTAACGGAAGAAGCAGGTGGGCTGTTATAGTGTGTCTTCATGAAAATTTTCTAACGCTCAAATCTAAACGAGAGATCACTAGACAATCGATGAACTTGGATCAAAGGGTGAAGAGAGGGTATTGAACCGGGCCAAGGAATAGTCTGCGGTCCAAGCTCTTGTTTCGTGACCATTTTGTCTTCTTCTTCCAAGGAAAACTCTTCTTTACATTGAATTATGTAAACACAAGTGATATAAAATAAAAATGCAAACACTTTAAAATAAAGTAACAATATTTCTTAAGATCAATATATGGGAAAATTACAACCAAGGAGAACCAAAAAAAAAAAAGGAAAGGTCCCCCATAATCTTCTGATCTATATGGACATATTTCAGACAAGATATTGAATATGGATCGTAGTTCGGTTTAGGTCTATACCAGTCAGAACAAGCAAATCTACCAAAGACAAACCCAACATGCCTTCAATTCAGGGCTTGGCTTTGGCTTCATATTCGTGCGGAGGCTGCAATCAAAGATATTCATTCAGTAAACCTGACAAACAGATGAAATAAAACAAAGAGAGAGAGGTGAATCATCTACATTACCATGAAGGTTGCAGATATCATCTTTTGTGCAAACCATCTCATGTGCATCGCTCTTTGAGCTGCTGCCGCCACCTGCACCGATTCAAACCGCAGATACACAAATCCCGCACTGTTCCTGCATTTAACCAGATTCACACCAATATCAAATACATATAAACATCAAGAGCCAGACATGCAAAGACATTGATTGAAATACTTACTTGTCTACATAAATATGGTGGACTTCACCATACTTTCTGCATTCTTCCGCAACTTCCTCTTTGATATCAAATTCAAAGTCCGGTTCCGTCTGCAACAAAATAACTTTAATGTTGATAAAACTTAGAAACGATCCAGCAGCTTACATAAGGGCCAAAATAAAAAAACTCATAACTCTTTTTTTTTCGGAACTCCCAAACGAAGAAAAAAAAAGAACAAAAAAGACAAGAATTGACCTCGGTTGCAGGATCCAACATGTTCTTCAGTAGAAGGCATTCACTTGGCTGACCAATAGGTTCAGTGACAAAAGAAGGTATTGCTGTTGTCGGAAGCACTGATGTTGGGAAACCAGGATTCATGCCTGGTTGATTAAGAGCTGTTCCATTAAGAGCTGATACTCCAAGAGGGCCCACAATGCTGTGGATAAACCCCATATGTTATAAGGAGATACACGCAAAATAAATAAAAAATGGGAACTAAATGAGCAAAAGAGATGCATACAAACCTCGTTGCAATACCAGTACGATCCAGCTTCTGCATAAGCAGAGCCCTAGACTGTGCATTCAAAGCCTGAGAGAGAGAGAGTCGTTAAAGAACAAGCCTTAAAGAGAACAGAAACAAAGAGTATAAGGAAAAGGTTCTCTAGCTTACCAGTCCACCTCCATCATCATCATCAAAATCAGCAGATTTTGGAGCATTGTCTTGTGTACCAATATGATCAGAGACAGAGGAAATCTATAAAAGAAAATTTACCAAAATAAATTATCATTCGACGTGAAAGTCCAAGAATTCATCATTCTTCCACAAGGAGTTTACAACTCACCTTGATTGTCCTACCAGCGATCTCCAGCTTTCCATTTAGGGCAATTTGTGCTGCCTTTGAATGTTCAAGTTGGGCAAACTATGGAAGGGAAAACAACATAAATGAGGAATAGCGATGAAAAAGAACACAATCTAATTAAAAAACGTGTTCTACTAACCTGGATAAATCCAAAACCTTTGCACTGCCCAATTTCAAGGTCAAGTGGTAGCTGAACAAGCTCAACAGGGCCAAATGGCTCAAAAATCTGATAAAGAAAAAGAAACAACTGTGAACTAAACAATATTGAGAAAAAACACTTGCCGGTGTGTCCCCAAGTAATAAAGCATCTGAAGAAAGCCATCAAAACATCGATCTATAAAACTCTGTCAAAATATCACCTGTCGTAGCTGCAACTCTGTCATGTTGAAATGCAGATTTCCCACATACAGTTTCCTATCTACAGGGCCAGTACCACCTACACCACCGGTACTGGTGTTAGATTGAGCCAAATTCTTTTCAGCTTCCGAGGGCTTGACCATCACAGGTTGTCCAAGAAACAACTGTCCAGACAGAGCTATAGCCATTGGAATTGACATCACATCATAAAACTCAATATACCTGCAAGTCCAAAAAAGAGATATACTTGACTTCAAGCACACGTAGGACGAAAACATCAGAAAAAAAACTTACAAAGCATGTAGCAAAGAGAAGTTGGAAACAAAAAACTTTAGTGCGGGGATTTAAGCTGAGTCTCTTTTGATGAGTAGGAGGCCTAGAGTAATAGAAAATGTTAGCCCATCATTATAAAGGAACAATAATCAAATCTAAAACAGCTACGACAATAGAAGCAAGCTCCTCAATCAGTGAATATCCCAAAACAGAGGACTCGTAAAGCACCAGTCTAGGAGGAAGCATCAAACAAGGAATCTGAATAAGATAGATAGGCTAATGGATTCCCTCCTTCCTGATAGTGCTTGCAATGGAAAGTAACAACTGAAATAGGATTCAGGTTTTCTGACATCTACCTTAACCACGCAGAATTGATTAAACAGGTGTGCAAGGTATTGCCATCATCCTCATCATTATCGCATGGCTAGTGCATCTAAGAATACAGAATCGAGTTCTTGAAATTGCAGAGAAAACTGAACATGCAGAAAATTGCGTACCAAATGCACATACACAAAAACTAAGTTTAATAGACACCGAAAGAAAAAAAAAACATACCCGACTCCTTTTGACCGTCTTGAATTTCTGTCCATGATCAGTCGCACATCCCTCACCTGAAAGGAACAGAGAACACAATAAGAAACAGAACCCAAGAGAAAAGATAAGATTCATGGAGTAATATTAATACCCTGTTATAGCCTGAACAACTAGAACCGGAAAGAAACAAACTAGGAAGGAACAAAGAAACTGACCTTGCCAGCTTTGGAGAAGAACTCATAAACATCTCTCTCGGTAGCTTTTAGAGGCATCTGTTCATCAGAAAACCAAATAACAGACTGAAGTAATCAGTAAACTGAACAGTGTAGATTCTTTTTGACATCTCATTATCAACCCCAATGTTTAACAACTTACCTGGTATGCAAAAACCGTTCTTTGGTCTCTCTCTGGATCTGCGTCAGGCTCATCTTTCTTGTCCTTGTGTCTCCTGCAATCGTGGATAAATTTAAAAAAACTTTCAGTCAGTAAACAACTAAAGATAGCTCATTGGAGCTTTGCATCATCATTCCTATAACAAGGAACAAGAATCCAACAAACCTGCTTCCTCTTTCCACTAATTCGCGTTCCCTCTCTTCCCTCCGAGATCTACTGCTGCTTCTCCTCTCCCTATCTCTTCTCTCTCTGTCTCGGATCCTATCTCTCTCCTTGCTACTTCTCTCCCGATCGCTCTCTTTATCTCTCGATCCTTCTCTAACCTTATCCCTATCTCTCTCCTTGTATCGGCTGCTCCTGTGCCTCTCTTTCTCCCGATCCCTTTTCCCTACACCGTTCTCTTCTCCGTCTCCACGAGACTTCTTGCTACGACTGCTCCCTCGCTCTTCGTCATACCTCTCTCCTTCTCTCTTTCTGTAACTCCTATCGCTCTTTTCGTTCCCAGTCTCTTCCTTCTTATTAGACACATCTCATTCCTCCACTGTATTCTCCAGGTACTCGTATTCGTCAAACTCCATTCTTGTCAGCGATACGGCCAATTTCGTCAATAAGGGCTTTTGTTAGGGTTTCGAATTGGAAGAAGCTGATGGACCAATTGCTCATATACGCTTCGGGCCAAAAAAAAAAAAAAATCTCATCTATTTTTTTTTTAATTGGATTTTTTAATTAAAAATAATAAAATTACATTTTTATTTTTAACAAAATCTTGTCGATCAAATCGTATTATATATTTATAATTGTGAATAATAATAAAAACATGGTAATTCAAATGGTTTATAGGGTTTAAATCTTCTATTAACGATTTTTATATAGAGCTAAAAGATTATAATCTATCTTAGATATAATTATGTTCAAATTTTAATTTAAAAATTAAATAAAAAATATTTTGAAATTTTATAAAGTTGAAAAATATAAAAATTATTTTCAAATATTTAAAAAATAAAATAAATTGATGAGAGATATATTAATTAATTTGGTGAGTCGAGGAATGTTTGAGAAAATGGTTCAAGCTGACGAGGCAATGGAATTTAGTCGTCTCTTCGATCGATATTTATCTTGAAGATGGTGATAATTAGTAAATTCCAAATAATAGCGAGATTATAAACGGTACTTGAAACACACAAATCAGCAATGTTAATGATGGGCCCAAACAATAGTTGTAATAAAGGCCCCATCCATCTCGTTAGATATATATTTTTTTAAATTGTTTTATTTTCACTTAATTATTTTGTTTCTTTTTACCAACAACGTACCACTGAGACTTAAACTATGTACATCCTACTATCCTGGTTGCAAGTTAAGGTCATCACAAATCATATATTCATGTCTGGTACAAAATGCGAAAATGAGAAATTTGGGAGATGGATAGATAAAACATGGCAGAAAAGCGAGCTTCACTTCGATGTATTTGATAACTTGTGGGTAAAATGTTCCAGAAATTATTCTTCCATGCTTTACAGTTTCTCTTATAGATTAAAAAGACAAAACAAATATTTTACAAAAATAAAAATTGAAAAGAAAACCAAATAGAAGTTTTCTAAACCATCATAAGTGTTGTGGTTTAAAAACTACCATCGCCTCCACCAAATGATCTAAACAGCAAACAGAAAAAATCAATAATATTCTTATTTCTCTATGTCTTGTGGTTTATCTCACCACCTTCAGCTTCTTCCATATTCATCCGACCTGAGTAATATATTACATTAACATGTCAATCTCTCCTCTACAACCACAAACTCTCACTCGTTCTGCCAAATGGACTCTGGAGGTTTACAATTTTGTTACGTACCTAACAATGATATCAACGACGGGGCTTCCCCTGATCCATTTGGTTTCATGTCCGTACCTACGTTGCAATGTCGCAAGCTAAAACTTAGATCTATACCAACTATTGGACCTTTTCGCTAGAAGACAATTTAGCTTAAGAGTAAGTTATGAGCAGCAGAGAAAAGAGATATGAAGACTACCTGTACTTTCCATTGATCTTGTAATGTCTGACTTCTTAAATGTAAATCCTATGAAGTTGTTGTCCTTGGACGTCAACATCTGCTCAACCAAATCCAAAAGTTAGCACCAAATTGTTTCCGAAACTATCTCGTTAACAGTGTTCTTTGTTACGTTGATCCTCTCAACCGTAACAAAATAAAATCCGCTATATCATGTCCTACGACATTTCCGAAAATATCAATTAGTCACACAGATTATATTTATAGGAATAAAGTAGAATGCGTCACCTTTCTCCAAGGACCAACTTGTGGTGCTTCCGATGGCGATCCTTCAACCTACAAGATATCAAGAAACTTGATGAGGATATTAGACTTTTTGACTTCTCATTTTAGCAATGAAAATCCAAGGCTTAATTCAGGTTTTAGCAGTTATAAAACAAGTTTTGGGTTCAGCAACCAATCAATTTCAACAACTTCCTAATGCCATAAATCATCTCATGACTAGCTTTTTGAGATTTTATGTAACTTACTTCGGGGAACTTCTCAAAATTTTGTGTGTCTAGTTCTCCATCGACAATGGGTCTATAAGCTGCCTCCATGTCATACAGTTTGTCCCATTCGGTGCCTTTGAACCACGGATGCGACTGAAACATGAGCAAAATAGATTACAGTCATGTCAAGGATGAAAGTGAGGATAATAAACCATATCTTTACATATCCTTTTCAGAAGTCTCACCCTTATCTCTTCAACACCTCTGGTTCCCAACCTTGAATCAACATCACATAGCAAGCGACAAATCAAGTCCCTGGCTTCATCAGATATTTTTGGTTCTTCAGGGAATTTCAAGCATACTCTCCAATTAATTATCTGACATAAGAAGTACAGGTCTTTAAGCAACCATGAATATTTAGAGAAAAAAAAATGCATGACTAACTAGCTATATACACCTACCTTGCGGCATGTTATACGGGGGTCATCAGAACAGAATGGGGGGTACCCAACTAACATCTCATACAAAATTGCACCGAGAGACCACCAATCACATTCCATTCCATATCCTTTCTTTAGCAGAACTTCTGGAGCCATGTAATCAAGAGTTCCAACGGTTGAAAAAGCCTATAAAATGAAATAATATTTGATTATCCAAGATATGATGGATGTAGTAATTGAATTTTATAGTTTAGCAAAAACGAGTAACCCATGTAATTCAATTAGAGAACAAGATAGACACCAATGCGCGTCGATTACGCTTCCATTGCAATAACTGCTCTTTAGGCATTTGCCAGGGTGCTTTCTCAGCTTCTGCTTTTCCTGACTGGCTTCCTGAATCCTCAGAAAGCATTTCATCGTCTTCTAATAGTAGTGAAGAATACTTATCATCTAGTGGCTTACATAAGCCAAAATCTGAAAGCTTCAAATGCCCACTTTTGTCTAGTATCAAATTATCAGGTTTGATGTCCCTACAGGCAAGAAGAAACAAGCTTAAATCAAGAACCAGAGAATATATATGTTTTCTGTTTCCAGGAATAACTAGCATAAATGGACTTTTTATAAGGTGTAGGGATCTCTCCAACACCCTAAATACCTGTGAACGTAGTTGTGTTGATGGATAGAATGGATAGCAAGAATGCTCTCAGCAATATAAAAGCGAGCAACATCTTCAGAAAGAATGTCTTCTCTCATGAGTAAAGTCATGATGTCACCCCCAGGTAAATACTCCATGATAAGATACAAACATTCAGAGTCTTGAAAAGAGTAAAAAAGCTTTACAATGTAACGACTGTCAACCTCCGCAAGTAAGTTCCTCTCGGACCTGACATGCTCAACCTAAAGAATAAAAACCAGTTACTAATCCGATTAATCATTCGTTTCTGCACAAAAACTGAAGCACCTAGTGAAGCCAGTGCAGTGATATGAAAAGGTAGGAAGTTTTTCTCATGTTTACTACTACTCTCAAACATCTTACAATTCCACTTGTTGAATACAAAACAGAATCTATAGATGATAAAAATAGAGGGAACTGGAAGTACCTGACCACGGCTAAGCATCTCAGTTTTTTTCAATTTCTTCATGGCATAAACCTCAGATGTAGATCTCAGACGGCATAATCTAACCTGGAGAGTGATTACTTAATAGTGAATTTCTAGAGAAACGCATAGATCTTTGTTATGACAAGCTCGAATTTGGGAAAGTAATGTGATGTTACCTCACCAAAGGCACCTTTGCCAATAACAGTCAACAGCTCAAAGTCATCAATACCAATTTTACGTCTCTGAAGCCTCATGTACTCAGTTTCTCGACGTGCTAGATTCCTCATCATCTCGTCTTGTTCCTCTACCGGTAACTGAGCTTCTTGCACTTTCCGTTGAAATTCCCTTCGTCTGTAATTTCAATTTCGAAATTAATTATAGAAAAACATCAAATCTCAATTCAATAAAATCCTCATGTCAAATACAAGTCATCTCTCCAAAGAAGCAAACTCAATCAAAGAAGAAACGATCAGATTCAAATGAGCAACAAAATCAATACGAACCTCTCCATTCGTTCGTGCAAGCCTTGCAAGTAGTTCTTATAATGATTCTCAATGAACTGCTTGGCAGCAGCAGCCTTCTGACGCGTCACTGGCGACGAAACCGCCACATCGGGCTCCGTTTCGAATCCGCTACCGGGCCTGACGCGAACGGTTCCATCGGCGCCGTCCATATTTCAGCAGATCGTAAAAGTGAGATTTAGACAGCCATGGAAATTAGAGAAATATCGAGGAGAGATCTAAGGGAGCTGTCACGGTGTTGGTGAATCCAAAGACGCCAGAACGTGGACTATTTACCAGCGATGAACTGGCAGAGCTGTCTCCGCTATTAATTTAATCATTAAAATAATTAATAAATTTTAGTTTTTTTAAGAGTATGGATTATACATGTGACATCATATTTACTCTAATCTTCCAAGTAATTTTATCGCCCGACTTTGAGTCGGCGCAAGTTATGGATCTCCTGAAGGACATTTACTCTTGAGCTAATTCATCGTAGGACTTGAAATTTAATTCATGTGTTTTTCTAAGAATTTAACCCAAAATAAATAATCCACCAACAATACTTGAAAAATCCATTAAGTGGCAAAAACTCCATTAGTGTACCAAACCATACTACTTTTTCAAAAGGAATCACTGTTTCTGAGTTTATTTCCCACACAAAGATGCTAATAAAATCAACGAAGATCCTGAGAAGTTGTACAAGTTCAAGGTCTGAGAGCGGCTTTGTGAACCATGGTTTCCTTGTGAATTTGGTGGCAACTCTTTTCAACAAGATCTAAAAGCTTCTCCAAATTCCCTGCCCACGAGTTTAGAATCTCGTTGCTGTCCTTCGCGACCTGGAAGCACACTATCCCTGACGGTCTGTCTATTTTTGCA
Source organism: Cardamine chenopodiifolia (assembly GCA_963922655.1). Taxonomy (NCBI): domain Eukaryota; kingdom Viridiplantae; phylum Streptophyta; class Magnoliopsida; order Brassicales; family Brassicaceae; genus Cardamine; species Cardamine chenopodiifolia. Next base: position 14,974,183 of record OZ000464.1, on the reverse strand, counting down.
ATCAGTGCTTTCGACACTACCATCTCCGACAGATGCTTCTCTGCCTCCTGTAATCGCAATTTCCAACAAAACACATTTGTATTAAGAGCTTAACAAAAAAAAAAAAAAGCATGTTTGATGTATCACAAGCGAGAATTAGATCTATATACCTCAACGCTCAGGCATAAAAGTTCTGCAAGTCTCTTTAAGGTTATCCTTGAGTAATACTTGGACACAACGAGAATATTCTGCAGAATTTCAAATATTAATAACAGCACCAATTGATGTAAACAAGCTTCAACATAATAATTGAGAGACTTACATGTTCGATGATTCTCAGTTTCAAATCTTCACCAGCTTTGTCACCCAAAGAACCTCCAACCATGCTTTTCTCTTTCTCAAACTCATCCTTGTATTTGTTCCACAGAGATGTCCATTGAATAACCTCCATTGTGACTACCTGTTTTAGAAGCATCCTGCAACAAGTAAAATATAACAAAAAGACTCAGAGCCCATTTGAGAACAGAGGAATAGGTAATGAAAAAAACAAATTAATGGAGGAAAAAGAAAATATACTTGAAATCAGGAATTTCTGATAAATTCTTGTCTTCTAAAGTTGCATTGAGCAAGCTTGATTGCATTGGGTCATGAGGTGCCAAGACCAGGAACCAGCAAATCTTCCTCAGGACCTAACGTTTGAAGATCAAAGAAAAGTTATTAAACAAACACTACAGAACGTGCACTAACTAACCCATCAATGGTATGAGCCTTACTGGAATCCACTGCTCCGGAGTTTCTTTCACAGAAGGGATGTCATATATCGCCTTGTAGCTACGGCAGATTTCTAGGTACTCATTGTTGTGAGTATAGTACCTACATGGTTGAAGTATTGTATGGTCGTTAATAAAAAGATCAGAATGCCTCGGAAACCAATCATAATACAACAGAACTGAGTGGAAAACCTAATGCAGTTCACGTCGTAAATCGTTGGCCATGAATTTTTTTTTTTAAAATATGGCACAGAACAGGAGATTCATCCAAATTTTGATACTGTCCAACAGGAACAATTTGTACTACCCATCTCTGAGAAAATCATAGCAAGCAAAAAGTCCCACAGATAGAAAGAATTAAGGAGACATACAAATTTAACATGATACATCATGTTAAAACAAAATGTTAAAACATCACAGAATGCCTCGGAAACCAATCATAATACATCCGAACTGAGTGTAAAACATAATGCAGTTCAAGTCGTAAATTGTTTGCCATGAATTTTTTTTGAAAAATATGGCACAGAACAGGAGATTGATCCAAATTTTGATACAGTCCAACAGGAACAATTTGTACTACCCATCTCTGAGAAAATCATAGCAAGCAAAAAGTCCCACAGATTGAAAGAATTAAGGAGACATACAAATTTAACATGTCAACACAGCTGGTGGAAATGCCAATCAAGAACAATGTGTAAGAAAGCACAAGAATGCCTTACCGAATCATTAGCTCATAGTAAATTCGCTTAAGCTCCAACAAATTTGGTATATCAGCAGGAGCCTCCTCTACCATGTTCTCACCTTCCTTAGGTTTCTTATCTTTTTTTGTATCCGCATCAAAAACTCTGGGATTGATCTTCCTAGATAAGATTTGTGCGCGAACATAATCTTGACGATCCAAGCACAAGCGGACCTTTAAAGGATAACCCCAAAAGTAGTTAACACCACAAATGAAAGTACCAGTAAATTATAAATTGCAACGTAATAACACAAATCCTTACTTGCTCAAGAATAAATGCAATTTTCTCAGTTTTTGCCATGGCACCAAATGTCTCCACCTGTTATTTATTATCACATTGCAGGAATTAACTAGAAAAGAAGATTTCCATGAGATTTAGCAGCCAAAAAGCACAAAAGCTTACAGCAACTTCTTGCATAAGATCTGCAGCTTCTGCTATCTGACCCTGGTCTTCCTTAATCTTGGCAAGCTTCTTGGTCAGACGTGCCCTCTCGATTTCAACATATATCTATACATGAAAAATTCAATGGCCAACAGTTACACAAAATGATAAAGTTATGATAAACAGTACACTATCAGTTTTTTAGTTCCCACCTTTCCAGCAGATACATTGTTCAGAGTCTTAATAAGTTCTATCCGAGTTTCAATGTCTGGTGTCTGATCAATATACTGCATCGCTTGCTGCACCATGGATTGCACAGCCTGTAAATGAAGAAGTTCACAAAAATCACTGATGTTGACTTCCCACTTTGTATCGTTTACTTTAACTCTTTACATGAAAAAGTTTAGCTAATTCTGTATCAAGAAAACTCGCAAAGCAAAAGTAAAACCAACGAAACACGGAAAATCAAAATAAGTATAGTGATATAAACTGAACTAAATTCAACCATCACTATCTGCAATGACCCAATTTAGCATTTAATATTTAAATCAACAGTGAATCCATCAAAATCATACAGAGGAATCGTAAAAGCAACCTATCACAACGCAACTAAAAGAAGTTTGTATCAAACACAAAGGCGAATCCTCCTGAATTTTGTTCTATGTCTTTATCTCTTTCCAAGATTAAGGTTACCAAACACTGGACCTATGCAATTCAAAAGTCAAATGTGGGAAAACCCACATTAAAATTTAAACAAAAGTTCCAACCTAAACAATCCCTTTAAACTATCAAACGAACAGTAAAACCCAAACCGAAAATCCATGTTCCCTAAGAGCTTAAACCACAAGCTAATAGGATCCAAACAATTGAAAATCTGCTCATCGAAGTACCTGTTTAAGCTGACCACGTTTCTTAGACAGATTGAGAATCTGCTCATTCAGAAGTTTCCAGTCCTTAGCTTCGAAACAAAGCTGAAGAATCTCAGTGGCGGCTTTCCTTGTACCGGCGACATTCTCCGCGAGTCTCATCTGCTTCTCTTCATTCAGAAGCCGATCTATCGACGCCTCAAGCTTCCCGCTGTCTCCCTGAAATCCACACTACGACGGAATGAGATGAAAATTTTCGAAACGAGCAGAAACTAATACCAGATCTGAGTTCTCGAGAACTCACCATCGTGATAAAGCACGGAGAATCAACTCAACGCAAGAGTAGTTGAAATTCCGGTGACGGAACGACGGAGCTTTAGAGTCTAGAGAAAGAAGAGGCGATAGAGAGAGAGAGATTAGAAAGCTTTTAGGAGTAGCCGAGCACAGAGAAATCGCAGAGTTCCCAACCCCTAGAACAAGAAATCTCATATTCTTCGGCAGAATGATCTTTTTTAAAATGGGCCACCAGTGGGCCATTAACTAAATTGTTTTGAGCTCATATTGTGGTATGTTGTAATCCGGTTTAGTTATATGGTTTGATTTTGGTTCAGTGAAGTACCGAACCGATCCATTGATTGAACAACTCGAGTAAAGGAGAGAAGAGAAACTTGTATCGTTCGTTCTTCCGCTCACATCTCAGCAAATCTTCGATGATTCGTAGCAAACCAGAAGATTCTTGATCCTTTGATCTCGATTCTGAACTCACACTCGAGATTCTGTGGCTTACCTTGATTACTGGAAAGATTTTTTCTGAATTGTAATCTAGATTCATCAAGAAGAAGAAAAATCATACTTGAAGATTATTTAGGTAGAGAGATCTCTCTGGGAAATTCTTATTAGAGTCTTAGATTTCTGATTTTGATCTTCGTGCGTTAGTCCGTAGATTCGCTGCTTACCTCAATCAATTGTGTAAACTTCAATGTGGATTCGATTTTTTCTGTAGAGAAGTGAAGGATCTGCACCACCCCGAGACTCTGTTTTGCAAAGCGGAAGGTGATGGATTTGAACAATCGGAGCTTCAATGATAATATCTGGAAGCTTTTATTTTGGTCGAAGACGCGACTATGGGACTTGATTTTTGCAGTGCTGCTGGATTTTCTACTTCACCTAGGCTGATTTTGCTGGTGTGAGCAAAATGAGATTTTGGAGGGAACGTGATAGGGATAGTAAGGAACATATCTTGGCGCCATTATGCGGCCAAAAAATCGAGTATTGGTGGTTGGTGATTCAGGTACTAATAAAATTCTCATCTCCGTTGATGATGATGCATTTGTCGATGTGTAATGGATTATGTTTGATAATGGTTCTGATATAGTTGTAGAACCTAACAAGAGTCGAGTATCTTAAGTCAACTAGTCTTTTTTTTTTATTCTACTACATCATCATGTGCTTGCTCTTGGACATAGTCAAAATCTTGTTTCTTTTTTTTTTTCATGCTCTCCATTATTCCACAAATTTCATCTCTGGATATCAAATTAGGTGTGGCTACATCATCTCTTGTTCATCTCATTGTCAAAGGCTCCTCTATTGTTCGACACTCTCAAACAATTGGATGTACAGTTGGTTTCAAGGTAACTTAAGCTGTTTTATATTATCTCGATATGGTTAAAGAGAGCTTGAGCTAAGTTCCTTAGTTTCTGGAACTTTCTTCTGTGCAGCACTTAACTTACAAGTCCTGCTAGTTCTCCAAGTAGTATTAAAGGTGACTCAGAGAGAGATATTTTTCTCGAACTCTGGGATGTATCAGGTCATGAACGATACGAAGATTGCCGCTCACTGTTCTATTCACAAACTAATCATACTCAAATTATAAATTAAGAATCCTAAACAACATAGGATTGCAAACAACTCTTTCCAGATACTTCACATGGCCTTTATCTATATATATAACAACCTTAATCGAAAAAGAGAGACAACAGACAAAAACATTGAGAGACAAGATGAAGACGATATTTATCACGCATTTTTATGCTATTTAAGAGAATTGTTTATTTGGCCTATAATTCTCGGACGGAAAGTAAAAACCTTAGGGTTCGATTTCCGTCCTTAGTAGTCGCCATGTCCGGAGAAGAAGAAGAGAACGCCGCCGAACTCAAGATCGGAGATGGTACTTCTCTATTCCCTTCTCCGTAACCGCCGCTACGCACCACAAAATTAGGGTTTCTAATTGTCCATCGAATTGATCTTAGTGCAATACGATTAAAAAGAATCGAGACGATTTTCTATGAGTATTCTTTCTGAAATTATAGTTGAGCTTATCTTTTTTGCAATGATAACCGAATTGTGGAGGTTTCTTACTGAAATTTTCTGGGTTTGATTCTTCTGTGAATAGAGTTTTTGAAGGCAAAGTGTTTAATGAACTGTGAAGTCTCTTTGATCCTTGAGCACAAATATGAACAGCTTCAGCAGGTCTCCGAGGATCCTATGAATCAAGTTTCTCAGTAAGTATTTAGCTTTGTGCTTCGTATAGTTCACTGTATATTGATAATCATGGAATAAGAGAACCTTCGATCTTGGAGATTAAGAACTGAAGAATCTACTCAGTTTTTGATATTTAGTCTACACTGATGCATATTAGTATTACTTGTAGATTTGGTGAGTCTTGCTATTAGACTAATAGTTATGGCGATTCCATTATTAGGAGTAAATTTTGTTGAAGAAGTAATGTTTTCTCCTTGCAGTGTTTGAGAAGTCGTTGCAATATGTGAAGCGATTCAGCCGGTACAAGAATCCAGATGCTGTTAGACAAGTTCGAGAGTATCCTTTTTCTGAATTGTGTTACTTCAGCTTCATTGATTCTTGTTTTCGTAGCACCAAACGATGAATGAGAGTTAACAGTCACTGGTTTAATTTCTTTAGTTTTGTGAGATTACGCCATTTGATTTTACCTTGACTCAACTTTTGCAGAATACTGAGCAGGCATCAACTCACTGAGTTTGAGGTAAGATGTTAAATCTTTTGAGATTGGATTTTTGTCATCAACTAAGTCGTTTTTGGCAGAAGACTTTAAACTGGTGCATTGGTTGTTCTTGAACAGCTATGTGTTCTTGGCAATCTCTGTCCCGAAACGGTTGAAGAAGCAGTGGCAATGGTTCCTTCTCTTAAGGTAAAAATATTCTACTCTTTCTATTCACTGCAGATCAGATACCTAAAGAGGATAAATAGTCTTGTTATGTCAGTGGACTTTTGAGATGATGATGTAAGCTTCTTCTCTTTTTGTGTAGACAAAAGGAAGAGCTCATGATGATGAAGCGATTGAGAAGATGCTCAATGATCTCTCCCTTGTTAAGAGATTCGAGTAGTGCAGAAAATTCTGAACATCTAAGATTAAGAACATATTTAAGAGTTAAGTTTTCCATGCCTGAAAGTATATAAAGCTTTCATGGCCAGAATCTCTGGAATGATACCATCATGTCAAATGAATGTGATTTACAATGGATGATCCAAGCTTTCTATGAAATATACAATATCTTTTTCGCTAAATCCAGTAATTATAAATTATAAACCATTCGTGTTCAAAATATCAGGAATTCAACATATCAGCTGTGAGCTCTGCACGCATCTTTTCGAGAAAAGAAAGAAACTATGGTTAATAACTTAATATATAAATTGGATGTATATATTAAATGTAACTCACTCATTTGATCATAAACAGAACATACATGACTCCTTTGAGGTGGGGTGTCCAACTATATACATACCACCTAAAGGCTAAAGCTGTGTGAAGTTTTAATTCCATCTCTTGGCATTGTTGCTGGACTTTGACTTCTTTTTGGAAGCTTGAAATGCTTTCATCTTTTGCTTCTTCTCTGCTTCTCTCCCCAGCTCCCTTGCTCTAGCTTCCATATTCTTCTCCAGATAATACTGAAAAACATTTCAATCTAGAGTTAAAAATTTGGCAAAGGTATAAAAGGGGAAACAAGGAAAGAGATTGTGTTACATTGTCGTCTCCTGCATGGTCCTTTAAACCACCATCCCTGACTTCAATAACTCTGTTAACTATTTGTTTAATGAAGTATCGATCATGAGAGACTGCAATGACTGAGCCTTTGGACTCGCTTATCGCCTCCTGATGAAAGACAGAGTCAGAGAATCAGAAGTGACTCAACCTCCAAGAACAGTTTAGCCAACATAAAAAAGGAGACGAGTGTTGATTAGAAACCTCGAGCATTTCTTTTAAAGGTATGTCTAAGTGACTGGTGGGTTCGACCAACACGAGTAGAGTGGATGGTTTCACCATGAATTTACAGAAGGCAAGGCGTGCCTAAGACCGCAAGAAAAAAGGCGATGATAAACACCAAAAAGACAATATGAGTATGTTGAGGATGAAAATAGGGATTACATTACCTTCTCACCACCACTCAACAGAGAGACCTTTCTATCAAGCATGTCAGCTTTGAAGTTGCAACGACCAAGAAGACCTTTTATATCATCATTTCTCCAATCTACAGCAGCTTCAACAACCGTCTCAATCACAGTTTTCTCCAAATCTAGAGCATCTGCCTATAGCCAACAAGTGAGTAAAACCGTACAATGATTCCTCTAATAAGCCCTTGCTTCACAATGGAACTAACCTGATTCTGCTCGAAGTAGTTTGGCAATACATTCTGCTCTCCAAGAATCACTTCACCTCTCATAGACTTCTCCAAACCCATAATCAGTTTCAATAATGTACTTTTACCGCAACCGTTTGGACCAATGATAGCGATTTTCTCTCTTCGTTCTATCGTTAGATTCGCCTTGTTAAATAGCATCTGCTTGAATCAGACACAGATCAAAACGTTAGTTCAAAAGCAATGAAAAAAAAGAATCTCCAAAATCATTTTTCTAATTCTATCATCTCACCTTATCTTCAAAACCAAATTAAAGATTCTTAATAGTGACTACACTTCTCCCGCTTAATCCACATTCTGGAAACCTATTTTTCATTTGTTTCCGCTGAAATGGCTTCTCTATTTGCTCTTCTTCTTGGAGCTTCTCCAGTTTCTGTTTATATAAACAGGATCAAGATAAGTAAGTTTAAATTCACTACTTAATAAGTAGTAAATTTTTGCTTCCACGTTTCACCTTTACTGCTGAAGAAGCTCGACCAGAATTACCTTCACCACTTAACCTACTGATCAAATCCTTTGTTGCTTCAATCTCTTTCTGTTGCTTCTCCCAAGCAGCGTACTGAGCTTCAAGCCACTCTTCCTTTGAAACTACATACTGAGAGTAGTTACCCTCGAAAAGTCCTCGAAACACCCATTTCGGTTTCCACAATTTTAGTACACAACTGATCAAGAAATGCTCTGTCATGTGATATTATAACCAGAGGCACATCTTGCTTATTCAAATAACTTTCAAGCCACTCAATAGTATCAAGATCCAGATGATTCGTTGGCTCATCCAAAAGCAGTAAAGCTGGATTCTGTTCACAGAATCACACATTAGCTTTAGCTTCAATACATAATTAAGGGAATCACATTTCTCATTACCTGAAGCAAAATCTTGCCAAGTGACATTCTCATTTGCCATCCACTGCTAAACGAAGCCACAAGCCTATCTGCATCCCCTGACACAAACCCTAACTCCGGAATCAGCTTCCTGATCTTAGCATCGACAGAATCCAAATCAACCTCTTGAGCTCTTCTCTGCAAGAAATCAAATTCGTCAAGTAACCTTCCCATAAGTTCTAAATCATCAACAGCTCCTTCTATCGCCTTCTGTAACTTCTCAAGCTTCAGAGCTATTTCCATCTCTTCTTTAAACGCACTCATGAACACTTCTTTCACTGTTTTCCCCATCGAATTCTCGACTCAAGAAAGCAATTTTCAAATCAGGTTTCGCTCTGATCAGGTTCTTCTTGACCCGTGATTATCTTAAGCTGTGTCGTCTTCCCCGTACCGTTGACGCCGATTAACCTACCTTTTCCCCTTTTCCAACTTCCCAATTCACATCTTTTAGCACCGTCACGCCTTCATAACTCTTGCTTATGTTTTCAAGTCTCACTCCCGACGAAATCGAAGACGCACCATTCTTTGAATGCTTATTGATCAACTTCCCTACGTAATCTTCGGTCGAGAAGAGCGATTCGAGTTCTTTCGCAGATGAATTTGAGCTGAATTTTGCGATTTCTAGGATTCGCAAATAAAAACGCTAATGCTACAACGAGGCTATGATGGCGGGAACTTGAGCTCTGATATTGGAGATTTCTCGTCTAGGGTTAGAAACAGAAGAGAGTTTCAAGGTGAATGGTGAAGGGCAAGGAAGGGGAGTAGTGAAGAACGTAGAACGAAGGTTTAGGCTATGGAGATTCGTCGTTAACCCCATTTTGATTTAATGTAGACATCAAACGATTTAACGCGATTATTAAAAATGTAGTCTTGACAACAAAAACTGAACAAGAATGTTCCAGGAGTCATCAACGACTCTCGAGGCTTCTATAGCGTGCGCGAAATGTCTCACGAACACACACGTATGTATGTGAGCCCAAGGCTCATAAACTGCCACGTGTCAAACTATATCCACCGTCCAAATTACCACGTCACCGGTTAGAATATATGCCCCGTATTATATCCTAAATTGATTCATTATATAACTCATTAAATCTTTTTTTTTTTTGGTGCACAAACAAAGAGTCATCAAAGTAAATATTATATTTCCCAGAGAGAAAAAAATAACAATATTATATTTCCTTAATTAGAATGTCTAATCACTTTTATACGGTGCAAGTAAATCCGAAGGATCTTCTTCAAAAATCAGAAACTCGAGAAAAGCAAATAATCTTTCCATCTCAAGTTTATGGCATTGAATTAGAACACACTAAATCATTATTGGCGTTATAAATTTATGAACTGTAGTTAATTATTCATTTTAGCTTCTTATATAAAAGAAATCCCCACAATTCTCTTCATCCTTCTCGATTCACAATTTTTACAAAGAGATGAAACTCATGGATGGTTTGGTGTGAAAGATCTTCATTTTGAGGTAAATGTTTCTTCAATTGTGAGAAAGAAAAAAAAACTCAATAGTCACCACTAAAATGTACCCAGAACCTCTGAGGTATTATCATTCATGGAGACTTGAGCAGCTATCGAGCCTATTAGCTTCTTGCCCGCATGCTGTCCAAGAAAGAGACGAAGCAAGAGAAAAACTGAAACATTCACTCGCCAAACTCTCCAAATTACAGGAACAGCTCAACACCTTTTTGTTGTATGAAGAACAACAAATACCACATTATCACCGAGAACTCACAGATGAAACCACGTATCATCAAAACTATAATTATAATAATTTTTCCGACGATTCCCCGTCTCCAGTCTCGTCAGCATCGCCGCTGGAGTTCGCCTCCAACTTAACCTCGCCGGAGATCCATGATTCTGATTGTTACAGCTTCCGGTCGAATCAGATGGGTTACGTTGTTGAGAACAGTAGAGATTTTGAGACCGTTGTACTGGAGAATATTGGAGGAGTATTGCCGGAGAAAGGTAAGTTTTCGCAAGCTGTCAAGAAGGCTGGACAGTTGCTTGAGTTGTTGTTCATAACCGGTCCGGTTCCCAAATGTTGAGAAACCCTTCGGTTCAAATGTCGAGTCAAAGGCCGGTTCTAGGTAAAAACATCGGGAAATGGGTTTATGGTGGTTTGGAGTTGTGTCCAGAGATCCTAAACCGGTCTTTCTCAGGCAAAATGCCACGGTTCGGTTTGATGCCTTAAGTTCCGCTTGGAATTTTATTTTATTCGGTTCGATAAGTAATGTTTTAAATTATTTTTTACTAAAGAATTTGATGCATCAAATAATTCATGTTGTTTTTTTATCAGTCTACTGTTTATAACACATATTCTCTAAAACATTTCATCTATGTGGTACAATGATAATCTCTCACTCGTTAATCGCTGTCCTTGTGTACTTAAATGATCCATTCAAATACTAAAGCAGAGCGCCGAGAATAGAGCAAAACAGAACAATGTAAATCAAGTTTTCTTATATGGTGGCGAATAATAGATTCAGTGTTTTGAGCTCGAGCCCCAAAACTTGTACAAAGAGCAGAAAGGGTGAGAAATAGTATTCATATGAAAAAAAAAAAGAAGCTAACTGAAATTTGCCGCATACCTTCAAGCACTGTCTCCCGTTTTCTTGAGTGGTAGCTCCGGCTGGGACAAAAACAGCCACTAGGCGAGACGGCATAACTTGAATGGATGAAAGATAAACATCACCTGAAGAGAAAGGCAGTATTCACAAAGTTAACTTGCCATCAAGAACCTCCATGATGTGACTAAGCAAAAACATTACATATGTGACTCACGATTCGGACTTTAGAGCATTGCCAATAGAATCCACAAGGGAAAATAAGTCGGAATTTTCATCGCCTAATTCAAGGCATATAGATTCTTAGAGCTTCATAAGCCAAAATTCTGCAAACATAGTGTTTTATGAAGTGTATACTTCTACATTCAGAATAAAGTGGGAATTTCATAGAGCTAAAGATCACTATATGTTAGTCATGAGCAATACCTCATTTCTGTAAACCTCGAGAACAGACTGTCCTATCTTTCAATGGCCACTTGCAGCTCATTAAACCCACAACTCACCTACACAGAATAAGGCAAGAGCCCTTCAGTTTATTAAGATTACGCAATAATCTTAATATAATGTCATATGATTTTTGAGCAATATTTTTGAGGTAGCTGTTATTGGATAATTCCACTAAATATAGTGTCATGAGCTCCTTCACACATCTTTTCGAAATAGAAAAAAGGATGTTGGTATGTAAATGAAATGCACATATTGTATGTGTCTCACTGATCTGATGCATCTGAACTTTGTATTCCAGTGGTTTAAGCCAATGAATGCTTAATCCAAGTAAAAATCATCTGAAGAAACAGAACATACATGAATACAATATTCAAGAGAATCTCGATTTGAGGTTGATAGTCTTCATACCTTTGAGACTCATGGTATCACCAGAAATCACTACACGAACATTCACCGTCTTGAAAATGATGAAACCTGTTCGAATCTCTAAGGATTATCTGTCTCCCTTCGATCTTTGATATATACTTGAAAGCAGAGTGACAATCACCGCAAACTCGGAGGTTCTTCATTATTCTGATTGGCAACGTAGAGCTCCTCTGGGCTGTGAGAACAAAAGCTACAGCGAGCTTCTCGCTGTGATAGCTCAAAATCTCTTCCTTATTCTCTTGCTCGAGATCATACAAGGCGAATCCTGTCTCTGGCACATAACCAGCGTCTCTCATCTTTCTATTGAGCTCCTTGAGCTTCTTGTAGATCAAATCAGCGGCTGGGTGTGACTTATCCCCAGCGACAAACATATGGACACCATCCTTCATGGTGACCCAACTATAACCAGCTTCCTTTTTCACATCTGCATCTTTCATCATCTTTCTCGCCTTTCCTAAATCTTCCCATCTTCCTCCAGCAGCATACATGTTACCAAGTAGCACATAGTTTACACCATTCTCTGGCTCTAATTGAAAAAGCATTTCTGCTGCTTTCCTCCCTAGTTCTGCTTTTCGACCATTTGCTCTGCAACAAGCCCCAAGTACAGTCCTCCAGATGAGAACATTAGGCCTCATTGGCATTTTATCGATGAAATCTTCCAACTTATCAAGTTCACCTGCACGGCCTAGTAAGTCAGCCATACATGAGAAGTGTTCAATCCTAGGAGCTAAGCCATAAGAATCACTCATAGATTTGAAATGTTTAAACCCTTCTTCAACCAAACCCGTGTGGCTACAAGCTGACAAGACTCCCACGAATGTAACATGGTCAGGTGGTATTTGCCCATCGAGCTTCATATTGGCAAAAAGCTTCAAAGCTTCTTCTCCTTGCCCATGTCGTGCATAGCCCGAAATCATCGAGTTCCAAGAATATGAATTTCTCACATGCATTGTGTTGAAAAACCTCAAAGCATAATCTAGTCTTCCACATTTGGAGTACATGTCAACAAGTGCACTCCCAACTACCACATCAGATTCTAAACAAGCTCTCACCGAACAAGCATGCACTTCCATTCCACGCTCTAGCGTTGCAACTGAAGCAAACGCGCTAAGAACGGTCGCATACATGAAATTATCCAATCTCTGACCCGTCTGCAACATGAACCAGACTAAATCCAAGGCCTTGGGAAGGAGCTCGTTATGTATATACCCGGAAATCATCGAATTCCAAGTTACATCATCTCTTCTCTCTGACATTCTAGTAAATATCTTCTCACAGCCTTCCATCTCCCCACACTTCCCATAACAAGCTACAAGCGCATTTTCAGTGGTTGCTTCATCTGCAATATTGTACTTTAACGCTAGCGCGTGTATCTGCTTGCCCAGTTCACCAAATGAAAGGGATGACACAGCTGAAAGAACGCTTGAAAAGGTTATTCTGTTAAGTTTCTGTCCCGCTCGTAGAGCATTCAAGAAACATGCCACGGCTTCGGGTACTGACCCTTCTGAACTAGCTAAAGCTCCTATTATAGAATTCCAAGATACCTGATCATGCTCTGGCATGAAGGAAAATATCTTACGGCATTCGTTAAGATAGCTGGTGTCTGCATACAATGTCATAAGCGCATTTGAAACCGAAACATTCAAATCAAGCCCCAATTTGAGGCTTTCTCCATGAATCTGTTGTCCTAATTTTTCCCACTTTAAACTCGCGCATGAGCTTAGTGAACTAATCAGTGTGAAACTTCCAGGCAATATTTCATGTCGTCTCATACTTTGGTAGTATTCCACTGCTTCTTGAAAACAGCCGTTTTGGTCCAGACCAGTGATCATGGAGTTCCAGGAGACAGAATCTTTCTCCATCATGAAACAGAAAACACGTCTAGCATCAGCTAATGAGCCGCACTTAGCATACATATTAACAAGGCCATTTCCAATCCCAACCATGAAGTCAACTAAGCCAGTTGTCATTACATGTCCATGAACCTCCCTGCCTTTTCTCAGACCTACTTCCTCCGCTAGAGAATACTCAGGAAATGAGCTCAGGAGAATTACGTATGACTCAGGACTAACATCAATCATGCTTTTCATATCAATAAAGAGCTTAGTTGCTTCTTCTCCCCATTTCTGTCGCACCAGACCAACCAGTAGGCCGTTTAAGGTGACCGCATTTCTTGTTTCCATCTGATCAAAAACCTTCCTAGCATAACTTAAAGAGCCAGACTTTGCAAATGCACTCACCAATCCGCTGCCAACAAAAAGATCTGAGAGTAAACCAGATTTCTGGATGGTGCACATGATCTGCTCGAGCAAGCTAACATCTGGTTCAGTCATAGAACAAGCAGTAGTTACAAGACTACCAAAAGTGTATTCAGTTGGTCTAGAACCATCACATTGCATGCTAGAGTACATCTTAAACGCAGATCTCAGATCCCCAGTCTGTGAATAAACCGAAATAATCGAATTCCATGATACAGAATTTTTAACTTGAATGTCATCGAAAGCACGGAGAGCATGACAGAGAGACCCTATGCATTTCCAATACATTGATATGAGAACATTAGAAACTACTGCATCCACTGCATAGGAAAGTTTGAACATCAGACCATGAATTTGTCTCCCGAAAAGATTCCCTACAGAATCTAACTCCTGACAAGCTCGAAGCGCACTAATAAAAGCATACTGATTCGAAAAAATCCCTTCTTTAATCATATTTCTCAAGAAGAATAAAGCTTCCGTATGTTCTCCATTACGGCTATAACCTGAAACTACACACGCCCAGGAAACGCAGTTCCTGTCAGGCATTTCGTCAAACACCTTACGTGCAGAAACCGAATCACCCGTTCCAAGATAAGAATTGATGAGGTTGTTGCACAAGTAGACATCTTTGTCTAAGCCATTCTTATATAATCGGGAATGCAAGAGTTTAGCTGCTGCTCTATGTCCAATGCAGCTCTGAACAAAACAAAGAGGAACACTTTAGTCATTATCAATCTCGACAACAGTGCTTACTTAAATTGGAGAAGACTTACGTTAAGAAACGACATTAGGGAAGAAACCAAATCAAATAAAAAAAAACCAGAAAATTAATTTTCGGGAGAAACAAAAACAGATTGGTGGACATTTACTGACATAAACGTCGGCGTTTCACTGTAGCGAGGAGGATTTCCTTTTTAGCTTCTGCGCTTGCTCTAACGGGCTTTATTAGTGAGCCCAATAAGTACCAGGGTTTAACATTTCTAGTTCTTGTGAAACAGAAACGACGTCGTTGAGTAAAGGTGCTAACGCCGAAAGTCGCAAATGGCATTCTTGTGATTATTACACAAGACCTCGGACTTTCCGTAATTGTTTAGTGGAGTATATTATTGGCCTTTGACAAAAAATGAAAAAATAAATATTTTTGATTGATATAAAATCGAGCTGTTATTTTGCTGTAATAATTTCAATTTTTTCCCTTTTATATGATTCTGTCTCTCCATCTTCTCTTTCGCTAGGCTCATATCGGCAAAATTCAGAAAAAAAAAAGGACTAATCACTCTGTTTCTATATCTATAAACTTCTCTTTACAGATTTTGAATTATATGGAGGAGGATCGAAAAGAGGAGGTATAAAATCTTCTTATTCATCTGTTTTATTATCTCTCGTCTGTGTAGTTAGTTTGCCGAGAAAATGAATTAAACTAGAAAAATCAAGATCTGCTTGTTTGGATATTGTCGGGAATCGAACATGGGGTTTTTAGCGTTTAACAAGCTCCATCACTACTGATACTGTTTTAGTGACGATTTAATTAAAAATCAGCAACTGGGTTATCGAAACCAAAAATTTGAGTATATTCTAAAGTTCCCTCCTTTTTCAAATTTCCAAAGCAGAATTTTTGTAATCACGAGGTATATTTTCTACTCCAACTTTATCGGATTGATAAAAAAATTCTACTTTACCCAGATTTTCTCGATCATTGATTTAATAATCGAAAGCTTCTAAACTGTTACATAAAGTCGAAAACTTGGCATTTGTTTCTTAGAGAATTTGTCTTCTTCCAAGGGCTCATGATGCATCGTTTTGTAATTAGCTCTGCTTTGTGTTGTATTAAGTATATGCATCAAATATTAAACCTGTTAAATTAGTTAAAGTTTGTTTCAAATTGTGTTTTTGTTTATGCAGAAGAACACTCCGTGGCTATCAGTGCCACAGTTTGGTGATTGGGACCAAAAAGGAGGAGGAACAATGCCTGATTACTCTATGGATTTTACTAAGATTCGAGAGATGAGGAAACAAAACAAGAGAGACCCTTCTCGAGCCAGTCTTGGCAATGAGGAAGATCTCATTAAGCCACCCGAGTCAGCAACAACAACAGAAGCTACCGCTAAGCTCACAACGGTCCATAGCGAAAACCAACGAGAGTTCTCTCCAAGCCACCATCACCAACCACATTCTCCTTCTGTAAGTTTCTTCATTCTTTGATTTGAATGTTTCAAACACAAATATTTGCACTAGCCTTTATATCATATTATTCCTTTCTTAGAGTTGCATTATTATCATGAGGCATTAGCTCATGGTTTGTAACAAAATTTTAGGGTCCAATATTTTTTTGCTAAAAAGATTTAAATCTATATCTAAATTTTTGAGTTTTTTTTAAGTCGGTGTTGATTATAATTACGGAATAAGATGATAATTTGGTATGGTCGTTTGGAACAGACGAGGAGAAGTATCTTCAGCTGCTTCAACTGCTGCGTTAAAGCTTGAACGTTTCTTCTTTTGATAAGCAGCAGTTTTATTTATTGACTTGTGATTCCAGTATTCAAATGTATTGTGATATGTTTTCTATATATGTTGAAATAACTTTGAATCCGTTTCTCATTCTTTTTTTTTAATTCATATGGCTCTACTACAAGAAAAAAGATTAGGGGAAAATTAAGCTAATTCGTATAGCTTAACCCTAATGCAAAACATGAGCGCTGATCTAAATCAGAGTAATACTGACCACTCCAATATTCATAGGTCCATTACTTAGTAGTAAGAACCAAAACAATTATGATAGCTGATCAGCTGAAGTGAAATGCAGTAAAAATGTGTTTATCGGCATTTGGTGGCTTTATTGTAGGATGGATACAATTATATACGAGTCTAAATGATGTGTTTATCGCCATCTGCCTGTATGCAAAAAGGGCTTTCTTTGATTTTAAAAAGGGCTTTAAGCTAGCCCAACAAGTATCTTCACGTATGAGTTGGAGTTAACATAGATAGGGTTAACTCTCGAAGCCCTGACCTTTAAAAAACGGGTCTAGAAATTTAATTCTGAAAATTTGGATTTATGGGGCTGAACAGTTTGTGTTTGAGTTCTTTCGGGGATTAAACAACATGAACTGGATCAGACTAATCCAATTGCATTTGATTAGACAACATGAACCGGTTCTTAGTCTTGTATTTCTTTTTAGATTGAAGTGTGTTTCGGTTTTTCCTTTTTGCCTTTGAGTCAACTCAGGGTTTGTATTGAACTAAGAGTTTTGAGATCATTTGAATTTAACAGAAATTTGAGAAGATTTAGTTGAATTTTTGTGAATTAGAAAATTTGTTATTAAGTTATCTAAATTTTTATTTAAAATTATGAAATTTTATATTTTTAACTAAAAAATTCCTGAAATTTCACCAAAAATCTTTAAATCTAATTTTTAAAATGTTTTCAATTAAAATGAATTTGATTGTATATTTTAAAGTCATTTTAATGATATTTTTAAAATTCATATTTCAATAACATAAATTTTATAATTTTAACTTAAATATGTCCAAATAGTCAGTTCAGTACACTTCTAAAAACAAATTAAATGATATTGTACATTAATTAATGATACTTTTTTCAGTTACGTTATTTAAAGAAACCCCGAAAAAAAAAACACATACTTATCTGGATCGGACTAACTCGATTGACATGTCTAGTTAAAGTATTTTGCTTTCAAATATAAATATATGGGCTCCACTATTGTGACGACGTGGCAGAAATGACGAAATTGTCAACTGTCAACATCATATGTTTAGTCTTGTTACAGCCCAACTCCCATGTCCCCACCGGCCGAAGGCTAAGGTTGATATCTCGTTACAGTTATGAAAACCAAATTTAATCGTAGTGGTGAAAAAACTATGTGCTCCAAAATGGTAAATATAAAACATAACTTACATAAAGATTATTATTGATTGCCGACTACCTAGTGGGATAGTGGTAAGGGGGTCCAAATATTTTAGGATAATCCGATTAGAACACCGCTGCAAATTGTCCATTTGGTGTACTTTGTAACTATTATATTGTCTTCTAAGAAAATATAAAAAATGATGAATGAAATGTGAGTTAATGATAGAAAATGAACTCTGATTTCACTCACTCTGGTTGATGTGTTACTTCTACAAATAAAATAAAAGTTTTAAGTTTAATGGAATGAGTGAAAAGAAATTTAATTAAGTGTGATTATCTTGACTAAAAAAATACCAGTGATATTTAAAACGAAACTAAATTATACGATTTTATCTGAACGATTATGGGTTTTTACCCAAAATTTTCCGGTATTCAAAAAAAAAAATTTAAGTGATTTAACTGAAAATGATGAAACTTACATATATGAATGGAGCGTATCAAACAACGGCATAAAAATACGATATAGTTCTAACAAATAGATTAATAGTAACAAATATGATAGTTCTATAAATAGTAACGATATAGGTTTCAGTTACTATTTAAAGTTTAAACCGCTCATATGGTGGTCTTCATTCAAAGACGGATCATTTAGCCTAATTTAATATTTTTAAATATACAGTTAATGGCATTCTTAGTTACAATCAAGTTGGTGCTGAGGTCATTTAAATACTTAATCTAGCGAGAGTAAAAAAACTAGTTTCAACAAATACATGATCTTTTATTTACATATTACCACTATTTTCCACCCAAATTATTTATATCACTAACATCCGCATAGCTTTAGAAAAAGAAAAAAAATCGTATATAATTTGCTTTGGTACATAAGATAGAGACTGGGGTCTGATGTCATTACAACTATTCATTTGATGAAAGAACGCCTGGTAATTATTTTGCAACTTTGAAGACTATGTCAAACATCATTCAAATCAAATATAAGAAATCTCGGTCGTGTAATATCACGGATTCTACTTGAATTATAGGAGTTATATTTCAAACTTTAAATCAAATATAAGGAGTTATTCTCGTTGACCATGTTTCTACTGACACGTACACAAACATGTGGACGACCAAGATCATTTCCAGTTCTTGCTTCCAAGATGTCAGAAGGATTGAATCGTCCTAACCAAATCAGACGGACTCTCGTTCAAAACTTATTGGTCTCCAGTCTCCACTGACACGTTTGAGCCAACGTTGCATAGAAACTTGTCGGTGGGGACAAAGCATTATTAGATAGTTTTTTCCTTGAAAACTTTCACTTCACGGTTTTTATGATTTACTTGTGGCATTAATTATAAGATATCGGGCTTGTTGAGATCCTGCTGTGTATTCCTTAGTTATCGTGCCCATTGAACATGCCACCGTTTCAATTCAGATTTGTCCTCTCATGCAAGTATCATTGGAATTCCTAACAAAATTTACTAGAAATCAGCTCAATTGTATCTTTGAATATTAGCATGACAAATGCTTGACTATAATTTTATAAATCGTGAAATCTACCGCATATTTTACAGAAAACATACTAAACCTGTTTGTTACAACTTTTTTTTTACTTTACAAAAACGAGTTTAGCACTCCAGAATAATTAAAAATGATAATAGTTCTAAGACAAAATGACAAACCTGAAATACACATAACTAAAACAGTTAGTTTGAACAACGTGAAATTTGTTCCAAGCTCTTATAATCATAGAAAGATTGGACTTTACAACTCTGTATACATATAAAAGCACGGATTACTCAATCAAATAGATGCATACGTTTTAGGTCTATTGCGTGAGCTGCAAATTAAATATATTATTAACAATTGTACCTGAATCTTAAAATATTAACTATGAAACACAGATCGAATTTGTAGGATATATATATATAAGAAAAGGTACAATGTACTTTGAGTACTTAGGGAACACTGGGATGGTTCATGTCTCCTATCATTTACTCTTACTTGTCTACTCGCCCCATTCCCTGCCAAACCTCCCTTCTTCACCATTCACACTTTTTTCTTTTCCTTGACCATTTTTAAAACGTATAGAATCATTATTTAGTTAAACAAATTTAGAAGCATAATTTCCATATATAGATGTAGTTCTTTTACAGATGTTGAGCTTCGAACCTGTTACCTAATATGCTTAACATGGAGAATGGATGATTCGGTGCCTGCCAGCCCCGGCTCTAAGATTCATGCACCACGGATTCCCCTAACTTTTTTATTAATTTGTTATGCTTTTTTATTTAAATTCCTTAAACATTGTCTGAAAAAAACACGGTAGACGACGAGCTAGAAATATGCAACATACAAATTGCATGAGAAGTTTGGTTAACCGATTTTCTAATGAGATTCGATTGTCTTTGTGTGTATTTAAGATTATTTATACTCGGTGATAAAGGCTACTTTTTATGTTTAAACGCCATATGTTATAGGTTAATTATTCAGATTTGATTGAGCATTGAGTCGCTCTCTCTAATATTGTACCAGTGAATAGTTAGATATGTACGTTGTAGATGGTAGATCATATAAAATATTGCAATATTAATGTAGAAGATAAATGATGCTAGAGTAGAAAACAATTCATTGCTTGACACCGTTGATACAAAGATATGAATGTCGTGGTAGAGGAGCTTTTTCTCTCTACAAAAACTTACGATTAACAACGAATTTAGTTAAGCATCGATATTTTCATCATTTTTTGTTGTGACAAATAGTGGAAATATAGTCGACGATTTAATATATTGTGAGGATTTTATATTAACTATAAAAAATACCAATTCGTTAGTAATCAATTGATAAATCTACTACTTAATAAATCGTTCAAATGATATAAAATATGGGAAGTGATACTGAATGTAACAGAATGTATATACCGTCGCGAGATTCTTTCGATCTGGAATAGACAAAACCCTAAAATGTCTTATTTACTTCTTATTACAATTTTTTATCAACCGTATATACTGTTTCTTTTAAGTAAAAATGTCTACTTATCTTTTCGTTAAATTTAAACTGCAAATAATAATTCTAAAAGTATATTTTCTAACTATATTCTTAAAATAACACATTTTACTAAAGTACTACTTGCATGCTGAATTCTGCTCTCATAAACATGATTTTGTTCTGCTGTAAACTCAAAAAAGGATACCAAATGGAAAAAATGGATTTATCCTAAATCTATAGAATTAAACGAAGAGATAACGTAATGTATAAAAAATTGCATAAATAAGAAAATACAGAATCTGTTAACAAAATTTAATTTTCCAATATACATTCTTGGAATCTAGTCCTGAAACAAATTTCTCGTTGACCGTCACTACTCTCTAAAGCTCAATCTATAACCGATGAGTATTCTTTTTCTCTAAAAAACATATTCATTAATTCGTCCTTTCGTATTCCCTAAGCCGAAATATATGGACTCGTTAAATTCTTGATCGGTTTAACGAACCTCATTAAATTCTCTTCTATCTCATATCGATGCAAACAATAAAACCTAAGGAAAAAAACGGTGCAAACAAAATTAAATAAGTAAATACTGCAAAAAAAAAGTAAAATAAAAATGCCGAATTCATTTTCATAACGCCCTCTCACACACATATCTTTCATTTCATCCAACACCAAACCAATTCATGCGACTCATCTCCTCCCTCCTCCTTCCACGTGATTCTCTCCCACTTGTAACCTTACCATTTCCCATTATATATTTTTACATCAACGTTTTTTATACATTTATATATAATAATCATTTTAAAACCGACGTCTCTTTTACCATGCATTGCGCATTTAATTAACGCTGCCAAAAGATATCTAGTAACGCTGTGGCTATATAAATCGTTATATATATAGATATACCTTTACCTTCAACCTCTCCATTGTTCCTCTCCAAGTACCTCTCTCTTTAACCAAAAAGAAGTACTTTCCTTCTCATAAAATTTTGCTCTATTTTATAAATTCTCTCACAAAAACATATATCTTTTCCTTTGTTATTATTATTGGTTCGTACGTTGTTCATTATTTGACAAAAAACAAGATCAAAGTACAGCCACAAAAAAAATGGAGTTGATGAATTTGGCATCAAAAGAAACGAGCTATTGGATGATCGCACTTCCTGCCGTTTTTGGATCCCAAAACCTACATCATGTTTCCGTCCTAGGCTATCTTTTCCTCGGCGTTGTTTCCCTCTCTATACTCACGTGGGCTCTCGCCGGAGGCGGTGGCGGGGCATGGAAGAACGGCCGTAATCGGTTGGGTCGGGTCGTAATCCCGGGTCCTCAGGGAATACCAGTATTCGGCAGTCTTTTCACTCTTAGCCGCGGCTTGGCTCATCGGTCGTTGGCCGCCATGGCTTGGAGCCGAGCCAACACTGAGATTATGGCTTTCAGCCTCGGATCGACGCCGGTTATCGTGACTTCCGAGCCGAATACAGCTCGCGAGATTCTGATGTCGCCTCACTTCGCGGACCGGCCGGTTAAGCAGTCGGCTAAGAGCCTAATGTTTAGCCGAGCCATAGGTTTTGCGCCGAACGGGACATACTGGCGTACATTAAGAAGGATCGCCTCGACTCATCTCTTCGCTCCCCGACGTTTGTTAGCACATGAAGCTGGACGCCAACTAGACTGCGCAGAAATGGTGAAAGCTGTGTCAGCGGAGCAAAACGGTGCTGGATCCGTCGTTCTGAGGAAACACTTGCAACTAGCTGCCTTGAACAACATTATGGGGAGCGTTTTTGGGAGACGATACGACCCTTTAGCTCAGAAAGAGGATCTTGATGAGCTTACATCAATGGTTAGAGAAGGGTTCGAGCTCTTGGGTGCTTTTAATTGGTCAGATTACCTTCCATGGTTCGGTTATTTCTACGACTCAATTCGTTTAAACCAACGTTGCTCGGTCCTCGTTCCTCGAATCAGAACCCTCGTCAAGAGAATCATCGATGAACACCGTGTCAGTAATTTGGAGACGAAAAGCGACATTGGAGATTTCGTTGATGTCTTATTGTCTTTAGAAGGTGATGAGAAGCTTCAAGATGATGACATGATCGCTGTTTTATGGGTAAGTTCGTATGAAATTGAACGGCATATTTGTAACGGTCTAGTTGTAATTTTTTGTATTTATTTGTGTATGATATTTTTGTATGTATATATATATATAGGAGATGATTTTTAGAGGTACCGACACAACGGCGCTATTAACGGAGTGGACCTTGGCCGAGCTAGTACTGAACCCTAACGTGCAAACTAAGTTACGAGACGAAATTGTAACGGCCATGAGCGAACGCGCTGATGCCGACGTGGCAGATTCTGACCTGGCAAAACTCCCGTACCTGAACGCAGTGGTGAAGGAAACTCTGAGGCTGCATCCTCCTGGACCACTGCTATCGTGGGCCCGTCTTTCCACGTCAGACGTCCTGCTCAGCAACGGCATGGTGGTTCCGAAGGGAACTACAGCGATGGTTAACATGTGGGCCATTACTCACGATCCGACAGTATGGTCCAACCCGCTAAAATTCGACCCGGAGAGGTTCAGTGGGAATACTGACGTTGATATTCGTGGTGGGGATCTAAGGCTTGCGCCGTTCGGAGCGGGTAGGAGAGTTTGTCCGGGGAAGAACATGGGGCTAGCTACTGTAAATCGGTGGGTGGCTGAGTTGGTGCGACGATTCGAGTGGGGTCAGGATCAGACAGAGCCAGTTGATCTTGGTGAGATCTTGAAGCTTTCTTGTGAGATGGAGCATCCGTTACGTGCCGTTGTAACGGAAATATTTTAAGTTAAAAAAAGGATTATTAGGGTTTTGACTTTTATCGATATTTTTCTTTTTCTTATTTTTATAATAATTTCTATATTTCTTAGTTTTTTTCCCGTATGGATTGCCGATTGCTTGCCGTTTTAGTATTGTGTCGAGAGAGTGCTGTTTTTAAATTAGGTGATATAGTGATTATCATTATCCTTAGTAGGTCTAAATGAATGGTGTAATCACTAGATCAATATCAGTTTTGGTCCTTTGTTCTTGTTACTCTTGTTAGGACTTTGTATTCTAAATATATCGAAATATTTGCTCTTGTTTTCTTGCAGTAATGAGATATTTTATAATCAATAGAAATAAACCGGATGGGATGTGGACAAAATACAAAGATGGTTGTACGTGCTATAATTATAATTTGGACGATCTAAATCAATTTGGTGCATCTATTCGGTAATTTCTATCCGAAAGATGTGTTGTCATTTTGTAATAATTGAGGAGAAATAGGAAATACAATTTATATCATGCACTCATCAATGTATAAAATTTTTATTTATATATAATTATGAAATTTACGTTATATTTAGTTTGCAACAATTTTGTATCTTGATGGCCAAATTATTTTCTATTTATTGTTAACCACAGTATAAAAATATTGTTGAAAACATAAATACCAAATCAAACTGGGGAAGGAAAACCTAACAAACAAACAAATTAAGCTTTCTAAGAAACAAATCGCTCCCATGGTTTAAAGACTGGAGAATCAAACTTAAGAAGAAAAAAGAAACGTGGGAAGCCTTCTTCGAGAGCAAAGATCTCATCTAGGTGCGTGAAAAAAAAGAAGAGCATAATAGTTTGTGAAGTTGTTATCTTGATCCGATCTAAACAATCCATTTCAAAATATTGTTGGTTTACATATCTCTATAATGCAAGATATTTCTTAAAATAGTTATCAATAAGAAAAAAGATATTTCTCAAAATAGTGCTTCTAACTCCGGACGTAAGATTGATATTGACTTCGCCATTCGGATCTTGCTCCCATCGTTATCGTTGTTCCTCTCGGGGAATAGCAGAGCCAACCTAATCCACTTTGGCCGAGTTATCTTTTTAGTGAAATAGTGATCATATATGAACATCCCGTAAGTGATCAGGTCGTATCAGATGTTTGTCGAGATTTTTTTTTTTTTGTGTTGATAAAAATCATTTAATTCCACACCCATTTGATTAAAATAATTAACAATATTAATTAGTTATGTATCTTGTAAATGACCGGAGAGAAAACATTGAACACAGCACACAACAAAAGCAAGATCAAGCAATGGGATCACATTCTAAATCAGGGATGGAGCCACTTACACATACTTGTGGTGTGGTTGATCTGTCGGTGGAAAAATAATTTCGAAGTCAAAATCAATGGGTTGATTTAGCTTTTTCATGTTAAGACAAAATCTGTTAACATTGCTGGACAAAAATAAATAGGCCCTTAGTAAGCTATGATGATGGTGAAGGATTCCAGAGACTGTGACGTTGCGTTTTTTTCTCTAATGAAAATATATTTAAATGACATAATATTTTGATATTAGATTTGTTGTCGACTAGATTTTAGAAATCAACCAAAAACATAGCCAAATATCACAATATCATTTCAAATTCATTTCAAAATTTTATATACACGCATATGTATCTTGATTTTACTTTGAAGTTTGAACAATTCTCAATAAAAACATAGCTTTTAGATTTTGTATGGTATAAGCGTCAGATGATCCAAATGAGTATGGTAAACTAGCTAAAAGTTAAGATTTAGATTTAAACAACTTTAACTAACAATTTTTCTATATCGGAGAATTCTAAGACGAAATCCATATATCTTTTAAGATCGGGGATCAGAGTAGGATTAATGCAGTTTTTTCCCGCATCCAGTACACAAGAGATGCCCTAACTCCTCAAATTAAAACTTGACTCCGAATTAACTATTATTAACCATACGATTTCAATTGTCGCTGCAATTTAATTGAGATGACGTCTACAAAATAATGCTTATGAGGGGGTTAAAGTTATATACGTTACAATAAAAGAAGAGGAGAAAACAGAGAAGTAGTAAGATGGAGGTGGAGAAGTCATAGGTTTCGTCGCTGAGACTGATCTACTTGTAAAAATAAAAGACACCTAAACCTGTGCATGGAGTCGTATCTCTGAAACTTGGCTCGTGTCTCTGTCTCTTAACTATTCATTTTCAGACACTGACTTCTCACTGCTTCAAAGTTAGTGGCTGGGGGCAGCCGACAATTCTTCAGGTGACATTGACCCATCCTTCATTTATTACAATCTTTCTTCTGCTCTTTTATTTAATGTTTATATTATATATTTAGGGTTTAAATTTATAAAGTTTGTAGATTGATCAACAAGTTGATATGGCCGAGTTGGTCTAAGGCGCCAGATTAAGGTTCTGGTCCGAAAGGGCGTGGGTTCAAATCCCACTGTCAACATGTATTCTTTTTTTTGGTTCAACGATGTGAGAAATGCTCAATAATTACCATGTCGTATTTGGGCCTACAATCCTGGGCTTTCATAGTTTGACGAGATGAGGCCCTATATCTTCAAGTCTACTCATGAACGATATATCAATCATCAAACGAATAATTACTTTTTTCCAAGAAAATTTTGTCGCCTTTCTTCCATCAACGAAGTTAAGATTTGAATTGGAATGCTTAGTTTTTCTTTTTTAATTTAGATAACTCTTTAGGGTCTGTTTATGTTTTCTTTTAAACAAATTGAGTACATACTGCAAAACCGTTTGATGTAAATGTAATCGCTAATCTGAACAGATGAGTACATATAGCATAAGGCAATTTCAATATTTTGAACACAAGTATAAACAAATCACAAACGGGAAACATGCAATATAGGAATAGATGCGGCCGATGAGCTGTTGTACTCAGATATATATAATTATCATATTTTGTAACTATAATTAACGCAAGGCTGAAAGTTGACTAAGAAGAACGATGAATGATTTGAACTCTATAAATGACCTAATTAGTCTCGTCTACGCATAATTAGAAGAAAGAAGAGATGGAGAGAGGGGGAAGAAGAGAAGATGAAGATTGCTATTATCTCTGCGTCCCTTTTAACTTCATCCACGATATCCTCCGATCGTTCTTCGTTAAGTTTCACGGTTCAAGAACTCCTCCTGATAATTTTCCGGTGAGTAATATCTATATGTAACCAACAATTCTTAATATGTAATATCAAATACCATGTTTTTGGAGTTTTATGGACTGATTTATGAAACTCGATTTGGAAACTAAATGTAGACGACATGACATGAATGTTTCTATTTACTGAATTATGCCACATTTTTATTTCCAATACCAACTTTATAAAAGAAAAGTGTATACATAACTAATGATGATGATCAGATATCGCAAGAGGTTGTGGAAGTGTCGTCGAGGAATGTTGCAGCGAACAGACAGAATAAGCAGACAACGAGTTCCGGGAAGCCTGGAGGTACCAACAAGCGACCTTCCTAATTTCCTCTTCCACATGCCAACTTCAACTTCAAGTCACTAATCTATGTTCGGAAAAAATCCTTTACTTCAATTACATTTTCTTCTCACGCTTAATGTATATTGTTATAAATATGTTTCTCCTGTGTGTATTATATGATTCTTGTCTGTTTGTAAGTCATTTGAATATTTTTTGTAAAATAAATAAAAAAGATTAAGGCGCCTTCTATGATATATGAAAGTTTTAAAAGAATAAATAAGGATGATACTTATGGCAATATAATTTTGTGGATTCAGGTCTTGGCCAAGGTGTGAATAAAAAGTTTTCACAAATGGGCAGCAGAATATGAAAAACACTATGATTTAGTATTTATTTGAACAATCAATATTATTCGTTGACTATATTTTTATATTAATATTAAAATATATATAGTTTTACTGATAAAAATATATGCAACTACAATTTGGTAGTTTGACAGACGCTTAATGAGCTGTGTGATTTGATCACGACCAATTCTTGTTGCTCATTACTGACTTTAAAACTTGAGTCAAATTATGTTTTTTTTTTTTGTTGGTGTGAAATATAAGTCTGAATTTGTTGAAAACAAATTGATGAGCATCTCTCTAAGTTTCAAACCAGAGAAAATCGTATGTGGTTATATGCTTATATTAATGATTTAATGTATTTGACATATCGAGCCAGCCTAATTCTAAGAAAGTGGGCCGTTCATACGAAAATTAAGATATTCCCATTTATTTATCATAAGAAAAGTGCTTAAAATTATATTTGAAATTATTTTATCGAAACTGAAAGTAAACGCCAAGGGCTTTATACGTTTGCAGTTTGCCACTAAACTCTGCATCTTATAGGCATATATTCAAACTCCACTTTTCCATTGTAGAAATATAGAAGAAGTTATGTTAAATTATTACATACTAGAATTTGAATTTTGAAAGCTCTCAGACACTATTATCGAGGCAAATTTTTCTTCTGTGAATTCCGACGCCGGCAGAGCGGAGGCACGTTGGCGTCGAAACGGATCTCAAGCTCTTCCATTCGGCCGTCTTCTCCACCTTTTGTCTAGCTTCCCAGAGCCCTTGGGCTCTCTTCCCGACCACGGTGAAGCCGATTTTACTTCTCATCGGGTGGTCGGAGTTCTTCAACGACTCGTCCCTCCTTATCTTTCGAAACTCTGGCTTCTTCCGCCGTCGACCTCCGGTTCAACCTTTCGCAGGGTGACTCTATCTTCGGCGAGATCTACATGCGGTTGTCTCAAGCCCATAGAAAAGAACTTTATGTCACCGTCGCAACTCGCCGGACAACGGCGCGTCTTATTAGTCAACAGTGAGATCTCTTCGAACAAAATCCCGGTGATCGGAAATTGTTGTCACCCAGACCGGCGATTCTTCTCCCTCCCCTCCAAAGATGAGTACATCGTCGGGGAGGAGATTGTCTCAGACTCCGCGCTCGAAGAAATCCACCTATTTCACCGAATCTACATCTCTGATGTAAGTGAAGAACACATGGTGGAAGCTAATCGGAGCCATTTCCTGTGTCCTTGCTCCTCTCACACCGCCCTTTTAGGCCTCTATCTGACGAAGATGATAAGTCTTGTCACAAAAGTCCCCGACCCTAGCTTCTCCTCTGGTCCGGCTGGGTCCTCGACGTCGTTGCGCCGGATACGCTCCACCTCAAATCGCCAACATAGATTCGACGGATCTGAAACTCTCTCGGGTAAATCCCGAAGATCTCTTGGAACCCCATTCAACTTCTCTTCGCCGAAGCCTCCACAACGGATAGAAGCCTTTGATGCCGAGGAAAGTACTCCTCGATCTATCGATGTGTAGAGGACCAAGATTGAAGTGGTGGAGATATGGATGTGGCGCCTTTACCGGTGTACCGGGATACACTGAAAAGCTCCGCCGCCGCTGTCAGAACCGGTCGTAGCTCCTCTCGCGAGAAGAAAGAAGCATCCTGACAAGTGGTCCCATCAGATCTCCAAATGGGCTAGATTCAGCTTTGGTGTTGAAATGGGCTTCATTGGCCCAATTAAGCTCCTTAAGTTAAAATCCATTGTAGGTTACATGACCTGTTATCATCAAATGAGGATGCTAGTGTTTTTTCCATGCCCTTATTACACTGTATCTCCTTATAACAAGAGATGTGAATACCATGATATCTTGGATTAAAAAGAAATTTTATGTCCTAACCAAGATTATGGATCCTTTGGTTTTCTATTCCTTTGAAATAGAGAATATATTAGCGATAATTTTCTATCGTGAAAATACATTATTTTCTCTAAATCCGTCTTTTAGAGAGATTTTATGTTCATTGAAATCCTTCGTTATGAAGAGAATTACAGTGTCTTTTTACCCTATGAAGAAGGACGCTAAGTGGATGGCGTTAACGAGAGTTTTTAATCATCTTTCTTGTGACCACCCTTTTCAGAGATTGAGCGCCTTGGCACTTCCGACACAAGTTGAGATTCTCAAAATACTACGAATATTTTTGTATTTTGCATGGTATTGTATCTTCCGAAAGTCGACTATCAAGCATTGGTTAACCTTGCACCACTTCGTGTGGCATATCTCCGCGGTGTGTTCTGCATTTTCAAGATTTATTGGTTACAACTTGGTAGAATTTCGTTTTAAACTTATGTCGTGGTTTCGTTTTTCATTTTATCTTATTTTTATCTGGATAATGTGGATTGTTAGGATTGCATTAATCCGAATTTTTTTTTTCTATGTAAGAACGACAGTTCTCAACCGGCTTTATTTTCCGGAAAATCTGACAATCGATAACTTAATATATGGAATTTGACGAAAGAAAAAAAAAATATAGAAGAAGTCGAGTTTGAAACAAAACAGTTGAACTTAAATTTGTATTTTTCCAAAGTAAGATAATCATATTTGATTGAATAGTGTGGTAAAATTTATGAGAATTAGTTATAGAATAAGAGTAACATAACACAAAGTAAGATGATACTCCATCGGCCTTCAAAAGCAATCGACCTGGTCAACCCCAATGAAAATAGAGCACATGAGTACATAGCATTGGAATACATAAAATATATAAATAATATTTTATTCGAAACATGCAATAATACGGAAAGACGCGCCAGTGGAGCTGTTATTCTCAGACTAAAGTTTGATTAATTATTTGTAATTACACAATTTTATTAATAATTAGTGTAAAAACTAAAGACTTTTAAACTCATGTCACTTACTCTCTCACGAAGCATAACTGAAGAGAAGATGGAGAGAAAAGGAGTTTCTTATTATCTTTGGATCCCTTTTAAGTTCATTCGTCGAACTTTCCGATCTCTCTTACTCAATCTTTTCGGTATGCGATCTCCTTCCGATCTCGGTAAGTATTTTCTGTAATAAACGCCCATTCATATTTTTATTAGCGGTCATGCGATTAGATCACGTCTTCTTTGAACACGAGATTCCTACTACAAATGTTTCCTCAAAATGATTTAGACTGTTACTCTGGACTGTTATGGATTAGAAGTTGAAGTTCATGCGGATTAAAAGTTGTAGTTCGTTTTGAAATTTCTATTTTGATAGAAGTTTTATAATTAGAAAGTTAGACCTTTTCTTAAGCAATCGTGAACAAATAAATAAGTTGATTAACGATATCAACCGCATTAACAATTTGAAAATATGATTTTTGACAAATCGACTATTTACCGTTTTTATTTGAAGTTTGTTTCTCCCACTTTTTATACAGCAATTTATAGACAAAATATTGTAATTTCTTAAGTTTCTCCCGTTTTAAATTTCCCTTTCTATCATTTACTAAATTATTTTAAGATATAAATTTTGAACTGAAACAATGACCTATTTTCTATTTGTGAATATCATTGCATGTTGTAGGAGCTACTAGTTTTGCATATTGAATAGTGTAAACTTTAATATTAATAAAAAAAGGTTGAAAGATCGAAGTGAGTTTTTGGTGGTGCAGAGAAAACAGAATTTTAAAAATGAAGTATCAAATTTAACTTTAATGAGATGTTGACACCTCATAAAGAATAGATAATCGTCAATTGCTGTGCTGACACATCACCCCATTAACCTTTTTTTTTCTTTTGATAAGATTTTATAATATAAAATTCAAATTTTCTCACAGAAGGAAGAGGAGAAGGAGGAAGTTGAGGTTGTGGAAGTGTCGTCGAGGGGACTTCCGGCCATAGTGAAACCAAAGAAACTTCTGAAGAAGTCGAGAGAAAGTTCAGGCAAGCCGGGAGGTATCAACAAGAAGCCCGTCTAGTTTTTACTTTCATTAAGTAATGATAATTTACTGAGAAATTCTTCCATACATTTTCTTCTAATTAATGTAAGTGTAAAATGTAATAAGTTTATTGTATAATTCCAGAATGATTATAAGTCCTACGAGTCCTTTAATTTTCTTAAGACATCATAATAAAAGACAAACGTGAATCTTACTTGATTTATGGCGAGGAAGTTGCTAAAAGAAATAAAAAGATCATAAAAATTTGTATTTACAGGAAATTATATAACCATCAATTCGATCGCTTATCTCGAAATATGTATAACTTCTTTAACAAAGAAAGAGACGGCCACTAAAAAAGAGGAGCAACATTTTTAAGTTGGATCTAATTTACTACTTTAGAATCACATTTATTGGATGGCTGATCTTTTGGAAGCAAAGAAAATTTGAGGACAAATTCACATAGAGAGGCAATTAGAAGACAGAGAAGATGCAGCAACAGAGAGATAACAGAAGAGATTGTTGTAGCAAGCTCATCACTCGAACTGTGATAGTCTCGTCTTCTTCTTCAGACATGGTGAAAGCCAAAGCAAGAAATGTATAACTGATCATTCTCCGTCCTCTGTAAACTGGAGGAGTGTTTAGTGTCCTTCTTCTGTTTTTTATTTTGTAAGACAGGAGGGAAAAGACGAAGCTTCATCTGTTGAAACTTCAACGAGGAGTCTCAAGTTGGCGAGTAAAGGGACAAGGAAACAACCGGTTAACTCCGGGAAAGGAGGTGGCGTTAACTACTACAACATGTAGCTAGAGTCTTAACTTTGTGTTGATGTAGAATTGGATAAATCGTAGTTACTCTAAAAGAAACTTGCTTTGCGTCTCAAGAATCATGATATCATATAGTTTCATATCAATCAAAGTAGACTCTTAAGCTAGTAACACTCGAAGCTAGACTCTCCGATTCTGTAAAAAGGGTAAGATAGAAGTGGGATATGATGATTGATCACCTTCTACTGCTTAGCTTGCTTTGCAAAATAACTAGTAGCGATTTTGGAGAAGCGAGTGATAGTTGCCATTAAAGATCCCACAAACAAAGGAAAATAAAGTTGGGCTTTGTCAGCCACTAGTTGTTTTAGTTATTGCCTTATTGGGTACTGGGTAGTAACTTTTAAGTATCATCAAATAAATTTTTGGTCAAGGGTTTTCACAAATTTAATAGGCATGCTTTCCCCTTTTTTTTTTTTAAAGCAACATATTGATGTTTCTTAGATTCTGTCTGTAGTCTGCATGATTTATCATTATTCAGTTAATAATTTTCTTACACTTTTTTTTGTTAGAGTTTTTGTTTTTGTTTTATCACACAGTTCATTTTTTGTAGTTCTAATATTAACATAAATCTATAGAATTTTGATGGAAAAAGAAGAAAGGAAAAGCATAACGAAGAAGGTTTTTAGATACAAATTTTGCTTTATACTGTAAGCTTAAAATTTTCTGTAACCATGATGAAACAATTAATAGATTTGAAGGAACTAACACCTAATTAGTATAATAATATTCATTCAACCTAGAAATCGTTGGCCGTGCCATGGACTCCGCCACACTAGAACCCTCCACAAGGTTCGTAAATTCCCCGAATCCAAATTCCAAAATGTCATTTTAATTTTCGACCTTACAATTTCTTTATTTTTTTCACAAACGGCCCCTTATTTATTTGGAAAAAAACAAAATAAAAAACCTATTTCATCTTCTGAAGCGAATTGTTGAAATCAATCAGGACAACACCAAAATAATAATAATAATAATAATAAAACCCCTAAATGCTTGTCCTCTGAAAAATTCGAAAATTTTCGGATCCACAGCCATCGATCCCTAGCTCTCTCTCAAGTAGGGTTTCTCAAATCGTTCTTAGTTTAGCTAATCACTGTGAAAATGAGGAAAGGAGCGAAGAGAAAGGGTGGTTCTAAAGCAGGTCGCAAAGGTGCTGTTGCGGAGACTCAGAACGATGAGGTGATTGCTGAGTCTCTGGAGGCGACGACGACGCAGGAGGAGAGTCAGCAGCCTCAGGAAGAATTCGTCGCCGAGGAGAATGGGGAAGAGGAGACGAAGGGAGGTCAAGAGGACGAAGAAAATCAACCGGCCAAATCTGATTCATCAAACAAGGAGGAGAATCAGGAAGATGCTGAGGATGACAAGGTCAAGGCCGAGGAAGTAAAGGAAGAAGATAAGAAGAAACCTGTTGCTCGTCGTGGTGGTAAACGAAAGAGGGCGACGAAGAAGGATGAAGCTGAGAAGAAAGATGAGAAGAAACCAGCTCCGAGAGCTAAGAAAGCTAGAGCGACAAAGCCAAAGGAAGAGCCTGAGTACTTTGAGGAGAAGCGTAATCTGGTATGCAATTTGGGGATTTTGTGCTGTGTCTCTGTGTTTTGGTTATTTAAGCTATATGATTACGCAAACAACAATGAGATACGGTTTAGACCTCTATGTTCATATTATAACTTAACTTATACTGTGGAGCTGCTAAGAGCTCTTAATTGCTAGAAAGATACAACAGATATAATTATGTTGGTGGGCTTATCTATGAGAACAATTGTATGCTATTATACTAAATGTGCCCTATATGGTATGTCATGGCGAGTTTGAGTAATTGGAGGGAATTTTCCTGACAAATAGTGTGGTATATCTCAGTAGCAAAATTTCTTGAGCATTTCAATGTTTTGAATTTACGTGTGCTTGTATTGTGTGTTTCAGGAGGATTTGTGGAAGTCTGCATTTCCAGTGGGAACTGAGGTATATTGTTTCGAGGAATTTGGCTTCAACATCAGAGTTAATGTTTCCATTGAGATTCCAATATATCCTTGCTTATGGATGTTAAATTGTAATGGCAGTGGGATCAATTGGATGCACTTTATGAATTCAACTGGGATTTCCAAAATCTTGAAGTAAGTTGTTTGGATTACATTATCCATTTTTGTTGTTTATTGTTTAGTCGACAGGTTTTCCGGGGTTGGCGAGATTCTGATATTTATGTTTCTTCATTTGTGTGTCAGGAAGCGTTGGAGGAAGGAGGAAAGCTCTATGGAAAGAAAGTCTATGTTTTTGGCTGTACAGAACGTGAGCTGCTTCTCTCGCTTTTTTTTTCTTGGTTTGATTATTGGTAGTTACTGTCTTCTTATTGTTTGACTTGTTTAAATCATCTTTGGCACTTGTAGTTCTTTCTAATCTACTTAAAAATCTATCTGATTGTTCAGTATGCTCTCTTCCCTTTCTTAAACATTTGCTTCTACTTCCTGTTTATTTTTCTTGTTTTAACATTACAGCTCAATTAGTTCCCTACAAA
Source organism: Cardamine chenopodiifolia (assembly GCA_963922655.1). NCBI lineage: Eukaryota > Viridiplantae > Streptophyta > Magnoliopsida > Brassicales > Brassicaceae > Cardamine > Cardamine chenopodiifolia. Next base: position 14,939,470 of record OZ000464.1, on the reverse strand, counting down.
GGTGCAAACAAGATTGTCCATGTCCCAGCTGTTGTTGTTGTAAGTTCTTGTTTAAATCTCTGTCAACTTTTGCTTGCCATCACCGTTCTCTGAATTTAAGATCTATATTATCTCATTTCTCTTTCTAAAATTTATCAATTCTATATATGCAGGTTGAGTCACCCTTTCCGCCTTCTGATAAGATAGGAATCACATCGGTTCAGAGAGAAGTGGAGGAAATCATTCCAATGAAGAAGATGAAAATGGACTGGCTTCCTTACATTCCAATTGAGAAAAGGTACTATAAGTTCCGCGTGCATCTGTTAGACATTTAGTGGGATGGCCTAAATCAATGAGAAGAGAAACATAGATTATTTCTCGGGCTATTCCTACTTCTGATGTTTAACAGCAGTTGCTTATTACTTTGCTTTGTTCTTCTTGCAGAGATAGACAAGTTGATAGGACGAAGTTTCAAATTTTTACCTTGGTCTGTACGCAGAGAAGGTAAGTAAGATGTGTTTTCTTCTCTTCGCAGTGTCCGATGACTGATAGGGTTAAAAAATCGATGCTCACTTGCTATGAAGAGATTTTGAGTTACATTACACATGTATTGAAATTAAACATGGCTTCACACAGCTTTTACTTGAAAGTTGTAATGAGTCGGGTTGCATTTTTGTTCCCTCATTTCTTCCAAGTAATTTCCTTTAGGGTGCAGGATTTGATATATGGGCCTTCGCCTTTGCAAATCTGTAGTCTTCTACAGATAGTATTGTTTGAATCTTCCAGTTCTGGTGGACTAAGTTTAGCTTTGTACGTTATCTGCAGATCTGCTCTCAGACACATGAAAGAAGATCTCCTTAAGAAGTTTGAGTATTGCCTTCCTTGTGAGTTTTAATCATCTACTACCAATACTAGTTAAAATTTTCAGATTGAACCATTTATTGCACACTGCAGGCCGTTGGCAGTGGATGTTTGTATGTTTATCTTGTTATGTATGTGGTATACAACAACAAATTCTAATATCTCTTTGTTTTTATTTGTTTTTTTTTGCTTTGCAGATTTCTATCAACCATTCAAGGAAGATGAACTTGAACAGAGTACTGAGGTCCAAATAATGTTCCCCTCTGAACCCCCGGTAAGTTTTCTGGCATGCAATGAATCTGGAGGAAGTGGCAGGTCTTCATGAAATGGTCTGATAGGGGCCCATTGTTTTGGGTATTCTCTTTTATAATCAAGATTTAATTTTTGTTTGTGCAGGTTGTATGTGAATTTGACTGGGAGTTTGACGAACTTGAGGTGTGTGTTTGGCTTTTCCGTAATGATAAAACATGAATTACTTCTTCATTCGAGTCAAGATAGTTGTCATCTTCGCACTGCTCCTTTCTCATGTGTTCGAAATTGCATCCATTGTATGCTGAATCTTGAGATGGCTTTTTGTGCATCTATTTCAGGAATTTGTGGATAAACTGATTGAAGAGGAAAACTTAACTGCTGAACAAAAGGATGAATTCAAAGTAAGTCTGAGCCTTAACGCAATTGTCAGTCCTTGACGCCTGAGTAATTACTCTAATTACCATTGTTATTTTTCTCAGGAATTCGTCAAAGAGCAAGTTCGAGCAGCAAAGAAAGCAAATAGAGAGGCCAAAGATGCCCGAAAGAAAGCAATAGAAGAAATGAGCGAAGATACTAAGCAAGCGTTTCAAAAAATGAAGTTCTACAAATTCTACCCTCAGCCTTCACCAGATACACCAGACGTGTCTGGTGTCAAGGTAAGAACAATGAACAAAAACAAAAAATTCGCCTTGTCCAATATTTTTGACACTGTTTCAGTTAACCAAATAGGAAACGGGTAACTCAAAAACCTGCCTTATAGTTTGTTACAAAGCTCTGATTATGTGAATGATCCGGTTTTTGCTTCTTCTTTTTTGGCAGTCGCCGTTCATTAACCGATACTATGGAAAGGCTCATGAAGTCCTTTGATATCAGATATTTCGGAACCCAGAATAGCTTTCTCTTGGAAAGCTTCAGCAGAAACTAAAACAAACTTAGTCACAGGTGCTCTCAGAAACTCTTGGAGCTTTTTATAGTTGAAGTTTGAACGACAAAATGTCTTTATATTTTATGAGTTTGTATTCTCTTCCGTGAAAATACTTGAGATCTTAGAATTTACGGGAGTCAAATTCTTTTTTGCGGGAAATTGGAGACAGCTTTTTATAATTTTTTACCCTTATTCTACATTTTCAATATATGTGCTAAGAATAGCAGAATATTTTTTGTGGGTTTTCCAACTAGTTGTCAAGTTTCGACAATAACAAAATGGTATTATTATAGTGGAACCCAGTATAAAAAATTAGAACGAGAAAGTATTAACAGCTTTGGCATCTATGATTTTATGGTTTAGAGAAAAGGACGTTCTAAAAAGGACCAAATAAATAGACTCCTCAAAATTTATGTTTATATTTGCATATCGTTACAATTCTCGACAAGGTAGATATATCTTCCATGTGGGAAGCAATATAAATCAATCAGTCAAACAGTGACATAGAGTTTCAAAATGCTTATTTTCTCATCCGAACATATATATATATATAATCTTGAATTTTTCACTACAATTATCTTTTTTTTTTGTAGATATATTTGGGGTGGATGAAATGAAAAAGGTCTTTTAGTCAAAATATAAGAAAAAAATTATTTGAACTTATATGTCGTCACTTAGTTATATCTTTAAATATAATAATAGTTTGAGGTCATTTAGCTAATATACACAATAATGTATTATACTATTATACCATGTTCGTCACTTTAGTCACTCCGTAAATCACTCCGTCCCGTTTACGGAATAGAGTGTACGGACAAAACACTTAACGGCGTTACAGAGTCTCCGTCCACGTCGTGGTGCATCATGCATGCGACTCAACGACATGCCATTGTCCTTTCCAGTCTGTTTTTATTCATCTGCTTACTAATCATATTCCCTCCCTATCTATCTTTTTTAACAAGTATTTTGGTATATTTATATCATAGATTTTGAATCATCGGTTTTAGTATTGTTTCTAACAAATGTTTTTGGTAATATCTTTATCCAGAAGTCTGAAATTGAATAATCGGAATCTGGAATTTTTTAATCATCGGATTTTGTATAGATTTCAACAAATATTCCATGCTTTCCAAAATAAATACTAGTGTTCAATGCTAACTAAACAAATTTATTTTTGGACTTTTGTTGTATTTGTATTTTTTAGTTATAAATAGTGAAAATTAGTTTTTCTACAGTTAACATGTACATTTAAAATCCTAGGAGGATACGACGACATTTATAAAAAGAAAAAAATAGTGTAAGAAGTCAAACTGAAAAACTAATTTAGGTTTGTTAATTGATTAAGAGAGCAGTAAATTGTGGTTTGTTAATTGATAAAGAGAGCAGTAAATTATGTTTCCTAAAGTATTAGTGATTAGTGATAAGTGGTAAATATTCATACTGAGAAGTGATTATGACATGACGCAATTAGTGTAACATTTAATGTCACAGCTAAGAAACAAACTCTCAGTTTAAATGGTCTCATCTTCTAAATTCGTAGACATTCCGATCTTTAAGGTATGTGTATATATGATTTCACTATTTTGGCAAAACCATTGAGAAATGGTCACAAATCTCTTAAAAAGGTTATAATTCCAAAAACGATAATAGACGTTAAGATTTTTCAAAATATCCATTTTAATTGGAAACTGTTAATCTTTTCTAATTGAAGAAATGGAAAAAAAATACTCACACACCCTCTCTCCTCTCTCACACAGTAGTCTCTCTTCTTCGCCTCTTTCAATTCCCAGATTCTGAGTTAAATCCCTAAATCTCTGTCTCACTGTTTCACTCTCTCACAGTTATGAATCCTTATTAGGGTTTCTTTTTTCTCTCTTCTGCATTTTCTTCTTAAGGAAGAGATTCTTCGAGAGGGCTAAATGAGTCATTTACTCACTCTCGCTTTCTTTTTCATCTCACTACTACTCCACCACGGTGCCAACGCCGTACCCGAGTCCGAGCTCCGATCTCTACTTGAGTTCCGTAAAGGAATCCGAGACGAAGCTTCTCATCAACGCATCTCATGGTCTGATACAAGTAGCCACTCTGATTCAACTACTTGCCCTAATGGCTGGCCTGGTATCTCCTGTGACCCTGAAACCGGTTCTATCATCGCCATTAATCTCGACCGTCTTGGTCTCTCCGGCGAACTCAAATTCAGCACTCTTACTGGTCTTACCTCTCTTCGTAACCTCTCTTTATCTGGAAACAGCTTCTCCGGTCGAGTCGTGCCTACTTTGGGTGGGATTTCGTCGCTTCAGCACTTAGATCTGTCAGATAATGGTTTCTATGGACCTATTCCGGGTCGGATCTCGGATCTTTGGGGTTTGAATCATCTCAATTTGTCTGCTAACAAGTTCCAAGGCGGTTTCCCGAGTGGTTTCCGGAATCTTCAGCAGCTTAGATCTTTGGATTTGCATAGAAATGAGGTTTGGGGAGATGTTGGTGAGATTTTCACTGAGTTGAAGAATGTTGAGTTCGTTGATTTGAGCTGTAATCGTTTCCATGGCGGTTTATCTTTACCAATGGATAACATTTCGAGTATTTCTAACACTCTCCGCCACTTGAATTTGAGCCACAATGCTTTGAACGGAAGGTTTTTCAGTGAAGATTCCATTGGTTCGTTCAAGAATCTCGAGGTTCTGGACTTTGAAAATAACCAGATCAATGGTGAGTTGCCGCATTTTGGATCACAGCCGAGTTTGAGAATCTTGAAGCTTGCACGTAACCAGTTATTCGGTTCAGTGCCAGAAGAGTTGTTGCAGAGTTCGATTCCATTGGAAGAGCTAGATCTCAGTCTAAATGGTTTTACAGGTGAATTGAACATTTTCACCCTTTTTTTTTCTTTACTATAGTTTCTCAGCAAGGTTTGCCAAAATTGCTACTTTAGAGGATATAGGAATAGAACTATTCAACTTTATTTCCTTGAGCGTTGATTTGACTGATTTCATGTAATTGACTAGACATTTTTGTCATATTGTCTTAAGCTGCTGTATAAATGTTGTTGTTATATGTAAAAAAATTAAAGGAGTTTCTTTTCTTTCAAGTGCAGGATCAATTAGTGAAATCAATTCAACAACTTTAACTATGTTGAATCTATCCTCTAACGGCCTGTCTGGGGATCTTCCATCGAGTTTGAAAAGCTGCTTAGTGATAGATCTGAGTGGGAATACTTTCTCTGGTGACGTATCTGTTGTACAAAAGTGGGAAGCTACTCCAGATATTCTTGATCTGAGCTCAAACAACTTGTCGGGAAGCTTGCCGAACTTCACTTCTGCATTTTCAAGATTAAGTGTGTTGAACATCAGAAATAACTCTGTCGCTGGTAGCTTGCCTTCTCTGTGGGATGATTCAGGGGTTTCTCAATTCTCTGTGATTGATCTCAGTTCAAATAAGTTCAGCGGCACCATTCCAGGAAGTTTCTTCACTTTTGCAAGCTTGAGAAGTTTGAATCTTTCTATGAATAACTTGGAGGGACCAATTCCTTTTCGAGGTTTAGGTACAAGTGAACTTTTGGTTCTAAATTTTGATCCTCAGATGGAGTTGCTTGACCTCTCAACCAATTCTTTGACGGGTATGTTACCTGGGGATATAGGTACAATGGAAAAAATTAGGGTGCTGAGTCTTGCCAATAATAAGCTGACTGGGGAGCTTCCAAGTGACCTTAACAAGCTTAGTGGCCTTGAGTACCTCGACTTGTCAAACAATACTTTTAAGGGTCAAATTCCCGATAAGCTTTCTTCTCGGATGGTGGGATTTAATGTGTCATATAATGATCTATCAGGTAGTATACCGGAAGACCTGAGAAGCTACCCGCCTTCATCATTCCGTCCTGGTAACTCCAAGCTAAATCTCCCACCTGGGATTCCAGCGGATTCTAGTCATGATCTGCCTTTGAAAGACCATCATTCGAAGCTTAGCATAAAAATAGCAATTATTGTTGCTTCAGTTGGAGCTGCTGTTATAATTCTTTTTGTCTTGTTTGCCTATCATCGAACACAGCTCAAGGAGTTTCATGGGAGGAATGGATTTACTGACCAAACCACAACTAGAGACGCCAAGTTTGGACGCTCTTCTCGTCCCTCCTTTCTAAACTTCAGTTCAAATGCTGAGCACCAGTCATCATCTTTAAGCTTCTCAAACGATCACTTGCTCACTGCAAATTCAAGGTCGTTATCTGAGACCCCTGGATTTGAATCTGAAATATCTGAGCAGGGTTTGCCTGCTACTTCAGCCTCTTCGAACCCTAATCTCCTTGATGATTATCCTGCACCATCTGGACGGAAGTCTTCTTCAGGAAGCTCCCCATTATCCTCCTCACCCCGTTTTAGTGACCAGCCTGTGATGCTAGATGTATGCTCACCCGATCGATTGGCTGGAGAACTCTTCTTTTTAGATGTTTCACTAAAACTCACGGCAGAAGAGTTATCCCGAGCTCCTGCGGAAGTTCTAGGTAGAAGCAGCCATGGAACACTGTACAAAGCAACACTGGATAACGGACACATGTTGACTGTGAAATGGTTGAGAGTTGGACTCGTGAGGCATAAGAAAGATTTCGCGCGAGAAGCCAAAAAAATAGGCTCGCTAAAACATCCAAACATTGTCCCGCTGCGAGCATACTATTGGGGTCCCAGAGAGCAAGAAAGACTTCTCCTCTCTGATTACATGGGAGGAGAAAGCTTGGCCAGGCATCTATACGGTTAGAAGCTCTTTTAATTAAGTGTCTTTTACTCCTATTAGCCTTTCTGTATCTTTTTTGCGCAAAACGTAATCCCTTGAGTCTTAGGAGAGCTTACCTTTCCAATATTTTTCTGCAGAGACTACTCCTCGGAGGTATTCTCCAATGTCCTTCAGCCAAAGGCTAAAAGTTGCAGTTGAAGTGGCTAGATGTCTTCTTTACCTTCATGATAGAGCAATGACACATGGGAACTTAAAGCCAACAAACATAATCCTTACGAGTCCCAGCAATACCGTGCAAATAACAGATTACTGTATTCACCGTCTGATGACTCCATCTGGTGTAGGGGAACAGATTCTAAACATGCGTGCACTCGGTTACTCTGCTCCTGAACTCACCTCAGCTTCTAAACCAATACCGACACTCAAATCCGATGTCTATGCATTTGGTGTGATTCTGATGGAGCTTTTAACGAGACGGAGCGCAGGTGACATAATCTCGGGTCAAACAGGAGCCGTTGATCTGACGGATTGGGTGAGGTTGTGTGATCAAGAAGGTAGGAGAATGGATTGCATAGACAGAGACATTGCAGGTGGGGAAGAGTTCTCAAAGGCAATGGAGGATGCACTTGCAGTTGCAATCATGTGCATTGTCTCTGTAAATGAAAGGCCTAACATCAGACAAGTTCTTGATCATCTAAGCTCTATTTCTTCTGCCTGAGATTTCGTTTTGGTTTTTTAATTTTTTTCTGTAAAAATCTCCATGGATTTCTTCTCGTCAACCATCATCCCATTTTTTTCTTCCCCTCTCTGGTTTTAATGTTTTCTCTAGTAGTTGATCACATGATCCAGATTCTTCAGGTGTTCTCACATTTATGGTTTGTTGATTATTTTTTCCCCTTTTTTGTAAAGGTAGTAGAAAAACTAATCCCATTCATTCTGATTTCTGACATAAACGTTTGAGTTTGGTTATTGATTTTTTTTCTAAAAATATTTTCTTTCATCTTATCGACTTTGATATAAATATAATTATTAATAAGCCGGGAATCACGGGAAAATTGTATGATTTTGTGATTTTCACTATTTTTTGACCAACTATAAACTTAAACTTACGGAATTGTAATTTACTTTCAGGGATTTTATTGTCAAGCAAAGTGTGTAACTAAAAAAAAATGCATTTTCATGTGTATTTTTTTCTATGGTTGGGTAATATTATAAATCAAATTCTTATTGAAAATCACATTGAAATCGTATACATCACAAGCAAATCATAATTCATATATTATCTATAATATTACATACATACAAAAAAAACCATCGGAAAACTGGTTTGTATAATCTAAAACCTTTACGTTGCTATCATATTTACAACTTTCCTCGAACACTTCCTTTAGCCGCAAGACGATAATCATCAAACATCATTCAAAACAGCAGCTTATCTTCTTGTTCTTGTCCAAATCCACTCACCAGCAAACTCAGTTCTTGATAGTTACGATCTCAAACCTTTCTTCAAATCTAGCCTCCTTAATTACGTTGGTTCACGTTGCCGTGTCGCCCAACTTGAGCTCAAAGCTCGAAGCCGTTGGAAATACTCACCTAATGCTAACAATCCTCTAGCCGCTTGTCGCGTAGTTAAGATCCGATGCATCTGTTGCAATGTCTCATGTCTCAGATGATCAGCCTACAAGAATAACAGTTTAAGAAACCAGTTCTTGGCTTAATGATCTCATCAGTTTTTGTTAAATCTTACTTGATTTACAAAGCTGACCAAAGCCTCCAATCTCTCCATCGCACAAGTCATTTGAGGAATATAACTTCCTTCACCGAGTTTCCCAACTGCTACACTCTCTGCTAATGTATGTTGCAATTTCTCCATACCTTGAGATAACGCATCTTCAGCTTGTTGACATGATTGCCTCAAGTTACATACATCCAAAATCTGTTGATCCGTCAAAGGATCAAAATGCGGTAATAAAACCTAAACCAACAACAACAACAAAATCCGTATCCAAAATCATTATAATAAAACATAACTTTTTATGGATTAAAGAAGTTTTTTTTTATTACCTTGAGAAGGTCAGAGGGTTTGAATCCGCCTATCCACAAGAAAAACCGCTCTGCTGAAGTTTTCCACATTCCAGACATGATGTAAAAAACGTCGATTTTCGCAGCGGTTGATTTCATTCGGAAGAGTTGAAAGTAGTGTTTCATGGCATTTTCGACTAGCGAACGAATCTCTATATCACTAACTTGTCCATGTAAAACTGTTCTTAGCTCGCATATTTGTCTGTTCTGTTCTTCCACCCAGTGTCCATATTCCATCTCAAATGCAACAATACCTAACAATAAAAAGAAAACCATTGAAATAGCGAAATCGATTTTGAGGAAAGGATTGGGGAATTTGCCAAAAGGTGAAAGATTCAAACCTGAGCTCATGTTATCTGAGAAACCAAGAGCATTGGTATCTACTCCATTCCCCACATAGAAACCCTGCAACATTATGATCATAAAATCATTATATCGACGAGATACTTTTTGGAAAAAATAAGAAAAGAAAAAGACTTTTTTTGCAAACCTGTTGTCTAGCACGGTCGAGTTCTTGCTCTAAATGAATTAGCTTCAACCGGCTTGTCTCTAGCTGCTGAACATAAGCCTACAAGACAAGATTCTATAACACAGTTAAAAACAAAACAAAACTTAGCTATTATACGAGTTGCATGGAACATAAAGTTTCATACTTTCTTGCGCAAACGACTTTTCCTAGCTGCCTCTCGATTCTGTGCAAGCCTTCTCTGCATCTGTGAAGATATAAAGATTCAATTGTCAGAATATCCAAAGAATTTAAGATAACCAAATGAGTTCTACTATAACCAACCTTATCAGGATGTCTTGATGTGGAACCCTCTTGGTCAAACTTGTGAGGAGTTCCTTCTGGTCCATGAGAAGTATCCTCTGACTGAACACAAAGATTAAAGGAAGCATTAATTTCTAAATTTCGAAAGAGAGAATTTATCTAAGATAAATAACAAATTATGACGTACCAAGCTGTCTGGTTTTTCGTTTGTTGGGATGATGATAGAGCTAGGCGTATACATGCCTCCATTGTTCTTGAAACTTTCTTCCCACATACTCATTTGGTTGAGAGTCTCGTAAATTTCAAACCTTCTCGGTGGAACAAAATGTGTCGATGTTGTATTCATGTTTCTTCAACTAGCAACAAAATAAGAGATACATATACATACACGAATCACAACCTCAGACCAGAAACTAGAACTGCAAAGATACAAGATCACAAGTTGAAGAGATATGTAAGAGATTTGCAGCCAAAAAAAAAAAAAAAAAAGATTGTGGCTTTAAGTCATTTTCCATCACCCAATTCGTCAACGCTACTACCTCTCCTACTTGTATAAGCTCCACTGATTAGGCGAAACATCAGACTCATGTACACCCGAAAAACCCTGTTCTTCTTACTAGTGTTATTGAAAGGTTGTCAATTTGAAGTATTTGTTCTCAAAATCTCTAATTGCATTCCTAAAACAGACCAAACTCAAATGTCATCGTCAGTTATTGGATCTTACTGTGTCTCCTTGTTTTAGTCACTAATGGTGGACCATCTTAAATACCTCCCAATAAGGAAAAATTCCATTACTCTCTCAGTGATTTGATATAACATTCTTGCACAAAAGTCAAGAATTGATTAAAGGCGACTCGGAGAAGAAGGTGAAGAGAATAAGAGATTGAACCAACTATCAGAAGCACCCATCAGAATAAAGGTTAGCACTTTGAAATATCCGAATTAGTTACAGCTTCAATTGCAATCAACAAACGACAAACCCTAATCCAGTAAATCAAAGAGAAGTTATCATCGAGCTTATTATTTAGAGTTTCAACGATCGATTAAGAGAATAGGCCGCAAAACAGAGTAAAACAAATTTAGGTTTTTTGTTTCCAGTCAAGCACTCAAAAATCATAATCCAAAAAGAACAGAGATCCGGAGCCCAACCTTCTTCTGGTCTTTTGTGTCAAAAGGGCTTCAAAAAGACGACCTTTTCCCGCGGAAATCATGGAAAAAAAACAAAAGCAAAGGAACTTTTCAGTTTCAGCAACGAAGGGATGATAACAGAAGGGAAATCCGCAGTTTAAATCGGTCCGACAACAGAAGGGATGATAAAATCTCTTTTATCCGGTCTTGTCAGCTTGATAATGATGATGATGAAGAAGAAGAATCATGCAAGAACACGACAACTCAAAAGAGAGACATTTGATTTTCTTTATTTCTAATCCTAATAAAATGTAAATAAATAAAACTGAAAATTCTTTTCTTTTCTTTGGTTGATTTTTCGGTGATATTTGTCTTTATGATAAGCAAACATAGCAGCTACACTGAGTCAAAAACTGTTCATCATTGTCAAAAAAATATTTATTCCTTTTTTTACCGTATATTTCTTTTATTAATTTTCCTTTTATTCGAGTACTAAATTAAATTTCGTATCTGTTTTTCTCGCATATGTCATATCTCCACCAACTCCGGTGATGTGCGCACCAGGTATATTGGATTTTTTTAAGTAGATCCGATTTTTTTTTTAATTATTATTCAGTCATAATTAATTTATGTGTTAAAGTTATATAATTGTTAATTCTCCAACAATGTATTATCTAGCAGACATCAAACTTAGCGGCGAGTATCGTCGGTGGTGACGGGTACTCAATTAGACAGCACACGCGCGGCTTGGTAGCGCGTGAAAAGAGGCGGAATCAATCATTCTGGTAAGATTTGTCGAGGGAATATAAGGCGGTTAACTCACGAGTATTTTGTAACGGCCATTTTCTAAGGTCTATATTCGGATTTATAAGATATCAACCAAATATAGTACGTAACATAACGAAAATAAAAAAGAAGAAGAAAGATTTTATATTAACGGATGTACGACGTAAAGTAAAGTACTGATGTTAAATTTTATGTTTTAATAATCGTATTGGATTATTTGAAATGCAAAAATAATTCTAATACAATCTGTAGTTTTAGCAAAAATAGTAAAATAAACAATACATATAATTACATTTTCTATTACCAACGAGAGGAAAAGGAACAAAATCAATCTTTTCAGTTTTTGCTCAGTAACACCATGCTGAGGTAACCGAACTACCGAAGGCTTTATCAACTGAAATCCTAATTTGATTAAACCTAATGGTTTTTTATATCTCAATTAATTTATAAATACTATATATGCGCCTAAAAACTTTTCATAATATTTCTAAAACCATCAGCTCTATTGGCGCAGGACTGTCGAATCAGAATTCTTAAAAGGTTTGGCTCAATATTTTAAGACACGCTGATCAAATATTGGCTTAAGAGGTTTCTATAAGGAAAACAAGAGACCGATCAGCTTGTAATCTTTGAAGGTTTCCGCTTACCAAGCATAATGTAATTATCTCAAAATCTAGGTACAACTTGTTGGTGGGTTCCGTTATGCCAACAAAAAAAGATTCACATATTCGTCTTATTAATAATATTATATACTGATAAAGAAAAATGAACTTTTGGGAAGGAATCACCTTATAAAGAAATATTTCAATATTTGATTAGAACATATTGGCTCTTCAAATTCCATAAGAGACATTTGTGTGATCGTCTACCCACTTGCCTCTTTGCTTATTTATTTTATTCACAAAGGATACTAACTAAAATACATGATTTGGTGCATTTTCTGTATAAACAGTAAAGATGTATAAGGTATATATAATAGCTTTTTTTTTCCTTGGTATGTTATCATACTATATAAATCTTGTTCACGTATTACATTGTTTGCCTAGCATTAATTTCCTGACAGATTCACACATTTTTATTTTATAAATCTTGTTTACGTACAGCGCTGTGAATGAAGACTTTTTACTAAAAAGAAAAGGCAGTGAACGAAGACGTCACTGCGGAATGATTCTTCCGCAGATTTCTAATGTTAATTATACGGCAGAAAATAAATAAATTCGAAGAAAAATTATATTAATGAGAGATGACGCACAGACTCTTTGCTTTTGCCTATTTGTGGAATTATTCTCATCAAATGCTATCTCATTAAAAGTGGTTTGCCACTAAGAGTGGCTGTCATCACTCTTATTTTTTCATTCATATTTTTGGCTAACTACTCATGTTTCGAAATCAGTCTGAGAGTTTCACTAACCATACCTATAACATTTCACTCGCCTTTACCTAACAAATAGGGTTTTGATCAACTATTCTTTCGCCACCATGAGTCTTTCCAATAACTTTGGTTGTTTGTTTTTCTGAATCTTGGTACCTTGTCTATTATAGAGAAAACCTAGTCAAGATAGTTCAGATTTGGTGGAGAATAAATTTTCATAGATTCTTTAGTTAATCTGGAGAGTTAGATATGACAAGAGGTCTTGAGATTAGGATCGGGAGCCACTCGACTTGGTTAATCATGCGGGGACGGAGAGGTTCGTGACCCAAACTTCTTTTGCTTTCGTTTGAAGAGTTCCACCGCAAACCTTGGTATCGGAAAAGAAAAAGAAGGGGGAAAAATATCAAGTAGCTGATTTTTGGAAGATATACGTTTTTTATTGGGGTGTGATAAGAAAGAAAAGGCACTGATTTACAATATCTAGAATTCAATAAAGAAGTAATTGGATCATGTAAGCATTAGTGTGGATCATGGCTTGTATGGTAGATCTTAAAAAAAGAGTTCATTAAAATCTAAATCTTAAACGACATTGTGAAACAAAAACAATATTTTGAATCGGGATTTAAACTTAAAGCGGAAGGAATAATATGTTTATTGTTGTCTCTACTCATGTATGCTAAAATTCGAGTGTATCTGACGTTAAAAAGAAAAAATGGAATAAGAAGTGAATCCCATCTCTCCACTTAATAGGTGTAAAGTTGTGAAGCTTTTTTAGATGAACTTCAATGTAAGATTTTCTTATATAAAACTATATAGATTTTTGTTAGGTAGCAGCTACTGAGAATATTGTTCTTAGACTGTAATTAGACTCATAACATGCCAATTTGATTAAGTGACGGAAGTAGCTTTAATTACTGCTCACTATATCTTACGTGTAAGCGTTATAGGAACAAAAGAAAAAGAAAATGTAAAGAAGAAAGTAAGAAATTTGAGAATGTCTTTGCGACATTGTCCCAAGACAAATGGGGACTATCATCATTTTAAGATCACTTCCTTTTCTTCTCTTTCCTTTTGGTTCCTTTGAGTACATTTTTTTTATCTTCTTCTTTTACTTTTTCATTTCCTTCAAGTGAGGGTTTAATAAGCTAAATATTTTCAAAATAAAATAAATTTAGTGATCTTTTACGGCCGCAAATGTGTTATTTTCCTTTTTTTGACATAATGTTCTGTTCAACATCCGTTTCTTGTTTTGTAGTAATTTCAGTTGAATCAAAAGATCAATTATCCAGAAGAAATTTAGTTAAAATGTCGTGGATATAGGCCATTTTCTGACCCCAGAAAAAAAAACATAGTGGTTTTCAATACTTTTGAACAAATAAAAAAGAGTCAATAATTTTGAAATGAAAGCTGGAAATACCCAGGAATTAAAATATGAGTTACGCCCTTTCCCATATTGGGCTTATATTATCAGATTTGGAAAATAAAATTAAGGCCCAATACAGTATTCTGAATAGATTTGGCCTTTGGGGTTCGAAATAATGATTTGAAACAAGGCCCAATATATATAGGTTTCTTTGGAGACGATATATATGTATATATATTTTTGATAAACAAGTAGGATATTGTTTAACTAAATTTTATTAAAAAATTCATGCGTTTCGTGATAAACTAAAATAAGTATATATTATAAAGTAATATTATCCACTCAATCGGTGCACATGGTATCAAGAAACCGACCTAGCCAACCTTCTCTAAAAACCACCAAACCCAATAGAATCGATTTTGATTAACCCACGATTTAAATATACTTTTTTCATTAAAATAATTAAAGAAAATGGAACAATCCTTATCCGAAACCCCATGCCAAAGCAATTTAAATAGCTTCTATGTTGAGTATGTTTTTGGATTATAAGTGAAGCTAAACTGAGAAGAGAAATATCGAGTGATTGATTCAATGGCGGACACAGCAATATTACTGGCGGAGGAATACGAGCGGAGAGTGAAGCTAACGGCGGAGAATGTTGGAGTTTAAGTTTTTGTTAACTTATAAATAAAGTAATTTTATACCGAAGAAATGGTTTAATGTTTAAGTATTTTATTAAATTATAAGATAAGTTTATGATAATATTAGATAAGTTTGGATTTGTTTTCGATTTATCTAGATCCTAATTCTAATAGGTTTATGAGTCATCTAAATTAATATATAATCACAAGTCGAGTTGTGATTATGGCTTATAAGATTAGAGAGATTTAAGACTTCAAAATTACGAATAGGCTTGATCCCTTTCAAAGGTACGTAGGCAGTCTTCGAAGTGCATCCATTCATCAATAAAGATATTTCGTTATGCGTTTATCATTGATCGATCTATCATATCATGAATGGGACTTGAGAGAAAGCGTCGAATTCGGCGGAGGTTGGATGGTGGAATGATTTCCCGGCAAAAATGACGATGTTTAGGATTGAAGAGAAGAAGATTGAGTTTAAAGAGGAAATTTGAAGCTAAATCTTATGCTTGCTATTTATTGAAATATAAGATTAGTTCATCTGTAAATTAGTAAATTAATCAAATCTGATGTTCTGGTTTATTCATATGAGGTAATTAATGTGTAAAATGCGACTATATATGGATGGAGAAATTAATGGGAAGGAACCCTGAAATTTAGAAAGTTGTGGGGCATAATCGTGAAATTTAGTAGGTCTTGGGCAAGTATCGTAAGATGTAGAAACTAGGGGGTGGGGAATGATTGTAGAAATTTGAAACATGTGAAACATAAAATCGTAAAGCTGACAAAGTTGTGGGTAATAATGGCAAATTTATAAACTTGTGGGAAGCGTCGTTAAATGTACAACTTTGGGGGGGGGGGGTTGGGAATCGTCAAATTACTGTATCACACAACGTCGTTGTAATAACAATGCGTTTGCACCATTTGTTTTCTTTGACATGTGATGTGAGAAGTTCGAGTTGATACTTGATAGTAGTTGGAACACTTACTTTATCCGATGTTTTAGTTTATCTCTAAAGTTGTTAATTACATTAACATGAGATCATTTATCTCTAATAATAATTCGTTGGGAGTAATCATAAAAGTTGTTACTAGTATGACCATGAACACTCACTATTCCGTAATAAACTAAATTAAAAATGGTCAAAAAAGCCTCAAGCATTTTAGAACTTGTAAATGAATCCTCAATTCTTTTTAAATGTTTGATTTGTTTATACGATTAAAATTGTAACTTTAACTAGCCATCTTTTCTAACCACCCTTCTTTCTAAAAAAGTGTTCTATTTGTCCACGGTGTTACTACTTACTACTTGTATTAGATAAAAAGAAGTAATTAACTATTCTCACTGAAGAATATATTGGACAATTATGAAAACTGGGTGTCGAAAGTATATACTTGCACTAAGAAAACTAGAGGACTTTTAAATATATATATATATAAATATATATATGTGTGTGTGTCTGGTATGAATGTCAACCTTGTCTAGACACCACCAGAACCAATAGAATCAATTATGATTGTTTCGAAAACCGCACGCTCAAGTAATATAAATAGCTTCTGTGTTTGAACATGTGTGTTTCTGCATAGAAATTGGAGATAAAACCGATATAGGAAGATCGAGAAATGGATTCATCGGCGGACATAGCAGTATTTGTGACGGAGGAATATGAGGGGAAGGTGAAGCGACCGGCGGAAAAAGCATCGAATTCACTGCAGCGACGTATTCAATGGTCATGATGTAGATGGAGTTGGACTCCAGACCAGGGAACGAGCTGGCTTCGACACAGAAAGGCTGCTGGTTTTTTGAAAGGAAGATGCAGAGGTCTTCAATGTCCTCTGTGTAACACATGTATTTTGCATCATTCGTCATTCGTCTCTTCCTCTGTAAACACCATGAATTTTGGCTCTCTCCAACGGAGAGACATAAGTGTACCTGCGACACACACATACGACGACCAAATTGATGAGTAACTAACTAGCTTGTTACAATGTTTAAGAGCATTAATTATATTACCATTTGATGAGGAAACATTCGCCTGAGGATGACTCCACCAAGTGTTCTTCCCTAGAATATGAATTCAACAGCTCCTATTCCGACACTGGAAACTTGGGAAGGTCACGAAACACTAACTCACGGACCTTAGGCTCGGACCTCTGACGGAGATTCCAATTTCCGCCATGGAAAAAACCTTCAACACCAATGTTTTTGATAATTGGGATTTTGAAATTTTCAAAATATCCAGTACCGGATGGTTTTGATTTTGAAATTGTTTGTAATGGTTCCTGCGAAACGCAGGTTGGAGCTTGGGCCCTTTGGGATTGATGTCATCAATGTTGTCCCAGGAGGAATACGAACAAACATAGCAAACTCAGCTGTAGCAACCTTCAACAAAATGCCTGAGCTGAAACTACACAAGCCTTGCGAAGAAACTATCAGAGAGAGGGCGTTTCTACCTCAGAGGATGAAGCCAACCCCTGCAGAAACATTCCCCAAAGACACCGTAGCTGCAATGCTGAAGAAGAACCCACCCGCTTGGTTCTCTTGAGGCAGATACTCGACCCTGGCAATAATGTACCATATTAGAGGTGTTGGGCTGTCGTGGTCAGTCTATGTACAATACAAAAAAACGGTTTATGTACAAACCTATTTATAGAGCAGATTAAGATGGTATAGGTCTAGTTTCGTCTACGGATAAAACGGATCGGATACTGTTGGATAATGAACAGTCCATAGTACCTAAAAATCTATGTCAAAATCAAATATTTCTAAATTAAACATTGCAATTTTCACCGATTTTTGACGGTTTCTAGCAATTTCCAACGATTTTCGATAATTTTTGGCGGTTTAATTTTAATAAAAAAACATAATTGAGATTTATAGTCGATCCATAGATAATCCATTTAGTTTTAATAGACACGGTAAATATTTTGTCCACAATCAATATAGATAATATTCGAGTCTATATTAATTGACAATATTCGACATATCATAATGAATGTGAACAGCGAATTTTGGCACTTCAATACCTTATGCCCTTTGCTTCAAAGACTTTCTCCAAAAGAAGGCTTTATTGGAAAAGGATTAATCAGGTTCGGGCTTAAGAGTGCACAAAATGAAAACAAATGTAAAAGATTATTCAAATTAATTATTTAATCTTATGTCCTCGTGTTTGAGTAGGTTTGATTCTGAAATGTCAAAGGTATACATATTAAGGGGCTAGACATTTTACATTACGTTGTAAAAGCTTGTGGTACAAGTATCTGTAAAGGAAAAAGTGAGGATTCTACAACCAGAGGAACAATACTTCTACTTTGATCCGACCCAACAACATAACAACAATAACACATTTCAGTAGATTAAAAAAGGGTCAGAACTATCTAAATGCTATTAACTAACATTTTCTAATTTTAAGAATGGTGTGGAGCTCCATAATACATTATTCCCGGTTGCTGGAAACTTTGACCTTGTTGCGATTGCTGAGCTGAATTCGACTGAGGAATTTGAGGCTGTTGATTACCTATCAAATGTGCTGGTGGTGGCGGCGGATGTCCAGGTGGCATTAATGGAATGTTACCAAAGCTGTAAGGGTTGTTCATTACTGGCGCTTTTAGGAACTGTGGTGGTTGTGCTGGATTAGCAATTACATGGTACTGACCTTGCGTGGTGGGTGTCTGGTTCTGCGAGTTGTTGTAAGAAGGGGGAAAAGGATTAGTGTCTGAGACCGGAACTGTGCTCTCTGATTTGGATAGACCAGAAGTCTTTGTTGATTCAGCTGCAAATGAAGATAAAACAGATTGCATGATCATGTGTGATGAGGTAGATGCTGTGAGCATCGCAGCAATAGATGCAGGCGTCATTTTTGATGCTTGACCAGATTTTGTGGTGTCTTTTGTTTCAGTTATTGTGGTGACAGAGACTGAGCCTGGGGCAGCGGTTGTTGGTTTTGATGTGTAATCCTCATCATTAAGCCGTTTCTGCATGTTTTGGGTTTCCTCTGTTTGTTCCTGAGCTACCTATAATAACAGAATGGTGCATGAGCTTAGGTCAAGGGTAAGTCACGAACGAGGTTAAAGATACAGTGGGAAAGCAAACACATACCTGAATCTGAGCTTTCAGATTCTCCAGTTCGGATTCCTGTCACAAGTAAGCAAAAGTATGAAAGATAATAGATAGCCAAATAGTGAACTTGCAAACTGCGAAAAGTATTATTACCTGCTCGCGTAATGCGTCTTTAAGCTGGTTTACAAGGGATGTTCTACTTCCTTGAACAGATTTAAGTTTCTCAATACATTGTCTCAAAAGGTATTCTTCCTCTTCCAATTCTTTTGCCAATGATTTTCTCTTCGGATTGTCTTTTTCTGGAGAAACATAAAAAGTATGATTTCACTGGGTTAGAGAATAAAGCAAGGAATACGTTGGTAACTAATCACAGTAATTAGTAAAACAAATTGTTACCGGTAGAGCAAGCTTCCTCAACATCTTTCTCCATCTTCCTGATACGTTTAACTGCAGACTTACATTTATTCATCTCAGCTTCTTCATTTGAGTTTTCTGCAACAACCAAATGATATGCTGATGCTATCTTCTCAGCCACACCTCCACTTGATGATAATTTCTGGTTGCAAAAACAAAGAAAACAAACAAAAACAACTCCAATGAAATTTGACTGATATCAATAGAAGTGAAAAGGAAATCTTGGTGTTTAGTGTTTTACCGTTCTGGACAATTTTGAATCCCGTTTTGAAGATTTGGATCCGCGGGGCCGCTTTCTGCTGACATCAAGTGGCAGAGGAACATCTTCTCCAAGCATCACATCTTTAAGACCCTTCGAACGGGATCCAAACACTCTTCTTTCTTCCCATATCTTGACCTACAAATCATGTAAACCAAATACTTTAATTAGCAAATAACTTCTTAATTCATGATTCAACTTTTCTGTATAGCATTACACATCTCAAGAACCTTAAAGCTCTTCATTCATAACATCAAACACTACACTACCCCAAAACAAAGCCTGAGATTGAGGACTAGCCAGAATAACCATACCATGGTATCTTAAAACCATTTTTAATACAGTTGCAGGACAGACTAAGTAACTAACCAAATCGCGGAGCACAAGAATCAAACAACGAAAGCTCCAATGAAGAATGAAGGAAAAAGAAATACCAAACGTGAGACAATGCCTTTGCCACGATCATCTCCTTGAGAAACAATGTCTTTGACAGCCTTAGGAAGAACATTCCAGAACTCTTGCACAAACTCATTACCCTGACGCTTACTGTTCTGAAGAATATCATTAGCCAAATACAAAAGAGGCACTTTCTGAGCCATCTCTGTACTGTGAAACTGTTTCTCCCATGTGGTAACTATCAATTCAGCTTTGACCCGATTGAATATACACCAATGTGATAGAGCTTAATCCCACAAGAGTCAAGAAACCAAACATCAGAAGATTGACACACACAAAAAAGAGTAAAATTTAAAAGATCTAAGTATCAAGGTGAACTTATTATATAGAAGCAAATAAACTCGAGAAATAAAATATTAAAAGAGGATACTTTCGATGGACTGTTGAGTGCTATTGAGCTTAGCGAGCTTATCAATCAGGATCTGTTCACTGAACACACTACTCATCCCACCTAAAGTCTGAAGAATATCACAAAGATTCTTGAAAAGGGAGAAGAAGCTTTAATCCCAAGTATGGTTTACGAATTTGAGGGAGAAGCAGCCGGATTTGCTTACAGCTGGTGAGCTAGGCGACAGAATAATGCGGCGGGGCTGGAAAAATCGTGCGGCGGAAGGTGAACGGAGAACCCTAGAAAAGATAAGGAGTAAAGGTTGAACAAAACGTCGACGTTTGACGCCGAAATCGATCCCTAGAGAAACTGAGGAGCTAAAATCGCAGAGAAGAGAGGTAAGTCGTGTTTTTTTTTCTCTTCCAGATACTAAAGATGGGCTTTCCCTTTCATATTCTCCATTTTTTTCTCACTTCAATTTATTTTCATTTTGTTTGACCTAAAAAGTTGTAATCTTTACATGGAATTAAAAAAAAATTGTCAACATCCAAGAATGGGGAGTCGTATTTTTTTATTAATAAAAAACACAATACATTGTATTTATTTATACACCAGAAAAATCCGGTGAAAACCTAACAACACACTGCTTCAAGCCAAAGATGGGAACTTTTTTAAGACAACGAATGCTCCCTCGTGTGATGTTTCAAAAAGATTATACAATGGCTTTCACTCGCTGTTATCATCATCTTCCTCACTGTCTTCCAATTTGATATGGTTCATATTCCTCTCTAGAGGAGGGAGACCTTCTTCATCATCATCATCTGATTCACCATCTTTCCTAACAGCTTCTCACACAAAACAAAAAAAAGCAAGATGTAATTCGTGGTGAAATTGATCATATGATGGAATGAGATAGTGACAAAGAGATTAAAAAAAATGTGACTTACCTTCTTCGAGTGGAGGTGGCTGTTTTGGGACCCGAGTTTGCTGAGAAAGCCAAGAATTTTGAACTGAGATTATCTCAGCACTATTCTCGCATTTCGAGTACTCCTTTAGAATATCCCTGTAATATAGCAGCAAGACCTCATTACAAAAACACATACTCCAATTGTACTCGAAATGATGTGAAGATATTGCTTCTTCGGTTTTATTACTTGTTGAGAGATAGAAAGGCATGACCCCATTTGAATTTTCCTAGCAAAAGATTTGCAGTTTCCTCCTCCCCACTGATTGGAAAACAAATAGAGCAAGACATATCAGAAAGCCCGATAATGTATGACCAATAGATGAGATGGGGTTTAGGAGAAGAAATTATGGACTCACCATAGTATTAAAGCTGCAGATAAAGCCTCCACACAAGATAGCTCACAAGGCCTTCCATAATTTACTGGATTAGCTGCTACCAACCATGGTACTACAACCATAAAGAAGGAAGAAATATTTACTAGAGATTTAGCTAAATCCTCCATATTTAGCAAAGGTGGCTGATTGTAAGTTCTTACAGAGACGAGGAGCAGTACAACGCAACTTTGCAAAGGGGACATCAGTTAGACGTGCCCAAGAACAATCAACAACAGCTAATCCTTTCCTTTGAATCAGACTATAGTCTTCCCTTGAAACACATTGTCTACCAACTGGACTGCCAAAATCATAAGAAACAGATTGCCGTATTAACAAACATAGAATTAAGAGTGTGTCATCTAATGTCATTACAAATGACCCTAATAAGATACAGTTATAACAGGTAGAGATACCTTAAAACAACACCTCCAAAGCCTGTGTTAACTCGTAATTCCTACAAAAAAAATCAATAGCAGCAGGATTCTCAATTGAAACATTTAGAAAGAAAATGACAAATATACTTTATTAACTCAATACTTACTTTTAACAAGTTAAACCTAGCAAGCTTACGACCTGTGCACCTCTTTGCATCACATTGACCAAAATCCTAAACCAACAAAACACAATAGTTACATCAGTGAGTATTGAAACATCTGATCTTCGAAATTTTACTGGGTTTGGATTAGAATCATGCATACCCACATTGCCAATTGAACTTTTGGACCTTGTGCTTCATCCTCAGGTTCTATGAAAAATCACCCAATAAGAGCATTACTGGTATATTCAACATTTAAAGCCATTCAAATATCCCACAACAACAAAAAAATCCAATTTTCAGTACCTTGGTCAAGAGGAAGCGATTCATCTTCCCTGCAGTTTCAAAGAAATTGTAATTACTCGCCGACTAAAAAATCGAAAACAGAGAAAAAAACTCAATTTGCAAAGATAAGATTATACCTTTCAAGATTATCAGTCCGACTGGTTTGGCCTCGATTCGAGTTGCCTCCTCTAGATCGATTGTGCTTCCCGTAACCCATTTTTCCGGCGATGTTACCGGCAAATGAAACGGGGTTTTGATCGGCTTAGGGTTTTATACGTAAATTAGGGTTTCTAAAGGTAGCCGACAACAAACCAAGTTCAATACGGACCGATGTTAAACCACACTCGTTTTGTTTATTATAATAAACCGTAATTTTCCGAACCGAATCCAAGAACGAACGATTGAGTACACGTGTAGAAAGGCAACACCGATCAGGGTACTTACGTCATTTAACATCCCTGCTTTCTTTTCTTTCCTAGTTGGTTACATTAAGATAAATCCCGTAATTTCCACCAACCGGACCACTGACAGAGTACACGTGTAGTAAGGGGCACACCGCTCAGGGCAATTACGTCATTTTAGAAGCCTTCTTTTTCCTCGTTAACCGTAATTGTTTGTTGGTTAAGACAAAACCGTAATTAAATGTGGGACAAATGATTGAGTACACGTGTAAAGTACCACACTTTACGTCATTGGGGTATTTACGTCATTTTAGAACCACACTTTCTTCCTTCCCGTTAAGCTTACTTCTTCTCACTCTCTCTCACAGTTAGTCATAAATCCCACCAAACATTCACACTCAAGATATTTTTCTCTCTTCTATCGATACAGTTGGATTGAAAATCCAATTTTATTACATTCTTCGCTTTACTTCAACGGTGCTTGGTCTTGTAATTTGAAACTTGTTTTTGTTTCAGCAAAACCCTAGCTCGAAAAATGGCGTTACAATCTACTTTTTTACTCTTCTGTGCTCTCGCTCTAGCCACAGAAGAGACTCTAGCCTCTGTCTTCTCCTCAAGGTTGATCCATCGCTTCTCTAACGAAGGCAGATCATCGATTAAGACTACGACTTCGTCGGATTCTTTGCCGGAGAAGCGGAGCTTGGAGTATTATCGGTTGCTCGCAAGAAGTGATTCCAGAAGACAAAGAATGAATCTCGGCGCCAAGTTTCAGTCCCTTGCTCCATCAGAAGGAAGCAAAACGATTTCTTCTGGAAATGACTTTGGATGGTAGATTTTTTAATTTCTAACACTTACAAAATAAAGTTCCTCTTTTATTTCCCAATCGTATTGAATTTTCTAAATTTTGTACCTTTATATTCGATCCCCAAGATTAAGTTGCATTTTTTTGTTCTTGTCTATCATCCTGTGTCTTTGACTAACTTCAGAGTTAAAAAAAAGAGTTCTTAACTTTGTAGATTAATTAGTAGTGATATTTTGCCATATAATTAGTTTTGTATTTGATGTTTTTTACTCAGGCTACATTACACATGGATCGACATAGGGACTCCGAATGTATCGTTTCTTGTGGCTTTAGATTCTGGAAGTGATCTACTTTGGATTCCTTGCAACTGTGTGCAATGCGCTCCTTTAACATCCACTTACTATAGCAGCCTGGTATGTGATATAAAATGATAAGCATGTTGCTAATATATAGATAGATAGTGAAATGATAACCGGTTTTGCGCTTATTTCCAATTGATTGATTGGCAGATGCTTCCTCGTGTTTGGGGACACATATTCTGCAGGCTACCAAGGATATGAACGAGTATAATCCATCAAGCTCAAGCACCAGCAAAGTCTTTTTGTGCAGCCATAAGCTGTGTGATTCAGCTCCAGTTTGTGAGAGCCCGAGGGAGCAATGCCCTTATACTGTTAACTACGTTAGTGGAAACACCTCGAGCTCGGGATTACTTGTTGAAGACATCTTACATCTTACATATAATACTGAAAATAGACTGATGAACGCTTCCTCCTCTGTCACGGCTCGAATTGTTATAGGGTGAGTTTAACTTTTACTATTGTATGCGTGATGTTTGTTTGTGTTTCGAGTTTAGTATTGATAAGTAATGTGTTCATATTGTAGGTGTGGTAAGAAGCAAAGTGGGGAGTACTTGAATGGGGTTGCTCCTGATGGTTTGATGGGTTTAGGCCTTGGAGAAATCTCGGTTCCAAGTTTTCTTTCCAAAGCAGGGCTCATGCGAAACTCTTTCTCGTTGTGCTTTGATGAAGAAGATTCAGGGAGCATTAACTTCGGTGACATGGGACCGTCAATGCAACAATCAACACAATTCCTTCCGACTAACAACAAATAGTAATGGATGATCTCTATAGGATTCTTACCAGTTTAAGACATCTCTTAATAATCAGCACCTTGTGTTGATTTTGTTTACAGTATTGTGGGTGTGGCGGCTTGTTGTATTGGCAATTCTTGTCTGAAGCAGACAAGTTTCAGAGCCCTTATTGACAGTGGACAATCATTTACATATCTACCAGAAGAAATATACAGAAAAGTTGCAGTTGAGATTGACAGACATGTAAACGCTACGATTAAGAGCTTTGAAGGTGTTGAATGGGAGTATTGCTATGAAACTAGGTACACAACATCTATAAAACAAAGACAGAGAATTTAGCTCCGTGCTTGGTTTATATAAACATTTTCTCTTAGTGTTTTTTTTTTGGGTTTTCCTCTTTGTTTTGATGGAGATAGTGTTGAGCCAAAGGTACCAGCAATCAAGCTCAAGTTTTCGCACAATAACACATTTGTGTTTCACAAACCTTTGTTTGTACTCCAACAAAGTGAGGTTAGAACATATATACACACATTTAATGATTCTTACAAGATTTAGGCTTTGATGTATTCATTATCATGAATCATTTTTCAGGGGCGTGTCATATTTTGCTTGCCTCTCAGTTCTAGTGGACAAGAAGACGGAAGCATAGGACGTATGTTTTAGCCATATTCATCTTCTCTCTTACATCCTCAGATCAATGTCTCCATACGATTAGAGTTGTCTTTTTTCTCTTTTGCAGAGAACTACATGAGAGGTTATCGAATGGTTTTTGATAGAGAGAACATGAAGCTAGGCTGGTCAGCCTCTAAATGTGAGATTTTGATTTTAACAGAACATTAGTACTAAGATCTCTTTTGGGAACGTAAGCTGAATCGAATGATATCGGGTTTTTTTGCAGGCGAAGAAGATAAGGTAGCGCCGCCTCAGGCTTCACCGGGAAGCACTTCATCGCCATATCCATTGCCAACAGAGGAGCAACAAAGCAGAAGCCATGCGGTTTCACCAGCAATTGCAAGTAAGACTCCATCCAAAACATCATCATCCTCATCATCATGCAGCTTCTCTTCCCTGATATTATTCAACTCTCTTCTTCTTCTTCTTCTTCTTCTTCTGCTACTTAGTGTTATCTCTTATATGTAGAGATAAAGATTGAAAACTGTTTCGCCTTGCATATATATATAAGAAGTCGATCTCAAAGTCCTGCATGTAAATCCATATGAATTCTATAACCCTCTTCGCCTCCATCTTCATGTCGGCTAAGTTTACTAAGTTAACCGTTATTTTGGATTTATTGATATAGACCAAACTCAAATCAGGCCTTCCATGATCTAATATTAGAAATAATCTAGAAAACAAACTGGCATATGGAAAATGGAGTACAAAAAAAACATTTCGGAATATAATTATTTCAGTAAAAGTTGAAATCTTTGTTCTAAATTATCATATATATAATGTCCGCAATTCGAACTGTTTTATTTACACCGAGATAAAAGGTAGAAATTAGCCTGCAAATTTCGCTTTCTGATTGATTTTAAGGATATAAAACTGAATCAAAAGACTCTCATTTGTTACCGGCTAAAAAAAATCAAAACCAAAGCCCGACTCGGTCCGTAACTTTCCGATTGATCTCACTGCTGTAGCTTAGCCGGGATATTTCAAGTATCATGGCCACGGCGTTTCATGAGCTGCTTCTGTGCCTCCGACAATCCTCTGCCCACTTCCTCATCTTCCGGTGTCTCTTTTCTCAATATCTCGTAATCTCCAATCGCCCATTCCCAATTCCCAAGCTGCAACATTAAAAAAATTATATTATATTACAACCCCCATTTGTAAAAATTAATTTCAAGACGACCCCAGAAAACTTTATTCAGTTAATGAACCCATATTGGTTTACCTTAGCGTTACAATCGGCTCTTCTTAGTCGAGCCTTAGTGTAGCCAGGGCGGACAGTAAGTGCTGCTGTGGAATCCTCGACAGCTCTATCAAATTGTCCCATTTTGGACAGACAAGCTGCTCGGTTACCTAGCAAGACTGAGTTTCTTGAGTCGTGGTCTAACCCTTCGCCATAAGCTGCACATGCTTCTTGAAATCGTCCGGCTTTGAAGAAATCGTTGCCCCGTGATCGTGCAGCCGAAACAGCCTGCGCACGCCGGAGAACCATGCTCACTTCCCTGTTGTTACCGTCCAGCTTGACCGCTCGTTGAATCGCCTCAACTGCCTCTCCAAATCTGTTGGAACAAACCGGTTTGGATCAGATATCATCTAAACATGTTGATAAAGGTAGCAATGTTCTGTTTTTTTGTTCGGTTTGGTTTTTGAGTTAGAAAACAACTTAAAATAGAAATTAATCGATTTTGATTAACATTAGTAGTTCTTAAGTATGCTTGAATTTATTTCATATAAACTTGACAGAAAGTTTTTACGAGTTTCAGTTATATTGCACTAAATTTAACGAGCGCGGTTTGGTTGTGGATACAAAATTTGACTTGGTTTAATCCGGTTTGTTTTATATTTCCAACTTCATTCCGGCTAAAAGCAAGTAAACTAGAAAACTGAAATATTGTAAGCTTGTAAGGACTTAGAGAGAACAAACCTGCCGGAAGCCAGGTGAACCTGAGCCCAGACGACCAAGAAACCGGCGTAACCGATGGGCCCGTAATACTTTGTGCTCATCTCCATATCGAAAACTGGGCATCTAGACAAGACATCATCGGCTTCTTGATGTTTATTACTCTTCAAAAAGGCTTCTGCTTGCAGTGCATATACCTGAGGAGCTGCATCGGCGCCTGAAGTTATGGTGTTTGTTGTTTCTTTGATCAAAGTGTTCCAGTCTCGCACTCTTTTGGCTTCCGTACATTTGTTGAGATGTGTTTGAACCATTTTAGCCTTCGAAATGTCTTCTTGGTCAGCTTCTGGACCCGCATGTTTGAAATGATATAATGAATTTTCCACCTGTCCTAACCTATTTCAAGTTTATTTTTTCAGAAAAAATGATGAGATTGATTGAGTTACAAGGTAGGGCTTTGATAAGATTACCTGAGGTACAAGTTAGCCAACCGATGGTGTGCTCTATGGTAATGAGGCTCGATTCTTATTGCTTCTCTACACTCAAATACGGCCTCAAGAATTCTCCCCAATGCTGTTAAAGCCGCGCTCTTGTTGCTACGATACGAAGCCTTTTTTGGATCGATGGATATCGCAGCGTCATACAAGGCTAACGCCTCTGCAAAATTCCCATTCTTATAATCTTCATTACCCATTATCTTTAACGTTTCGGGATCCATTCGCGTGGAAATCGCCCTACACAAAGATCCTGACTGATATTGGTTATTTGTTGAAACCGGTGTTGGTGCAACTGATGTTCTTCTTTCCTCTTCCATCGTCTTCCTCACCCCATACCCTCCACCAGCATTCCCGAATCCATTGTTCTGAACAGTCGTTTGATTTCCAACCGCTGCTCCTGGCTGCTTCAAGTTTCCAAGATTACCAAATAACACATTGCTTGAAGAAGCTCGAACATAAGAACCATTATTTCCCTTTGCTTTCTGATTATCGATGATCATACTCTCTAGCTCACCTGATAAACCAATTGCTTCTCTCGGAACCTTCTTCGCTTGTTGTTGAACCGGTCCTGGATCATTACTTGCTTGGTAATTCCCATTACTTCCTAATTGATGGTTATTTGGGTATTGATTCGATGAGGGTTTTGAAATAGGTCTTTGTATCTGGTTCTGGTTCTGAATCGGCTCAGGTAAAACTTTATTTTCTTGAAGCTTCCTCGGGTTAAATTCGGTACCTGGAGATTTGGTGAACTGAATGTTACTGGTGGTAGCGGTGGCGGTGGAGGCATTGCTGCTACTCATTGTGCTTTTATGGCTACCATTGTCTGTAGGACATTTCTTGGACCACAAGCCACGTCTACCAAACACAGCACCCAAAAACCCACAACGTTTTCTTTTCTCCACTGGATTTTCTGCCATCCTTCCGGCGAGAGACAGTCGACGGAACAATCAATTAAACCCCAGGAAAGGGGTGATATATAAAGATAGAAATATAGGGAAACAGAGCTTAATGGTTGGTATTTGCATTTGCAGAAGAGAAGGACACCATTGTTAAGAAGAGAAAAGAGATGGAAGAAGCTTCTTTTGTTGCGTCTCCTCTTCTTGAATCAATAATTTTATACAGAATGGCATTATAATTAAACTAGATTCAGAAGAAACACTCATACAGGTTAAAATAACAAAAAGAAAAAGAAGAATAAGAAGAATGATAAAACAAATTTCTTCTCAAATCGATGTCAAATTCTCAGTAGATTTGGTGATGGGTTTGTCTTGTGTTCTGTCAATTCAAGATTTTTTTCCTCGTTGTTTGTCTTTTTTTTTCTATGGCTATCAGCTGTTGACCTGGTATTGCAAGATAAACAGAAAATTAACCTCAGATTTGTTTAGTCAATATTTAGAAATAAAGTGGGAGACTTGTCGGAACAAAAAAAAGTTGCGAGTTTTTCTCGACCCAATTCTATTTTTGGTTAATTTTTTGGGTGAATGTTGGCTTTTTATTCCCATGTAAATTAAGTTGTTTACGACGACGTATGTAGATTGCTCATTAACTCTAAAATACTGTTGTCACTAAGTCAAGATCTAAGGAGACAAAAACTCTACTTGTCTTTACATATCTGTTTTTCATGATCATCAAGCAGTTCTTACGGTGTCACACACCTCAGTTCTTTTGGTTTAGCTTTTAGTCTAGTTTGGTTCGCTCTTCCATGGTCGAATCGTCTAGATTATGCTTGTTGGCAATCTAACATACCAACATTTTAATGATATATAAATTTATTAGTTCGATGGATTCTGAAAATCCGACTGACACCTATTAAGTAAAGTTAATTATTCCTATGAAACTTTAGTTATCTTTTAATCATCCGAAACCAAGCCAAAAAAAAAAAACAACGATTCGACCTTTTTCAAAGTACCCCTATAACACGAAACTTTGAAAATTTCGAACTAAACCGGACGGAAAAACACAATTTGATGATGACAATTTGATGATGAAGAAGCCAAGAAGACTCACGCACCATAGGAGCGTCTGGCCGTCTGCGCGATTCGTCGGTAGACATTTACAAGTAAATAGAATTGTTGTTTTGTAATAAAGGGAGTATAAGTATGTACTATATAAACAAAAAGTAGAATCAGGCTAGCGATACAATAGGTAATAAATTAATCACTCCTAATCACCTCGAAAGCCTAAACTAATGACATAATAGAGTGATAAACAATTCTTAAAACGAGTGGTTAACTAGCAAATTACGTTAAGCCTTAAACGACCAACGAAACAAAACAAAAACGTAATATTAAAAAACCAAAGGATCTAACTTTTCATTTGTGGAGAAGCAGATCTTGTGGGCTTCGTGTACACACGTAAATGAAGTCATATGTATTAATACTTTTCTCTTCACTTTATTAATAATTTATTATGCATGTACGTCTTCGCTTTTAGGTTTAATAAAAAAAAAGAATCTGCCGACTTACTAGAGACTAGAAATTATTGACTAGAGACTAGAGACTATAGCTAGAGACTAGAGAAAGGATTTATCCGTTTATGTTTCAACAGTGACACGTATACGTACAGAGGTAGACAACACCTGGCGGTGTTTGGCTCGAAGCACAACAAGAGTCAGACGAGTCATATCACAATAGTTATTTTCGAGTAGTGAACGACAAGTTATGAGTCCTTTTGATCTCTTAGGCTCCTGTCTGGTCCATTAGCCGGCGAAGTAGCCTGCCAATCCATAAGACTTTCTAATATAACTAATATCATGCATGGTGATAGTTGTTATAAACTGGATTACAATCGAATTATCAATCAAGAAATCAGCGGCAGATTTCAAGTATTGGAAATTCTCTATGTGGATATAGGTCAGAGAGTCAAATCTTTCCATTTATGAATTTCTACTATTAGTTTTTTTTACATTGAATAATTCTTCATGTGTATGATTACTCCCTAGTTTAGCTTGTGGATAACATATACATCCCATAAGAGCCTAATTAATTCTGCAACTGAATTTTTCCTCCTTATCATCGTCCTTTGTTGTAATAACCTCTTATAAACTTTGCAAAGCTGAAACCCTTTACAATTAGTATTTTAACCAGTTAAAATAATGGTGAATCGGCCACATAATATTCGCAAAAAATTATATATTCATATATAATATGTGATCTGAGAAGTTCCAATTAAAGCGAATAATTCATCATTTGATAAAATGTATGTGTATAGTTTTACGATAGCAGAGATTTTCTAGAAAGTAATATTCATCAATTCGTCAATGTGCATGCACGAGTAATTAGTTAAACACTCATTGGTTTCTACAATTTTTTGCGACACTAGTTAGATAGTGCAAAAAAAATTGATGACTTTCATAGTTAATGTGAAATTTGTTTAAAATTAAATTAATTTGATTACTAAGCGTGCTTGTATCATATATAAATTAACAAAAGAATCAATTATTACAATAAAACTGAAACAAGAACAACGAAAAAGAAGGTGATAAAAGTCGTTGGTTTTTCCTAAAAACAAGGGTTAGATTTGCCGTTTACTAACCTTTCATCATTCTTATTTTATTTGGTTGAGATAATAGTTAAGGTTAATTTAAAACCTGCATCATCAGCATATGTCCGGATGCGCATATGCCACGGTTTGTCAGGGGATCGAAAAAGCCAGCAGCACTACCATCTGTCCGAATGTTCATTTAATAAACCTTATTAACTTTTAATTCATTTGACATTACATTATCAATTACCAAGTGAACTGGAGCAAAAATTGCTTTTATAAAAGCTGAGCTCTGGTTGTGTTTAAAAAATTAGATGCAGGTAACTCAAACTTTGTTGTTAATGCAACTTTTGCATCGGAAGGTTCCTTTGCAAATTGCAACCATAATTAACTCAATAGGACTAATCGATATTTCTGAAGATTAAGATTTGTTGAATGTTGCAACACCGACTGAACACAGGGTATATTTGTTGTTACACAAACATATTTGAATCATATCTGATAATAAGCTGAGATTTCTTTTAGGTGTGTAACCAGTATTGTAACTTGAAAATTGTATTTAACGAATTTAATAACGTCAAATATAGTATATTATACTTTTTCATTTTGTAATTACAAAATCATAGAGTTTTAGTTTCTCATGATGATGTTTTGTTTGGTAATGCGATCATAGACCAAAACCAAGGTGGTTTCACATTGTCAAGTCAATACTAATTCAAAACTTTCCAGTATTTTTATTCTCTTTTTTTCCGATAGCAGAAATTTTTCAATCTTGAATATGTTAATCCATCGGTTTCGTAAAGTTTTAAACTTATCTTATTGTTCCACATAAGTTTTCCTTTGATAACACATTCTAGAACATCTAAATTGGAAGGAGTGTACGAATCTTATTTATTAAAGGATTATACGCGAAATTTTATGCATAGTATATATATCAAATAACATAATCTAAAATATGTAAAAGAAATAGGATCTGGGTTAGCGAACACTTCAAGAAAATTGATCTCATTTAGTGTGTTTGAGAAAAAGAAAATGTAATAAATATGAAAAAGAAAAGTTTATTGAAAGGAAATCAGATATAATATACTTTTCTTAATCATATATAATCTAATAAATACCATACAGTTTTTTTTCAAAATTTACATGTTTTACTTAATTTTGACAATAATCCAAACAAAGAAAAAGACCAAGTAGACGCGGATTCGACTACTCGCATGGTTCGGTTGGGCGATATCAGACACGCTAACATATTAATATTTATTTACTACGACGTTTGCGAATAAAACCATCAAAAAAGTGGGCCCATAAAACCCATTATTAGGCCCAGTAGGTCCCACTTTGGCCTTATGTTCTCCTACATAAACCAATGCGCAGAGTCTAAGAACTGGGGAAAATGCACCACTCATCACTCATCACTCATCACTCATCATCATCACCCCTTCCTCTCTTGTTGTTATCTATCTCTCTTCTTAGTCCCAATTTATTTTTTGATTCACGTAATCACCTTGGATCCCTAATTTTCTCAAATGGGTAAGCTTTGGTTTTATACTAGATTTCATTTCGACATAAAGATTAATATAGCTCTCTCTCTGAATAACCAATCCTCTGTTTTCTCAGTGAGTTTTGTCGTGGAAACCCCACAGCTAATGTCATCGAGTCAAAACGCGGTCGTATCAGAGACCACAAGGTCAAGTATCATTTCCAATAACAATGACAACAATTCTTCTTCCCAGAAACTCCCTCCTAGTTTCATCTCAATTTCCAAGAAAAACCTTCTCAAGAACATGGACATCATCAATGGTGGCCAAAGAATCAACGCTTGGGTCGATTCAATGAGAGCTTCTTCTCCTACTCATCTCAAATCACTCCCTTCTCTCGGCTCACAGCAACAACTCAACTCATGGATCGTAAGTCGACTTCATTGTGTATACCCTCTCACAAACTCTTGGTGAGTCTTCTTAATTCTTACAGTTTTTTCTTGTGTTTTATCCAACAGATGCAGCATCCTTCAGCACTAGAAATGTTCGAACAGATCATGGAAGCTTCGGGAGGGAAACAAATCGTAATGTTTCTTGATTATGACGGTACTCTCTCTCCCATCGTTGACGATCCAGACAGAGCTTTCATGTCAAGCAAGGTTCGTCCTCAAATCAATTTTACCTGTTTGACTTAATCATATAAATCTCTGTAATTAATTACATTTTTATTGCTATTTTCTCAGATGAGAAGAACAGTGAAAAAACTTGCTAAGTGTTTCCCCACTGCTATAGTTACTGGTAGATGCATAGACAAGGTATATATTTTTTTGACATTTTCCTCATATTCAGTTAACTAATGAACAACTTATAGTTAAATAATTAATTTTTATTATTGTTTTTTCAAAGGTGTATAACTTTGTGAAGCTTGCTGAGCTGTATTATGCTGGAAGCCATGGCATGGACATTAAAGGCCCAGCAAAAGGCTTCTCTAGATACAAGCGGGTGATTATTTTCGAATAACATATAATAAAAACAAAACATTAACAATTCTTTAATTTCGCTTTAAGCTGATTTATTTCCCTTTTTATTTAGGTTAAACAGTCTCTTCTTTACCAACCAGCTAGTGACTATGTTCCTATGATCGATGAAGTAAGACTTTATTAAAGATGTGTCTTCTTTTGTTGTATATATAACAAAAATTACATAATTACATGTGAATTGAGTATTCATTATTTAATTTAAAATCTGTGTTTCATTTTTAAAGGTCTACAGACAACTCTTGGAGAACACCAAATCAACGCCAGGAGTCAAAGTAGAAAACCACAAGTTTTGTGCTTCTGTGCACTTTCGTTGCGTCGATGAGAAGGTAAAATTAACTGTAATCGAATTAAGAGAAAGTATTATTAAAATAACGAAAACTAACATCGAAAAAGGAAACATAATAATCCAGAAATGGAGCGAACTGGTTCTACAGGTTCGGTCGGTATTAAAGGAATACCCTACGCTGAAACTGACCCAAGGTCGGAAGGTATGACTTGGCATTTTCTCATTGGTCAAACACTAAACTAATGAGAATCTGTTTGGAATCTTTTTGTTTTTGTTATATAACAGTAAGTGCAAATGATTTAAATTTGTTTTTGGATTGATCCAACAGGTTTTCGAAATCCGTCCTATGATTGAATGGGATAAAGGGAAAGCTCTTGAGTTCTTGTTAGAGTCACTTGGTGAGTACTGAGTAGCTCTCTCTCTCTCTCTTATTTATTTAAATATTTTATCCTCAATCTATGATTAAAATAAAGCAATAAAAGTACCTTTTCTCGACTAATCATTTTCCAGCATCAATATGCTTCTCAATTCACTATTTTAAAAGTTGGGTATAATCAATTTAAAGACTGAATTTTGAAACTTTGGCTACGACAGGATTTGGGAACTCTAACAACGTTTTTCCGGTTTACATTGGGGACGATCGGACCGACGAAGATGCATTTAAGGTTTCTTTCCGTGAGGCTTATCTTTCATAAACTATAAGAGTGTTTATATATAAGATACCACCCTAATTGTATATGTTGATTTAAATTTGTGCCATGTAAATTAGATGCTACGAGACAGAGGCGAAGGCTTTGGCATTCTTGTCTCCAAGTTTCCCAAGGACACCGACGCTTCGTATTCTCTCCAAGATCCATCCGAGGCAAGTCCGCATATTTATAAAAAAAAGTCCATATAATGATTTATACTATGTATGCATGTATCAATTTTCATCCGGTGTAATTCGCAGTTAGTGGTTTGGTACACGTGCTAACTTAACTCTCCTAAATACAAAATGAACAGGTGATGGATTTCTTGCGACAATTGGTGGAAAGGAAACAAATGCAGCCAAGAATTTGAAGGGAATATATAATAAATGCGTGACAATGTTCGAAATAATGAATGCCAACGAACATATTGGTGATTATTACATAATGCCTAACCTTTCTTGGAACGTTGTAAAGGATAGGGCAATGTCTTAATCTGCTCCCTTAGGTTATGTTCTTGTTCATCGCATTTTGTTTTTTTTGTCTTAATCTGCTCCCTTAGGTTATGCTCTTGTTCATCGCATTTTGTTTTTGTAATTATCTTTGTAAAAGTAATATGCAAAACGCTTGTTAATTACTATTATCTCCGAGTTCTTATAGTTCAACAGTTTTTTGGTATCTACATAACGTCTTTTGCTAGGTGCGAATAACGTTAGGACACTGACCTAATATCTACATATACATTATGTGAAAATCCTTTAAAAGGATATGTTATGCCAATGTTTGTTGTTATGGAGTTAGTTACATTTTCTTCTCTAATATTTTCCAGTTATTCGAGTTCAATTTATATGTATTTATATTTATATACCATTTTCTTATTTTTAAAAATTAACATTAACTTTGGAGACGGTGACAAAGTGAAACAAAAATATAAAATTAGTTACTGTCAATTGTTTATTTGTAATTGTACTGGACACATATTTAGTAAAATAAATAAATATTGATTTAATGCGAGGAATTTGAAAGTGTTTGATGTATCTAGTTTTGTCTCACTGTGAGTACTTGTCTACTTACACTTTGACACAGCCTCGTGGGGTCCAAATGAAACTAAATCATCAATTCAAATCTGTCTGGTTCGTACTTTTCACTAGTATAGACGAATAAAGCTAACCAAATTAAACCGGATCAAATCAAGAATTAATACTTGTACTCTTGCTCGTAGTGGCAAAGGCAAACTCTGGAAACTTGGAACCTTATTTTGTTTTATTGTTATTTTAGGTTAACTCGTGTTCCTCTTCGTGCATGTCCTTTGGCTCAGATTACGAGCGCTCTGTATATTTATTTGCTGGTACGAGACAAATATATTATATCGTATTGTGGCAGATTTTGTAGTTGTTTGAAATCCAAGATAATTAGTACGATAATGTTTCATTTTTCTATTTACTTATTATGTGAATTTCTGATGGATGAGATTTATATATCCTTTTGTATATTTGGACTGTATGTCTTTTAGGTCAGAGACGAGAGATTTTTTTTTCGACAAATAAATCTCCTCTACGAACGTATTCAATTTGAACTCTGCTCTGACGAGATTTAACTAGTCCAGTCCCAACCGGTTGAACTTATAACCATAATGGGGTCTTTAAACATTTATTATGTGTTACAAAATACTAACCTCTCGTATTCTTCATATATATATTAATCGCATAACGAACAGCGATAATATAGTTTTTCATTTGTACTAGAATGTACTGTGACATAATTATAGTATGTTCATAAATTTTAAATTTATATTTCGATAGATACTCTTTGTGTCAACTAAATTGCCAAATTGTATAATTTATTTAACAAGATTAACCTATATACAAATTGCCTATATATGCATTATATTAATATTTCCGCACACTATTTAACCATGAAATCATAAACGAGTTAGACAAATTAAACCACAAATAGATACATTTTACATGTCAAGCCCAATCTCTGACTTTCCTACGTTACTGTTTTCTATTTCTTACTCGAATTAGTGTTGACGTCTTTTGGAACCTGACAATGGAAATGGCATATAGTAGACATCAATGAATACATATACATATTGTGTTACATAGATAGACATATATAGCTATATGAATGGCTATAACATCATCAGATGCATGCAAGTAGTCTCTGTGAAACGTGAGATATGTGTATAGAGAAAGTTATGACTATACGTACGTATAGTGTCCTAGCAAATCAAGAATAGTGGATGGTCATAATGGTCAAAGCTTTTTGGCCATATATAGCTTTTGGGTGCATAATGCGACTAACTATCACAATAAGGCTGCATGCATATGTTTTCAGTCCCTTCCGATGTAGACGTATCACCGATATTCAATATTTCTTATATGTATTTGTTTACCATTGTCCATGACCTAGATAAACAATAGTAATAACGAAATTTTCATTTTTAACTCTAGAAAGTAGAAACCCACATATATATATATATATATATATCCGTATTGAATTTGAACGTATATTATGTGCTAAAGCCATTTGAACAACGTTTACATTTCATAAACAGAATTATACAACAATTTTTAGAACCGGTTTAATAATCAGTTTACTGGTAGGTTTTGGTCTCTTGTTTCTTATGGATAAATCACAACGAGAAACATACAAAAATGGAGGATAGACAACAGATGGCCTCTTCGTTTTTCACCAAATATAAGGTTTTTATTTCCACAACATTCAGTTTCGATTTCTTACATAGGATGTCACGATTGTGTTGAAATTAACAAGAATACGAAGAACTAGAATCCATCATCGTTTCATCTATTTGTAAACATAACTCAAATAAATGTACGTTGCTAAACTTCTAAAATCTAGCAAATATATATCAAGGGGAACAAATGGATTCCATTCTAACGTGGCAACAAGAAGAGTTGCGATTGGCCAAAATGAATTCCACTTATAAGATCGATTGATGTGTTAAAAGTATATTATTAAAAATATAAATACAGACAAAAACTAAAAGGGGGGGGGGGAAAGAACGAAAACCGAACACATGGGTGAGGCAGGAAGCAGAGACAATAAGACACTTCCAAAGAGTTACAAAGTGTTGTCAAACTAGCTACACTCACTTCATCGCTTTATTTGAACGTGGAAAGATGAATTCCACTCTTTGTTTTCCCTTCAATTCCTTTCACTGGCAGATTCTTAGCTCTCTAGGCTAACATTAATTAATGAATTAACTGTTAGCTTAATCAAATTATTTGATTAGACCTTCAAAATTCAATAATTGGTGATCAAGGAGTCTCTTCACACCACAAAGTACTGTTAACCACTTTAAATGAGATACGGCTTCTAGGTAATTAATCTAAACAAATAATAATTAAATGTTTAATTATAAATGCATATGCTTAAATGAAATGCAAGAGCAGCATATACTTATTTTATTTTATTAATTATCATATATTTATTCGTCCATAGTATTAGAATTGTATCAACCTGGATCTTGGAGATAGTGATGAAACACGTGGAAGAGCTCAGATTCAATGTCGAATTATTTATTAAAGTTCACGTAGACTCTACAAGTTGTTATATTCTATTCGCTTATCCCGTTTATTGTTGGTTTGTCCATAATCAAAAGTATTA
The DNA here is from genome assembly GCA_963922655.1 of Cardamine chenopodiifolia. Classification (NCBI taxonomy): domain Eukaryota; kingdom Viridiplantae; phylum Streptophyta; class Magnoliopsida; order Brassicales; family Brassicaceae; genus Cardamine; species Cardamine chenopodiifolia. The sequence goes on along the minus strand of OZ000464.1, from coordinate 14,900,953 downwards.
AAGAGGAAGGTTTTTCTGTTATTTCTTCTTCTCCTTCTCTTACTCATATCGAACAAAACGATTAAAAAATCGTAGTTTTCTAAACACCATTCATCACCCTTCCTTTCTTAATCGCAATGGTTAGCGGAACTGAAATTCGAACTTGTTGTTTTGTACCCTAGATTATTGGTTGAACTACCATCACTAACTAATTTATTATACAAGAAAGGAAAAACTACCATCAATAATTCTTCTAATAGTATTATATATTGAAAAATCATGTTTTCAGTAACTTTTTCATCATTTTTCAGTAACTTGTATATCCAAAAAGAATTCTCTCTGTTAACGACTTGACGCAATTGTAAAAATGAAATTTATTTATTTATTTTGGTATTATTTCCACTTTATTATTACGAGTTTATTATTACGAAGCCCACGAGTGATCGGGTTCACCTTCACTGATTTTATCAGGCTTTTTCAGTAAATTAACAAAATTGTGGATTTACCGGGTAAATTTATTGTTTACAAAATTAAAAAGAGCCCACAAAAAAAACAAGGTTTAAATTTTGAGTGTTCAGACGTTGTAGATGGAACGCAGACAGAGCTTGCATCATACGTCAAGCATTGCTTTCTTGTTTCCACTGTCTCCAGTCTCTTTGTTTTTTTTTTTTCTGGTTTATTTGGCATTGGCCATAAAAGAGTAACATAAGCTCCATCATTTTAAGAGATGAGAACAAACGTTTTTTCTTCTTTCAGTATATCTAAACTTCCACTAAACCGAGAAGATAATTATCCAGTTCAAATCAGATAATATATAAATAGACTGTTCAATATTTAGATATCAAGTTTATAACTATAACTTACCAACGTTAAATTTTTATTTGACTTTTGTATGGCGAAGAAAGAAGCATAGACGAATTTAACTCGTAATTATTAACCAAATTGAGTTAGTAACCATGATTATGTAGCTCATCAATGTTAATAATCTGTTAAACGATTTTGCAGATTATCAGTACGAGTAGGCCTCTCACCAATTACAACCTTAAAGTTGAGTCTGATTCTAAGTCATAACAAAGAGTAAAACAGAATGGCCAATGCCAAATAAACACATGGAGACCAGTGTGTGGTAACTGTTGGTCTTGAAGAACATATAGAGTTTGAGAGAAGAACTAAGACCAACAGTTGTTGCACACATACAACATAATTTACATATTTAAGCATCTATGCATTGCATCCAGATATTGTAGTTATCAGAAAGAGATGTTTGATTCATTACAGTGTTTGATCAAGTACAGAAGAGTACTTACTCGGTGTTGTGTTGAGGTGTTATCATCGCTCTCTCCAAATCTAGCTTGCAATCTTCTCATAATTTTTCCTTTGCTGCAAAGGTATTTTGCGGCAAAATTGGAATTACACACTCAAATCTCAAGTTTATGAAAACAGATTAGAAGCTTCTAAAAGCACTTACAAGGTGGTTACTTTCATGAGCGAGGATATCGCCCATGCTAAGAAAGAGTAACCTCCACTGCCCCATGACCATTCTTTTGAATCAAGTTGATGGCTACTTTCTGACATTATTCACAAGGAAATTCTCAAGAGCTTGTGGAGAATATATGCTTTGTAGTTATATATAGATAGATGGGACTTACCGGATAATCGATCTTTGATATCCTGGTAATGAAAACCACACCAAATATACGCAGCTGAAACAATTCATTTACAGCAATAGCTAAGTTAGATAATTTCATTTAAATCAATAGAAATGATATGTTAAGAAAAATCTGAAGAATCATACACCTTTAAGGCAAAAAGACCAAGAGCATGATTTTAGCAAGTCATCTCCCATATTCGGATTCACATGCTCCTTCTTGTTAACATTCGAGCATCTATTCATTTCAAATGATCTCAAATTCTGACAATTACGCAATTCCTCCCCAACCACCAGTGGTTTCCGGCTCTCGGTATTACCACTTAAAACAGATAAAGCCAACCCTTCACCAGTGACATCTTTATTAATAGCAGCCGCGTACTGTCTCTATCACCAGGTTCAAAGTAGATCTGTGCAGACTTATTATAATTGCAGTTTTCCTTCAATACTCTGCCATCTCCAACTCCACTGGACATCTCAACCATAGCATCATGAGATTCCTCAGATACTTTGTCATCAGAATCAGCAGAACTGTTCTTATCATCGGACGAAGACCCTTGGATTGTATCAATAGGTTTGGCATTTTCCTTAACTAAATCATCTACAACTAAACACAACCTCTTTGAAAACTTCTCTCTCGAACATTCATAAGCAACAGTCTTACTAGATTCACCTTCAGATTTGTGAAGCAAATCACCCAAAATCGATGAAATTCCTCTCTTGGCTGGAAGATTAGTCAAATTACCCAAAGCGGGTCGGGTTTCTTCTGACACTAATTTGCCGCTATCTTCAGTCATCTTCTTCAAAATCAACCAAAACAAGGAAAAGGAAAAATTTCAATTTTTCAAACAAGAAACGAAGAACTAAGATGAAAAACTTTCAACAAAGAACTCAATGAAGACGGATAACTAAGAAATTCAACAAAAACCCCTCGCAACTAGAAATTGACAAAAGGTGCATATACAGAAACGAATCGATTAGAGTTACGAGGAAGATGAAATGGAATTTGGGAGACTGACCTAAAGAGATTGATAGCATGCGTCGATAGTTCTTCTGCAAGATCTGATGAATGGCGAAAATTAGGGTTTTTTATTTCGTTGAGGCGGGAACCGTGCGAAATTTCCGATCTCAATTTCTTTTCTTTTTTTTCACACTGCGTTTCGAAGTTCGAACATATAGTGACGCGCGGTCCCACTACTTAATGAGCTGGAATCAATAATAAAGCCCATTAATATTGAATTTTAAGAATCCCATTAAAATCTAATGGACCTAATAACCGAAAATTCTTCTGATTTCGGGTTGACCATATTTTTGAACTGGCAAGCAAAAACAGTTTTTTTTTCCCTCAAAACTCAAAAGTTATTGAAATTCTGAAGAATGAAAGAAGAGAGAGAATGTTATAAAATTGATTAATCGTATGTTTTCCATATATATTTCTTGTTATATGCATTCGATATCGTTTTCATATTTTAAACATGAATTTTAAATATAGAGAATTGTATATTTTCAGATGAAAATTTACATTAAAATGTCACTAATTTTGAAGAAAAACAAAATTGGTTTAAACCTAAATGTAGTTTTAAACGGAGAGATTGCTACTTTACAATATTTTACAAAATATAATATCAACAATACATTTTTCGTAGGTCTTTAAAAAGCCTACGAAATCGTTTTACCATCTAACATTTAATGCATATGACATCATACGATACTAAGATTGCCTATCAGTTCCGAACAACAGATTAAGTCCCCAAAAGAAAATTGTTGGTTTCTATTCCCAACAAAGTTTTAATTATTTTCCCCATAACTATAGGAAATAGTACAAAAACGATGAGTCAGTATAACTAAATACATATCCCCAGAAATGTAAAGATATTTAAGCTCGTAGAAGTAGGTAGAGGCCGTAAGCTCATACGAAAGCGTCCCTCGCTTACATTATTCATATCCAATGCTTTCATCTTTTGCCATCTCACTCCTAACTAAACCGTCTTTAATCGTTTTCGTATTAATCTATCTATATTAACATTGTGCACTCATGTGTCATCAACAAGACAATTATCTATTTTTGGCCAACAACAAGCTTTAGGCGTATGCAATATCTGCCACTTTTTGCCATTTTGATGATACACAGAAACAACATATAAATATATATTGTTTTAAAACAACGTTGTTGGAAATATATTTATAATACTGGAAAAGAACGACGCCGTTCGAAATATACAATATTAGAATATCATGTGTTTTCTCTTCCAAATAAGAGCTCCCCTAATTTCTATTTCCGACCATCTAAGAATATGATTAGTGAGAGTTTTTAATATGAATTTCTCATGACTAAAAAAAAATTATATGAGAGAAAGTAATAAGAAATTCTCAAATAAGAACTTTTGAGAATCCCATGAAAACTTTTTTCAATATGTATCTATTATTTATTGGTCCGTTTTCAAAAAAGAATTCTATTTTATTATATAATCAGTTTATATTAAGATATTAATTTTTCTTTTATTTGAGAAACTATGATGTATATGTTCTAAGACCATCTCCATGTAAGATTTTAGAGAAAGGGTTCTTAAAATATTAAAAAAAATATATATATATTGAGGAGAGGTTCTTAAAATAGAGAAAAGTTTGAGAATTTTTAGATATCTTTTCTCTTATTTTAAGAACCCTTCTAATATATATATATATATATATATATATATATATTATTTCATCATTATAATTTTTTTATAACCTCTTCTCTAAAACACCTTAATGGAGGTGCTCTAATGGCACATATAAGTTGCCGGTTTTTTAACAATGATTTCTATTTTCGTTAAACATTTTTAGAAACATAGATGTATACAAACACAGTCCTATCAGTTTTTTATTTATTTATTAGATATATTAATTAAGTCGGTGCAACTCGTTATTCATTGACTTTGATGCAACCCAAGAAAATTTCTACTAACATCCGCCGTCGTGATGACCGGAGATAACTCTTGTTCACCTAAAAACATAAATATCTCCTATACAGAATTCCAAATTCTCTTACAACTTATGTTTAGCTCAGACCGAACCAAGAAATCTCGACACGTCCCTCATCGCACATGCAAACCCTCCTCCCCCAAAAGAGAAAAATAGACACGTTATATAATCTATTTAAAATTGGCACTCAATTTAACAAAAAGTGAGCGTGTTACATCAGTATATCCTTCTACGTATGGACAATAACCTCAATCACCTATAATATTAGATGTATCCATTACAGCCCGTAACTCGAAATTTAGTGGATTGAAAGAAAATGGTGGAAGTCGAAGAATTGGAACCACTTAGTCCAATTGAGGACGAAGAAGAAATAAGCTATGATGACCTCAAAAGACGCATGTGGAAAGACCGAAACCTGATGGAAAAGCTCGAGCAACAGAAACGACACAACAACGATGTCGTTTCGTTGACAACGCACCGAGCCGAAGCTTCACGGTGCAAGAAGATGGCTCGTTCACAAGACTCGGTGTTGAAGTACATGATGAAGATCATGGAGGTGTGTAAAGCGAAAGGATTTGTCTATGGGATCGTACCGGAAAAGGGTAAATCAATATCCGGTTCTTCCGATAGCTTAAGACGTTGGTGGAAAGAAATTGTTCAGTTCGACCAAACCGCTCCAAGCGCTATATCAGATTACTTAACACTCGCGACTGCTGCTTCGGCAGAGCAAATCGAGACGAAATCGTCATCGAGCTTATTGCACATGCTACAAGAGCTACAGGACACGACTCTAGGGTCGTTGCTATCGGCGTTAATGCAACACTGCGTGCCGCCACAACGGCGGTTTCCGTTAGATAAAGGAATCGCGCCGCCATGGTGGCCGACGGGGACGGAGATTTGGTGGGGAGAGCAAGGAGCGGCTCACGAGCAAGGTGCGCCACCCTATAGAAAGCCGCACGACTTGAGGAAATCTTGGAAAGTTAGTGTTCTTGCGGCTCTGATTAAACACATGTCGCCGAATTTGGGAAGAGTGAGACGTCTCGCGAGGCAATCCAAAAGTTTACAAGATAAAATGATGGCTAAAGAGACCGATACTTGGTCTCGTGTCTTAAATCAAGAAGAGGCGCTTCTCAATATCAAAGACCTCAAAATCTCGGAAGAGCAAGATCAAGAAGCGTCGGGGTCTAAGAGAAAAGGTGAGTTTAGAACCATCTACGAGTATTTACACTTGCCAAAACTCAAAATGTCCTAAGAGTGATGTGAGTTTTGGATTCGGGGACAAGAACTCGAGGACGGGGCATGAAATCCATTGTCTGTACGGTTCGACCCAGGAGCCGAGGCAGAGCATGGGAGAAACAACTTCCGTGTTTGAAACGGCTACAAGTGTTGTTACTAATACGACTAGTGAGGATGATTACAGTGTGGGTTCGAGCGCAATGGACAAGGGAGATGATGATGATCAGAGCAATAATGGGAATTGGATGGATTATTTTTGGTTAGATAGGATGCAGCACGAGTTTAATAGCTCAAGGAAATTCGAAGACGATGTTGATGATGATACTGGGATGGATCTAAACCAATTCCCAGAATTTGATCAATCGGACAACATGAACCAGAGTACTTTTTCAGTTTGGGACATTGGTTGTGAAGACAAAGACATACATGTTCGAGTAGTTAAGTACTAGATCTCTATGCAATATGCTTTACATATACCCAAAGTCAGAACATTTATGTACTTGTATTCTCTAGTTACATATATCCCACCCATACAATGTTACCAGAATAATGCCTAAATTTAGTTTAAGATAATATTTTTTATTCTTATAGTTTCTTTTGTTTTGATATTTTTTTATTCTTATAGACATCATTATTATAATCACAAGTTCAGCTATTTGATGGATTTCAAAGAAGCCGAGATCGTAATTTTATTTAGATCATATACAAGTAACAAAACATAAAAACAAATAAAAATAAGATTCACCATCGCGATTTTCTTATAAGGTTGCAGATACTTATTATATATAGTTTCTTAGGTATGTCTAAACAGTCCCACCAACGTCTAGAGAGTCCCAACAACAACATTACTAAAAAACACAAATGACAATATGAAAGAAAGAAAGAAAAACTTAGGTGTGTTTTTTTTTCTTGTTTCATCGAGAACATAAACATAAGGCGAGTAAAACTGACTCAAATAGCCCGGACATCGCCGTCGGCGAGGTAGAGTTTGCGGAGAGCGGCGCAGCCACGGAGCGGTTGATCCCTCAAGAAACCCATGGCGTTGGCGAAGTGGCGTGTAGAGGCGGCGCCGTTGGAACGCGTGAGGATCACGGTGGCGGTGCTTCGGCCAGGATCAGCCACGCTGCAGCCGGGCATAGGACTATGGACGAGCTCCGCCAGACATTGCTGGTCCTGTCGGTCTCCTGTAACGCGGACTCTGTATTTTCCACCGTGTCTCGTCACCGCCTCCCCAACCACCTCCGGTTTCAGTGTCACTCTGTCTTTGCATACTATTCTCACTTTTGCCCCTGTCATTCAAATTATCTCAAAATATTTCAATAACTTCAATATATGTGTATATAAGTACATAACCAAATTCCAAATGTAGAGTTAGAATATATGTAAGTATACTTAGTAGAATAAAACATAAGTATCAAAGAAAAATATAATAGTTATGGGTCTCCCTTGTTTCTTTTTTTCAGGGTCTCTTGTTTCAAACGCTAATTTTTTATATCTGCGTTCGTTTTGCATGTTGTTTTTCATTTTATTAAATCAAATTTCTAAATATAACCATTTTGATTTTTAAGTTAAAATGTCGTGTAATATGAAAAAACAAACAGTTTTTTTCTTTTTGTCAACAAGTGACTTTTGTATAAAATGCAAATTATAGGTTGATATTGAAAGAGAAATACATGAAGCGCAAACATAAACGCAAACACAATTGACATTTTAGTTGTTTCAATTGAAAAACTGCCTAATGATAATTTTATTATTACTATTTTGTTTTATTTTGGTAAGAAGAATTCTATACATTTATGGTGATTAAATTTGCGGAAATATAAAAACCAGTTGAAATATGGGATTTGTAAGAACTTGCAAAGTCTGAATCATTCTACTATGTCACCATTCAGATCAGAAATACAATGTGAAATATATAGAGGATAATAAGTACACAAGTTTAAATACGAACCGGATATATATCTTGTAGCGATTGTCTCAAATCCAAAGCGACAAGTATCGCAGTAAACAGACCCTTCAATGAGGAATGGCGTTCCAACCGCCATGGCCGCAAGTGGCAGTATCGAAACGCATAACACAACGATCAGAGGTACATATGATCGAGCCATCTCTATAAAAAAGAAGGATATTGTAAATTTGGTGAAGGGGTTTTGTGTCTTATGAGAAAACTATGTATATATCCTATATATAAGTATGAAAATTGCAGGGCACATGTAGTATGAAGGTGCAAGTGTATCGTATCTTGTGCAAATTAAAAGGTTCCTTAGTGTCGGCTGGATCCACTTGCGGCTGCTCCTCCGCCGTACACGGCGAGAGAGTTTGTGTTGCCTTCTTCACAAGTCAACTCGTATGGTACTTGTTAATTCTAGTATACGTCTCGAACTATATATTTCTGTTTCCATTAGGAATTGCATTTGACTTTATGTTTATAAACTTTTTTGTTTGTCAAATCTTTATGTTTATAATAATTCTAGTACTATTTTTAACAAAGATTTATACACGGGATTACGGGAATACGCATCGTGATTTTTATATTGAGTGTAGAAGAAGACCAAATAAATGTTAACAATATTACAATTAGATTAGGAGTGGGCATAGATCGGATATCCGACATTTTCATGGTATCCGGATTTGGATCCAAAAATTTCGGATATTCGAAATTCGGGCATCCGTGAAAAAATTGGATATTTACCGGATATTCGGATCCGTTCATTGATTTATTTTTAAATTATGACTATCATATATTTAAAAAAAAATAAAGAGATAAAATTGTAAAATGACGTAAAATTATTTAAAATTAAAATTAATGATTAAAATATGTTAAATTTGTATTTTAACCTAGAATCTTAGAGATCTTCAAAGAAAAAAATGTTTGTGGAAGTTAAATATTGAAAAGTTTTAAAAAATATTTTTGCAAAAAATGAATTTATGTGCTAAAATTATTTTAATTTTATTATAATTGTATTTGTTTAACACTAAAATACATATTATTAAACACATTATCCTTGATTCAGATATAGGCTTCCAAAATTTATATAATGAAAGATTTTTTGATATACCAGTAAATGATTATAGGCTTACAATGGTGCTGTCAAAAAGAGAAAAAAAAATACAATGAAAGATTTTTTGATATACCACTAAATGCATGATAATAACTTAAATCCAAAATTTATTATGGGCTTTGAGTAAAAACTAAACTAAAAGGTGCTGTAGCACACGGTTCTACTACACCCAAGTAGCAGTCATCCAAACTGAAAATAGATAAATAAAAAAATAAAAAAATATATACATATATATATATTGTGATTTGAAAAGTCACACATTAATGTGACTTTAGATCACATTTGTTATGAAATATTATTTAATTGGACTCAGACTAGCTGAAGGTCATTAATGTCCATTGTGACTTGTGATACTCCTGAATCTTGATCTAAACTAAATACAGGAAAAATCTTTGTACTTCGAAGTTGATTCTAATGGGTGTGTATTTTCCCAGGTTCGAGATGACTTGAACACCACGATTATGATCAACTTAGTGAATAAAAAATCAATTTTAATTGACCAGTTCAAATGAAAGTTATTACGGCTGATTGATCCGGTTTAGGCTATAGTTATGATCAACTTAGTGAATAAAAAATCAATTTTAATTTCTGTATTTTCTTTATACAGAAATATTCATAATTTTAGGCTATAGAAAAGCCATTCATGTAAAGAATTTATAAGTGGTGACTTGATTTCTCAATTTTCTATACAACTTCGTAATGGATTATTCATAACAGTTCGAATTTTCCTGGTAAAATTAAACATTGTCCATCTAATTGAGCTGATGTTATCGAACGACTATTAGAATTTACGTACTTATTATCATTCTATAAATATGGATTATTTCAAGGGATTCGTTCATGGATGAATTGTACTGGAAGAGCTCATGTACCGAACAAAAAAGTGTATGGAAGAGTTCGGTCACGTCATAACAGATGGACAGCAACGAAGCTTAAGAACTAGGCCTGATGGCAAAAGAAAAAGAGAGAAGAAATAGGCCTATTGGGCCAGAGGTGACCGACGTGAGCCCATAGAAACCCATACCATGACGCGTTTAGAAATGAAAACAAATTAATTAAGATAGGAAAAAAGGAGAGAGAGCCACGTCTCCTTTGCAAAATAAGACGTTGTGTTCTTCACGGTGAAGCAACCACACAAATTCTTGACAGAAGGGAAGAACACAAACAAGACAAACTTCTTTGACAATTGACAACATCATAAATATTGTTTTAACCGTTTAAAAGAAGATGAAAGATAATTTAAAATGTAGACTAAATTTGTCATTAATTTATTTTCGAAATATATTTGAAGTTTTATCATGTTTGCGTTCCGGTTAGAACAAGATAAGAAAAAATAATTTTTGATTGAATTTGTGAAAATGTTAATTTTACTGATGGATACGCATCAAATCTGTGTAATTGTGTTGATTATGGAGAAAAAAATTTATTGGAATGAAAAGTCATGATTATCAGGATCTGATTTATCATTTTTTCTATTTGTCTTTGCCAAACTCTTTCTAGAAGATGTTCATCAAGCAATTGCATATATATTTATTTTTCATAATTTTAATAATTAATTATGTTTATATATATATTGATTAATGTCTAAAATGTTTAAATGCAAGAGTTGGTGATTTTTTTCGAGATTTATACATGAAATAATTTACAGTTGAGAGTATCCGCAATTTAGAAGACAATATACCAATGTTCTTTACAATCTCGAAAATATATTTTCTTCGTTTTTCTTTGATGTTATGGAACATTTTCCAGTCCACCTCCCACGAGAAGCAGCACTAGAAGACCTTGTTCAATACCGATGAATGTATTTGTTTGAGCGGTATATGTTACCTATGAAAAAAAAATTAAAAATTTAAACCGATAATTTGTAGTTATTATCCGGATAAGGCATAAAAAACTTGAAATTTTAAAATAGAATGATTTTGCACCTTGATTGCTATATTATGTAAGTAATAGTAAACACATGCTAATTTGGAGTAATAATTTATTTTGTAATTTTAATGACTTGTTACTAATTATTTTAGATTACTGAATGAATAAACAATGGTCAAACATTTCCAACATGGTTAGTAAAGTTCATTAACGGTGCAAACTATATTGCGACTTCATACACTAGGTATTGCATTAGGGGATATGCATTTAGGATTTATGATGAGGGAAGTACGAAGACAACTTCTGATTCCGGTATTTCTGTTCATATTGTTTACTACGACATTCTTCAACAAATATTGGAAATCCGCTACTCAAGAATGTTGAACTTAAAATGCATTGTATTTATGTGCTATTGTATGATCCATTCGCTAGGCGTGGTGTTCAAGTTGAAAAATTCAGTATTACATTGGTACATTCAAGATGAAAACTTGTCAAATACGATCCATTCATCCTTACATCACAAGTAGACTATATATGTTCAAATTAATTTTTATTAATATTTTTAATATTTGTAATGACTATCCACTAAAAGCATCTACATTATTTGTTTTAGGATTTTTAAATTCCTTACTTTCGAGTTACACGGGTGTCACACCCATGGATCACAATAACATCAATTAACCCCAGAGGAAAAAATTATAGAGTTCCTGAACATGATGCTTTTGCAATCAACCGTAAGTTGTCAAATATCTCCATTTGATCCTTCATTTGATCGATCTTGTTATTGATTTCACACATATCGATGATGATAAAGTGCATTCAGACTCAGAAAAATCAGAAGACGAGTTTTTTAGAGATTCAGACTCAATTCCTTCTGATGGATCATCATATTCAGAGTAGTTTATGAACAATGTGTGTTTATATATTTCTTCAATATTTATGTATTTTGTATTAAACTTATTTTCAGACAACTTCGATATTTTAAATATATTTATATCACAAATTTCAAAAATCAATTTTTAAAACACCAATCACCTAATTTTTATTTTTATTAATCTTAATTTATCAAACACCAATTTCTATATATATTTTAAAATATATATTTTTATAAATCCGTCAAAAATCTGTTAGAAATTTCCGATGAACTTATAAAATTACATATAAACCCATATGCAGCATATTTAACACATGTCATGTAGTATCCATTGAAAATCTGTTGAAAAATTCCGACGGATTTAGAGTTTGGGGTTGAATTAAAAAGTTTTTTATACGATGTAAATTGAAACTCAATTTTAAACATTATTCAAAAAACACTAAAGATAAAATAACCATTTAAACAAGTTATAAAACATAGTTACAAATTTTTATATGTTTCAGAGTTAAAGTTAACTGTTAAATAACAAATCTTATATTTTCTCGTTCTCGGAGTTAAAGTGTTAGATAATGTACATATTGTTGGTATAATGTGTACATTACCTGCGATTTTTACTCATTTCTTGCTCCTTGTTACATAATGATGTAAAACAGGGATCATAATATGTAGCGAACTACGTTGGGACTTTTATTTTAGAAATTTGGGTAAACGCTCTAGTCTTTTTCTATACAACGGAGACATGTCGGTAGAAAAAGAAAAATGCTTGGTAACCCTATGGTAGATTCCTGTAAGATTAAGTTAAGTTTACGATATTGCAACTCGATTGAAGGATTTTGCCATTTTCACTTGCCTTTGAACAACTAGTGCGATAAAGCGGAGAAAATATATTCCCCATAATGAAACAACAACATCTACTCATCACTCATTAGGATTCGTTACCATTTACTGTTTCTATCAGTAGCAGTAAATACTAAAATACTCAATAATCATTCGCCATTCTATGTTAAATTTTTTTAATTTGCTTCGATGATGACATTAAACACGTTCTCGGTATACATTTCACCTTCACGATCGATCTTTCTTCTTTTTCTTCTTTCTTCATCTCGACAATCTTTGGTCTGTTCAAATAGTAAAAAGTTAGTCACCAATTCTTAATCACAAAATTTGTAGTCGTACATGTCGATTTTACCGAGATGACTCGGTTTACTAACCTTTCCTCGTTGAACGAGTTGGACCGTCTTAGCGCGGGTTCGGTGGTGACTCGGTCCTGACTCACCGATTCAATAATGCTCCCGCTGAAATACTCTTTCTCTTCCGCTTGTGGATTACCGAACCTTGGATTCTCCGACATGAACCTTATCATCTCACGTTCGTCTTCCACGACAGTCTTCTTCACAATGTTCTTGCACAAAACCCCTTTTCGAAGATTCTTTTCCTTTTGTCTCGGATTCATTACACTCGGTGCATAGTACTTGGCGATGTGTCCGCACGAGATCATCTTAAGCCAAATCGACCCACGACCAGATCCAGTATCCACGGGGTCTCCGTACTCGACCAACTTCCTAACGTCGAGTCGACGTGGCTCCACCACCGGGTCGGAACGAGTCAACTTGGACGAGTCAGATCGGACTGGCAAATCTTGCTCTGTCTTGATCAAGTTCGTTTTTCGTTTGATGGATTCGATTGTCTCCGTCGATAAACCTCGAGAACAGCGAGATTGCGGAGTCGTGGAAGATGTATAACTTGTTTTCTCTTCGTAAAGTTCGTACTCTCCGTCTTTTTCTTCTTCTTCTTCTTCTTCTTCTTCTTCTTCTTCTTCTCCGACGTAGAGCTCTGAGTTGTCATATGACGTCGTTCTATTCTGAGGTTTTGGTTTTGACGTGAGAAGTCGACTTTTTGGAGCTTCTTGAATTGGACCAGACACTGGTCTGTTCACGTGTACTTCTTGAAATTTCTCTACAAAAATTTAGAAACCCAAAAAAATTAAACTAAAATTTGCAAAACCTCAAATTTCAAAACTTGTATGGCTTTCAAAATTTTGAACTTACCGGCGATTTCAGATCCTTTCAACACATACTCAGCACAGTCCGACGGGGAAATTACATCGTTATCTGCTAAGTCGTTCCACACAAATCCATTCCTATAGCTCCTGAGGAAAATATCGAAATACAAAAAACATAAGATTTGCGCGTTAATTTGATTATAGAGTTTGCCTCAGTTTAAAGCGTTACCTTTTACATGACCAAGCGTATTGTGATCCCATGCACTTCCCTCTCAGAACCGTAAGCCGGTTCATCACATCTTCATTCAAACACACACAAAATAATCGAGCCTTTTAACACAAAATTGATATGAAAACACTAACCCATGAACCCTAAAGCGGTTCATAAAAAAAACCAATTGATATATACAAACAAAAATCGAAGCTTTAGCATTAAATTTAGATCAAAGCACTAACCCATGATGTATAAACAGAGTATGCTGATTTGTTCTCTATCTCTTTGTATTGTTTTGGGTATTTAGTTATTTACCTCTTAACCGGAGAGGCTGGTTAACCGGAGAAATGACTTCGATGAAGTGAGGGTGTTCGAGGTGGCCATTTCGAGTGAGATAATAAACAACTTGGACTCTTCTGAAAATGGGTTTCTTTTTCTTGGCCTCTTCTTCTTCTTCTTCTTCTTCATCTTGCTGATGATTCAAAGACCTTATTAGCCTCTCTGGACTTTTGTTGTTCTCTCTGCCTCTTCTGCATCTTACGGCTTCCATCTTTTGTGTCTATGTCCGGACAAGAGATAATAATTATTAACTCACAGACTGTTCTTTTCTTTATTTATAGAAAATGTATCTATCTGTCCGCGGGTGTGTGAATTGGCCTCTCTTTGATACAGCAGAATTGGCATTGGAGATGAGCCAAACCAGAACTGACAACGACTTGGCCTTTACTTTCTATGGAACTCGGTAACTTAATATTATCTACCTGATGGTACAATGATATAACCCAGTCCACTCTAAATCTATCCAGCTCTGATGTTATCTTACTACAGTATATTAAATTTTCATTAGAACCAATTTTAATATGCAAACTTTGATTTTGTGTTTTTTTCTTAGGTGGCTCAATCCACGATTAACAGCTACTTACAAGACAAAATGATGTGTTTGATGGATTTGGCCCGGTTCGGGTTGTAGCTGTTTTGTCTTGATATGGCCAAAGCCGGGTCTTGCCCTAAACATTTCCAGAAGGTTAAACCCTGGTTTGGTCTTTGATAGAATTAGACCAGGGATGGTGTACATGCTTCTGTCCCACCACGACATACTACAAATTACACTTTAGTGTGTCATTAATGATATTCTTTAGATTGTCGAATATTAAATCTCATTTAATTCGTTTCGTTGCCTAAATATGGATAAAAAGATGGAAGCGAAAGTTGTTTCAGAGATGACCATGAGTCGAGATCACTGTGCTTCAAATGGAAGTTTTGACTTTTAATGACCTCTTTTCATATAAACTTATAAATAAAAATAAAATTTGACATTGTCTCTGTTTTTATCTAACCACATCGCAGGTCTTTAAGATAAAAGAGCTCCAGAATCTAGGTGATTAAAGAGGACACGTGAGGGTTGTTTACTGCATTTGTGTACTGTAGTTGTCATTACATCCGTTAAAAACAGACCTTTATGACACATCAATACAAAGGGTAAAACAATTAATGGACGGTTTTGAAATATTTCTTTCAAATGATTACAGAGAATACACTAACTAACCTTACTTGTTTCCTCCAGTTAATTAAGTCTCAAGTGGATGAATATTAAATTACATATTTACATTTATACTTTTAATGATTTAATTATTTTGTTAGATTTTTAAAAAAACATAATACTTGACACACATCATGCTACTTTTATGATATCATCAATACATTTTACGCAGATTTTAAACAAGTAAACATGTTATACTATTATCTGATATTATGCTACTTTGTTTGATGACATGTTTTGTTTTATCAGATACCATATTATTTACATAAATACCACAATCATGCATGAATACAAAAAATACTTTTGTCTAATCGCTCAAAAAATCATGCGTCCCTTCTTTACCATTTTGTCACCAAAATCAGTTACCTATAAATTTAAATTTGGCTATATATCTAAACAACCCATGATTATATATATATAAATATAAGTGGACAACTGTTTCAAATCTACGCCGCGTATTGTAAATCATATATAGTAGGTTAATCGCAGTGACATCAACACTTCAATTTAGTTCATCGATGTTTAAATAAACTAGTTGAAACTGGATGAAGTTGGGGGGGGGGGGGGGTTGATAAATGAAAGAGAGAATATGGGTGTGTTGTATTTTTTTTTTATCAAAAAAATAAACAAATGTGGATGTGTTCTTTTTAGTTTTAACCCATTTGCGTGGATATAACAGAGTTCTCTGGGCGTGGAATGGCCCATCTACTTAACTTCCTCGCCAGCCACCAAACAAAACAATCCCATTTTCTAAATAGTTGTATAAGCTTGTTGACAAAAAAAAAAAGTTGTGTCAGGTTTTTGTAGCCTCCGAATAACCTTATAGTAATATACTAATATATAACCTCTGAGTTCATAGCAGAGACAATATAATGAGCCAAAAGAACAATAAGAAAGGGGGAAAGTATGAATAAACATAAAATTATTGAATTTTTTTTATTAGTTTCGAAAATATTTGTATGATCACCTTTGTTCTATAAAAACGCAAAAATAAAAATTTAATACGGCATGATAAACATTGTTCTCTATAGAACATAAAAGGTCGATATGTAGAAACATGTATCTTGTATGATGTTATGTATCCCAAACCTTTGGGTTTCACAGCCTTATTTGGCAACATAATGATAAATTAACGTTATATACTACAAATTTAGCGTCCTGTCTAACCCAATTATTTGGATGCATAAGAGCTTTATCAGAGTGAAGTAGTTGTAATATTGATCTCGTAACATTTTTAAAAATTTACTTGAATAATACAATGCCTTTTATTTTAGTTGAACAGTAATTTTCTATGTTTGTATACGTTGTTGTAGCTATATAATGTAGGCGGGTGGTTGGTATTAGGTGACTTTGTTTCAATTCATCACCAACGGTCACAAAATATATTTTATGAACCGTCGATTTATTTTAAAGATATAACGGGCTTACCCATCGATATAGAGAAGCTCAAATTAGGCCCAAAAGAAACAAAAGGGCCCATAATCATTTCTGATATCACGCACCATTGTTTCCGTCCCATTCTCTCGAGATCGATCGACCATGGCTGCTTCCAACTCCATTTTTACAGCTGCTCAATCGAGAAATCTTACACGTTTCCCTCCTCATCAATCGCTATCGCCTCCATTGAGATTGAACTCCGTCGCGTTTCGTCCCAAACGCCGATCCAGCTCACTTGTCTTGTGCTCCGCCGATGAATTGAAAAGCACCGAAGAGAAAGAGATCCCAATAAAACTCAGTAATTTTCCTCTCATTACAATTTCTGATTACAAATCGATGTTTCGTGTTAGTAAAAAAGTTGGTTTTGAATGGTAACTCTGGGGAAATAGAGTGAGGGTGAATTTCGTGTTTTGGTTGAAGCTTTGAGGGAACTGGAGGTGAAGGATTTGCCTTAAGCTCCAGTTTAAGTGTGGATTAAGGGTCAATAGAGCAATCCAAAGTTTAAAATTTGAGGATGGGTCTGGATTCGTGATTAACACAAGCTGTTCAAAAGTGCATCTTAAATCATAGCTTCACAAGAACAGGTGCTATACAGCAATAAAACCAATGCTTTCTATCCCAAATGTATGTAGGAGGAGGCTCGTTGTGTATTGTTTCAGTTAAGAGGAGCTACACAGAGTTTGTCCATAGAGTTTCATCACTTCAAAGTGGGTAAAATATCTTTTGTATTTCCATAGGCCATCACTCAGCTGGGAGGTATAGTGATGCTACAACCAGAAGTATAGTGACATTCCTAAGCGTATTAGTCGGGATTTTGGTCCGCCTCTTCTCAACCGACCCTCATTATAGTGACAAGATAATCACAAAACATGTCAAAAACAAACCTTTCTGGTCAGACATAAAAGAGCTATTGGGAGAAGCGAAGATGGTTATAAAGATTCCATCTTTCCAAAGCTTTGTCGCTCAGGGAGTTTCAGGGTCATTCCCTTGGTCAGCTTTGGCTTTTGCACCATTGTGGTTAGAACTCATCGGTTTCTCCCACAAAACAACCGCGGTTTTAGTACCTCTTTTCACCATTTCTTGCTCTCTTGGAGGTTTTTTTGGTGGATACATGGGAGAGGCTCTTGCCGGTAGGATAATCCTCTTTTAGATAAGCTCTGGCTCGGCAATTCCTTTAGTTGCAATTTTGCTTATCGGATTACCTGATGATCCCTCCACCGCATTTAGCCACGGTCTTGTTTTTTTCATCATGAGCTTATGCATCTCATGGAACGGTCCAGCTACAAACAGGTAAAGTAAATGCATATATATGAATCTTCTTGAAAAGATTGTGTTGAAATGTTTTTATACAGTCCGATATTTGCAGAGATTGTTCCTGAGAGAGCGGACGAGCATCTTACGCGTTAGACAGATCATTCGAGTCTATACTAGCTTCTTTTGCTCCTCCAATTGTAGGGATGCTTGTCAGAACGTCTATGGATATAAACCGATCCCTGAAGGATCCTCAAGCTTTTAAAAACCTATGATTCATACTGTGGATGGCACGTTTGGTCTTGACATTCAAAGATTTTGACATAAAAAAGAGCATCTAATTCTAGTTAAAAATCTGTTTAGCTTTTAAAAAACACTTAAAATATACTACTATTAATTACAGCAATATAAATCGACCTTTAAACGTCCATGTGCCAATTTATATTTATATACGAATGTTCAGGAGACAAAACGAGATTTACATGGCTTGTAATCACTTGTTTAACTCCAACAAGTAACCGGAAGGGTCACGTGGTTGGTCCTAAGCCAAACGTGAAAGGAGCAGTTATTTTTCTGGCAACCAAATAATGAAAATCTAGATAAATAAATATATAATGTATTTTAGATGTACTTTATATGATGTAAAAGTTGGCTAACAAAATAATTTATATAAGTTTACCCAGAAAAGGTTATGATGATCTCAATAGACTGTTAACGTGTTTTGGTATTCGAACAAAAACAAATTGTATAAAAAGTAACTTAAGTAAGTAAACATTAAACACTACGACTCTGCTGGGGATCGAAACCAGAAATAGGTTTGGTAAACCAGCGCCTTATCCATTGGGCCACAGAGTCCTTAACAGTGACATATTTCCTAATTATATAACCAAAACCATACCATACCTAATGCATGCCCAGACCTGTCTTTTGTCTCTCACAATAAATTGAATTAAAATCGTTTAACTTGAATAACCATACCGATCCAACCGAATGAAAACAATTCGAATCCAAATATGAAACAACTCAGCCGTTAAATTATTGAGCAACCGTGTATCACCTCATAATCAGAAGTTATCAAACATTTATGGATTGTCTAATAACACTAAAGATAGACAATCACCAGTAACTTAGGTACAAATCTGACGCAATTCACGATTCAAGTCTAACTCAACTCAGTTTCCATGGAGTAATATCTTTGAGACAAAAGAGAACTGTTTGATTCAACATTAGCTTAGCCCTTGTTTATCCTCAAACAATGGCTGCAGTCGTATCTGCCAGTTTCTGTAGCTTCTCGGGACGAGGATCTTCGGTTTTATCTTCCTCATAAGCTGCAACATGAACTCCAAGGGCCGCACGACCTGATGGGTCAAGATTCTGTGACCAAGCTGCGTCCCATTCAACTGCTTTTGCTGTACTACATGCCACACTTGGACCTCCTGGTACAGTCGCTCTAGCAGCACTCTGCTCATTTATATAATCAGAAAAACTAATCAGAGCAAAGATCAAGACATTTAAGGCGAAGAAGTAATTAGGCGGATGAAAACATTACCTTAGGGAAGAACTTTTCAAAGATGGTTCTGTAGTAGTAAGCTTCTTTTGTCACAGGTGTGTTATCAGGGAAAACAAAGCTTGCGTTCATCAGCATTGTGTCAGAGACCTTACCAAAAGAGAAAGGAAAAAACACTGCATTTGATCGAACTGTGGCTTAAGATTCTTTCTATGAATTTAAAGAGACATCTTATTACATGTTTGTTTGCATGATCTTTTAGACCATCAATCCAGCTGTAACCAACTCCATCACTGAACTGTTCTTTCTGCCTGTATAGAATGTGCTACATTACCAAAAAAGATGAGAAGTTGTTAGCGCCGGATATTTTGTCAAATTGCAGGGAGCACAAAGTTTTTGTTAGGAGACCTTTGGTAGATAAGGATTTTTCTCATCGTCAAAGGCATTGCGTAACACCCATTTCTCGATCCTTCCGAGATCAAGCCTGATCTGCATTGTAGTTTAGACCACATTTATCACCAATTTTGTAACTTGAGATAATAAATTTGTGATTAAAGAAAGTTATGAAAGAATCAATTGAAACTAGAATGTTGTTAAAGCAGTGTTATATATTAAAGAATTTAAGTAACGGATGGAAATCCCTCTTTTGATGGGTGCATAATAGAAAGATGAAAAAGGAAAACGATAAGAAAGATGCCACCTACCATCTTCCACTCTGGATCGATGCTCATTGCAACATTTATAAACTCTTTATCGAGGAAAGGTACACGAGCCTCAACACCCCATGCAGAAGTTGATTTGTTAGCCCTCAAGCAATCATATTGATGAAGAGCTTTGATCTGTAAACAAATCCGCACACAAACAAGATTTAGAAGTTACAAAAGGCAGAGTAGCACAAGAAGTTTTGGTCTAAAGGCACTACCTTACGGCATGTTTCCTCGTGAAACTCCTTCTTGTTGGGTGCTTTATGGAAATACAAATATCCTCCAAAGATTTCATCAGAACCTTCCCCAGAAAGAACCATCTTTACACCAAGCGATTTGATTTTTCTCGACATAAGAAACATCGGAGTGCTGGCTCTTATAGTAGTCACGTCATAAGTCTCAACATGGTATATGACTTCTTCTATGGCATCTATCCCGTCCTGAGATTATCATTTAGAGGAAGATATTAGCCCATATGAATCTGGTGACTATTGGTATGTTTAGTCGGGCGGCAACAATCGACCGATGAAACAAATCCTAATACTCAATACTCTTGTAGATGTAAAAGAGAAAAGTTACCTGAACTGTAAAGTGTAACTCATGGTGGCGAGTTCCTAGATAGTCAGCGACTTCTCTGCCAGCTTTAAGATCCGGGGATCCCTGGAAAGAAAAAAAAATGAAATTTACAAACCTTGATGAGCATAGAAAGCTACCGGTAAAAACATTTTGAGAAATCATGTAAGCGTTCAAGACCTTCAAACCGATACAAAATGTGTGCAACTTTGAACCCCACTGACAAGCAGCTTCTGATTTTTCCAGGTGGCGTAACGCTACTGAAGCGACAAGGGATGAATCTAATCCTCCAGATAGAAGGACGCCAAAGGGCACATCAGTCATTAGTCGTTTTATAACAGCCTGCAGTTCAAAGAAATGATCACATTCATATCTCCAAAACCAGATCAGCAATAATCAGAGAAGAATACACACCTTGATAACCTAACTACACAAACAGTATAATGAAACTGACATTCGAGACCTTGAGGAGGATTAAGCTCCAGAATTTACCTTCTCAAAAGTAATGCGCACCGTTAAGGGATCATATGGGGTTGAAGGAACCAGCTCAGAGAACCATGGGGGGTTGTACCACCTCCTAAGCCCACCTACAAGAAAAGTTTCTCCCATGAAACTACACAGTCAAATTCCCACAAAAATTCACTAAAAGATGGAAACCCCTAACTATATACAATTTGACAAACTTTGAAATCTGTGAGCGGTGTTCGCTATGATATGAGTCAGCCAAGAAACGTCTATTATTTTCTTTTAAAATAGATGTGATATGATATGAAGTGCGAACCTTGTTTACTTGAGTATATATGGCCTGGGGGGAAGCACATAAACTGTTCACAATCATCACTAAGTGCTTTCATCTCAGAAGCAAACCAGACAGAACCTGTGGGAGATTATTTGTTAATGAATAAAATCAGTAATCAATGACAAAGAAAGAATGATCTTAATCTATTGAGGTGAATTTCTCAGAGAAATGTGAACACACCATCAAGACCCCACCCAATGTAGAGTGGAGTGATACCAATGGCATCCCTTGCAGCAATAAAACTTTTGTCCCGGGTATCAAGAAGCACAAATGCAAACATGCCATCCAACATGTCGACAAATTCCTCTCCATGTTCTTCATACTGCAATATCAAGAAAACATAAATCAAACCGATAGTAGTCTGAGCACAGTAACTATTCAACTACCATAAGTTAACAAAGATTGGAATGACCTCCTTGGATTTGAATTTACACAAAAAAATACAGAAAAACAAACAACATCTAGGGAAGCCCTGAACTCAAATCTCCTTTAATGGGTACTTACAAGATCAGCAATCACTTCACAATCACTCCCAGTACGGAACTGGTGAGACTTCAGATTTTCACGCAAAGCCTTGTGGTTGTATATCTCTCCATTGACCTGAAAGCAAGTAAAAGAATCCCCCCCTAAATCACATGAATCCTCATAAATTTTGAGGTTTGACTCATGATTTTTTTTGTGACCACTTTAAAGGAGAAGGTATTCACTATTCCCCAGTTCCCCCAAGCAATTGATATTAGGACACAAGTAAAAAGTACCGTGACAACAATGGTCTTGTCTTCGTTATAGAGTGGTTGATCTCCAGAAGTGGGGTCAACGATGGCCAAACGCTCATGAGCCAAATAACAATCCTCATAACAATGGAGTCCGCTCCAGTCAGGACCTCTATGCCTCAATCTACACAACATTCCAATATACTTTTCAACATTCCAATAAATTTTGATCAATACATGTCTTTCATCGTCTCCACAAGATATAAATCAAGTAAAAACGCTCCTCATTTTAAACAAACTCAACTCATTTTATCAGAAGGTTAGAATCTTTTCTCTTCCAAAATAGATCGAGAACAAAGAATTGAATGAGAGACACAAAATGAATGGGAAAGATTTGATAAAACCTGCGAGAGAGTTCGATGATACGGGAACGTTTAGCTTGGGAGTTATCGACGCAGCCTAACACAGCAAGAATCCCACACATGGTGGCGGCAATGAAGAACACAACGGCTTCTCAGAAATGGATGCTGAGAACCAAGAGGATGGTCTTTATAAGCTTTGGCTTCAACTCGATCACAGCCGTTGCTTCTGACAATTAACGATTATTTTTATTTCCATAGAGAAAAGATTCGGTTTTTTACTTTACCCTAATTCTCCTTTGACTTGTTGATTTTGGAAAAAGATTCTGTTTCAAGGGGAAGGCCATTTCACGAGATTCACCAGATTCTCGAGAAGAACATAGAATCATTCGACGACGTCGTTGCAAACTATAGTTACAGTATTGTTGAAACGACGTCGTTTGATGGGTTTAAAATTTTCCAATTCTCCAACTAAACGGCTATGTTCCATCTAAAGCTTAATGCCGAATTGAAATGGAGTAAATCATGGTTAAACGCTAATCAAAAGCTTATAGCTCAACTAAATGCTCACGCTCACCCCAAATGAAACCCTAAATGGCTCTCTATATAACTGGAGAAGATGGAATTTAGGGTTCTCTGTGTGTTTTCTTGAACAAACTTCAACAAGATGTATCGACTTCTCAAATTCTCCAAGCTGTCTTCCTTCAACAATGTACATAGGAGCAGCTTCTGTATGTTTTCTTCTTCTGATGCAACGATCACTCCGTACTTTATGCTTGGAAGTACGGTCAAGGAAGCATTTCCAGACCGCAGGAAGATGGCAGATGTGCTCTTGTTCGATCCAGTCAAGGATGATGAGCTATTTACTGTTCCGGACAAAACATTCCCTAAGAAGCTCGTTGACACAAGACTGGTCGGAAGTTCACTGGGATGGGGATTTTTCTACGAGCGGCGTGATGGGTTTCTAAGTATTAGCGATTACTTAAACCCTTTTGCATCCAAATCAAACCCATAGGTGATTCCTTTGCCTCCGCTTACTACTCTGCCCTGTGAGAAAATGCAGTTCGTGAGGAATGTGGCAATGTCTCCTTCTGAGGAAGAACACTGTATAGTTTCTCTGAAGTTATTCGGTAGTCAGATTAGTCTCTATAGACACGGTCGTGACCTATGGACTCACCTCGAACTCCCATTTACTTGCTTGGACAATTCAAATCTGGTTTATTCCAAAACAGACCAATGCTTCTACGTGCCTAGTCCTGGAGGTAATTGCTTGTGCTCATTCGACCACCAAGACAACCTCATGATCCGTGAGCTAGTGTTTCGTGACCTTCCTGAGTTCACACAGTCTGAGTTGGAGCTGTTTAGATCATATTTCAGAGCAGAACTCTGGGTTGAGTCATCCTCAGGCGAACGTGTCCTAGTCAAATGGTAATACTCTTTAGTATTACAGTAACACTCTTTGATAACTTTGGTCACATTTGGCTCGTATGTGTATGTGTGTGTCACAGGTACTCTGATGACTCTCCGTTGGAGCTGAGAGAGCCGAAATCCATGGTGTTTAGAGAGGAAGAGACGATTGAAAACAAATACATGTGTTACACAGAGGACATTGAAGATGTCTGCATCTTCCTTTCAAGTAGTCATCCTTTCTGCGTTGAGGCCAGCTTGTGCCCTGGTCTGGAGCCTAACTCCATCTACAAAATCTCCCCTGAAGACTTCGCTGTTTACAATCTGGCAACCAAAACTTTCCGTGATCTTGAACGACCCAAAGGTGGACCTGAAGGTGGACTAATAATGGTTGATTTTGTCCCCCACTGGATTCCTCCCTTTTCTTACTAACTCTTACTACGTTTGCCTGATGTGTTTTGGTAATTGGTAACATGTGTAAGTCAACATCATCTGACCATGGTGATCCTTTTTGTTTCCCATGGATCATATTTTGAAATTGTTATGTGATATTCTAAATTTCTCCGGTATTTAGAACTTTAACTGGAGATTGTGTTTTTGTTCCTTTCTTCTTAACAATATTTATGAGTCAACAATTTCTCCCTTGGTGTAGTCTCCACTTGATGGGTTATCGTCTTGTTTCCATCCTCGAGTTTGTGGTCTCTAGAGTTTTCTGGGATGTTACTGAACGTCCCCAAGATATCCTTACACGTTCGCCCAAAGAAGTGGAATCATGGCATCTCACAAACTCTAGAGACCACAGACTCGAGGATGGAAACGAGACTATAACCCATCAAGTGGAGATTACACAGAGGGATGAATGCCTAATAGATGGATCATGGAAGGCGGAAGATAGGCTGAGCGGACACGGCTGAATTGTCATCAAGAATGGAAAGAAGCATCTCCTAGGTTGAAAGCGATTCGCAAGAGTCTATTCCCTCTACATGCAGAGTTGGAATCTCTTATTTGGATTATGAGATGTTTAATGTCTTCCTTACTTACATATATAGAGTTTTGAACGGATTGCACCGAACTGTTTTCACTAGTATCAAATCCAGATGATTGGCTAGCTTTCTTAGCGGAAATAGT
Source organism: Cardamine chenopodiifolia (assembly GCA_963922655.1). Taxonomy (NCBI): domain Eukaryota; kingdom Viridiplantae; phylum Streptophyta; class Magnoliopsida; order Brassicales; family Brassicaceae; genus Cardamine; species Cardamine chenopodiifolia. Next base: position 14,875,687 of record OZ000464.1, on the reverse strand, counting down.
TGAATTTAAGACTCTTTAAGGTTTTTTCTTTCTTTTAGTATTTATCATAAACAATGTCCATGCGGACTTCCTTACCAAGAGTGCAAGAGCTAGATGCATTACCTTTTCCCATGTAAGCTCGACGGGTCCAAATTGGCTCTCTTTAGAAGAGAGTCGTTTCTTGTTATATTAATATATAGAGATTTTTGTTGACAAAAAAAATTATGAATCGACAAACAAATTATCCAGGCGCATTGGTGTATTATAATTTGTATATATAGCAGTATAAGACATGTGAGTAGAGATAAGTTTAGCGTGTAGCCAAAGTTGAAAACAAACCAAAGCTAATATTGAATCCATTGGGATTTCTATAGTTGTTGCTTTTCTAAAATAAGAATGTTCTACTGTGAGTTCCTAGTTCAAGTCCAATACATGATCATGATAGATCGATCAATGATAAATGCATAATATATAAATAACGAAATATCTTTATTGATGGATGGCTGCACCTCGAAGGCTGCCTACGTACCCTTGAAAGGGATCAAGCCTATTCGTAGTTCTCAACTCTCAAATCTCTCTAATCTCATAAGCCATAGTCACAACTCGACTTGTGCTTATATATTAGTTTAGATGACTCCTAAACCTATTTGGAAAACACCTAATAATATTTGGATAACACCTAATAATATTTGGATAACTCCTAATATTATTCTTCCTAATCCTAATCCCTTTAGAAACCATAACTCGGTAGGATTAGGATAACTTCTAGATCAAGCTATCAAGCTTAATCCAACATTGTCTCCCTTAAACTTGAAGCTGCACTTAGACACATCATGAACTCCCATGAGATCTCTAATCTTCTTGAACTTGATCCTTCCAAGTGTGTTCTGCACCATCATTGTGACAATCACTTAAGAACACGAGATAATAAAAGACTCACTCTTTTATTGTTTTAGAAAATTTACTCAAAAACTAAAGCTCACACAATCTCTCTTAACCTATGTCATGCCCCGACAAAGGTTCTCCGAGATTCTCTTAATCTATGTCATAACTCAACATAGATTCTCCTTTTTTTAGTGTTCTATGCCTTGCGATGTGCCACCTTCACTCTCCAATATCCTACTTGTTGCAACCCCTTATTTCTTGATTCCTCAATGTTAATAAGAAAACGTATCTACCATGACTCGGTTTTGTGCGTTAACGCCGTCATTGACATCTCCTTGTCTTCTTTCCCCTTCGGTGAAAATTTTTGGTGATCAACACATTTGATCACAGTTTTGTCGGTTTTGTTGTCTTCGTTGAGGTTAGATCCCGTCATGGATCTTCTCGTCGTCGGCTCAAGAATTAACCGCTCTGATACCAATTCAAGTCCCATACATGATCATGATATATCGATCAATGATAAATACATAATATATAAATAACGAAATATCTTTACTGATGGATGGTTGCACCTCGAAGGCTGCCTACGTACCCTTGAAAGGGATCAAGCCTATTCGTAGTTCTCAACTCTCAAATCTCTCTAATCTCATAAGCCATAGTTACAACTCGACTTGTACTTGTATATTAGTTTAGATGACTCCTAAACCTATTTGGAAAACACCTAATAATATTTGGATAACACCTAATAATATTCGGATAACTCCTAATATTATTCTTCCTAATCCTAATCCCTTTAGAAACCATAACTCGGTAGGATTAGGATAACTTCTAAATCAAACTATCAAGCTTAATCAAACACTAGTTTCCATAGCTCTAACAAATACCAAATAGGTGTGAAACATATCTAATTCCAGAGGGTTCAAGATCACGAAATGAAACAATATCATCTTTGTTCAAAAACACAAAAAACTTATGTCTCTTAAAATTTCTAGTTATGTGATCTCACATCTTCGAGCTACTAAAAGCTCTGTACGTACGTTTTCAATTGTTGGAATCTGTTTCAAGATTTAATTAATATACACATGCATCGACATTGGTTTGATTCTTTGGACTTATGACATTGACATTCTTCTCCTGAAGCTGTTTCTCGGTCCCGTGGAATTTCGTCTTCGTGTTCTGTTTGTTTCGTCGTCTTCACGTTTTATCTGGAATGATTTCTTCATCTTTTGCCAACGCAATCCCCAGTTCTGTGTGCTCTTCTGTTTGGTACTTAGCTTTTCATACTCTTGTTGAAGCTCATCGTAGTCACTCTGAAGCTCTGCCAACTTCTTCTTCACATTTTCTAACTCTTCCATTAGAGTCTTGATTTCATTATCTCTAGATATTCGTTTATCCTTACGACCTTCAGGGTTTTCTTCCTTGGTCTCTGGTTGCTTGTCTTGCATCATCATCCTCATCTTTGCTTGTTCCGAGAAAAGCACTTGAGTATTGATCTTGTTTATGATAAGATGTTTAGCTTTAGTCAGTCACTTATATTACTCTTTGACTACAAGAAGGGCTTATAGAATAAAATATTTCAACTATTTGGCATACCTGGACGATAGTTCTCAGAGGCAACCGATCATTTTGTGCAGCATGTAGGCATGCATCAAGTGATAGTTTCTCACAGTTCATTGTCTTGCATAGTCTTCTTCTATCATGCTCTGATAGTGAAGGATGAATCTGAAACAAGGATTAAATCATTAGCTGTGATTTGGAGATGAAATCACAAGAAAAGAGTTACTACCTTGAGGAACATATCAATTGCTCTATAGAGACCGTCATGGCATTTCCAAGCATTTTCTGGCAACATTTCCGCTAGAACCTGAAACTTTGTGATGGGTAGACATGGATCTTTTGCAATCTCAGCTAAGTAATTGTCCACGAGCTTGGATATGCTTGGCTTTCCTGGTACTTGTTGTTGTTGCTGCTGCTCATGCATCAAGAAGTATTCGAAAATCCTGTGAACCACATCCACATTGTATATTGTGTATACTTCAGGTGAGCTGTGCATAAATCAACAAATATTTCATTAGCTTACAGTATTCCATATCAAAGTTTACAGTTGCTTAAATGAATAAAGAGTAGATTTCTTTCTCACCTGGATCCTTTCTGCTGGTTTTGATTTTTGAAGTTAGGAATCAGGAGGTCACATACATTAGCATCTTCCAATACCATGCCGACCCGTTCTTGAAGATCAGATATTAAAGCTGGTGATGCTGAATACACCATTGCCGTTTTCAGCAACCTTAACAGAAAGTGGCATGAGACTGCTTTAGATTGTGGAGGAAGTACATTGACTAAACTTTCAATCGTTTCTTTAAGTTCTTGGCATCCTAAACTGCTTCCCGCCATTCTTTCTCTGTTCACACTGAACTGTAACTCACTCTTTCCTAAACCATAGCCTCTTAGTCCTTCCAAATCTTCATCGATTAGCGGCAACCAATTCTCTGCATACTTCATAATGATTTTACCTATAATATCTGGCTTGGCTCGTTTCGCTTTCATAGTTGTTATAACCCTCATGAAATGATCAATTTGAAGTGTGGCTATATCATTGTGCAAACATCTGTCATCACTTTCTATAACATCTTCTGGTATGTTGTTATCCTTGCAGGCTTTCCAAGCAAGCAAGTCACAACATCTTCTAACAATTTGGAGGTTTTCAGCCCATGGAGATAAGTTTGCGCAGGATCTCAGAACTGTGAGTGTGTCTCTCCATGAGGAAAGAACTACAAAAGTGATGAAAGCTTCTGTCTTGGAGATTAAATTCCTGTCTTCAAATTCTTCAGTCATGTACAAGTATTCTGATGCGCATCTCAGTGGAGCTACATTGAGAGGAGTCAAGTCCAGTGGGAGATTGTAGCAAAACTTCAGAATGGTTTCAAACGTTTCTGCTCCACCGGGGAAGTTTTCTAGCGTGAGATGAGAAGCGTTCTCAGAAGCTGAAGGCTGTAGCTGAATGTAACCACATTTGGAGATCAAAGGAAACTGTTGAAGACAAAAAAAGAAAAGAAAAGAAGGTAAATATGTGTAAATATCTGCATTACTCAATCCAAATTCTGCTTTGTCCATCTTAGTTCTCTAGAATTGTACTCACTAGACTCATATCTATATAAACACACTTGAAGATCGTTAAGCTAACATATATTTCTTTTATTAGAAACAGATTACCTTGTGTGCTTTGAAGGTAATATCGTCGACTTGAATAATCAGATCAGTAGGGATTTGAGATTTGACATACCTGCCGAGATAAAATAGCTCATGAGCTTATTAGATTTCTCTGTTTTGGATCATCTTTTATATAATCAAAAGTTTTAATTACCAGAAACGGTCTTTCCTCTCAAAGCTGTCAGCTAATGCAACATCTCTTTCTGGAACTATAATGCTTTTGTTACATATTGGATCAGCAACAGTATCATCTTCAGAGCTCTTCAGCTGTCTTGGAGATGCTAAATTCATTCCCTTATCGATCTGAAAAACAAAGAAAATCGAGTAATCCAAAACTAGAAATGTGATTATTTGTCGGATAGAGATGAATTTTGGTTGCTTTTATATATAAATGTTTTCAGAGTGGGGATCAAAATGAGAGTAAATGTGAAAAGACAGTGTGTGGCTCTTATATGGAAACAGTTGTGTAGAATATTTGGACTGCTTAATGCTTTTTATGGACAGAATGAATGTTTTGTCAATAAATACGATTTGTCTTTCTCATTCCCATATCTACTTGTCTGCTTAATCTCGATCATATATGTGAATGTGGATGATGTGTGATGACACTAGTTGGTGTCGATCTTTTGAGTCTTAGTTGGTTTTGTTTCCTGTGCGGCGTCGTTTAAGATATCACTATCGTTGTCTAGGATTGAAAATGATATTTGATTTAATTACCTTTACTTTTTGGTTTTAAACGATTTACTTGCTTTGTGTGAATTAGAAGAAACTTAGACGTTTCTTTGTCTTCTTTTTAGAGTGAAGTAAGTATCTTTGTTAACAAATTATGTAAAGTCATGTGCAAAGGATTGCATTTTTTTGTTTCTCTTTACCATGAAAACTGTAAACATCAAAATATGATCTCCTATAGTTTATTGCACGCAAAAAAAAAAAAAAGATAACTCAGTAATGAAAACTCTGAAATTTGACAAAATTACTTGAATTAAATGATTAGTTTTTTTTTCTCCTAACGTAAAACTTCAATTTGCTAAATCTAGGCAAATCTAATTTTAATTTTTCTAAAAGGTAAAAATTAAGCCATTAATCAATGTAAATTGTAAAGTATCCTGCTTTTTTTTTTGTCAAAGTAACATACATAAATTTTGGTATAAAAGTTAATTTTCGTGGTTGGCGGTTACTTTGGTGTAAACCATATAAACGGACCTAACTCAAACCTCGCCTTCGATTCTCAAATCTGAACCTGAGACACCGCAAACTCAGATCCTCAGGTGGAAAACAAATGGCGTCTGTGTCACCTTTAGCAAAGTACAAGCTCGTATTCCTTGGAGATCAATCCGTTGGCAAGACCAGCATCATCACTCGTTTCATGTATGACAAATTCGACACCATTTATCAGGTCTGTCATAATTTGATTTTTTAATTGTATGCTCAATCAGAATACTAATCTGTGAGATCCATGATCCTTTTGTTGTAATGAGGAGATCAGATTCAACATTTTGCTAGAAACTCTGAGCAAATTTTGGTTATATGCCCTGAAATTTTAAGGATGTAATTTGCCAGGCATTATTGATTGGATCATTTTTTTCTGATATTAATTATTGTTTTTGTCATTTGATTGTGTGGAAATTTGCAGGCAACGATTGGAATTGATTTTTTGTCAAAAACAATGTACCTTGAGGATAGAACAATTCGTCTGCAACTATGGTAATTTTAATCGAAATTCAAAGATGGTGATTTTTGTTTCTTGCAGAAAGGCCTTAATCAAATATGTATTTAGATGATAAAGTCAAAGATGAGGATTTTGTTTGGTATAATGATTTATTATGCTATTGGTAAATGATCTTGATGTTTGATATGTGCTTTCCATTGTGGTCAGTAAGGCTTCAAGTTTATATAATGCAGGGATACTGCAGGACAGGAGAGATTTCGAAGTCTAATACCAAGTTATATCAGAGATTCTTCTGTTGCTGTTATTGTCTATGATGTTGCTAGTAAGCCTTCTCTCACAACTTTTCTGCTTTACAATGGAACTTGCTTTTGTGTCCAATCTACATACACAGGATCGACAATACCTGTCACACCTTTATATATATCCTTCTTTGTAGATGGACATTTTCAATTTTTCACAGATTTTGCAAGAATACTAAGTAAGGTCTCATCTTTTCTTTTCTTTTTTCGTTGTTTCAATGCATAGATAGGCAGTCATTCTTGAACACCTCCAAGTGGATTGAGGATGTTCGTACAGAAAGAGGTAGCGATGTAATCATTGTTCTGGTGGGTAATAAAACAGATCTCGTTGACAAAAGGTAAGATACACTTGACTTTATTATATCAAATCCAACAATAAATGATTTTTTAAAATATGTATGAAGAAGTTACATGACGAGAATGAGACATGGAAACTTTTTTCATTTAGCTATTTCCATTTGACAGGCAAGTGTCAATAGAGGAAGGGGATAACAAAGCTCGTGATTATGGAGTAATATTCATAGAGACAAGTGCAAAAGCAGGATTTAACATCAAGGTGAGAAGCAACTATATCCTCATGACTCGTTTACGAACTTCAGATTTCTTGGAATAACGTTTCTGTGTGTCATTTTCTTTTGGTATTTTGAAACTTGAAGCCACTATTCCGCAAGATTGCAGCAGCATTACCAGGAATGGAGACACTTTCTTCAACGAAACAAGAGGATATGGTTGATGTGAACTTAAAGACGTCCACCAATTCGTCTCAAGGGGAGCAACGAGGTGGTTGTTCTTGTTAATTAAATTTAAACTCACATTTGGCAGCAGACAGAGTAGGACGATTAAAAGAAAAGAAAAGATTCATAATTTGATGGAACAAATAAATTCCGGTACAAGGAAAGAGATTTTTACTTGGAGACTCTAGTTTTCTTTGGAGATGTTATGTTCAATATAGAGTTGTGTAATAATGACGCATAAAAGCCTAAGAAGAATGGGATTGTTTTGCTCTCTTCTCATTGCTCATTTCTCTTACACAATACAGTCATACACTATCAATCTTTCTCTCTCAACATTACTAGATAATGAATGAAGATAGGAAAAAGTGTGAAAAAGAGATTCAATATATCATATTAATCTTTTCCCCCCAACGTGTAAGTCATCAGAAAAAGACAGGAGCAACAAATCTTTAGAGCTCTTTACTGTTGCCATCCGTAGTGCTTGTTTCTACTACTGCCCATTGGGTTCTGACCTCTTCCAGAGCCACCATACTGACCACCTTGTGTGTAGTTGGGCGGTTCAACCCCGTATGCACCTCCGCTAGGCCCTCTAGGACCTGCCACATAAAGATCTCCCCGTCCTTGTTGAGGATATGATCCGCTGCTGTAACCTCCTTGGCTCTGATTGTAACCCCCGCTCTGGTTTCCGCTAGGAGGATACCGGTATGGACCAGGTGGACCACGCGGTTTCCCATAGAAGTGGTGGTTGGGTCCAGCAGCTACTTGTGGTGGTGCGTTGTTAGTGGGATGGTTTGGACCCGGAGGCCAATGTGGAGCAGCATGAGACTGGCCACAGTGTTGTAATGGAGGTAAGCGAGAATGCTGCTGCTGTGGATGCTGCAGTTTCTGTCTTTTTGCTTCTTCCTCATTTTGGCGCTGCTGTTGCCGCTTTTTCTTTGTCTGGAACTCATGTGATGATTCATATGTGGGCAAACTGTTAATATGAAACGGTGTTTTAGTCAGACGAATTTCCCCCATGATCGCCTGACTAATAAGCTAGATGATGATGAACCAGATGAGTTTTATGAATTTGTAAGAGAAAATCAGAAAATGCTAATACTGTAGCTCTTTGGGTCACATGGCAGCGGATCAGTCCAAAAGTACTCAGCATCCTTTGCAGATATTCTTTACATCAGGGAACGGAAGAAAAAAGAACTTAAATGTCTGAATGGTGTTAACAGTGTCATGAATTGAAGAGATATGCTTCACTTAAGAAACAAGGAAAGATATTGTTTTGCAGTTTGCGTATTATTTTCAGAAAATAAGGATAATGGTCTATGATACCTGTGATGGGTCAAGCACCAACATTTTCTCCAGTAATTCAAGAGCATGCCGATCAAAGCAGGGCAGAAGAGAAACAAAATCCAAATGAAACAATGCAGGAGACAGAATATATTATTTTGAGATATTCTATACCATTATTAATTAGCTATCGAAGCCCAAAACCCAGATAAAACTTCCTGCAATTTTCTGTATTATAGGCAGACAATCTAACCAGCCTCTATGGTTACAGAGTAAAAGTAACCATGTATCTAAACCATGGCTAGTTATTTAATTCTAGTGAATCCCTAAGGTGTCCAAGTCCAATGATATCACAACACAACCAAGAAATGTAGTGGCATCCATGCACACGGTACTAACATCTGATATGTTCAAAAGAACTAAGCTATAAAGATAAACCCCTGACCTCATTTTTACCAGGAAAGATTGGTTTTGCATGCAAATATGCAGCCAACCAACCACATGTCAATTGCTGGGCCATATTTTGTGGCCCCGAATAGTAATTCAGGGGGCCTGCCGCAATATGTTTAAGTCAGTATAGTAACAACAACCGATACATCAGCAAAGACCATAATGCCAAGATATCAAGACTACCTCTGTATCTATTATGTAAACTTTAAATGACAGATTTGTAGGCTTACCTATACCACAGTGTGATGACACGATTTGTAAGATTCCAGTATGATCATGAGAATACGACCTTGCAAGCCCAAAATCAGCCAATTTTAAATTTCCCTCGTTGTCGATAAGGATTTGAGCCTGGAAAAAGATCTAAGTTAATAATGCAAGTGAAGGTGACAGCCAAACATCAATAATGTATTTGGGAGAACCACCTTTTATATCACAGTGAAGAACTTGATTCACATGACAATAGTGAAGCCCGGTGAGCAATTGCTTTATGTGACACTTCTACATGGATTGAATGTTAGAATAAAGCTGAACAATATGTATGCAAAGGCTTATAGAATTAACAAGCTAGCTAGCCGTGCAATACCTTGATTTGAGGAACCGTAAATCTCAGTCCAGGACGATCAGCAAGTCCAGTCAAATCATGATATCTTTGGCTAGCAATACAGAACTTGAATCAACTTTTCACTAACCTGGTTTTCCTTGGTCATCTCTGTCCCGACCTTTTAAAAGACAGAACCATTCATGCAGCACAAATTAATTTTAGATCCTCACTAGAAGAAATTACTAAACTAACTTCAGTGTGACATGCAGCACAAATTAATTACGCTACGAGATCCCAAGACCGGAGGAGGTTCCTCCAGGTTCAGCTGCCCGAAAGCTTCCGCCGCCATCTTCGTTCACCGGACTGCTCTCACTATCGAATCATTTGTTTTACTCCGATGATCAACTTTCGCCTTTCTCGATCGCTTTCCTTTTCTCTCCGACAACTCCATAGGTTTCTAAATTCTAACTGCTATTACAGTTTTCGGTATTGGCTTTACGAAACCGGTTTAAACCTAGGAATTGTTCGATTTGAACCGGTTTAACCGTGAACAAGCGTTAGACGAAATATCAAATATCAGGAAAGTCCAGGGTCCAAAAACCAAATATGCATTTTAGTTAGATCCGGAAAGTCCGGGGTCCAAAAACATTTTTTTAAGTGAAAATTTTATTCAAATACCAATTTCTATGGACCATTTTTTCAAAATTCCATCAAATTAAAAAAATTTCAAAAATAGAAACTCTATTCTAAAAATTTTAATTATCTACTGGTAACCAGGTTAAATTTTCTTTAATAATTTATCATCTGAAAGACTTTTTGACAATGATAATATCTTTTGACATGCCAACCAATACCCCCACACACATAAGAAAAAAAATTTCTAATAAATATTAAAAAAAAAATTTAGAAAGTCTTTGTCTACATCTGATTTCGAAAACATTCAAACAACTGATTTTATAATTCTTTTTAATTTTGTTTTTATATATTTTGTTTTTTAGTATATTTTGTTTTCAAAATAACAAAACTATGGAATTTTTACTACTAGAACGCGATAAAAGTTAGTTGCAGTTCAAAAAAAAGGACAAAATTTAGTTTTTATAAATAAAATTGAAGGCGAATTTGATAAGAATCCAAATATGGCGGGAAAATTGAGAAATAATTTAGGTTTTCTAGAGGGTTCACAGTGTCTGTCACAAGAGGTCCGAATTGATGGAACAGGGGGACACACCTCCAGTGTTTGCTTGCTTGACACGCCATTTAACCGTCAGAACAAACCGTTCTGATTCTTCGAAGGAAGAAGATGAACAGGCGAGAAAAATCTCGACTGAAGAAACCCTAGATCTCGGTTTCTGCACCGACGATGAGAGGAGATTCACGATCTCTCGACTTATCTTCAAACCCTAACATCGGTCCTACCTCGCCTGAGTCCCGAACTCAGATCATCCACTTTGGGAGGCGGAAGGTGGCGAATCTTCTGTTGGATAGATAGTCTCAGCTGAAGCAATCCGAAAATGGATAAATCTTTACTATTTTCTATCGGAGCTCAAATTCGTCGTTGGGGTTTTTGAAATATGATCTTCGCTCAGAACGAGGTCGCCGATATCTCTACTTAGTTTAGGGTTTTTATTTTATGCGGGTGAGTCTATATGAGGTTAACTGATATATCTATTATTTTGGGTTTTGAGATTTTTAGGAAAATATTTCTTAGGGTCATTCACTGGAATCAAACCCTATACATAAAACTTTTTGCATGTTTCTTAGAGATGATATTTCATTTATCTCGTAAGAACTCTAGATTGAACTAGAAACTATATAATCTGGCTAGGCTTGGCTTTTTGGAACTGGTATTGGAATTGGAATTGGATGATGACAAAAAGATTAGATAAGTCTACTAAGGATGTACTAGTTTCATGAACTTGATATGTTGAAGTCTTGATTCTTTTCAATTTTGTTGTCCACAATGCCATGAAGGACTTTCCTTCTTGGTCTTATCAACTTACTATTTTGGGAATCTGACTGTTGAACTAATCTTAAGGCTATAAACAATGTTCTCATCCAATCCACTTTCTACTGAAGATCTTGACTTGCTGATTTGGTTCAGATTAGACAATGGGGGTTGAAATATGATCCTACTTACTGATATTCTGTCTGATGGTGTAGTTTTCAAGCTAATCAAAATATTCTTCTTCCAAGCTACTCTCTCTTGTGTGGATGAAAACGTAGTGGAGTTGTTCTACCATCTCCTATACTATTCTGGTGATTTCACTGATATTTTATTCTTGAGTTTCTTAATTCAATGGATTGGTCAGCCATTTATGTCCAACACATATAACTATCCCACTTTCTCGACCGTAAATGATACATAACAAGTCATATTTAAGTCTACATTGGTAGCGAGAAGCCTATGTTACCATGTTCCAGTTTCAAGCCAGAGAAGTTTGCTATTGAAGGTCGCTACCCGTTCAATACAGGTATCTCATCTTTTTTGGGTAGCCAGCAAAGTTGCAGGTTGCTAAGTTGTCATAGTTAGATGTCTTGTTGTTATTAAGTACTTCTACTTGTTAATAATTGTGTTGATTCACATGTTTGCTGGGTCATGTACAAAGAGAGTTTTGCTGATGATCCATCTTGTTGTTAGAATAACTAGACAGTTGAAATGACAATGATCTAGTCCTGTCCAGGATGATTTACCTAATATAATGGTACGAAGTCAAAGGTAAATGAAAGATCTATCTGCCCACAATATTATATAGGGGAAATTGTCTAAATTGTAGACTTTTAAGCAGAATTTATCTTTTGATTGTTTTTTTTTTGTTTTTTAAAAATTATATTAAGTTGGGCTTGGCATCTGCAGTCGTTGTGCTGTTCACATCCATCAGTCTAACTTACAGATTCTAATCATGTATCTGAAACTGTAGCATCGTATGTTTAGTGTTACTATACAATTTTGGACCTTAAATTGTGTGTTTTCAGTGTTTCTGAAAAAGAAGGGAACACTTTTAAAGAATGAGTACAAAAGGCTTAGGACAAAGAGCAGATCTAAAGGAGACTTATAAGGTTTGCTCATGGATAGCTTATTATCTTTATTGGAACTCATTTTAAAGACCTGACTTACCAACCCCAACCATGTGTTTTAGAGCTCTGCACAGCTTTTTATGATGCTTTTTTGTCAAGATTATTAATTCTATTATGTATCCTGTTCTTACGTATATGTTCATGCAGAGATTTTCGTACTTTTGAGTCAGGCCATGTGACTTACTTTTTCATGCAAAAAGCTTCCCCGGTCTTTTTGTCTTTAAACTTTTATACTTTCGTGAAAAGATGAAAGTCTTTAGCCTGTTTGCTTTAGCTACTACGTTTCTTAAAAGCAACAATGTTAATTTTTACAGGGTCTTTGAGATTTTCTTTTTGTCTTCTTCTGGTGAGAGAAATAATGAACCCGAATAACATGGCGAGCTACATGGCGATTCTCTTAAGTTCTGAGGTTTGTAGATGCTTCTTTCCATTTCTTTGTTTAATCACTAGTATATTTTTTATTCAGTACAATCTTTAATGAAGTAAATGTGGTTGTCTCTAAGAACAGACAAACTTACTATGGTTAAGTATTCCAAAATTTTATGGTTTTATTACTGGTTTTGAGCTATGTTGATTGGTAATTTAAAAGGCCTGTCTAGGGAATATCACATTTTCTAACGCATCTTTCATGAAAAAGATGACATAAATCTACCTTTCCACCTTTATCACATGACTGTTAAAGTTAATCAACTTTTTTCAGCGGTGCCTTTTTTGTCCCCCATTGTCAAAGTGAAAGCTGGATTTTTTATACTTGTTTAAGATTATTTACCGAAATAATCTAGCTCGTTTGTTCGGTTTTGTACTAACTTCGTCTCCTTTTCCTAGTAAATCTCAAATTTCAAAAGATATTTTATATGTTCAAGTTGTCTAGATGTTAGTGCAGATTTGTGAAAATGATAAAGATATACATAGTTTTTTAAGCCATATATAATAAACGCCTATCCCTATTAGTAATTTAGTATGTGCTGAAGGTGGACCTTTGAAACCCCCTATAAAAAGCTTTTAGTGAGAAGGCACCACTAACTTGGTAAACTCAATCAAACCGACTTGATATAGATTATTGCAATAGATGTACAAATGATGATGCTTATTACCCGTATATATAGATTCGCCCCCCCCCCCCCCCCCGGTCCCCAATTTTGATAATTAAGGTGTATATGTATATATAAAACCCAATGGAACACATAGTTGGCTTGCTCTATGATTCTTCGTTAACCTTTCTAACTACTTTCTTATTTGTTGATAGCTTCTGCTTATTGCATCTGAGCTCTTGGGCTTTCTGTTTGATTATTTCCGTTTGGGCTGTGTTAGATAGGTTCTAACAAAACTTTGGTTATACAATCATAAATGTGCAATCGTCTAAACATGCTTTTCTATAGTATCATTCTCTTTTGATATTTTCAATGAGCTCAATATTAACTGTTTGAATCTATTTTTGATGGCAGGAAGAATCACAGAAAGATAAATTATGTGAATACCTTAAAGGGTCGTGGAGCCACATACAAATTCTTGAACAGAAATGGAAAAGAGATGTAATCCTTTTGACATTCCTGGTAAAAAAATCTTCTGAATTTCATGTTATATTTTTTGAGGTGGAGCTTATTCTTGAAATTTATTAACGACATCGTGAAATCATATTTTCTTTTCATTTTTGGTGATGTTGTGAATCTGCTAGATTAATTGCCTATATATAGTTTTCTTCTTTTTGCATTTAGTGAAACTTTACTCGTTATAATTCCTCTTCATCTGTTTTTCCTTGTTGCTGAGGATATATCTTAGTAAATGAAAGATCCCATTTGTTGCATCCAAAGTAATATATTTGTAGAGCTCTCGGATGACATATTCTTCCATTGTTAGCATCTATGTCTTTCACTGTCTTGAGCTGTAAAAGGATGTCCACGACAAGAGAAGTTAAACCACCTAAAATGACATTTAGTGGTTGATAGTTAACAAAAACAACGCTTTAGACCAGACGATTTAGGTCATAAATATAATATCTGACTGACTTTATAAATTAATGGTAGACATTCTTGTTCTTCCTTTTTTATTTGTCATGTTCTCGAGGTTTCTTGTGACAAAGCTTTTTCTAGCAGATGTTCCAGCAATGTTGGGCGTAACGGTTGAGAAAAGTATCTAATTTACTATTCTAAATGAAGAGTAAGCAAGAAGATTTTGAAGGGTGATTTCTTGTTCTCTTTCTGAATTTGAATAATGTATTGAGTTTCAAAGATTAATGCCTTTTAGACCACTATCTTATAAAACTAATCCGTTCTATACGTAATTATAACCACCATATATTTGATTACTACAGATAAAATAGAAATTACCAAATATATTTCCTGGCCCCATTCATGTATTCCAATAAGGTTGCTACCATGTGAACAGTTGTAAGAAGATTAAGAGATTATACGTCTATATACGTGTGCATGTATGTGTGATGTTTTCACGTGTATCTCATATATTGTTCTCTTGGTTTTTACAGTCACCACTTTTGGAATTTCTTTCAGGAACCATACTGATGCTGATGATATCTGAAACACGAGCATCTTGGTTTCCTCTGACTTGTGTAAGTTTCAAGAGTTTAGCATTACTGCAGATAAGTTCTACGCAACTTATTTGTGTTTTAACTTACCTTATATCAAATTTGTGGAATTTTAAAGTTGGTTGAAAAATGCTCAGTATCTGCATATATAGGTTTATTAAAGGTATATTCAATTCTTGTCGATGATCCCTAGTCATGATTTTCACATTTACATACAATAGGTTAAGGTTCAATATTTTTTCATTTGTGACATAGAAAGTCCGAGATTTTAGACGCGTTGGATAGAGAGACTTAAGAGAAGAAGCAATTCAGTTGTTTAGCTGACATTTACAACCAAGTTGTTTATTATATTAGAGGAAAAGAACGGTTTAAGTGACAGCACATTGTTCATAAATAATACTTTTGTAAGAACCTGTAGTGCCTTCCTTAATTCTTTAATATTTGCTGTACCTGCTTCCTCCATTCGAGACTATGGTCCACTCTGCGAGGAACCCTAATTCAACAAGCAATTCAAATCCCTCTTTTCCCAAATTTAATTACTGCTTTTGTAAGAACTCTAGTATTCCTAAACCCCTTTTTTGAAATCCGTAGGCTTATCTTCCTTAGGTATGATGATACTCATACGTAGGCTTAATCCGTTGTTAACATGGTCCTGGGATTATCTCGATTGGATAAGAATGAAACCATACACATCAATATTTTTAAATGCTTCCATGGAGTTTCATTTAAGATAAGAGCTTTCATTATATTGATTGTCTTCTTATATGGCTCCATAGTCTCTCTACGAAAATAGCACAGCCTCATGTATGTATTCGTATGTTTGTACTTGCAGTGAAGGTATATAAATGAGTTGAATGATACTGCAAACCCAGTAAAAAGCTGTTCATGAGCGTATCATATTTCATATTCACTTACAGTTACTGCAGAAATTAAAATATCTTCTAGAAACTGACAGATTTGATGCCCTCATGTAGTAAAACATCTTCTTGTTTGATTTTTCTAAACTTCTTAAGTAGATTTCTTTCTTGATGTTATGTCTTTCAGTTTTGAAACTCTGCACGGAAACTTTGATCGTCATTATATAGAAGACACAGAAGAAAAAGACAAGAGCTCAAGATATGCTATTGGGTGCAATATACGATGGCGAGGAAGAAAGTCTTGTAGGTTTCAAAGATGGTGGAGATTTAGATCGTTTTATGCACCCACCTCTCCTCTAACCAGCTCCTCTTTAATGGTCAAAATCTGTCACATCAATTCTGTCACCATCATCAATAGTAAGTATTTCTTCTGAATTTTGATTATAGCAAAACTTGCTACTGTTACATAGTTATTATTGCTGTTTGAATTTTAATCAGCAGTTGATTCTCATCGAATGTAGTTACAATATGAAATATGGTTGCTTAATCATGAGAAATATTATTGATCTCCTGCACTATTAATACTCGGTATGGAATTTCATGTTAGGGGAGAATCCTACCTTCTAAGTTGACTAATTTATATGGTTAGCAATGGTAACTTTGTGCAATGTTACAATTTATAAAAATTTCCCTGCTGCTGTCCTTATTGGCATCTTATTCTGTGAAAAAAATGTTTTGCTTTGTTACAAATAATATTTTTTGCCATAAAATGATACAAACCATAAGCTGATAAGTTTTCTTGTAGCTATAATTATAGGCTTTTTCCCTGATGCAGGTTTCTTCATTTGGTATCTTGTCTTCCTAGAAAAAGCTTTTTGGGGTTGGAAATCTCCGTAAGTTTTATCTAAATTTTGGTATATCATGACATGATGTGTTAAACAAGAAATTAGAGTGTCATATCAAACCCACTCTGTATCTTTAATTTACTTGCTTCAATAATATCTCTGGACTTATTTTAGTTCATATTCTTGAACCATTCTCATTTTTAGAGACAAGAGCAGCTCTTGGGGTTCATTGCTTGCATTTTCTTTGGCTGGTTGATCATATGAAGAAATGCAATAAATATAATACAGCTTATGAGTTAATAAGCCATGGAAATGGATGATGCGAGGAAACTTTTTTTTGCGTGCTAGAGTAGATGTCTCTTCTTTGGCCACCCTTTTGTTGCCATATGTTGTTGGCGCTGACTTCTATTTCAAATCATTTCTCTTTTATTTCTCACTCCAATGATTAAAATATATGACCTAATAGTTTCATCCTCCTGTCAAAATCCTTTATTGCGCTTCTCCTCCGTCACCACCTACCCGGAGAATATCTTTTATGGATTTTATAAGAAAGATGATGAAACCTTCTTTCTTCAATTGAACTGTTTTTTTTTCCTTTTTTTGTTTGTGTGAGTGTGGAATCTTTAGAAGCAGAAACCTCAAATAACCTATACTAAAGTTTTGAACTGTGAAGAGACCAATCAATAACTATCTGATGTTAATTCATCTTGACAAATGCAGGATTTGGCACTAGCTAGGGCATAGTGATGGCTAGTGATGAACTGCTGCCCAATTAAGGACAAATAAAAGATCAAATTGGTATGCGTTTTGTCTTGGAGACGGCTGTTCCGGAGATGATACTGATGTTACTTTAAGACAAGAGGAAGAATTTACATTGAATGATTTTCTCACACTGGTATAAGGAAATGCGTATATGAGAAGATAAAAGAAAAAATGATTAGAAAATGGAATTGAAAGGTGAAAGTGACATGGTTGTTTTGGTAGGCGAATAGGAAAGAAACACGTGGTCAATGGACATGAAGAGAAAAGGATGCTAGGTGTAATATAAATTGAAATAAGAAGCAGTTAGTGGTTGTGAAGGAACGAGGCAAGCAACCAAATCTCAGAGACAATTATAACATTATAGAGAGGAGAAAAGAAAAGAGACCGTTGTTGATTAGAAGATCAGCGAATATGGGAAGATCTCCAAGCTCTGATGACTCTGGTCACAAGAAAGGTCCTTGGACTCCTGATGAAGATGAGAAACTTGTCAACTATGTCCAAAAACATGGCCATAGTAGCTGGAGAGCCCTTCCTAAGCTTGCTGGTATACTGCTTTGTGTTTTTTTTTCAACTTGTTGAAAACTTATTTTTAAGTTTTGATGAGTCTAAGCTTCTCATTTCTCTGTGCAGGTCTTAACAGGTGTGGGAAGAGTTGCAGGCTAAGATGGACTAACTACTTGAGACCTGACATCAAGCGAGGTAAGTTCTCTCAGGATGAGGAACAGACTATCTTGAACCTTCATGCAGTTCTTGGGAACAAGTAATTAATCTCCTGATTCTTTTGATTTTTGTTAGTCAACGGCTTAGTGTACCAAATTATCTTATACCTCTTGCTTATGATGATGATGTTATAAGGTGGTCAACGATTGCAAACCAGTTACCTGGGAGAACAGACAACGAGATCAAGAATTTCTGGAACACCCATCTGAAGAAAAAGCTGATTCAGATGGGTTTTGACCCAATGACTCATCGCCCAAGAACCGATATCTTCTCCGTTTTATCTCAGCTCATGTCTCCATCATCTAATCTGAGAGGTTTTGTAGATATTCAGCAACAGTTTCCAATTGGTCAAGAGCACACTATTATAATGAAACTCCAAACCGAGATGGCCAAATTCCAATTACTCCAATACCTCCTTCAACCACCTTTTATGAATAACATTAACCCTAATGACTTGGACACTCTCAGTCTCCTCGACTCTATTGCCTCCTTCAAAGAAATCACCAGCAATAATCTCGACCTCGGTTTCATCGGTTCCTATCTTCAGGACTTCAACAGCCTACCATCTCTGAAAACCCTAAATTCCAATATCGAACCTTCATCTGTTTTCCCCCAAAATCCGGATGACAACCACTTCAAATTCTTCACTCAAAGAGAAAACTTACCTGTATCCCCAATCTGGCTCTCAGATCCCTCCAGCTCAACTCAGGGTTTGTTACCTTCTCCTGTGACTGATGATCTGATTAGAAACCAATATGGTATTGAAGATGTCAATAGCAATATAACCTCTTCAAGCTATCAAGAATCAGCAGCTTCAGCTTCAGCTGCATGGCCTGATCATCTATTGGATGATTCCATATTTTCCGACATTCCTTAGCCTTGTTTTGTTTTTTCAGGTATGTTTTTGAATCGGAGGAACTCAAATCGAATTTACTCTTTGGATTGTGCTTGTTGGAGAGTTTTTATTTGCATATATATATATGTGCTCATGTTGTAGAATGTACAGTACACGTTTCAAAATTACTCCTATGCGTGTTGTCGATGTTCTTTACCATATATGTTTGTACCCATCGCCGAGTTTATATATATTAGAGAGAAGATTTTTGTGAAGTGGAGATCACTTGTAGTTGTAATTAGGGTTTTTTAATAATTATTTGGATATTTTGTTTTAGCTTTTTTCTGTTGACAACATTCGAATCATTTATGAATATCGATGTTATGAAAGATTATAGACAAAACTAGATCTTATGTAAATTAAAACAAACAAAAATTACATAACCATTTGTGTTTTTTTTTACTTTTCCCTAAAGTAATAAGTATCAAATAAACTGAAGTTGGGGGTAGAGTTTGGTGTGAAGAACATGGGTTTAATGTTGTCGAAGCTAAAGACAACACATTCTAGAATTTGTTTCATTATCATGCATGAAGTTATATATTTATGACCATATATCTTGGTTTGCCAAGAACAAATCGTGGAAAAAGTGAAGAAGCATGTGATCGGCTGGCTAACGATAATATAAAATGTCCAAGTAGATATATAATAATAACATAATAATATTTAAAAGACAATGCCCTATAAGTCCGTGATGTCAGATTAAATAAACGGGATCTCTCCTTAGGTTTAGAAAAAAAAACACTCATTGAGTCTTGCCTTCTTGGGTCGAGTACCCTGAAAATTTGTACTTCATCCGTATCCAAATGGATAATGACAACGTATTATTATTCATATGTAATCTAAATATTTTGGATATTCAAATTTCGATATAATATTTTGTCATGATATTCAAATTTCGATTATGCACAAAAAAATGAAAATACATCGGTACTGTATGATATGTTTAAAAAACAATATGTTATGACAAAAAATAATTTGTTATGGTTATTTTGATATTGGATTTGATACTAACATGAAATAAACAAATTGCTAATAGAAAATAATTTAATATTAATTCAGGCAAAAGAAGACAGATAACAACAGGTTTGGTCCCACATACATCGTATCTTTGTGTCCTTAATCATTGTGCCCGAAAAATAAAATAAAACTCCCTCGTTTCTTTATTTTGAACCCAAAAGGCCCATAATAGACCCATATAACAGGTATGAAGACAATCATCCACAAATCGAGATTCTTTTCAATATTTTGTTATTTGTGTTCTGTTTCTTCAGATGGTTATATTTCGATTAAGGATTTGATAAATTTAAATGTTAAGGATGTAGTTTGATGATCGTTGTAATAAAGTGGTAAATGGCAAGCGTAAAAGAGTTTGAGATTGAGGGTTCGAATCCTATTTTTATATTAAAATGAGTCAACTGAAGAAGCAATAATACACTTTTTGATGTTTGGTCGTCTTCCACCTGATAACTCAATAGCATCTTGGTTATGCATAGAATCTTCAATCTCCTCTGCAACCGCTCGAACTCATGACGTCTCGTGACTTCCACGTTTTGCCACCCTTCCCATCTCTCTGCAAGCCCTTCTCCTTCTAACATACGTATAACTTCTGACATCACTGGTCGGTCTTCCGGTGAACCTTGTGTACATAGCAAAGCCGCTTGTATCATCATCTCCATTTCTTCTTTTCTATACTCCCCATCCAAATTCTTAACTACAATTGCTCCGAATCTCTTCTCTCTTTCCAATTTCTTCACCTGTCCAAAGTAATAACCTCAAGATTACGGTAACTAAAGCTTGAAAGAAGCTATTTGATGTGGGATTATTCGATTATACGTACGTGGTCAAGCAACAAGACATAATCTTCTTCCTCCAAACACGAAAATTCTATTGCGCGTTGTCCTGTAACGAGCTCAAGAAGCATAATTCCATACCCGAAAACATCGGTTCTCTCTGATGATTTCCCTGTTGATAGATATTCTGGTGCAGTGTGACCCATTGTTCCTAGAACTTGAGTTGTCACATTAGTCCTTCTAACATCTACTAACTTGGCTAAACCGAAATCACCACCCACTGCTTCGAAATCTTCATCTAGTAACACGTTTGCTGCTTTCACATTGCGATGTATGATCTTCGGGTTGCAGTGTTCGTGAAGATACTCAAAACCACGCGCTGCTCCCAAGGCAATTCGTTTCCTCGTCTCCCAATCCAGAACCGGGTCGCCCGCTTTAATCTCTCTGAGACAATGTGCAAGACTTAGATTCTGCATGAAGGGATAAACCAGAAGGCGTTCTGTTTGCATGGTACAAAAACCGATAAGACGCAGTAGATTCCTTTGTACAGCTACACTTATCATCTTGACTTCCCGCTGGGAAGCAGCATCTCCACCAGGACTTTCGAAATCCGTCAATCTCTTCACAGCAACTTTGGTGTTATCAGGAAGTACTCCTTTGTATACTTTCCCAAAGCCTCCTTGGCAGCACATTCTTTTCGCTGAAGTTATCTGTAGCCAATTGAAGCTCTCTCCATGCAAATCTTTTCAACTGCCCAAATGCAATTCTCCTGTCCACTTCACCTAAAAGATAAGATAAAGTTTGAAGATTTCAGCCTCTTTATTTCACAAATGTGCATATCAATTCATCATAGCATACCGGAAAAATCAAATACGAAAGAAAGAACAGACCTGCAACATCCACGAACCCGTCACGTTTATATCCTTTATGTCTATCCTTACAAAACAAAAACAACAAGATTCCAAAGAGAACAACTGTAACTCCAGCAACAACTCCAGCAATAATGCCAGTTTTTGGCTTGCTTGAATCACCTATTACCACAGGTCAAAATGTTTTCAACAGAACTAAAAATCTTTCATACTTCTGAATTGGTTGAATGAAAATAAAGAAAATATGGTCAGAGCAATCGCAAAGTAATGTAGTTACCTGAATGTGCGACCTCGGATACACAAGGGTGAAATTGAACACCGCCACAATTCAAGTTGTTTGCCGTGAAACTATAGTCGATAAAACCATATCAGATTACTGCTAAAAGAAATGAAAAATTCAGATGTAACATAAAAGTAGTCGAATGTACTTGTATTTTGGGATCTCAAATAGACTTTGAGGAAATCTGGCCACTGAGATTATTTGAATCAAGCAGACTGTAAAATGTAGTTTCAAACAATGTGACTAAGACAAGAACGTCTAAGAAGATGGGAGGCATATACACACAGGGAACAGTAACATACAGATTTATCAGGTTTAGAAGACCCGTGAGTGCCTCCGGATAGTCCCATTAAGTTTGTTTCTACTCAAGGTCCTGATTGGCCAATGCATGGTGAATAAAGACATAAGTGTACTTTTTTTTATAAACATGTGCAAGATTTAACAGCATTGGGAAGGCAAAACTACTTACAAGAACTGAAGTTTCTTGAGATTACCAAGAGTGGATGGTATAAGACCACTAAGCTGATTGTCCTCCAAATCCAAACTGGTCAAGCTAGTCAGATTTCCAAAGTCTTCTGGAATTACACCCCTAATTCCATTTCCCTTTAAAAGTACTATATACAGAAAGAATCACAACAAAATGCTCAAAACAAAATATGTTCTACGATCTCAGACAAAAAAAAGTGGTTAAATCTAAGGTACTTACGGAGTCTTGAGAGTTCCTAGAATTCCTGTTCTTGAAGATAAGGTTCCTAAAGAAGTTCATATCTGACAAGGTACGGCAATCACAAATGCCATCAATATATATATATATCTTCTCCCACATTCGCTTGGAAAAAAACATTTTACTAATTAAGAGTGATCATTAAACTTACAGAGAAGTAACAAAGTTGTAGTCATCACAAATAACTTGAGCCCAAGTGCAAGGATTAACTTGATCTTGGTTCCAGTCACTTAGCTGATTGGGCAATGCACGTAACGATTTCCTCAACGCAAATAGTGCATCCCCTGAAATGGAAAAGCAAAGAAGTTAGGGGAAGATGTTAATCTCTACCTAAACAAGCTCAGATATTACCAAAAATCAAACTAAGCAATGAGAGAAAGGAGCTGTTGATATGTAAGAAAAGGCATGACCTTGAGCATCTGGTGACACAAATGACCATAAACAGGCAAAAACCCAACACAGTCATAGCCATATAATCCATCTTCTGCAAGCTGAACATCTCATCTTATCTCATTAATTGAGCTTGTTCCATCTACAAGACACATTTAATAACATTAGAACAAAAAAATTTCTTACTTTTAGTGGATCTGACACTGACACATAACAGAGAAGAATTGATGGAGAAATATTTAGTCAACTATGAATCAAAAACTTTCTCAAAAATTCAACCAAATCAGCTGAAAATTAAGAGTTTCCGATAAATTCCACAATTGAAAGGAAGAGATTTTGCATAGAAAAAGAAACAAGTGGAAGCTAGAACACAAACCTGCTCAATTTCCCAGAAAGTTAAATGACCAATTTTGTCAAACTTGATAAAAAAAATACAAAAATCTCAAAACAGAGATTTAGGCAACAGAAACAAAAGGAAAAGAACAATGCTCGAAAGATTAACTCCTGGGAATACAACCAAAGGTGGAAGAGAAAGTGAAAAGCTTGTCTCTTTGATTTTATTCTTGCATAACTATGTGTTTGGTAAATCGCAAGTATCAGTCCCTGTTGAGCTAGAGGCCAGAGTCGTGAAGAAAAATCCCATGTTGGTCCACGAACTGATTTTGCTTTTTCTGCGTGCCACTTGTAATTAAAATAATAAGAGTAATTAATCAACTTTGATGATGATGTTTTTTTAAATTTGGTTCATTTTTGCTTTGTTTATGACTTAATGAGCTACACTTTTGAATATACATGAATTATGTATGTCTGTATGTGTAACTTTAGTGTGGCAACATTCTTCTTTAATTTTCCGCTTGAGATTTGATCCGAGGTGAATCCTGAATATGTTGATTTATGAGGTATATACTCTATCGCAGGCATGTTTGAAGCGCTCTGTCTAATTTCAAATGTTTTGTTGTCTCTCCGTTGAATCAACTTTATCGAATGTTGTTTTGCCAGTCAGATTTTAATCAGCCGTTTTTCTTGTAGTAATCGATGTAGCTGTCAGTTTTCAGTTATAATAGTGAAAATGAACTAGGCATGAGAAACCACCCTCCCTAGTAAATGCCACAAAAACATCAACTTAAGCCTGAAATCAGCATTCCATTACATAGCTGATCTTTTTCAACAAGAAGCAGTTAAGCAGAGGTGACTAAATAGCTTTCACCTGGCGTATATCCATAACTTTTGGGGCCATAGATTTCATTCTGTATAAAAGTCCTGAAAAAAAGAGCATCAGCCGCATTCAGCACTTCTCCATGGCGAGTTCTCTAGGTCATGAATTGGATGATACAAAAATTAAGTTACCAGAAAAGCTTTGTCTGTTTTTACTAATCTGTCAAGATGACACATTCATCATTGGTAAAAAAAACTCCATGACAAGACAACTCAGGGTAAACAGTAATGATTTCAAACATCGACAAAAAGAGAATATCAAACCTTAAATAAAAAAGTTTATGAAACCATGACTAAGCATATAGAAATGCCATCTCCCCATAGAAATTGATCGATCTCGAAAAAGAATTGAAAGACTCTAGCAGATCTTCCAAACCATACACCTTCCTCCGCTCCACTTCATCTAAGAAAACAACATTGATGGAGTTGAGGAACATGGGTTAATACGCACATGTTTTTCTTTGTTACGTTCAGATGGTTCTTTAAGCCTTTTCACGTCCATCAAATCGTGGATGTCAATTTTTTACATAAACATATGTGTTTGTCCGTTATCAAATTGGAGCAGAAATTTTATTCATATACAGTTTTTTTTATGTTCTAAACTTGATGTGTTTTAGTTGTGCTATTTTTTTATATTTTTTACATATCTACTATTAAACACAACAGACGACGATACCGCCGACCAAACCGAAGGAATCTAGACGGATGCACAAATACAACCTCTGAATTCCTAACTCTTAAATCTAATGAATTAATAATCATCTATTTCTATCTGAATAGACTCGACACATGTCATAACATAAGAAATTACGTATTAAAAACATAACGCATATGAACTTTATCCAACTATTTAATAATAACGTCATAACTCAATCAAGCAAGAACCCACCAGAAAAAAAAAAAAAAAAAAAAAACGTCGATCGAGACTTGAGACTTATGGAGAGAAAACATCACTTCGTGTTAGTTCACAACGCTTTTCATGGAGCAGTGCCGGCCTAGAGGACAGGCGAGAGAAGCGGTCGCTTAGGGCCACCTTCCTCATAAACCAATTTGGTTTAAGTGGCAACATGCCTTGTTTCTCTATAAATTGGAAATATTTAAGTTTTTTCTGTTTTATTTATTTATCAACACGTTTCTCATTTTATTTTATACTTTTCATTTCCTTTTTTCTTAAAACAACCTAAATCAATATGCATAGTTGGAAAAATAATTATTTCATACAGAAGGAACCTTTTTAATTATAATGAGTTACTTATATTAAAGCTTATTCATATATGTTTAACCATGTCTAATAAATTGACGAAAAAAACATGTCTAATAAATAAATCTAAGAATTAGTAAAAATCTAAAATATCACAGATTTTCTTTAAATAAGAAAATGTGTAAATAATCTGTTTTCATATTTTATTAACGTTTATTGCTTATAACAATGTTATTTATGTTTAGCTATTAAAATGCTATTTTTTAAAGAAAAAACATATCTAAAATAAAAAGTTTATTCCCTTAGGGCCACACAATTCATTGGACCGGCCCTGTCATGGAGCCTGGATCTGGTACAAGTTCAAGCCCCTCCTTGAGTCCGCCGGCCACCGTGTCACTGCCGTCGAACTCGCCGCCTCAGGGATTGATCCACGGCCAATCCAGGCCGTTGGATCCTTCGACAAATACTCCCGACCGTTGATCGAAACTCTCGAACCTCTCCCAGAGAACGAACAGGTGATTCTGGTTGGATCCAGCTTCGGAGGCATCAAAATTTCTCTCGCCGCTGACAAATTTCCGGCGAAAATTAAGGTTCTTGTGTTCCTCAACGCCTTCTTGCCCGACACAACCCACGTGCCCTCTTACGTGCTAGATAAGGTTTACAATAATTTTACCACTTCTTAAAATTCGCTAAACTAAGTTTAAATTATGTAAATGAGTATTGTTTTAATTATTTGTTTTGTTGATTGAGAAAGTATATGGAAATACCTGGAGCTTTGGAAGATTGTGAATTTTCATCTCATGACACAAGAAATGGGACTATGAGTTTATTGAAGATGGGACCAAAATTCATGTTGACTCGTCTTTACCAAAAATGTCCTATCGAGGTACTATTATTACTACTAATCTTAAAGTTTGTAACGCCAAAACAACAAATATCTATATTCAATTCAAACTAGTTTTATGTTTTTGAAACCCCATATCTAGAGAGACTATTATGTGGTAAAAATTTGAAATGTCTTGGTTATATCGAAAAATACAAATTAATCTTAATCTTATGAGATGTCGTTGTGAAGGATTACGAGCTGCCTAAAACATTGCATAGACAAGACTCATTTCTCAATGAGGATTTATCGAAAGAAAGCAAAGTTTAGCGAAGAAGAGTATGGTTCGGTGCAACGAGTTTACATAATGGGTTGTGAAGACAAAGCAATTCCATGCGATTTCATTCGTTGGATGATTTATAATTTCAACGTCTCAAAAGTCTACGAAATCGACAGTGGGATCACATGCTGATGCTCTCCAAGCCCCAACAACTCTTTCAGTCTCTCTCTGCTATTGCCGCCGATTATAAGTAATACTTTAATAACTTAAGTCCGTTTAACTCACTGTTACTGTTATTTAGTTTTTAATAAAATAAAATCTTCTTCTTTTTACTACTTATTAATAAAATAGAACTTTTTTTGAATAGGTATTTTTGGTTTGTTTCATTTCAGTATTAACAGCAAAGACATACAACTGCACATAGTTATGTTAATTTATTACTATATTATTTTGAAGCTATAAAACAAAGAAAAACAAACTTTAAGTAATGTTAATAATTGTACGAAACGCTTTACACAGATATGGGTCTACAGAAGATTCACGAGAAGAGACTAATACAGTGACGTGTAGGACAGTGAAGCAGGTAAGACAAAATTGATTAATCAATTTTGACAGTGTATTGTTCCATTCAAATCAAATCTAATTCATTCTTTTCCAAAATTAAATTAAGGAGTGAAGTAATTGGTTGAATTACAGCTTAAGCTAAATGCTTGTCAGTAAGAGAAAAAAAAAGAAAGGAAAAAGCTGATGAATTAAATTGTGAAAATGCAAACGTTAAAAATCAAAGGAGATTAACTAATGAATTTGAAAATACAGCAAAAAGAGTTGAAAGAAATGGATGACGCAAGTAAATTAGTTACAGCTCTTTCGCCGTCTCTAAAATTTCAAAATAATCATAGAACTTTTGATTATTTACAAATTGAGCCGTACATTTACAAAGAATCCAAAGAACACCATTGCAAAATTAATTTCGAAACTTAAAAAATAACGGAAAGAGAGATCAAACCAAGATGATAGTTTTAAGGGTTATATAAGTGGCCATTGCAATGGCATTTCCAACCCATAGGTTTGTAATTAGAGTATTGATCAAGAACGGTGGTTAGAGACGAAGGAGGTCCGACGTATCTGCCTGAAAACCGATTAGCTCGGGTGAATCGGGAACGACTAGGGAGAGTAGGAACTTGAATGGCCATGCAAGGATGACAGTTATTGCATCTGTTATGGCAGCTTGGTGGTGTAGAACCTAATCTTGCTTTGTCGTCAATCAAAGCCACCTGAAAATATCAAAAGCAAATAACTTTACTTAAATGATTCAAATGAAAAAAACAGTTGGGAAAATGATTTGAATTTGGAAAATTGAGTAGAAAGATTGGTTAAATTACTTGAGGAGAGTTGGGAGGTTGGACAGGTTGAAGAAAGGATGATACTTGTGGAGTGAGGAAAACAAATAGAAGAAGAAGAAGAAGAAGAAGAAGAAGAAATGTAGATTTGTAAATAGCAAACATTTGATTTGAATTCAAGAATTACCATAGAGGAGGGAGGAACTTCATGTAGGTCTATTGAAATTTTAAGACTTGGAAAACCAAAAGAGAGAGAGAGAGATGGAGTAGATTCGAAGCTTTTGGATCAGAGAAGTGAAACGACTGAGAAGGAAACATCAAAGGGGAGAGAAAAATAAGGGGGAAGAAAAGGAGGGTAAAATGGTAATTTAATGGGAGAGTGAAAGGAACAAGACAGAGTGGGGGAGACAGAATAGGAGAATACATGGACTCAGAACGTAGCCTTCTTTCTATGTGTCACTTCAATCTTTCTACTCTTCTCTCTTTCTTTTTCTCTAATCAAATCTATTTTGCATTGTTCATTAGTTTTGAGACCAAACATGCATTGTTTTTGTATTTTTAATAAGACGACATATGTGAATTTCTCTTCACAACACAAATGATTACAATTTATTAATTTGAATCTTTTTTTAACAAAACGAAAGATTACTTTTCATATGTAATGTTGTATTAGAATTTGGATACAATGTAAAAGAATCTCTTCTAAATTCTATCTGCTTAAACAAATCAGATTTTAAATAGTTATATCGATTTGTTCATTGCCCATTTAATCGACCAGAATGCCTTAATCAATATACTTAATACCAAAGATCTTTGGACTAAAATGCTTCTTCTTTTATTGCTGATACTTAAATGCTTCATGGTTCCAAAGTTATGACTAATGCTAGCTTTCCCAATAATCTAAAATTTGACTGGAGTTTTCAACGGTTAAAGAGTTGAATAACATTTTCACCGGTAATTATTTATTTACTGACACATCAAATTGGGGTATCTTTTATCATCAGAAAATAGTAAGCAAATAGGAAACTGGGGTTTCTTTTATCATCACAACATAGTAAGCTAATAGGGAGACTGGGGTTTCTTTTATCATCAGAAATAGTAAGCTAATAGGGAAATTACTGAGTAGTATAGTAGTAAAAACCACAAGTTTGACTGAGCTTTGATTTTGAACAAAATGAAAAAGAGATAAGCCTTTCCAAGAGCAATAAATGAAGAAGAAGAAGAACACATTTTATCATTTTGACAGCATTCATTTAATATCGACAATCTTATGTTATAAATTGTGAACATCTGTGCCCTTAAATATTATATTATCCATGTCCCTTTCTGCTGTTTTCCAATAATTTCCGCAGTATCGTTTTCTCCTTCTTTAATACGTATACTTGTACATTTATTATTTTTATGTCACAATTTGTTTTCATTTTTGGAAAATTGGTTCTTCTTTAAGTAATGATATTTTTTGAATAAAAAGTAATCACCCAAATGATTACATTTTACAAATAAGAAAAGTTTCAATCGACTTAATAATTAAACATGAATAGATTTTGGAATGGTCCGTGGACCATTGATGATCATTAACTACTGTTCACACGAAATTTTAAAGTAGAATTTCGGTTACAATTTATTGCCATCGACTTTTGCATCGCGTTTGAAAATATAGTGTAAGAACTTTGGTGCATCGAATAATAATTCTACTATTATTTGAAATAAATGTATAAATTTAAACAAGTGAAAAATAAAAGAAAGAGATACACGAAGCCACTAACAGGGAATATAATATACGTAAACCCCGTGAAATTTGGAACATCCTTTTATTTATTTTTAAATCAATTTAAAATAAAATTGAAAAGAGTGAGAAAATAACAATACACGAAAGAAACGCCGTGAAACTTACGTTCCGTGACTATCTTTTTCCACGTTACCTGATTTGTCGCATTTCAATGTATTTTTCTAACGTCATTAAAAAAAAAAATGAAATCAGTAAATAAATAAGATCTGCAGCAAGAGAAGAGTTTCACAGTAAGACAACGTGATCGCGAAAGAAAAAAAAAACTGAAATTATTGTTGCATGGTCCAAAATCATAAGAGTCAAAGGCTTTTGTCTTCTTTGATAAGTAGGTCCCACTGTTCTACCTATTTTTCCTTTTAAACGGCTCAGATGTAATCAGAAAATATCCTACGGTTGAAGAATGTTTGGTCAAAAGCTTACGCCTATTCACGTCTTGGCGAAGGATACAAATGAAAACGCTACTCTTTCCCATTCCCATTCCCGTCTTAACAAACCGGTTTAACTCGGTACACAACGTTAACAAAATCCCGGTTTCATAACTGCCGCTGAGCAGCTCGGTATGCTTCTTCGTCGGAAATAATCGCCGGTATGTTCCATGTTCCCAGCGAATGCCCAGAAATTTTCCCACCTAAACATTTTCATTAAGTTAATAAGTCAACAGAAAAAAGAGAAGGAATTTGGACGATATTGTAGTTTTGTACCTTCTTTAGTAGCTTCTTCGCATCTTCTTTGGTAATTTGAAGACAAATGTGGATCCAGGGACTTCATTATCTCTTCATACTTCTCTTCAGCTTCCGATATTCGCTTCGCCTGTAAAAGAAAACAATGAGCGGTCAGACATTTTCAGAGAAACGTTGATTGATTATCGTATTAACGTTTCTGTACCAGTTCAGTGGGTGCATTCGATGAGCCGAATATTCCCACAAACATTCGTAATATGTTGAAATTGTTCTCGAGCACATCGTCCTACAAGAAAACCATGTCGATTAGTAATGATCGCGACGACAAAGGGACTTCTTTCAGGGTACCTAACCTCGTAATCGAACCTGCAAAAGTAAGGTTGAAACAAGTCAGATTTTGAAAGATTCAAACTTTGTGTTTGTTTGGTAGATGGAAAGGTTTTAAAAGAAGTGTACAGATCATCCGCTACTTCAACCAGGAACTCTGAAATTGATAAGAAGTCCATATGCAACTCATTCACCTTTTCCAGAGTGTCAAAGAAGCAGAGAAGCACATATCAAATACAATTCCAATCTATATGCATCTAATACTAGATGTGGAATTCTTGGATTGAACATGACTTCACATCAAGAAGAAAACAAGGCACATGAATGTTACTACCTCTTCTCCTCTCAACTTGTATAGTAGCAGATTCAACACCCGGTAATCAAAAGACTTCAAATGAATTGCTCTAATCACATCTTCGAGACAGATCTATAAAGATATAGATGAAACAGTGAGCAAATGTATAGCAAAAATAAACAATGAATTGTTTGAGAAGACAGAGAAATAAACCAGTTACCTTGTTTTTGTTTGAAAGAGCATGACAAAGCTTTCTTTCTAATGCCCAATACTCTTCGCCTGACCTAAACTCTTGCTGTATTCTAACTCATGAAATAGGTAATATCTATTAGTGTTATTGTTTGTTCCTTTGCTGATAAAGCAATAAAAAGGGAATTTATAGCAAGGAAGTAACCTTTGTGTCAAAAGGCCCTCACGTTCAAGCAGATCTCCAAGCGGCTTCAACGGATCGGTTTCAAACAAAACTCGTGATTCAGCATTCCATCCATGACTTGTAGACTGCATCTCAATCAATTAGATTGTACACTGATTTGGTGATTCCATACTCGTAAATATTACAAATGCCATCTTACAATGACTTTGGATCCACAAGCTGATTCATTGACTATCTTCTCATTAAGAGCGTCCATCTACAGAAACAAAAAGACCCACATTTCATTGTCATAATTGAAATGCACGTTAAACTCAACACATAAAATCTTATAGACATGAAGGAAAAAACAGCAGAAATACACAATGATGACCTGATATATGTAACTCTCTGTGAATGAAAGCACGGGTAAATATCTGAATATTGACTGAGGTTCGTTAATTTCCAATTGATGGAACATGAAATAAGACCTGGACTGCAACAAAATATGGACAGTTCACAGTTACTAACACAACGAATTCAGAAATCATGAGAGAGAACACTTGCATAACTCAGAAGACAAATTTATTCATCCTTAATCTTCCTATTCCATGTGTCCAAACAACCCAATCCTGTTATCTATAATTAACTAACTCAACCATTCAAGACAGAAAACAGAGGAAAGACTTACGAAATCCTCAAGTGTAGAGTTTGCTTTTTTCATTGCATCAAGCCCGACCATTGCCACAACTTGTTGGTGTTTCTGTAATGTGTAAGGATCAACATTGTCCATGAGACTCTTCTTCAGATCACTCTTTTGAGACTCTGCTGCATAAAAAATTGAAAGATCAACCACAGTTATACATTAAGAATACTCAGAATTTCAGACAGCAAAGCGAACAACATCATTTAGCTAAAATTAGTTTTAAAGTCACTCGGCTAAAATGAAATATATTTAGCTACAAACTACAAAGTGGTCGATTCGATGCATAGACTAGAACCTGAGTTTGTGTTTACTGGTTTAGTTTCATCGTCTTGCTGAAGTGACCTTGATAATTTCTCCAGGAAAGGTCCTGAGATCTATGTAGTGGAACAAAACACAATTGAAAGAGGGATAATAAAGAAAATTAGTTTAAAAAAAAATCAAGGCTTTACTTGCTTTCGGTATGAACTGAGAGACTAGGCCAAGTTTTGAATCTAAACCGAGTTCGCCGCATGGTTGTACCTTGAAAGAAGAATGAATTTAGATTTTTTTTTTCCCCGGGAAATTTTCAGAGTGTCAAGGTGAGAAATTCGAAAAAAAAACTAAAACTTTATCATTACCAGGAAAAGGACGAGACTGGAAAGGAAGCGAGACGAAGCTGAATCGGAAGGTGAAGAAGAAAGTAAACCGTGACAAGTAATGGCTGATACAACACTCTGAAACTTCTCCAATCGCTTTAGCTCTTCCATCACAAATCAAACTCTTACAGATTTTGTTTCAGTTTCGCTCACCTAATTAGATATCGTAATTTTAATTGAGAAATAAAATAACATCAAGAAATTTGGATTTTTCCTTTTTTTTTTTATTCCTAGTTGGTGTGGGACTCAGATGACTTTGTATTATAAATCATGAGCAAAGCATAACGTCTCGCCTCTTCTATTCAGCATTCAGAGACAGAGACAGTATGGAAGAACTATTACCACACCATGTGATAGAGCATCATATTCTGCAGAGGCTTGACGTGAAAACTCTCCTCAGGTTCAAATCTGTATCCAAGCAATGGAAAACTACAATCCAATCTCTCTTTTTTTCCAGAAAAGACAGCTGATACACCATTGTAGCCAATTAAGAAGAGATCCGGATGTGATCTCGGCTCTGATACAAATTTAAGAGTTAATATTCAATCAAACACAAACTTGCTTTGTAATAAGAATCACTTTCTTATTATATATGTTTATAAATTCTCTCAAAACTAAACATTCAAAGCTCTTTCTCTTAGAACTCTTGTTCTCCCGTAGAACTCTTAGAATTCTTCTTAACTCTCATAGAGCTCTTGAACTCCTATCAAACTTCTCATCTCCCTGAACTTGATCATTGCTAGGGATTTAAGAAACTTCTTCACAAGTTTCGGTTCCTCCATGTTGACCTTCTCGTCGCGATAAGGTTTCTTGACCTACAGCCAAGTTTGATCACGCCTCCAACTCGAGTTGCGATCGATCCCTTCTCGTCTATGGTTGATCCTGCCTCGATCGTCTCCCATATCTTGTGAACACCCAAGTTTACTTTCATTCTCATCTCCCACACCGTGTAGTTTGATGAGTTGAGCATTAGACATTGAATTGATGAAAGTCCAAGCTTCTTTAACCTTGTCGTCATTGACCTCGTCGTCGGGGTGCTAGCATCTCCCATGGCTCGGATATGCTTCTAGTGTTTGATTGATTGATAACCAATAGTTCTGATACCATGATAAATTTGATCTCGGCTCTGATACAAATTTAAGAGTTAATATTCAATCAAACACAAACTTGCTTTGTAATAAGAACTCTCTTCTTATTAATGTTTAGAAAAGTTTCACCAAAAACTAAACAACTCTTGTGATTCTCAATATATCAAAGCTCTCAAAGCTTGTGATATTTATAGGGAGAAAACTCAACTTTTTAATCCCTATGACATTAGGTTTTGCTAACACCAAATCCTAATAAAATCTATTCTTATCTTATCCTAACTCGATAAGGGTAAGTTTAATATTTAATTTAATTGATCTCAATCCTAACACGATTAGTATCTTGACTTCCAAGTTATTTGATTAACCAACACTTTTGGTGTCCGTATATGATCGTTCTGTTCTTCAACCAGGTCCAGAACTTGAAGCTCTGAGAACTTTGATGGTGGGGTCAGGGTCAGCATCATCAGTCTCTGTTTACATCCCTACTCCTTGGGAGTTATATGACGTTTGCAATACTAGTTGTGATGGTCTGATATGTCTCTACGATTTCTATGCTCTGCCCAGTATTGTCGTCAATCCCACCACTCGATGGCAACGAACTTTCCCTCAATATAACTATCAACTAGTCCCAGCCGAAAAGGCTGAGAGAGACGAGTGCTTTGAAGTCCTATACCCTTCTCCTGGATTTGGTAAAGACAAAATCTGTGGCACATACAAGCCGATTTGGTTATATAATTCCGCCGAATTAGGCCTTAACAACAAGACTACTACTTGTGAAGCTTTTGATTTTGCCACCAACGCTTGGAGGTATGTTGTCCATGCGCCCCTTATCTGATTCTTCACATGCAAGATCCTGTGTATTTTGATGGCTCACTTCATTGGTTCACTGCCTCCTCGCCCGAAGCTGAAACCATGGTTCCAAGTCATCTCCAAAGCTCCCTTTCTACACGTCTTTGATGAACTGAAGATCATCATGTGTAACCTGGATGATAGTTTGTGTGCATCCGAGGACAAGTGGCCCAACCAAGTGATATGGTCGTTTGATTCATACCACAAGACGTGGAATCAAATACATTCGATCGATCTCAATATCACTTCTTCTTGGTTTGGGATTCTCAGATTCGCATTCACACCACTAACAGTTTCGGAGAAGGACAAGTTATTGTTTTATGATCATGAACATGGGGATGCATTGGTAACACATGATCCCAATACCAAATCTTAAGATTTGCCCTACACATCTAAACTCTATGCACAAGGTGTTTGTTATTTCCCGAGTTTAATCTCTATTTTGTAATGACACTCTAGTTTATAATTATTTGGTCAATTGGCTCTACTAAATCTTTTATATTTGGATTGCATGCTAAAAGCTTGTTAAGTAATATTCATCATCTTATATAGTGTTGTTTCTCATTGACCCTTTTCTCCATTTAGGTACCAACAAACCAAATACCCGACTAATTCCATGATCATAAACATGCTGATGTGATCGAGAGCGAATTAAACATATTATGAATATCACAAGAAGTCCGGATATCCGCTACAGGTCAACCCTACTGTACACAAAAGGTTTTGATTCTTGGGTGGTGCCTGTGCATGTGTCATGGAGGATTCACTTCATTTAGCCAGCTTTTGATTAAAGAAAGCAGCAATAAGATAGATATAAACTGATAAGTAATATCGAGCAGAACATAAAATCGTATCTAAAAAAACATAGATATTAACCTTGTCACATTATTCGACTAAACTACTCAAGTTATAAGATTGTTATTATAACTTTTTGTCAACAAATAATATTATTTTTTAAGTATGTCAAAATATAATCGACTTTGTTAGTTAATCCGTTGAAAAGATACTAGTTAAAAGTTAATTTTGAAATTTTGGTTATCTTATTGGCTGTGTTTGGTCGAAATTTTATTATTTTTGGATTATTTTCTTTTTTCTGTTACCTCTCCTAATTGACTTAGTACAATTTCTCAGATTTGAGATAAGTTTAACGAAGATTGATGACGTTATTATCAACAAAAGGAAATATAAACTAGAACAAAATATAGCAAAGTTAACACAAAGCAGAAACTTTGATATAATAAAAGACTTGAAAAGTTAACACAGAGCAGAAACCAAAATACAGCGACGTTCAAAATAGTGTTTTCATGTCTTTGGAGCAACTTAAATACGACCAGAAACAAACTAGGGAGAAAGAAAAATCTGAATCCTGGGAAAGGAGTTTAAGCAGCGACGGGCTTAGCAGCAGCAGAAGAGAGCCTAGACCTCTTCTTGGCCAAACTTTCACTGCGGCGATCACGCTGCTCCTTGAGCCTGGAGGCAAGAAGCTTCTGGTACTCAGCTGCATCAGAGTTGGCCTTGGCGATTCTCTTCTTCTTGTCAGCAATTCTAGCTCTCTTCCTCTGGAGAGTCAAAGGAGTCACAAGCCTCTGGATCTTAGGAGCCTTGCTAACCTTCTTGCCTGCACAAGGAAGAAAAAGATTAGTGAATCTAAATCAAATTACCAGTTTGTGACTGTGAATCTGTTATTTCTTACCCTTCTTGTTTGTGAAGGTACGTCGGTAAGTGTTAACGTACTTCCTCACATCATCCTCCTTTCCAAGGTTAAACAGCTTACGGATCTTTGACGCCCTCTTGGGACCTCTCATCCTTGGCTTCTCAGTGTCGGTAAGCCCAGGAAGATCACTTTCACCCTTCTTCACAATGACCAAGTTAAGGACAGAGAGGTCAGGGCTAACAATGCAACCACGAACAGACTTTCTTCTCCTCTCTCCAGTCCTCCTTCCATGTCCTCTGAAGCAAGGAGTACCTAATAACACAAACCAGATTACATAAATCCAGACACAAAAGAATAATGACAACAGAGAAACTGTGCAAGTTGATAGAATAAAGTACCTCGGTGAAGCAAAAGACGGACACGACCAGGAGTCAGAACTCCCTGTTTCATTGGGAAACCTTGTTTGTCGCAACCTCCCATGATTTTGAAGACGTATCCCTTGAATTCCTGCAAATAGCTCAAAAAACATACACACTTCCATTACCAATTCTATCAACACAAAAGACAAACTAAACGTGTAGAAGAAATCACACCTCGCCTAGCGCATCTCCGCTAACTTCCTGAGAGAGCCTCTTGTCGAAAAAAGCACGGCTGCATCAAACAACAAAAATGAAACTCAATAACTTTAACAAATCGACTAGAATTAGCAATGTTGACTTTGTAGCTTCGGCAATGGATAGTGAACATATAAGACCATAGCAGTATACATCAGAAACTTCATATTGCAGCGAACTTGGGTTGCATCTAGTATAAACTATCATACGATTCCAGATTCGAATGCAAAGAATTTTACGAACGTCTAAGCAGATATTGCACGTTGTACACTTAATTAGCTAAACGTATAGAAAAGAAGAGCAAATCCCAAATCTATCACGAATCAAAGATCTTACAGCTTTTGGTCGTCATCGATCTCGAGCTTCTTCTGGCAACCAGTAGTCGGATTTGCGATGTTGAACTGCGACATAAACAAAGTCGAATGAGCAAACGAAATGACACAGAGATAGTAATACCAGCAGTGAATCCAAGAGAATATTTGAGAAGAAAAATATGAGCAACCTTCATCGTCTCCGATGGATACTGTCAGCTACAGCAGCCTGCGATAGAAGAACGAAGCTATATAAAGCTCTCGGCGCGGCTAATCTAGGGTTTTACCAGAATGATGAAAGGGGCATCTTATAGGAGAACCTATTAGCAGATAGGTGTAATTAACTTGGGCCCATTTTTAATGGGCTTTATTATGATGGGCCTTTAGGCACAAGTTTTAGTCTTATTTTCTCTTATGGGACTAAGTAAGTTGTGTCTTTCGTATTGTCTGAGCAAATTTCTGCATTCACGTTCTTAGTGCTAGTAATGACAAATCCAACTCCGCAGCGAAGTGAGCCAAAAAGGATAAGTACAGAAACAAAACAAAAATCAGACTTTATTTCAATAGTTGTGTTCTGTAGAATTTCTTCCACTCTACAGAACAATAATCACCTGGAGAATTGATAATGTCCCACTTAGTTCTCCATGGAGAATTTTTGGGTCATGACTCTGTGTAGATTCTAACCCCTTTCTAGGTTTTAGTATCCTATTTCTTCTCGCTTTCATCAGAAGTTAAAACTTCTAATTGTGTCCAAAACCCGATTTCCCCTGTTCTTGCTCTGTTTTGTACAAGTTGCGTCTGAAAGTAAAGTCCCCTGTTCTTGCTATGTTTCTGTCTGTAGCCTCTGAACTCCTACAATGGTGTTTAATCACAGAAAGATGCTCGTTTCATATCCGTTTAAAATTTTCAACTTCACCTTCGTCATCACTTTTTCCCGGAAATTCCCTCCGCCACAGCCACCGCCACAGAGGGAACTCTCTCTCGTAGTCCCCATCTCGATCTGCGTAATCGGCTCCGTCTTACTCCTCCTATTTCTCATCGTCTTTCTCTTCATCTATTTCACGCAACCACGGCGTAGCTCAGCCGCCAGAGTAGCTCCCGGTGACACAATCCGATGGGTGAACGAGGACGAAACGGAGGAAAGAGATTACTCCGACTTCCATCACGTTTGGCGAATCACAACCGTCGGTCTCAACCGTCCCACGATCGATTCGATCACAGTCGTCGGATTCAAAAAGGGAGAAGGGATAATCGAAGGCACAGAATGCTCCGTCTGCTTAAGCGAGTTTGAAGAAGACGAATCGCTGAGATTGTTACGAAAGTGTAACCACGCCTTTCACATCTATTGCATCGACACTTGGTTGCTCTCTCACAAGAACTGTCGTGCCCCAGTTCTTCTCACTCAGCCTCCTCATCAAAAATCAGAAACGAATCATCTACAAAATTCTGGATCAAGGAATGACCTCAGTAGAGGACAAGAGAGTTCGTGATCCAGAGATCCTAATCTTCTTCCCAAGACACAAAGCGATTTGGCAAATCATTGTGGCTCGGGAAATATAGACACTGAGACGATCGTTTTCAATTGGAGGAAGTTCGTCGGTCAAGAAGCGATGGTGATGATATTGCAACTAGAAGTAGAAGACACATCTATACCAGTTTCAATGCTAACTTCTTCTCATCGTCAAGAAGATCAAGGAACCAAGATTCCAAACCGAATGCCATCTGAATCTGGTTATACCTCTTAAATATTGACGGTGTTATAGCTAATGTAATGTCTAGTGTGTTATACCGTGTCTGATGTTTCAAGATTATGTAAGTTTCAGAGATTTGGGCAAATAGGTTTATATTAAACAAGAGAACACCTTCAGAACAAAGACTAAAACGATTACACCGAAATTTAAAAACGAGCCAAAAGTTCTACACTTGACAAGAACCCATTAACTGCAAATCAAAATCCTAGAAATAGAGTGCCCGATTAACGATCTAAACAAAGCTAACTAGCATAATTACAGTCTTCAAGCTCTTTCACCTCTGATTCTCCTAGCGAGTTGGATATCCTTAGGCATAATCGTGACCCTCTTGGCGTGAATAGCGCACAGATTGGTATCTTCGAACAAACCAACAAGGTAAGCCTCAGCCGCCTCTTGTAAAGCAGCGACGGCGCTACTCTGGAACCTCAGATCCGTCTTGAAATCCTGAGCAATCTCACGAACCAGACGCTGGAATGGAAGCTTACGGATCAGAAGCTCC
Source organism: Cardamine chenopodiifolia (assembly GCA_963922655.1). Classification (NCBI taxonomy): domain Eukaryota; kingdom Viridiplantae; phylum Streptophyta; class Magnoliopsida; order Brassicales; family Brassicaceae; genus Cardamine; species Cardamine chenopodiifolia. The sequence continues at coordinate 14,836,487 of OZ000464.1, read as the reverse complement.
GTGCTTTTCTGGTATTTCCTGATCTCTCTTAAAGCCACAGTTCCGGACGGAATCTATGCGGCTTCTTGACTCCTCCGGTGGCCGGAGCCGATTTCCTCGCCGCCTTTGTTGCAAGCTGCTTCCTTGGTGCTTTGCCTCCGGTGGATTTCCTAGCGGTTTGCTTGGTACGAGCCATTTCAAAATCAAACAATATAACCGAACGAATTCACTTCTTTTCGAGGATGCGAATGTGAATTTTGATAGTGAAGATTGAAAGAGTGAGGTGGGTTGGTTTTATGGGAAGAGAAATTTGGCGGTGAGGTGAAAAAAACCATGGAGGGAACGTTATTTTCTTGTCCGTTCGATTAAAAACCACAATCGACGGCTGATACTTACAGAATATAAATCCGTGTGATCCCTTATCAACCAATTAAAACAGGGTTTTCCGGAATTATTTAGTATCAACCAAATAAAATCATCCTTCTTAGTCCACGTCGGCTTTTGCGCTACTTCCCACTTTTTAAAACTTTTTTTTTTTTGGGTCGCGCTACCAACTTTTTAAGTTTAAGCGCCAATCGAAAATTTTGGCCAAGAACTGTCTCAAAATTTTCAATTATTTCAATCGTAGAAAAACAGAATGAAATTGTATTTCAACTAGATAAGAAAATTTTACTTAAAAAGTTACAAATTCGAGAAGATAAACTACTCATGAACAATATTCATGCATCAAATAGAACATACGGTCGCGTTTCTTATTCAGTAAATCTATGCATTAACTAAATAATTAAGAGGATATCTGATTGTGACGAACCATGAGCAGAACATTCTCCAATTTCTTAGTTCTTTGCAAACTTGATGAGATTACAATTCCTAAGTTGATTTAGAAGTTAAAATCAATATTAATTAACATCCATTTTAACTTTTCATCGAGCATCTGGAAAGTAATTCTTAGCAAAGACTGCACATTCCTCAATACGCGAATCTTTACTGTGCCAAACCAAAAGATAAAACAACAATAGATTCATAATCATTTGGGCATTTCATCGAACGCTTGGAAGACAACTCTAAATAAAAGACTACAGACAGTCAGAAACGAAAAGGGACAGATTTACATATCCAATGAAAACAAAAAACGACAATCGATAACTAGACTATTGTTCTTCTTCTTCTTCTTCGTCGTCCCTTAAGCCCTCTCACCCCTGATCCTCCTTGCAAGCTGAATATCTTTAGGCATGATTGTAACCCTCTTTGCATGAATCGCACAAAGATTAGTATCCTCGAACAAACCAACTAAATACGCTTCAGCTGCTTCCTGAAGAGCCGCGACGGCACTGCTCTGGAATCTCAGATCCGTCTTGAAGTCCTGAGCAATCTCACGAACCAATCTCTGGAACGGAAGCTTACGGATCAGAAGCTCCGTACTCTTCTGATACTTCCTGATTTCTCTCAACGCCACAGTTCCTGGACGGAATCTGTGTGGCTTCTTCACTCCTCCGGTGGCCGGAGCAGATTTCCTCGCCGCTTTCGTCGCGAGTTGCTTCCTTGGAGCCTTTCCTCCGGTGGATTTTCTAGCTGTCTGCTTGGTACGAGCCATTTGCAAATTTCAAAGAGTGAGTTTGCTCTTTTGGGTTTTGATTTGCTGAGATTGTGTTCAATATGCTGATTGTGAGGTTGCGAGTTATTTTTATACTGAAGGGAAAGAGGAAATGTTTGCGTTTGATTCGTTGGATCTTTTAGATTTATCAACGGTTACGATTGTTTGTATCTTTGCGATCCGCGTCATATGTTAACTGACCAATGAAAAATGTCCAATTTATTTTTCAGGAATCCAGCTTCCTTTCTCTAGTTCTAATTCTCTCTTTTTCAGTTAAATAACACGTGGGTCCATTTTTGAATATCGTTTTTGAAAAAAATTCAAATATAACAAATTCCATAAAGTTTTTTTTGGCTAAAGTTAATCCATAAACTGGAATTCTATATTTTAAAACTGTTATCTTTTATTGCGTTTAAATTTCAGATATTTGGAAGTATAAAACGAAACGATACTTTCTTAACCATTTCTCTCAAGTTGATGGAAAATATGAAAAGGTTGTGGATAATTCATAGCGGTAGGTACAACCGAATCCAGTGTTGAAAAACTACTTTAGGGAGATTAATATGGTTTACTCTAGTCAGAGCTGTCAATAGGTTGTTACGTCCATAGACTAAATCCAGTCTAAATTATTATAGAAAGACCATGGTCACGACCAACTCTTAAATTGTTGAAATAGGCGGACGACCAATCTCGTATACGGTCGAAATGGGTAGAACCGTATGAATATTGGGCATGTCCATAGACTTTAAAATGTAGGGTTTTTACAATCCTTTCATAGAAGATTTCAATCCCTAATTTTACAATCCTTCTCTCGTTCATCTTTTTCCATGAAAAATTTCTGAAACTAATCTCATTCATCTTCTTTGGTAAATCCGCCACCAAAGTAATAATCTTCTTCTCCCTTGGTCTTCTTCTTCTTCTTCTTGCTTTGTTTTGAATCTTTGTTTCTGTTTTGCCGACGTATTTGACGAGCTTTGTTTTGTTTGTTTCTTATTTCAGGCTGAAGCAGCTCCTGCTGCGATTAAGACATCAAAGCCTTTGAAAAAAGGTTTGAACTTCGGTCTCTATCTCTCTGTTATAAAACTAGCTCGTTTGAAAATTCGCGTTGTTAATATATGTATTGCTTGTTCTGCTATGACTAATTGAAAAAGTTAATTAATTTTCTCAAACCCATCAACGTATATGATTTTTTTGAACACATTTGCGCAGCCTGAACCATAATAGATTCTTTTTGAATCTTATCTAACTTGTGTTGTTGATTTCGTTGAAAGCTTTATGTGTTGCTCCAAAAAAACTGTTAAAGTTTGAGTAGCAGATGTAGGTTTCAACAAAGTACATACAATCACACTTAAGAGGAGATATTTTTTCTTTTTGGGACAATGCAACTTTTTTCGTTTCATAAACAAGCGATCTTAAGTGTGGTTGGTTCTTCTTAACGCTGTCTTCTGAGTTTATAGTTATCTTTTTGAAGGTTAGTTTTAATCCAAAAATTATAATCGAAAAAAATAACCGTTCATATGGACGCATCCAGTTGTACCCTGGATAACCCAATTGACAGCTTTAACTCTAGTATTGTGCATGTGACAGACCTTTTTGTGGTCGTTTCTAATCCTCAAATCAAACATAGAATTTTGTCATTGCTAGACCCATTGATCTACTGATATTGATCTAATTCATTGTCGATAAATATGTTGTCGCAATCGCACAAATTAAATAACCTTTTGGTGTTATAGACATGAAATCTATGTCATCCAACATGCTCCAAGCTATTGTGACAATACTATTGTCAATGCTTTGTGTTGCTTCTTCTGCTTACAGGTTAGTTATTTTTTGTTTAAATTAATATTGCTTTTTAAAACCATTCTATATCAGCGAGCTTCATAAATGTAACTCAATTTCGGACTGGTCATATGGTCATGTCTGGATAACCCTTTTTGAATAATAAAATTAACTAGTGGTTACATTTTTTAAAGTAGTAGAGATACACATGAGTTGCAGCAAGTAGTGGTCAAAGATATTTTTTTACTAATAGAATACCATTGCAACGAACAAAGTTTCAACTTTCAAGACACATGAGTTGCAGAAAATTTTAAAAACTTATCGTTTCAAACATCCTATACCAAGTCATCCTATCCTTTTATATGGGAAATGTCTCATACTTATACAGTTATACTAAATCATATTTTGTATATTTAAAGGATAATTTTACTAATTGCTTAAAGTAGACACCTCTAGTGTCTACATTATGCATTTGACGAATAATTACACAAATTACGTAAACTAAAGCATTTCGTTCTGAAGCAAATCCGTGAGTTTATAATTCCTGATCTTAAACATATATGTGTATGTTTTATATATACTGCCTTGTATAAGCGATCAGTGACAATTTGTTTAAACGAAAGACTAATGAAATCATTATTATTAATCTATCATTGGATTTACATAAGCAGATTCCACCTCTACACAGACCATATGATTATGAATCCCTTCAATGGTATATTACACGTGTCAGCATTCCATTAGTTCCCACCAAGATAATAATTACTTTCCCCGATCCGACACACGAAAGGATAATAAAAGAATTTAACGATCAATGCGAAATACGGAAATAAATCAAATTCCCACATAACAGTGATAACACCAAGTATTTAAAATAACAGGAGAAAAATAAAAAATGAAAACGTGAATTTTGGAGAAAAAAAAAATCTCAAGCCAAAACGGCGGCGTACATAATAGCGGCGAAGGCGGTTCCGGCGACAAAAGCCTTGTTGGAGAAAGCGGTACTTGGTGCAGGCGCACCATCTGAAGTTCCGGGAGCACTGCTTGGGGTCAGGGAAGGACCTTCCGGCGCTTGTGGAGAAGCGGCGGGAACATCAGCCGGAGAAGGAGCTTCTGAAGGTGGAGTAGATCCTGAGGATGGGGTTGTGGCCGGTGGTGGACTGGTGGTTGGGGCTGGGGTTTCCGCGGGTGGTGGAGTGACTATCGGAGGAGGAGTGGCCACCAGGGGAGGAGTTGCAACCGGAGGGGTTGAGACGGGAGGAGAAGTGGCGGCTGGTGGCGGGGGAGTGGCGGTAGGAGTAGGGGCAGGGGCTTGAGCGAGTGCTGACGTGGCGAAGAGAGCCATTATCAAGAAAACTTGGACAATCTTGGAACCCATATCTCTCTCTTTTCTCTAGAAAATGCTTCTTCTTCTTTTGGTTTTAGAGTGCAAGAGATTGTAAGACTAGAGAGTTGTGACGGTGAGTAAAATGGATGAGATGTATAAAAAGGAGGAAGAATTAAGAATTATTTTTATTAACTAAACAAGATTCCCAAAATCTTTTAATATAGTATTAAAGAAAAATTTGCAGACTAACATGCAAACGCATAATTGGAACATGGGGGTTGTCTATCTATAAGCACTAATATATTAAAAATATATTTTCATTTTTAACTGAATCTAATTTAATTATCCGTAATTATCTTTAATTATATATCCATGATGATTAATGAACATATACTATAAGGTAAATCGATTTACATATGGAAGATAAATACCGAAATATTAGGTGGATGAAGTATTAACATCTTCTATTATATTGCTTTCCCTTAATATACAATCCACAATCATGAATTAACGTTAAATGAAAAGAAGTTAATTGTGATTAGGTGAATAAGCTCTTGACTTAGCTAGCTGTGATTGGATGATGAACATAATTGGAGAGAGAATCCAATACTTGTAATGATAAATACCATAAATATCATTATGTTAGGTAAACTAAGTCTATGACATGGCAAATGTGGGGGAGACAGCTAACATGTTGAGTTCAAGAATCAAGAGTTGCAACTTCGCATGTCTTTCTGTCTACTTGATCCACCCGTTATTTTAATTCTTTATTTTATTTTACATACTGTAATGAACCTTTTATTTTCTTTAATAATGGTATATATTTTGGCAAAATTAATATTGGTAGCATAGTAAAGAAATGTGAAAACTGTAATTATCATTAAACCCATGTATCTGACCTGCTATATCATTGGATTATTTTTGTGAATATTATTGGTGTTGTTACCGTTAGAGATTGCTAATATACCCGTTGGAAATAGCTGTCAGTGATTTTAAATATTTGGATAAATAGAAAAAAAAATGTATAAAATAAGACGTCTGATAGCCTGTAAAGGCTATTTCGACAGTGATTCAGAAGGTAAGGTGTCGTTTTAGGATCGAATGACTATTAGTGAATCATAGTTGGCAATTTAGTGCCACTTGATTTGATATAACATCTAATCTTTCCCAAACAATAGTATAACTATAACCGTATAAAATCGGATCAGCTAAACTGTTATTAATTATACCAAAAAGGTCCTTGGTTATTGATTCAATTGTAGCATGAAAAATCAAATAAGCAACGACTTTTAATTGATTAATGAACTAGGTTGCCGATTAATCACTGGGTATGTACAATATATTGGTTACGATTTCATTTATCCAAAAAAATATATATATTCAATATACGACGACCAAAACATCATAATATCAGGTTAATATTGGTTTCGAAATTCGACTAAACCAATGTGTAATCTATGATATTTCATTGGTTAGCCACCGATCCCATTTGATCTTGATATTTTTTGTTTCTTATCATTTTTGGTAATAACATTTTAGCTTTTCCGATTTTATAACACCGACCACGAAAGTGGTTTCCCACCAACTGGTTTGAAGAGTGAAAAAGAGTTTTAGTACCTTTTGGGTACAATCCCTACCTTTAAAAAAAAACCTATGCTTTGTTATAATTTAGTGTCATCATTATATATTTAATTAAGTTTGTGAAGTTATCTATAATTCACGAATTTTTGCAATATTTCGATATAATAAAACTATAGCAATTATTTGACCAAAAATGAAAAGAAAAATTGACCAAGATTTATAGTAAAGTAGTTTGTAATAATATAGTTGATGTACTTTTTTCTTTTTGGGGTCAACTATAGTTGATGTGTTATCAAATGAATTCGAACCAATAGTATACATGTTAAAAAAAAAAAACTTATAGCAAGCCCATTACGGAGGAATAGTGAACCTATAATACAAATGGATTTGTAACCGTGCTGCTCCGTTATATCGTGAATAGGTATCGACTAATCAAAGCAAGATCGAAATCGGAAGAAGAAAATATGTATATAAGTGGGCTCATGGGCTCAAAACGTAAGCCTATTACGACGATACGAGCCACTTTTTGGAAGGTCTGTTGTTTTAAAAAGTCAACTCTCGCTCAACCGAGTCGGTTTTTTCCCCGCTATAATATTTGGCGGGAACCAAATAGAAACCAAATATTAGCCTCAGTAACGTAAATATCTTATAACCATCTTATAATCCAACGAAGAAAAAACTTATCTTGACATTTTTTTCCCAAACTTCACAATCTATTTATCTTTAAAATATATTTTTTTCTTAGATTTTTTAACGAAAAATATTTCATTAAAGTCATTTTGAAAAGGGAGAAAAGAGGAAAAAAGAAAAAGAAAATTAAGAAAGAGAAGGAGAATAACGAGTCTTTAATGGTAAGACTACACTATTGGGTGTTTGTGAACGTGAAGTTGACCCATTTCTCTCTATCATTTCATCAATCTTCTTCACTCTCTCCTGCACAAACACAAACACACACATACAAAACAAAATTTAAACAAGAAATAAAAAACAGACAAACGAAAATGTAAACTCCGAGCCTATTTATTGGTCCCCATGAGGACCCAAATCACCTAGTTTTATCGTAGTTGAAACCCATCAGATTTGGAGTGAGAAAAAAAAAGAAAAGGAAAGGAACATTACCAACATGTGAATGTGTCACGAGACTATAATTAAATTGGTCTTTTTGGTCTATACTCAAAACTAGTTTTGGGATTCAAAAGGGATTCAAAAGGGTTCATAAATACACACTGTGCATTAATGTACCATATATATGTTTCATGATCTTCACAATCTGTGACATTGAATCTGCAGTTGGGTATATAAAAGAGACTTTTGTTACCTTTTGAACGTGTGAGAAGAAAGAAGAGAAGGACAATTTGTCAAACTGTATTGTGTGAAATTGTCCAGACACAGAAAGAGCAACTGCAGCAGCAATCTCTGAAGCTCTAAACTCCAAGAAGTCAATACCTGCCCACACATCACAACCACCATCAATCATTTTCAACTCAAACTCACAAAAAGAAAGAAATGAAAACCCATTTCCCATATAAACCATAACGCAAAAGCAAAGTTGATGTTTAAAGAACCAAATTCCAATGCAAAAAGAAGAGATCCTTCACCTTTGGTTGTGTTGGCTATAACTTGCAGTGATCTGGAGATCAATCTTCTGGGTGGTTCTTGATCATAGCCATTGATCTTACTCAAGAAGTATCTTATGTAAGAACACGGTGTCACGGCTCTTAACCTCCATCTCAATACGTTCAACACTAAAAGTTCCATTCTTTGGACTGATTTAGGCTGAAACACGAACCGGGGATCTCCAACCTATTGATGTTATCATTACTAGAATGTTTGACTTTGGTTTTGAAAATTACAATTAAAGACAATGGGAGATTAATAGAACCTGCAAATGTATGAACTCCGGAACATTAGTTTCCTCTATTTTGGCTGCCAAGGATAAACAAGTCACAGCCAACAATTGCACAGTCCAAGCTTTTCCACTCTACATAAGGAATCATAAATCTTTCTCATTCCATAATCAAAGGGATTAAATTTCAGGCCAGGGATTATGAGTTTATCTGACTTACAGGTAAGTCATGAAGAGATAAGAAACGATCCAAGTAGTTAATTGCTAGACATATACACAATGGTCCAAATTGAAGTTCCTCACAAGCCTGTAATTCATAAGAAAATTATCAAGTTAAAAATATTCATTCATTATTCAGATCAAAGATAAGGCAAAGTCATGTCTTTTTCAGATCAAAGTCACTCAGATTATTGACTTGGTAGGAATTGAGTCAACAGAAGAAAACACAAAGAATCGAAACAAGAGAAAAAATCTGACCTTCCAAATCCAATCAAGAGCTTGATTTCTGACATTCAAATCCAAGCCTCCATTTCTGAGTCTCTTGAGGTAATCATCTCTGGGTGAGTGTTGTCTCTCCTTCTCAATCATCTCCCTAATGATCCCTTCGTTCTCCGGGGGAAAGCTCATCTGAAAAATCGATGTCCGGAGAGAAGTAATCGAGGTTGTGTCGACAAAATTGCTCTTCTCATCATCAAAATTGGTGGTCTCTGTGGATATGAGAGTTGGTTCTACAAAATTTGCCATTATAGATTGTCAAAATTGTTGCTTTTTCGATCTGTACAACTTTTACTGTTACAGGATTTGGAGGAAATTTTTTGTCTTATATTTCTAAAGATTGAACTGAAGAAAGTTTGGTCTCTGTTTTTTTTTTCTATGGTAAAGTTTATTTTGGGGTAAGAAAAGAGAGAAATGAGCTTTTAATGTTGAGGAAGAGATGAAAATGTGAATTTTGGGTAAGAGAGGAAATGTGAAGGAGATGAGAACAAAAGATGAAAATATGAGACAATTCAAATCATAAGAATATATTATCATGGAAATAAATAACTTTTATTTAACATATGGAACTAATTAGGAAAATTTATGTGAAAAGGGTCAATGGTTGCTATTGTTTCTTATATTTAATTATTTTTAGATAATAATGTAGAACAACTTAGATTTTTGATCTTTTATAGTCGAAAAATACAACGAACCATTTGTTTTCTAAACTAAGATTTCTTAAAATCTTGTAGATTACTTGTCAACAGATTTTATGATTTCTGCTTTAATACGAAAGAGACTATAAGAGATTAAATCAATGATTTTATATGTAAATATTTGTAAAATTAATTAGCTGTATGAACAAAACAAAATTTTTTTTGACTATGCAAACAAAAATATAATATGTAATTTGATTTTGGTAAATAGTTTAAGTTAGATGGTAAAATGCATTAAAAATTAGTAATTTAGAAACAAGCATAATGTTGGAGCTCGAGGCCACAAATCTATTATGCATATTAAAAACCAGACAAATAATTAGGAATTCATTAGTCTAATTGGTTAAGAAGCTTATATTGTTGCTGGTGAGGTGAGAAGTTTGAATCTATTTTGAACCACATATATTTTAAAATTTTCGCACATAAAATATAAATTACTGGACTACAAAAAACAATTCGCAACCGACCTCCAGACTTTCAGAACCCCGGGCCAAGCATCATGTAATTGTATTTGTTATCAAGTATTAATATAAATCTGGTTTGTTTGGGAACAAAAATGAAATGAAAAGGAATACTCTAACAATAGAACTGAAAACCAAAAGTTGGAGAATAGAAATTCGTAATTTCTTACAAAATAACATCAGATTTCATACCTTTAAATCATATTTAACTTTTAACATGACAAAATTTATATAGATTTGTAATGAACGTGGACTGGAATCACGTGTGACCGAACAACTTGGTTTTTACAGTATCTTTCTTTGAAAGATTGGTGGGAGAAAAGAAAAGTTGGACTAGTATTTGAGAAAACAATTATGTCTCAAAAATCGACCAAAGACTTATTTTATTTCATGCATGCAATGCAGACAAAGTGGTCCAAGTACACTTTTGATGTTTTGCATCTCTTTGTGCAATGAGATTCGACTTCTTTGATACGTGCGTGCACCTCTATGGTCACAATCTATGTTGCACAAATTTTCTTTGTTTGACTGGATTTTCGGATTTATATTCACAAAAAGATTGCCTTTTTAGTCGCAGGGAAAAAGTAAAATTCAATATCTGTGGTTTCCAAATTGAGCAAGAGGAGACAGTAGAAGAATCACAATTCGAGTCCAAGGAGAAAAGAGTTTTTTTTTCAAGGCTTGAGCAGAGTCAAGAGAGGATAAATATTAAGAGAAAATCGGTTTAGTAGAGCAGATAAATCATCAAGCTGTGCACAATCATAATCATCATAAACACTTAAATATTTTTTCACAGTTTTTGAGCCAAGGTTATGGGGATTTTGAGATCGATTTGGCGGCGGAAACATAGCGTATAACACTCTCCCCCCTTCTCTAGATCCTCATGCCTCGTCCATCTGCTCCTGAACAAAGAGTAGTAATAACTCAGCACACACAGTTTTGCGGTTATTTCAGTTTAAAACGTTACTTTATGTCTCTACATGATTGGATATCACGCGGTTCGGTCTATGATGCAAACCCTAATCACAAAGATAGGATTTCTCATAGTGAAGGAAGGGTATGTGGTCAACAACTTTAAGATTATTTGAATAAAGTGTAGAAAATCGAAGGTAGGGGATAAAGAGATATTGAATACCTGCATGTCGGAGGTCCAAAGGGTTAGATTGTCCCTCAGCAACTGCATTATGAGAGTGCTGTCTTTGTAGGATTCCTCTCCAAGTGTGTCGAGCTCAGCTATGGCTTCTTCAAAAGCCTACACACGATAATCCAGTATCAAAATTTAGATTACTCCCACCGCAATGATGAAATCTGCTGTGTTACTAAATCACTTATACATAATGAGTGAGATGTTCAGGTACAAGCATAACGAGACATTAGTCCTAGTATTGCACAACATTGATCATGCTCATCACAGAGTCTTTGATTCTTAAAAGAAAAAGGATTTTCCTTACAAATAGCTCAATTAAAAGTGATCCAAAATGAAGCACAATGGACAAAAGATTGGTTAAAAAAAGGTACGACAGAAATAGTCAACCAGTGGTCAGTTCCCTTAGTCAAAACATCAAGCAAGAAACAGGAGAAAACTCTCCAGACACAAACTCAGGTCAATGACTTATGTTTGTTACCATCTAGAAATGCAGAGACCAAGACATGATCCTAGTTAAGACTTAAGCAGTGAAAGAAGAAACTAGAAGAGTAACCTGTTTGGCCATGCTACAAGCTTTATCTGAAGAATTGAGAATCTCATAGTAGAACACCGAGAAATTCAGAGCCAGACCAAGCCTTATTGGATGAGTAGGTGCCATTTCAGCAGCTGCTATATCCTTCAAAACACAAACATTACATTGAAAGAGAAACAAACCAATCAACATCAGTTTGGTATCAAATAAATGAGAAAGCAAATGTAACACTTTTAAGACAAATATTGAAAAAAAAAACATCTACTTTCTCAAGATTTGTTTAGTATAGTAGCTCACTCAATTCGAGGCCATTTCTAGAACAGGAACTAATTACTAGATTTGGAAGATATTACCAATAGAAGAAATCTCACAAACAGAGTTTCAAAACAAAAACTAGCAGCCAAGTCTGATCAATTCCACAGATGCGATTTCGAGACAATCCGAAAAACCTTACCTGAGCTGCTTTGTAAGCGAGCATGGTATCTTCAGCAGCTGCTTTCCTCTCATCTCCAGACTTAAACTCAGCCATGTAACGATGATAATCGCCTTTCATCTTCAAGTAAAAAACCTTAGACTCACTCGCTCCAGCGGATGGGATCAGATGCGAGTCAAGGAGCTTAAGGATTCCAGAACAGACGGAAGAAAGCTCAGTCTCAACTTTAGATCTGTAATCCTTGACGAGCGTCACGTGGTCTTCGTTCTTCCTGCTCTCTTCCTTTTGCTCAATCGAGGATACGATCCTCCAAGCGGCGCGTAGAGATCCGATCACATTTTTGTAAGCAACTGAGAGCAGATTCCTCTCTTCCACGGTGAGTTCCTCAGCCGGAGTAGCGCCAGTAACTAGCTGCTCCATGAACTGAACCATTTCCTCGTAACGCTCCGCCTGCTCGGCGAGCTTCGCCATGTACACATACTGGTCTCTGCCTAATGTCGCCGCCATTAGAGAGAGAGGTTTAACTTTCTTTCTTTTTTTGGGGTGAGTTTGAAGAAAAGGAGAAAAGAAAGGGAGAAGTAGAATAAAGGGAAAGAGTCAAGTGGGCTATAGTATAAAAATGATGTATTAAACCCACGCGCTCGTGGCTCTACTTGCGATGATACGACGCCGTTAAGGTTGTAAACTTTTGTAGAGCCAGGCACGTGGAGTGTACATGCGCGTGAAATGATGGGAAGGTTTGGTTTTGTGATAAGAGCGAGTGAATGGACGATAATAATTTTTTTGTGAGTCGGCTTCTAGTCACCATATAGTTTCAAAGTCAGACTTCCGGCTAGATAATTGGGTCTTTATTAGGCCTAATATGGGCTAATTAGGTCTTTATTAGGCCTAATATGGGCTTTATAATATGCTCTAACAACTGTGAAATAGTGAGAATTTCTTCTTAAGAATCTGAAAACATCAAGGAGTTTCTACCTTTTTCCTTTTATAGTTCCAAGTATACCAACATTAGACCCTCCTTTCCAGTAACTCTAGAATATTTGTTGGATTGTAAAGATGATATTTGGTTTTCCATCTTTTTACTCAAAATTCAAAACAAAAGTCTCGAGAGAAAACGCCTCCAGGAGGGGACTTTTGGTCAAGGACGCTTCCAAATCTCTGATTAGTAAGCGACACAAACCATAAGTTACATACGGATAATAACTTTAACGTGAACCGAATTTGGCAGAGCTTGGTGTCGAACTTAAGGTTCCTCCTTCTCCATCGCCTCTAGTTGTCGACCTTGTCATTACAACAGCTGACTTTGAAGCTGATCTCTCTCGTAGGAATATAAAGTAATATTTGCTTTTACGTTTACCAGAGTATTTTAGACTTACAATCTATCTTTTTGAGACTTTCTTATTGCTGATGTACACTTTCATTGTCATGTTGGCAGTCCGATCAAAGGTGTTGTTACTGCCAAAGAGCTTTTCCATTCATATATTATTACTTGGATTGAAGAGAAAAGATGTATTTTGTATGAATTCTGCAAGTCAGAAATGGTACTAATCTTGCAACAACCTCTCTGTAGTACTGACATAAGGAATGTATTTTAATGCTTTGTCATCTTCAATTGGATATATTTTTATTGTTTTCAGGTAAAAGCATGTAGTGAGATTCAAGGCTTGACCTCTCCTTTTGTCAATGAGATGTATGAGTTACTCAATGCCGACACTTGATGAATATGATATCATCATCAGGCGTTGGCCAGAATATGCGTTATTCTTGGAGAAAGTAAGTAAAATAATATAAAACCAAAAAATTCGTCGATTCTTTCAATTCCAAATGCCTCTACTCTGTTCCAAAAGAGGTACGTTTTACTATGTTTTTAACTTTTGAAGTTTCGTTTAGAACTGTTGTAAGAGAAAACTTTAAAACATGTTTTTCCGCTTGGAGTTGTTCTAAATTCCATGGAAAGAGTGCTTGACACATTACGGTCAAGTATAGAGAACCGGTTCAAAGTGTGGAACTCTTGTCTCCCTGATAAAGAAAACAGAGTTTTAGGAGAGCAGCTGAGCGAAGTGACTGTACTGTTGAGAGCTAAGTTTAGAAGTTACATGGCGGAGAAACTTGCAGAAAATGTTGGTAACTCCTTTCTGAACTTGTTTCTGAGATACTCTGTCTTATGTTCTTAGATCCTTGAGAAAATCTTATCTTATGTAATAGACGAGGATACACAGCCACATGAGAATGAAGAACATTATCCACGACTTGAAAGAAACAACAGCAGAAGCAGATGTTAGAAACAGAATGCAGAGTTTCAAAGAGTTACTAGACAAGACCATCGATCACCTGCATTGTATTTTGTCACTCGATGCGTTTGTCTTAATATGCAGAGGAATATGTGACAGACTGGGACAGGTTAGGAAGGAAAACAATATCACAAACCGTTTGTTTCCTGCATCATTCATTAGCCTTCACTGTTCTTATTCAGTGTGTGTTTTTGTTTTTTGTTTTTCATTTCCAAGGACATGCTTCGGCTTTTGGAAGACAAAAAAGAAAATGTGACTTGGTACAAAGGCCCGAGAATGGCAGTTTTTGTAACTTACTCAACTATCTTTCAGAAACCAAAAAAACAATGTATCTGTTTGATTCTTATCTTGTTATTGATATATGGTGATTTTAGATGAGATATTTGTGACTCAAATGCAAAGCTTGCTCGGGGATTCGCTAGAGGAAGAGAATTTGGAAGATCGATGATGGAGCTTCGATCTATGCTTTTGTAAAGATTCAGCTGACTATAGGAAAGGCTACTACTACTGAGAGAGATAACAGAGAAAGAATAATTTTGTCGCCTGAGAGATTCGATTTGCTTATTTCTCTATAAACCCATTAGAGCATCTCCATTGGTAAGAATTCCTTATGCAGTTTTTACCAATATTTTAGTTATAAACTGTATCGGTAAACATATTTTAAGAAACTTTGTTTAAAAACCGGCTCTTAAAACACATTTACTAATACAGTTTATATTATTTTAATTTTACAAAACTCTCTTAAAAATTCCATAAGAACCCCAATGGAAATGGTCTTATACATGAGTAATACACCAAAAGAAATATTTTTATCTTTTGAGATACTTTCAGTTCCTAAAAAATTCATTCTCGCTCCGCCACTGTTGACAAGAAGTCAAGAACTATAATCATCATCTTCTTTTATTCCTAAACTATTATCATCAAATCATTATTTAATTATATATTTAAGTTAACTTTACTACTAAAAAAGTTGAAACGAATGCAAACTGAAAACCAAAGATTATGATTACATCAAGTCAAACTAAATCGAAAATAAATAATTGACAGAAATTGATAAAACCGAAGAAAAGGAAACGAAATTAAACCGTAATAAAAATAGTTGTTGAGGTTGGAACAAAGCGTGGAGCTTTACTCGCGTCTGTTGCGCGTAGATAGATATGGACATTGTGGGTGTTTTTTAGATTGGTCTGGTTCTAATTCTTTTCACAAGGTCGTCCTCTTCTCGGCGTAGTAGGGAGAAAAATGATCTGTTCGTCGCAGCTCTCGCAGCCAATGAATGGCCTCAAAGACATCGTCGAGTCTCGGAATTTTAAGGTTTGACCTCATCTGCCTCAATTTCCTGATTTTTTTGTGTTCCCCTCAGAGTATCTGAGATTCTGATTACTTTGTGCCAATATTTCAACAGAGCTCAAGTTTTTTACTTTCGCGTAAACAATAAAAATTTGTATTACTTTTGTGGTTTCCATTTGAGCAATGGTTTCAACAGAGTAACGTTTGGTAAAAGAAGAATGTGTGTAGCTTAAAATTTGGGTTCATCTTCATCATCAAACAACTAGTGAATGTTTCTCAAGATTTTTTTATGCTAAACTTGATGAAGTATGTCACAGGCATGGCTCTTAGATCAATATGGAGTCCTTCATGATGGCAAAAAACCATATCCGGGCGCAATCTCAACGTGTACGTTATCATATCTTAGCTTTGGTATCTCGCTATTCAGGTTGGCTGATTGCATAAAGGTCTTAACATTTTGTAATTGGTATAAAAACCATTTCTTTCACTATTCAGTATTCAGGTAGGACTTGGCTTCAATGTTGGCTATATTTGATACAGTCAGAGATAATTTGACAATGAACATATGTCCGTATAAGTCGTGAAGCCGGAAGTGAAATATCAATATGCTTTGAGATTTTTTTTCTTTTAAGATTTTTCTTCAGTGTCGTTGTAGTTCTGCATAGTAAGTGATTTAATGTTTGTTTTACTGGAGTTGCAGTAAAAAATCTTGCAACAGCGGGTGCCAAAATCGTGGTCATTAGTAATTCCTCTAGACGTGCTTCAACTACTATGGAAAAGTTGAAAGGTCTTGGCTTTGATCCTTCTTTCTTCACCGGAGCTATAACTAGTGGTGAATTAACCCATCAATCTTTGCAAAGGTTATTTACCAACAACTCTCTCTTTGCGATATAGATGCTATTTACTTAGTAAAAACTTACTGATAAATTTCTGTTACAGGAGAGATGATCCTTGGTTTGCTGCACTAGGAAGGAGTTGTATTCACATGACTTGGAATGACCGAGGAGCAATCTCTTTGGAGGTTACTTATCACCTTGTTTTTGGTTGCTGATTGGTTTATCTGTTAAGGTTTTGTAGTAGATATTTGATGTAGTTTTGTTTCAGGGTCTAGACCTAAATGTTGTGGAAAATGTAGAAGAAGCTGACTTTGTTTTAGCGCACGGCACTGAAGCCTTAGGACTTCCTTCAGGCAGTGTATCTCCAATGCCTCTCGACGAACTTGAGAAGATTTTGGAGAAATCTGCAGCTCGAGGACTCCCTATGATTGTTGCCAATCCAGATTACGTGACTGTTGAAGCAAATGTTTTTCATATCATGCCAGGTAAATTTACTTACATGTCTTAAACAATTCATTTTTGTCTTCCACACTTATGATGCTATCTAAAGACTTATATAATCAATCACAAATCTGTCAGGTACACTAGCTTCCAAGTATGAAGAACTGGGAGGAGAAGTGAAATGGATGGGAAAACCTCATAAGGTTTATTATAATCCATTTGAACATTGAACTTTGTTGCTTGTCTCTGTAAGACCTGAATTTTACTGTGTATTTGGCAGATGATTTATGAGTCAGCTATGGCAATCGCAGGAGTTGTTAACCCATCCGAGGCTATCGCAGTAGGAGATTCGCTACATCATGATATAAAGGGAGCAAATGTTTCAGGAATTGAATCGATATTCATCACTGGAGGGATTCATGGTAATGAGCTAGGTCTCACTTCTTTTGATGAAACTGCAAGTCCAGAATCAGTTAAAACCCTTACTGCTAAACACAAAGCATACCCGTCCTATGTATTATCATCCTTTAAATGGTAGTTTTCATTGTACAAAACCATATTCTTGCTTCTTGAACTAGATTTTGCCTTCATTTAACACTTAAAAGAGCAATTTAAAAAGCTCATTTTCTGTAATAGTAACACTTATTGCTGTGTGAATGAGAATAAAATACAAAATGAAGTTACATGTTACCCACAATGAATCTGGAGCTAAAAGGTAGCATAAATGCGCCAAAGTTGCTCAGCCAAGAAACCTCATAAAAAAGAATAAATACACAAGGAACCTCCATTGCTGGATAGTATCTCTGCAACATCTCTATGCCATTTCACTGCTTAGGTATCTTAATCCAGCTCACTAACAAGGTCCCTAAGAGAGGGAACCTTCATGGCCAGAGTTTTGTAGAGTCTAGAGTAACGACCTCTTGTGGCATCCGCTGTTCTAGCTTAAAGCCAGCAAACTTAGAGCTTCGGATAATTTCGCAAACATTTGTTTCATTTCTTCTAAGCTCATGTTTACTAAAACTGAAGTTCTTGGGGCAACTCTGACAATTTCACCTACTTTGGGCTCTTGAGCGCTTGCATCAGCCTTGATCACGAGCTCTGAGTTGGCATTACGTCCACATTTTATGATGAATGGAGCTGAAGAACCTGTGTTGAATTGCAAAACGTTCCACTGTGATACATCAGTTTCACCTGAAGATATTGATTCTAATGAGGGTCTCCGGTCGTTTGATCTGTCCAGAAGATTATTGTCCTCTTGTTCGGGAATCATCTGCAGTCACAATCAGCAAGAGTAACAAGTTAGTTTGTTTGATATTCAAATCCGGATCTCATCATTATACCAGGCAGAGCTCTTTGTGTATCCATGGTAGGTTCAAGGAGGAAATGATTAAACATGAAAATCAAAAGTACCTCGACCAACTGGCGTGCTGTAGCGATTTCTCTTTGTGCACATGGATGATCAATATCCAGAAGAGAAGGCATTCGCTCAGTGAGTTCATCAAGGGACTCAAGTAGTGCTTTTTTCTTGCTTTTACTCAAAACATGGACAGAAGCTTGTCTTGTAATTTCCTGCAAGATGCAAAAAAACGTTATTGACCACTACTATTCTAGCAAATTCAGCAATAAGGCAATAACCAAGATCAAATATGAAGCAACATGGTCTCAAATGGAGGTATAAATACCTTGACTTGCTTCAAAATGCCATCCAGAGAAATGAGAGGTGCTAAGCTTGAGTCTTCAGCTGCCGTGGAAAGGTTTGGAACAGGAGAGCTGCCTTCGTCCAAGTTAAGCAAAGCCGCATCACTTCGCATTTGTTGTAATATCTGATAAAGAAAGCAAATGAAATTCAGAGCACAAGAACGTTTCTAAGATAAAAATCAAAACAACCACGAACTGTATTGTTTGGTGTACCTTTCTTCTTTTGTGGTCAACGGACTCTAGAGCTGACCAAAGCTTAGCCACTTGACCAGCATCTTCTGCCTCTTCTGCAGCCAAGGTACCAGCAATATCCTATACCACAGTTCCATATTAGACATCATTCCAAACAAAATTTTCAGACTAAAACCTTAGACATCAAAAAAGGCTGTGGTAACCCAGCCACAGCATCTATTTAAAGAGATCTCTTTTTCAAACCATTGGGGATGTCAATCTGCGACCAATGCTACCACATACCTTCATGTGCTGCATTTGGGAAGTATAGACACGTTTTGCATACTCAGAGAGAAGCTGCCCGAGAGCATCTGTATGTGGTGGTACAGCGGCCCCTGGTCCAGCCATCCAACCATCCATAATTGCCGTGGAAAGAAGCTCTAGTTGGCCGGTGGTTCCTCCCGATACATCATCTGTGGTCACGGAAAGAAACTCGAAATTTTCTGCAAGCCATAACCGAATCTGTCGCTGCAGTTCACCAGCGGGAGTATGAACAAATAATGCAGCTAGAGCTTTGTTCCTAATAGAAAATTTTTTGGCTTCATCTTGCATCTCCCGCAGCTTAACTCCAGTAACTTGCTGCCTCCGAGTATCCTAGATGATTACAATTAAGAGCACAAGTTAACATGTTAGGTAAAATCAAACATCTTTGAGAATCAAGTGCTCTTTCAAGGTAAAACAACCTGTTCAAGTCCACGCATTCTTGAAACCACAGATGCCAGCTTGTTTTACCTTTCTGGCTTTATGTTTACTTTATAGCCGTGGATCTGCGTATCAAGATATCGAACTGGGGATCTACCTGGGGTGCTACCCCTGCTAGTGCTTCTACTTCTACCAGTATCAGGCTTCTCAAGAAAGCATTCGAGAGGAGAGACCTAAATGAAGAGGATTGGGTTAATTTTTCTAGGAGAAATAACACAGTCATACAAGCCAAGGCCATTTCATCCAATGAAAAAAACCCACTAAAATTCTAAGTATAAACACACCCAAATTTGAGAGTTCCAAGCAGAAGAATTCAAAAGTTTTTTTGGAATTTATTTGGAAGAAATCAAAGATTTTTGTTTTTATTTTTCGGCAAAAATAATGAAAGGCGGAGGTTTTTAATTCATACGCTGTCGTTTTGTGGTTTCTTACAATTTTGCTTTTTTTTTTATAAAAAAATCAAAGAAAATAGAATATTGGAAACATTCCGAGACACAAATATTTTGTGCTTTGCATTACTTCACGACGCCTTATCGTGTTTGATTATTGGTCACATTCGTTGTTGGTTTGGATTTGAGTCTTATGTTTTCCTTTTTTTTTTTAACTCTACATGTTTCTACATTCTTTCTAGATTAATATGCTTTTGGAGGTAGCAGTCGTTTTTATTTTTTAACAAACAGAACAACTTAAAGATTGAAAACAAGAGTAATGAGAGATTAATATTTTTTTAATTTAAACCTAATACGATAACCAAAACAAAAGCTTCTTGTCTCACTCTTTGTTCTAATGACAACGAGGTAGATCCGGTAGAGTAATATAACAACAACGATTGAAATTATGAAAAAGTACACAACAGTGTGCATTGGGTTCTTAACAAGAAAGAAGAGTGAAGATTGAAGAGAGTCGAGCTCGACTTGCCATCCAGCAAAAACGATCCAGTTGTAGAGAGTGAGGTACATGCGCCGTACGATGGAGAGAGAGCTCAATATGAAAAGTGGAAGTAGACTAATCGAGAAAGAAAGATTCTTACAACTACCAAAAAGAGAAAGAGTTGATTTTATGGCGGAGAGATCGGAGGAAGAGCTAGCATTTATGAATTGAGAGAGAGACAAGTAAGCTACTTCTTAACCGTCTTCTTTTGATATTTATGATTTCACCCGTACTTTTTCCCAACTATCTCGAAATCACCCAAATATTTAACTACTTAACATTATCAACCCCCACCTTTCAGTAAATAATTATAAATCAATTAATTTCAATCGTATATTACATTCAGGAGTGCAAAAAAAAATCGCTAACTTATCGAATTCACCTCACTGCTTGCTTGAAGCACGTGAGCTTGGTTGAGGTTGGCCATCTTTTTGTTCCTTATCAGCCACTAATGGGCCATTTCCACCAGATCTGCGAGCACCAGTGAGTTCTTTAGCATCTGTTTCCATGGAAGAAGAATGCATTTCTTCCTCGATTGGAAGTGTTCTCTTTGAGCCCTCTAGTGCAACACCCAGCACTAAGTTCTCTTCCAAAGCTGATCTAGACACTGATGATGTCGAACCATCAGTTGTTTCATTCTGTGCTTCGTTCTTGGGTGACTTTATTGTGGTTCCACTTCTCTTGGCCTTTGATTTCTCAGCTCCTGATGCTTCTGTTGTATCCTTTGGAGTGGTAGCCGGTTTAGAGACTGGTTTGGTTCCTGCCTTTGGTCCTGTTTCATCAGGTACGTTGTTGGTATCAGAAACCGATGGTTCTCCAACTTTCACGTTTGCATTAAGGTCAGGAGAAGACGTTTCTTTGGACTTTGGACTCGAAACTTTGTTTTCTTGCTCTGCGGTTGGTTTTGCTGCACGGTTTTGAGATTTCGATTTGTCTTCTCCATTGATTTTATACGAGGGTTCGATTAGCATCAAAGGACGCCGAGAAGAAACACCTCCAGGTCCGTACATTGATTCCGTGAATGGTGCGTTTTCCATGTCGGCGTCTGTGTACATCTTTCGGATTGTACGGATTGGTGTAGCTAGGCGTGCTCGGTGATGGCTTATGACTCTAAGAAGGTCTAACAATATAGCTTCCTGTTTCCCCAAACAGAGTAAAAGCTTAAGTCAATCCAAGAAAAGACTGCAATGAGGTAGATGATAAGATGAAAAGAATTTATTAACTTACCTTTACACACAAGTATTCTTCGAAATGGGATGTCTTCACAAAACAAGAGATTAGTATCTGTAAAAAGGAGAATCAGATGTAAGAACCAGACAATCGAAATATCTTATCCTCGCTTCAAGATGGGTGCAAAAGAAGAGATAGGCATTGAAGTCTAACCACGAGGGCCTGGTTTTCTGGATTGACATTCTCCAAGAATATCCTTCTATGCAACCTCTGCTGCTCAACTTGAGGATTCTTGGCCAATACTTTCCTCATGTCAGCTACAATATTCTGTTTAGAGAAGTTCATAACAAGGATCACCTAAAAGAACTCCATGATTGGCAGTTAACTTGTATAACGAGTTAAAGACCATATGGGGTATAGGAAACGCACATTTATTTTGTTAACATCCAAGTGACTGATTGCTAGGTGAGTTTTGATACGCCAATGAGTTTTCTGAGTAAGGTTTCTCACGACATTGACTGTGAACTTATGATTCGGGATGTGGATTGCCTCGCGGTCTTCACCTCTTATGATCGTTGGTGACCACCAACCAACATGCTGTAATTGCATAGCAACAACCACTTGAGAAAGTTAGTTGGCTAATCTAAAGTAAATGTTCAGGCATAGGAATGACAATATCTAACCCGAAAAGATTCACAATATCTGAGCTCAAAGATTATGATACTAACCTCCACAGTACCAGAAACTTCATAACCTTCAATCTTTGTTTGAATCCACTCGTTCAGAACAAATGGTCGGGTTGCGTGGATCATAACACTTGAAAGAAAGTTTGTCAAAATCTGGAAAAGCAAAAATCCAGTTTAGATGAAATATCTTTTCATAAGAAGGGAAAAGAAACAACTAAGGGAATAGTGAATATTCCAAAGAAACTAGTAATCAAAATGTGATTTCAGGTTTCACCTCTCGGCCAGCAAGAGTAATCAAAACTGTCCCAAGACCTCCAGCAGTGAGCCATTTTTGTGTAGAGAAACCCAGCAACTCCATGAAAAGTGAAACAGCAGCAACCCACACAGCAGAATACACTGCTTTCCCAGCAAATTGAAATCCCATCTGTCCCATTCCAAGGGACATCAGCAAAAAGAATTAGGAAACCAGTTAGTTCTGATCTTGCAAGCGGACACTTGCAGTAACACAAAAATAAGATATGTAAGATAAGACCAAACTTTCTAAGAATCTTAAATCTACAGATATTTCTTGATGAACAGAAAAGTTCATGAGTGTTACATTACATACATTTCTTGCATCGTTTGGGTCACTTGTTTCAGAGAAGAACTTCTGTGTTTGTTGGATAAGACTGCATGGGAACATCTAACCAGAATCAGAAGTCATAAACTGACCACATAACAATTTCATGTCAAACAAGCCACTCACATACAGAAACATAAGATGAAAAGACATAGTATTTTAAAAAAAGACAATACCTTGATAGGCAGTAGGCAAATGCAAGTACTGTAGACAACGACCTCACAAAATTCAAAAGCCTATCCATTACCATTTTGCTAGCCTCGGATGGAAGAACAATAGGATCTAATGCCCTATATATAAGGAAATATCACCAGAAATAAACTATCTCTCAATTATCTCAACAAAGAACTTCAAATAAGTATATCAGTACAATATCTCAACAATGAACCTCAGGTATACCTGCAGATGAATAGAGCTCCTAACCATAACAGCAGAGGTTGAACATACGAAGTCATAACATGGTATGTACCACTCTTTTTCCATCCGTTATCATTTTTCTACAATGTTTCAAGGGTGAAATTTCAGAATATTATATACAAGTAGCACCATTAATTTGAAATGAGGCAGCACAGAAACGAAAGGATTAAGAAAAAGTACATATAAACTTGAAATGACTAAACCTACATTGAGTAATAGGTTTCTTCCTTGGCGAACAAGAGGCACTAAACCCCACAGGGAGAAAACAAGAAGAGAAACAGCTGGAACCAACTTACATATAAGAGGGAACTTTTGTATTAAGTCGTGTGACCTGCAAACCACAGAATCCATATATTTACAGAGTGCATTAAAAGGAAACAAGAGAAAATACCAGAAACATAAATGTATCTCCTTAAAATGCCAACCAAAAAATTTACAACTTCCCTAAGAGGAACCATGACAATGACAAAACATGCACGCATCAGTAGTTCGGCTACTTACTTCCGCAATTTGTTTGAGTAGAATATGTTCATTTATTGTGAGTCAGATCCTCGAGATTACTATGCAATCCTCCAGATCCACAGATATCAACAACTAGAAATTTTTGTAGTTTCACAATTTTCCCAGGTGATCATTCTGGATGTGATAAAAGGAAACAAGAAGTCTTACTTTGTTAGCACCACAGTGGCAGCTTTAATAGCAGGTTCAATTGCCTTGCCTCCTGCAGAAAAAGAATGACACCTAAAAGCACTGGTTCTGTATGGTACTGAGCAAATAGGCCTACGAAGATGGTCCGAGAGTAAAATATTCCTGAAATCATTTTGCCTCAACTGTATACAGAAAAGTAATATGTTACTAAATAGCAGTAAACCAAGTTGAATGACTAACATTAGCTGTTTTTCGAAATATTACCGGAACACCTAATGAGAGAGGACCCTTAGATACATGCAACCTCCTTCTCATGGCGGTCTAAGAAGTAAGAACAAGCACATGTTTAGATTAATGAAGGGGAGAAATGAATTAAAAGGAAACGATTCCAGGGCTAAAATGGAAAAAAGGATACATTTTTTGGCTTATAGCACTCTTGCTTTCTGCAAAGACCCAGGCCATAGGACAGCTGCAATGAACCATAAAGGGCCATCTTTTGAGCAGAGTCAATGTGTTAGCTAGATGTGTTAGTAGCACCGATCATAAGCCTCACAGCCTAGCGGAAAGAAACTAACGAATTGAAAACACGAACCCTGCATTATAGAAATGAAACACACCCATTAAAACCTATGTGACTGATTCAGATGCATCAAATGAACAGTTCCAATGAAAAGTATAGCATCGGCCGGTGGAAAGTCTTAAGAATTGCATTTCTAAAATACTCAAATGTCTCTTTAGCAAATTGTGGGAATAGGTGAAGCAATCAAAACCTATGCAGTAGTATCCATCCTTAAAGACTCTTAACAATTAACTAAAAATCTCGGATAGAAATTTAGGATCACAATCCTAACTTATACAACTAAATTCAACTTAAAACAGCTCATTTTAATCCAATCTAATCTCGAGGAAAATCCAATATCAAAACTTACAGACCAAAGCATAAAATTGGTCGATCATTCCATACTTTCGAGGGAAGAAAGAATCCGAATTTAAAAAAAATGGAATAACAGCATCCTCAACGCACACTTAGACAGAACCGAAGATAAGTAAAAATCAAAAATTGAATCACACTGGCAGGCAAAAACCCAATTCAAAATCGGAGTTTACAATCGAAAGACTCGGTAAAGCAACATGAACGTAGACGTAGTTGAGAGGAAACAAAAACTTACCCCAGAAGCTAAAATCGAGGAAACAAACCAAATTTTAGGGTTTCAAGCTTGAGCTTCTTCGAAGGGAAGGAGGAATCGCAATTCGCAGACAAAATTGAAAATACGGTGCCGTTTCGTAGTGGGCAACGTCCCGGCGGGTATAGTGGAAAGTGGTGAACAAATTGCCACGTGTTTCGACACGTCAGACTCGTGCGGCGAATAGTTTCGTGTATAAATGATGCTTCGGCATAATGGGATATTATCTACAAAGTCATCCTCAATAATATGATTCTCACTTTACAATTTTGTTAAGACACCCATAAATCTTCCTTTCTACTTAATTTTACAATTTTACCGATCTAAATCATTCGCGTTTATATAACCTAAGGTATTAAAGATGCATGGAACAAATGTACATGTCTTTGATAGATCTTTTATCAATGGTATGTTTTATTTGCTTTTTGCACGTCTATTGTAATCTTGAGCATTAAACATTGAATATTTTGGATTCCTGAACGAAAACTTCAAAACAAAACAAAAAAATTAAGGTAATTAAAGATGACTTTTAGTTCAATGTATTGAGTAGAAAAAAAAAATTAGAGAATAAGGATGCTGCGGAAAGCTGCGAGTAATGCGTACTTATGGTGGTGGGCAAGCCACGTTCGAACCAAACAATCCAAATGGCTCGAAGAAAACCTTCAAGGTAATGTTACATTTTTACATTCCATGGATTATCATCATTTACTTCTTTCATTTACTTCGTAGATATCGAAGAGAAGGTGCAATATGCACTTAAGCTATTGGAAGATGAAGGTGATTAGTTTTCTAAGAGTGCAGAAATGTATTATATAAGAGAAGGCCTGAATTGATAAGTTTCGTGGAAGAATCTTTCAAAGCTTATCGTGCTTTAGCTGAGAGGTATGATCATATCTCCAAGGAGCTTCAAAACGCTAACACCACAATTGCATCTGTTTTTCCTGACCAAGTCCCTGAGTTTGCAATGAACGAAGATGACGATGTTGCTGCTCCTGTTTCACCTAGAAACCTTAAAACTCACACATCAAATCAGAATATTCCAAAGGTTCCTGAGTTTCCTAAAAAAGATGTTCATGTCGAGGAAAGAACATGCCTCGTCGTCCATTGTTAACAAGTCCGGGCTGAGTAAAACCGAGGCGGTGGAAGAGATTGACAAGTTGCAGAAAGAGATTCTTGCTTTGCAGACTGAGAAAGAGTTTGTGAAAAGTTCTTATGAGAATGGACTTGCAAAGTATTGGGAGATTGAGAAATTTATTATGGAGAAACAAAGGAGGATTTGTAGCTTACAAGACGAGTTTGATGAAGGTGTTGTTGTCATAAAAGATGAAGAAGCTCAGATATTAATGTCCACCACAGCTCTCAAATCATGCTAAGAGAAACTGGAAGAGCTAGAAGATGAACATGAGAAGAATGTGAAAGAATCAGACATTATAAGAGAACAGATCAGAGAATCAACAGAAGAATGTGGTAATCTTTCTGAGGCATTGGTTGGTGATGGAAAAAATGAGGAAATAGACAACGAGAATGAGAAGTTGGAATCATTAGGAGAAAAGGTAAATGATGAGTTTGTAAGGCTAAGTCATGTCTAACCATAACAGATGTGGCTGATAAGATTGATGAGCTTGTGAATAATGTGATCAATTTGGAGAGTTTGTTCTCATCTCAAGCAGCTTTAATACACAGGCTAGGAGAAGAAATCGATGGTCTCAAAGCACAGATTAAAGCTCTGCAAAAAGAGAATAATTCATCTGAAAGTAGTGATGAAAATATGGTCATGAGAAAGAAGCGGAGAGAGATGGAGGAAAAGCTGAAGGGTATTAAGGATATAGACCGAACAATTGAAGAAGAGAGTAAGAAGATTGAAATACACCTTACAAGAGCACATATAAAACTAAGTTACTTGTCTGAAAGATTAAAAGGTTTGAAGCAAGAAGGGGAAGAAGAAGGAGAATTAAGGGCTACTATTGTGCCAAATCAAGATGTTTAATCTTTGACTGATGCAAAGTTTTCAGAGAAAAACATTGATGATTCAGTTGTGTCTGGAAATGATTTAGACATGAAATCAACATCCGAAGTGGTTATTGCTGAAAAATATCTTACGGAAGAAGTTAACCAAGAAGAGACAATTGAAACTACAAGAGAGGAAGCTTCATTATATGATACATAGAAACATATCTCATCACCAAAATCAGACATCAAAACAGCACAAGAGTCATCAGATAAGGCATTCTTGCAGCAGTTGCTTGCACATGGGGTCGAAGGTAGAGAGAAACATTTGTTAATCGAATACACCAAAGTACTTCGGAACTATAAGGAACTGAAGAAGATGTTAGATGACACGGAAACAAAACTGAAGAATGTAAACAACTTGAAAGATGAAATAATGTCATAGCCAAGGATCAACAACGAGACCAGTGGTTCATGCTAATTTACAAAGAAGACAATGCCACAAATGCAATAACTGGTCAAAAGCAGAGGTTATCACCAAAAGAAGAGCAATTCGGAGCACGTGTTGATGCATTACTAAGCGAGAATCTGAATCTGTTGGTGAGGTTTAGCAACTTGTTTGGCCAGATCCAACAGTTTGATACAGGGATTAAGGACTTACATGTTGAGATATTGAAGATCATAAAACAAAAGAATCAAGATGGAGGAAAGAAAACTCTCAAATCAAACGTTCGTCCCATATACAAACACCTAAGCGAGATCCGCAACGAAATGACTGCATGGTTAGAGAAGAGTTTGCTTCTAAAGGAAGAAATCAACATCAGAGCTTCAACTTTGAGTGGCATACAAAATGAAATAACAGAAGCTCTCAAAACAGATTCTGAAGACTCTGAAACGAAATTTACAATCTACCAAGAAGCTAAATTTGAAGGAGAGGTATCAAACATGAAAAAGGAGAACAACGGGATAACAGAAGAGTTACAAGCAGGTTTAGAGGAAGTTACAAAACTGAAGAATGATGCTGAGAAGACACTTGAGAAATTGAGAGAGGAGTTATCACTTTCTGAATCAAATATACAAACTTCACAAGATGGCAAAACTCGTATTCCTTTGAGGTTATTTATCTTTGATAAAAAGCCAAAGAAGTAGAGTCGATTATCACTTCTCTCTTGTATTCAACCTTCATTGTATTTCATTGTATAAGAAGATGAAGTCTGCTGGTTCATAGACATCTTTCCATCTACTACTACTGTTGTATAGCAAATGTGTTGATGAATTTAAATCTTTTCAAAATGACTCGGTCTAGGAAAAATGTGAGATTTTAATCTTCTTGCTGGATCCTTGAACATCTCATTGAAAGGCATGTTTTCATATTTTTTGTACGATGATAATTAGAAAACTTATGAGAAGTCCAATCAATATTTAAATATTGTTATTGGCATAGATCCAACTGATATTAAATTTGTTATCAAAATTTTCAAAATACAGTAAATTGTCAATTTCATAAGAATGTTAATACCCTTTTTTTTTGGTATTACCATTCTAACCATTCTTTCTGTTCGTACCAAAAAAAAAGAAAGAAAAGATTTGAAGTGACTTCATATCAAAGTATAGTATCTGATTATTTTTCAACTTTCTAATGTTGTGGTCTGAAATGTCAAATTTGTATATATAAACGTTTGTGGGTATAAGTTCAACTACTTTTTTTTGTTTTTACTTTTATTATGTGTAATAAACATATAAATGACTTTTATATTTACTATCTACAGCTAGCAGAATCGCGTTAGTCTAAGCTTCCACGGCTGTTTTGTTTGACTAATGGACGATTTTCATACAGCTTCTTCGTGATCTTTTCTGTAAAAGAAAGAAATTAAACAAATCTAATTATCAGGTTTTGTCACTATTAACTATTCTATTAAACTATTCATTTTTCTTAACGTCTATCTATTAAATTACTACTTTAATCAGTGACTGTATCCAAATTTACTCGTTATTCTATGGTACACATAATAAGAATTTTTAAGAAGTGTGCAAAGTGCAAACATCATTACCCCAAGTGGTAAAAATACCCTTCAAACACGGAGTTACTGTCAGGAAAACTACATTTTTATTCTTCCCGCTTTGTCCAAATTATGTGTATATATGATTAATAATAATAAGTAATGGTTGCTTTTATTTAACAGATATCCTAATTTTTTACTTAACATACAGATATCCTCGTTATATTTCGCGATATAACTTTTGAAACTTGCAATTACAAGAAATTATAAATTCTTAGAAACAAAAGCGGGCATGGGTTGATTCTAAATATTTTGAGAATCAAATACTAATAGTGAAAATTAAAATACATAAATTGATTATTGATTTTAACTGTCTAAAATCAATCTAAATAATTGAAAATGAATATATTAGCCAACTCTAGATTGAAATTATACCAAGATATGTTATTATATACACTGCAAAATATATTATTCCAAAACTCAAATGTTGAAACTCGATCAGTTAATACTTAATAATATACTAGATTTTAGGAAATTTTTTACAAAAGAGTTTTCTCTGATCTTTTTGTAGGAGAACCTCTAAGATTAACTATAATCTTTTAGATGTAGTTTTCAAAATGTTTTAAATGGTAAAAAGATCCAATTTCTATACATATTTAGAAAATTAGTCTAGATTTTAATCTTAAATCCTCCGGTTATATTATAGAAATCACTTTATAGGAAAGAAAAGTCTTGGTTCATGACAGGTTTTCTTCTTATAATTTTATTGTCCATTCCTTTTAATTAGTAGTGTTGTATACAAACCTTTAAAATTTATCAAATAAATATTTTACCGATCGGTTAAATATAAAAATCTTTGTAATTTGAAGTTGTACAAATCAAACAACCAAAACTCCACCAGTTGAAAAAAATGTTCACTGTGTCAGTGCAAATTTGGGTCTTTGCCCCTACTAGTTTAGCTAATAAAACCAAAACATCCTAAGGTTTTAAAAATGACAAATGTTAAAGTGTATATATTTTAAGATGTAATATTTGGGGGTGGGGACAAAAAGAATTAAAGAGAAGGTTTAGTTAAGGAGATTAAGACAAAATATGAGATTAAGATAATAGAAAGGAGGACAGGGTCGCACGTGCAACACCGAAATCTTCGACCAGAAACGTTGTGAATCAAAAGATGCTGCGCACGTGCCTCCTCGGTCAAAGGTCAAAAGCAACTGATATGCACTTAGCACATTGGACCTCCCAGACTATATACAACATTAAATTAGGTGAATCATAATTATTGCATTATTTTAAGAAATTGCTGGGTATCCAAGATAAGGATGATGATTAGGAGAGTCTGTGTTGGTAAAGACTCTTTAAGA
This sequence comes from Cardamine chenopodiifolia, assembly GCA_963922655.1. Taxonomy (NCBI): domain Eukaryota; kingdom Viridiplantae; phylum Streptophyta; class Magnoliopsida; order Brassicales; family Brassicaceae; genus Cardamine; species Cardamine chenopodiifolia. The sequence continues at coordinate 14,806,161 of OZ000464.1, read as the reverse complement.
GCTAATTAACAAGTTCAGAGATAAAAGATCTTAAAGGTTTGTTCATATTAGTATCATTCTTCACACCTCTGCTTCTTTTTATGTATAATCTGAACTCAGCTATATTTATTGGTTATTTACATGATAAAGTATTTAAGGCTAACCAACTGAGCGTAATACAATGCTTTTAATATCATTCTATTTTTTACTATACCCATATATTTATTTCTTATATATTTTTTTCTACGGTATTTTTACATAATTTAAATTGCTGTTTGATATTTGATTTTAAATACTTAGGTTCACTTAAAACTCAATTAAAAAATCTCTCTATAATTAGTGATGTGATTTTCATTTTAGTGACGGGTGTTGAATAAATTTAATTATCGCTCGTGTTATACTCTTGTAGTGTTAAAAGCTATTGATTAAAAAAATATGACGTGTCTGTTGAGTGTAAATAATTTTTATTCAAGTAGTTGTCAATTATTGAATATAAATTCAAATTATTATATGACATATTATTCAACGGTCAGGATCATACTGATAAAAGACCGTATGCCACAGTCACATAACGTATTGACAAGCCATATCTTGCAGTTTATTTATTAAAAACATGTATATAACTTGAATAACATCAAGTAGAAATTAAACGGAATTATATCATTAAAAACAAAGAGAATATATTTGGTCAATTTCAACAAAAACTGATTATACTATTAGAGGAGAGAAAACTATGACATGATCAATATAAATTGATATATATATATATATATATTGATGTACTACTTACGTGTGGTAGAATCATATGATATTGTGATTCAAAAGGGGAAAGAGGAGGAAGATAATGTGGAAGCATGTGCTTATCCTCTCAAGTTGCTAGATTCAGCAACGTGTGATGACGTCTTCACAAACATATAGGATTTGCAACAACAAAATCTACTTTTGTGTTTGGTGTTCGAGTAAGATTAATATACATACGTCAATACGTATACGAAGTTCGAGCTTGTATCGTCGTCAGAGGGTTAACATTCGATACAAAAGGGCTGTGTGACCATCCCCACGTGTGATCTCACATGCAATTAATAGATTTTAAAGCAAAGTCAGTGACAAATAATTAGAGAAAACAATAAAAAGGGAACCAAAAAAAATTGAGTTGAGTATAAGGACAATAATAAGCAAGGATAAATGTTTAAGTATTTTAAAGTATGTAACCGAATGTATCACCATTACCATTGAATGACTATAATGCCACGTCACCTTGGCTAGAACCCTAACGAGAGGCCACTTCCCCATTTCATTTTTAAACAAAAACTCCCATGAGGATATCGCACAATTTTAACGTATATTTTTGTGAACCTGGCTTCTACGTTTGAGTATGAACGACAATCTCTGATTACGGTTTATATTATTATATTTATACACAATATACCTTTTTTATAAAGCTTATACACAATATTAACAAGTTCGTCATTGACCATCACATCTTTTTGTCAAAGGATCACTGAGCAACATTGTTTTAATTTTATCATGTCTTAATAAAATAAAACGATTTATAATAATAAAATGTAAGGTTTATATCTTTTTAGATTAAATATATTATCATTTCAGCATTATTTTTACTATAGGATTTTGAAAGAATCCTAAAACCAAAATATATATAAAAAGGAAAAAAGCAAATAGTTAAGGGAAAAATTTTAACGGAAGTGAAAGCACGAAAATATATCAATACGTAGATCAGATATAACATTTAAAATTACATGTCAAATTTTCCATCAACACATTCGGAAGCAGACCAGCATGCCAACAATCCATATGATGGTCAACCCATTAGTCAGCGGACATGATACTTCTCATTGTCGTGTCCGCCTATCCATAGGCATGCTGGTTCACATTCATATGTAAAGCGACTCGACCAAACTTGTGTGTTTCCATATCAGTGGACCGACTTACACACGTTCTATAGAAATATACATTACTATCTTTAGGGTTGTATTGAAATTTAAAACGATAAATTATATGTTTTTAAAATTTAGTATTATTGATTTGGTAATTTTAAAATGTACAATTAATTTTATTGTTATTGAAAACATTTTAAAAATTATAGTTGAAAATTTTAAGTAAATTTCAGGAAATTACTTAGTTAAAAATACAAAAATTAAAATCTCATAGTTTAAGATAAAATATTATATAATTTAATAACAAATTTCCTAATTCACCAAAATTCAATCACATCTTCTCAAATTTCAATTAAACTCAAATTATTTCAAATTTCTAATTCAATACACCCCTTAATATCTATTATTCCACTAATGAAATCAAGCGTAACAATGTTCACTCATTCTCATGTCTATGATCTCATTTCGACCTACATACTAAGAAAAAGGTGTTTTTATATCGACATACTGGTCTAGCTAAATTGTAAAAGATATGGAATTAATTATCTACTTTTTCAGTATTTAAACTTACGTTCAAGCTTAAAATTATAGCTTGGGCTGGCTCGAAAGGGTGAACTGAATATATTGATTGCCTATCGAGATGTGGTTGTTACAATATAGTATTTTTTTGTCAATAAATTTATTGTTTTCAGTTTATAGAATTTCTTTACAATTATGTCTGTTAAAACTAATTTCCTTAAGATATTTGGGTTATAATATTAGGTTTTCTGTTTGCCCAATGTCTTGGCCAAAATTAGGTTAGATCATGATTGAATCCAATCTTGTTATCTGTATTATTTGTTGATAGATTCCATTGTGGGATATATGACAAATCCTATATATTTATAAATAATGATTGGTGTATATAGTCTTATTTACAAGAAACATTTAAAGTCAATTTTATTTGAATACTGTTTTGGTTGTATTATTATACGAAAGATGCTTGATCAGGTATCTCTAACAAAGCTTTGATGGTTTTAGTTTGGTTTATGTATACGTCTTTTGAAAATTGACCAAAATTAAAAATTTGGAAACGCGGTAAAATAACACTCCATCAACCTTAAAAACGGTAGATATTTATTTTAAAACTGAAGGACGGTAGATATCATCTATAAACTATAGGTACGTTTTAAATTTTTAGGAGATAATAACTAATATAAAAATATAATGCTAAGGCATTGGAGGTTCATAAAGTAGAAGTATAGGATACGAAATGCTCTAGATATTAAATAATACATCAGAGCCCTAATCACGTGCCTTAATTGCTGGGCCTTCCCTTTTCTCCTTAAATAATTATTTTCATTTGCTTCGTTTTTTACAGAGGAAACCCGCCTCCTCATCTGGCGGGTTGTTCCCCACAAGCCTTTTCTTTTTGTTTCTCGATCTCTCAACTTCTTCACAATTAGTATTTTAACTAATTATACTTTAAAAACTTTTCGATTTGATTTTTTAGTTTAGATGAGTGTTTAAATAATTATTAAACTATGTATACAGTATCAAAGAAAGTTTATTTTAACCGTGGTCCAATATTATTTTACCGGGGACTTGACCATTTTCTTTTGACCCAAAAAGTCTAGCTAGTGTTTGTTCTTTTGTAATTCTCGCTTTGCATCCTACTCTATTACCCTCTTAACCTTTAATTTGTATTGCCCCTATTATTTCTATTGTATAAATGTAAGGTGTGATGCTTTCAAATATCAAGAATTTACTTAGATAGTATATAAGAAAGTTCAATATGTAACTATATATTTTTTTCTTTTTCAATATCATGATAGAAAGTTCAGACTAATTGAGTTAGTATCATCACTAGACATTTTATTTCAATCGCGACTAAATTATGGTTTTTAATATAAATAATATCAATTGTTATATATATAAAAAATTGAGTATATGAGTACGAATATTAATCCTTGACCACCTTTAATTATAAGCTGTTAAAAATAAACCAATGCATCATGCAAAACCTTCAAAAATCTACCCCCAAGAGATGAAAAGTAGGTTGAATGTAAATGTATTCATTTTGTACGTGAAAATTTCTGAATAAAACAGAAATAGGAGAATCCGAATATGAAATATTAAGTAAAGAGGGGTTAAACTGTAAATAAAAAGCGTAGCCGAGTAAAAGAGTATAGAGAACCCGACCCGGAAGAGCAGAATCAGGTTGGGTGGGTTAACAAGTGGGGCATCAGACTTACAATGCATGTACGACAAGTGTGCGTGGAAACAACTAGTGGTTAGGTGTAGAGTTTAGGGGGTAATTTGGTAAATTCTGCTAATCCCAGATCTTTTGCGACTTTGTTCTGGACAAAATTTATCCCCCGCAGTGCTATAAAAGTCACCTCCTGAACAAAACAATTGTTTCATCAAATATTTGGTACGCTATTAAATATCTTTAGAATCAAATAGAATTTTAAGCGAAAATAATATTTCTAATCTACTAAAAATGATTGTTAGTTCAATTTGTTTACCTCAACAATGATATAACCAACCAACTTTGTTCTTTTTATAAATCCAACATTAACGTGAGTATATTTCAAGATACAACAGAATAATTAGAATTAATCAAGAACAATTCTAGAAACTCTAAATTGTCTAACTAGACAGTAGACATTCGAGCCGCCAAGTCGAAAAAATAGAAATTTTTTGCAGATGGTTTAAATGCAATTGATGCATCTTTCGTGATTAATAAAAACCGTATGGGAATTAGATGGATCATACACGATTTGGGATTGAGGACTTATGCATTGTGGAATGACAAATGAACACGCATGGCCTTTCTTTAGAGAAAACATAATGTAATGGTTTGATTTTAACAATGCAAATGACCTGGAGATTAAGAGATCTTAATTAAAGTTGAATTTGAAGGGGACTGCAAAAATCTGAAACAAAAAACATTACAGTACAACAATTAGAAGAAAATAAGTTTATTGATTATCAACAAAATGAAGGAAATGTAATGATCTATGTATTGTATATTTTTTAAGATAATCCAAAAAATTTGGAATTAAAACCTGGATTCGGTTGACCGGAGATCAAAGTAGGTAAATAGTCTTTCTTTGGAGAATAAATCTCAAATGGGAAATCAACTTTTAAGAATTTTGGGATTTGCCACTGGACTACACCCCCATTTGGTATATGTCTTGTATTTGATAGCTGTCCAATTTTTTTATAGATAATGATGATCTTGAAAACAGCTCAATCAATCCAATGATGTAAAAAAAACAAAAAATAATTCACATTTGGCAAAATAGTTCATATTTTTCGTAATGTATATGGTTACTGTATAAAATGTAGTAACGTTTGATAGAACTTATGCATAAGTGATGGTCAAAGTTTATAGGACTCGGACAAATGACCTCGAACAAACTTTGTGCAACTTACAAAACGAATCAAGTAAGATACGTCTAATATACTAGTCACAAGGGTATTTAAGCTTTTTTAATAATCAGGAAAAAAACAATTTTTTTTTTTTTTTTACTTTCTCCATCTCCTATCTCTCTATATGCACATTCTCTCTCTCTACTACAACTGTATTTTTTTGTATAATTAAATTATATATAAAAACGATATTTCTTTATCTCCCTTTCTTTAGAAGTATACGTCTCAGAAGTTCCATAAAGAGCTACTGCTTCCTCTTCTTTTTCTCTTCATTCAAATCTCAGACACACCAGTTTACATGCATTTGCTCTCAAACCTTTTCTCACTTATATTTTAAACTCGAAAGGCATGCAATAGATAAGATCTTCTCTGATAAATAAATACCTCGTGATTATCGTTTTTTCAAGTGTTTTTCGTAGTCTTCTTCTTCCACACAAGTACTGAAAGCTGAGTGTAACGCTTAATCAGGTTTGTATTTTTTTTAAATTATAAATAAGCAACCTTTATTTCTGGGTTTCTACTTAAATCTTCTTTGTCCTTTTCTGCAAAAAAATCACATAAGAAATTTGTAGGCGTTTCCATCATCATCATTTTTTAATCTCTGTAGAATTTACAAAAGAACAACAACAACAAACAAGAGAGAGAGAAAGAAAAAGCAAAAAAAAGAAAGTAAATAGAAGAAACTTAATGGCTCCGATGACGAACTGGTTAACGTTTTCTCTGTCACCAATGGAGATGTTGAGGTCATCTGATCAGTCTCAGTTTGTATCCTATGACGCTTCTTCCGCCGCTTCCTCTTCTCCTTATCTCCTCGATAATTTCTATGGTATATATTTTTTTCTTTCTCTCCAAATCAAATTTCATTATTTT